>CM036541.1:16464438-17664438 GCA_020745685.1 Tautogolabrus adspersus | reverse complement strand
GATTTTGTGCAGAGTGTTTGTTTGTTCGGATTCATGATGTATCGGGAGATGTCAGGAACTTAAAAACAAACTTGTAAACCAGCAAACCAATCTACCCTACCTACAAAAAAAACATGGTTATGTGACAGAGAATTACTAACACTCAAGGAAAAAACTGCTTATTAAGCAAAAAGCTGAATGCATCACAAGTTCAATGAACCAGGTGCAGTGTAGCACAAAGCCACAAGTGGCTGATGTTAATGCTGAAGATTAATATGAGCATAATCCATCAAGGGACAGCTGAACATGACTAAGAGGGACATACTGTATATACTGTATAAGTTTATATCATCGCTCAAAGCATCAGTGTACTGCAGTCACATAAGAAGAAGACATTTGATTTCCCTTTTAAAATCTTAATTTAAGTCAAGTTCCTGTGATTCCTCTGACTGTATAAAACATTTACTCCACATTTGTAATCACTTCTTTTTCTTCTTCTTAAATTAATCATTCTTTTATTCATAATTAAATTATTTTTTAAATGTTAAAAGTGGTAAAAATATCCATCACAAGCTTAAAGGTAGAATGTGAGACTTTTTGATCCAGTAGATGTCGCCCTTGAGCACCAGCATGAAACCAAAACAAACTGCTGTTTGGCGACACCTCCGCCATTCTGAAGCCTCCGCGCTCGTCCAGCAACACACCTACAACCCCCTCTCCACTCGTGTTTGCACGAAGAAGTTTTGAATTAGAACGCACCATAATTAAACACTATTAAGGGCAAGTGGCGGACAAAATTGTCCATTGCGCGAGCTGCATTTGCATGTGTCCTGCATTGTTGTGTTAGCAGGCTAATGTTAGCACACTTTAGTTAGCTTGTAGCTTCACATGACCGTGTTCTAAAGACACTTACGTGACACCCAAAGAAGCAGTGAGTAGGCTGTGTTATTCTACTTTTCTCTAGCCCTGGAGCTTTTATACGCAAGTCCGTCCCGTCCATGTAAACATGACTTCAGTTGATGTTCTCTTGAGTACTTGACATGTAAATATAACAATACATTACTTTATGCCATTATTAACAGAATCGATAATATCCTAGTAATTATTAACAATGTCTGTTCTCATATTTTACACCTCCAAGGTGGTGTAAAATATCGTTGGCTTGAACAACAGGTTACCGGGTTCAAAACGTGAAGCTCAAACTTTGACTTCATGTTACATTGTAACTCAGTCAGTGCACTTAATGAACTAATTTTATAGCTGCAGTGTAGTGTGGCTTCAATCATTTCAGTCAGCTTCAGTATTAGAGATTATGAGGAGTATTCTGTCTTCTTTTCTTTTTGCTCTTCAGTCCATACACATTACATTTCACTACATAATGACTGTTTGCCTAATGAATAAGAACAGTGTACACATGCATGTTGTAGGGACAGAACCTGAAGTACATGTTAGTGCTACAGAGGCCCACAGCAGATTATAGAGACATTCTCATCTTTACTTTTGAGTTCTGTTTCTGTGGATTAGTTCAGCCAGACTTTCTCTTTCTCAATCAGTGTTCCTTACTTTCTACTTTCATCCGTCTTTTCTCCTCAACAACAACAACCACACTCCGATTAGTCACTGAGCTCGAAGCAGCACAGTGCGTCTGAACGCGTGCAACCCAAAACACAGCTCACACCCATATCTCTCTTATTCTGTGAACATCATATTGTAAAAGAATGAAGAATGGGAGAACATGTGGTTGCTTCTTTAGAGTTGTGACCTTCTCTGTCTTATCTATTCCCTGGTGCTTACTTGAAAGCCTGCCGTCCTCACAGAGGTCAGTCTACCTGACCTGAACTGGAATGACCTGAAATCTAAGTCTCATAAATCTATGAGCTTCGTATTGAGATTAATAGATAGTCCGTGTCATTAAGGAGCCCAGATTAAAGCAGAGCAAAGTGATAGTGTGTGGTTGGCCCGTGTTATCAGGTGACCATGTGTGAATGAGCTTATATAGTATTTAACAACTGGCTCTGTTGTAGCTCCTGGATTACTCCCTGCTATTGTTCAGGACATTGTGCAGGGGAGATACAGGGTTTGTGTTTGTGATGGCAGGGGAACGAAAGATCCGGACCCGGTCTGATAAAAAAACAATTGACAACAAAAACTGTAAGTTAAAAAAAAGAAGATGATTCCTCTGTTGCTTCTCCTCAGCATCCAGTTATTCACTTTTCTCTTTTTGTCTGGGCTTAGGTTAACAGCTGTTGTCTTGAGGCAGCTTCAGGGTTAGCTTCATGTAACGTTTACAGTCTTCTTATTGAAGCGTTTTACCTGTTGACCCAATTCAGGTCTGTGTGGAACAACATGGTGACTGTAGGTCTGCAGCTGGAGCAGTCTGCCCTGTTCTGTCTGCGCTGCCAAAAAAGGGCCGAGTACTAAGTGGTAGACACCGACATGTATAGCTACTGGCTCATGCAGGTGTTAGTCAAGAGCTGTCAGTTAGTGCTTGTGATTCTTGTTAAGTGAAAATTGCTGCCAGAAAAACACAACTTGATATCATCCTTCCCTTCTACAGCTGGTCTGAAGGGGCACATCTCCTAACCTAATCATTAGTTCTCTTCCACTTTTGATGATCCAGGACATGCATAACAACTTCAGCTGAATATTTACAGAGAAATGATGTATCTCTAATTTAGATGTTCTCTCTCTCTCTCTTTGTGTCTTTGTCCAGTCGATGCTGATGAGATTAAGAGGCTAGGGAAGAGGTTTAAGAAACTCGACCTAGATAACTCCGGCTCTCTCAGCGTGGAGGAGTTCATGTCGCTGCCAGAGCTTCAACAGAACCCGCTGGTGCAGAGGGTTATCGACATATTCGACACAGACGGGAACGGGGAGGTCGACTTTAAAGGTAAGCAACAACCTCTGCTGGAGTTGTATGGAGAAGTGTTTCCACTTTAACAGCTTTATTCTGGTCTAATTGAGTCTGTGAGCTGATTAAACATAACCAAGCTCTGCTGACTGGTATGATATTCATCCGAGATGACTGCTCCGCTACATTTTGATCACAGCTCTTAAGTTTTCCGAGCATTTTGAATACTAGAATCATGCCACTTACAAAGTGATGGAGCTGTGACCTTTATTAGAGGGAATTTCCCTCTTGTCTGTTGTGTAGCTACTAAAAGAAGGCCTTGATTTTGAATAAATGGTTCTATTTGCATAAAAAGAATCTTCTAATGTTGGAAAATGTCCATTGATTTTTCTGCAGATTGCAGAAACGAGCACAGAGTAGAGCTTTGAGATTTGATGTTACAGTGACTGTGACCAAAGCAAATTCAAATCTCTCTGATCTGATGGCATTAAAAAAATCAACATTTATTCAGATTTGATCTGCTGATGTTTGTTTGAACCCAAACAGGTTTCCTATTAGAACAAAACTCAAAACATTGCATAGCTTACAGACTTGCTTTAAATCCCAATGTATCCAATAGTGTCCCCTGTATCAAGCTACTAGATAAGATCGTTTTATTTCACAATGTTAACATCAGCAGTATTGAAGTGGAGAACATACTGAAGCCTTAATGAATAACTTGGTTTGTTTTATCATTCTCCTCTTCCAGAGTTCATCGAGGGAGTCTCACAGTTCAGCGTCAAGGGTGACAAGGAACAGAAACTTCGATGTGAGTGACTTTATTATAACCACACTGCTGTTTGTGACACCTCGTCATACTGCTACAAGCAACAAAGTGTAAATGATGATCAGGAGCCGGTGGAGCTAAAGAACATCTATGAGACTTAATATCTTTATTCTCTTCATGTTTGAAATACTTTTACATTTTCTTCTGCTTTTAGTCATTTCCAAATCAAACCTTTTCCTTTTATTCAGAACATGGTCAAGGTTTTTATAACTCACTCATCTATTCCAGCCGTGATTACGTTTGCCTGTTGCAGACACAGTCGTCATTATTGTACCTGTAGCTTGAGTTCAAAACTCAGACAGCTTTTGGAGAAGTTATAGGAAGAAGGAACCATTCATTTCTTCTATTCTCGCCTCACATCACTGACTTCCTGTAGTCTTTAGTGTGGATTTAAATGTTGTGGTGTTTGTTTTTAAAGTCACACAAATGGCCTCAAACTCGCACTTAAACAACACTCGGCCCCCTCCTGTACTAGATCTGCACCCTCTGTTGACATATCCTGTACACCATGGTGTTCTTAGAACTTTGCAATGCCTCTTATTTCTTTCCTTCTACAGTACTTTGGACAGCTGCTGTCTTTAAATATGCTTTATGAATAAATTAAATAGATTGATTTTATGAATTAAATCTCGACCCACCTTTTTTTTCTCAATGCTGCTCTCTTTTAAGAATCAAGTAATCAATCAAATCCTGATTTTGAGAAAGTGACTTTATGTAAACAAGACTTTCAAACGTCACTGTCAGCCTGATAAGTAACCCTCAGAGCTGAATTCATCAAACAGTCATTCATTTGCTGCTGCAATCTTACTGACCGTCTCTTCTGCTCCTGTTTCTCCCTTTTTCTCATGCCACTTCCTGCCTCACCAAACAGTCGCTTTCAGGATCTACGACATGGACAAAGATGGCTACATCTCCAACGGCGAGCTCTTCCAGGTGCTGAAGATGATGGTAGGCAACAACCTGAAGGACACGCAGCTCCAGCAGATCGTGGACAAGACCATAATCAACGCAGACAAGGACGGAGACGGCAGGATATCGTTCGAAGAGTTCTGTGCAGTAAGTCTCAAACCCTCCTGGGAGGTTATGGGGGCGGTGACATTTCAGCCAATTCAGCATGTTGTGGTTAGGGCAAAGGTCAAAAGGGCAAAATAAGTTTGAAAACAGCCTTTTTTTTTTGTTAGGCAGAGGAGCAGTGGGTTTTATTTTCATGCTTCCTGTTAAAATACACAATCAAGGGCTATGGACCACAAACCTTTTAAAACAAAGGACAGATTTCTGGTGAAAAGTTCTCCTCATTTGACTCCCAGGCCTTTCATTTTCAAAGGCAACCTTTTTTTTCTTTGTATGACTTCACGCAGAAAAAGAAAACATTTCATGCTTAGAATAAGAGGCTACTTCTTTGCACATCTCATAAAGAGGAGAAATTAATTCAACCTTGAGCTATTTTTTAAATAATTTAATGATTGCATATTTACTCTCTGATGCAGCTCTTAATGGTCTTTTTTTGAAGACTGATGACTTGCATATTGAGAATCTGTAACTGTGTTTCTAAAGTGAAAGGCAGCTGCTCTCCCTCTAACAGACACAAGGTCCACATTTGATGGCTGTATGTTCTGGAGCCTTGAACTAAAAAGGCTCTCGTCCTTGTGGGAGTGCATTATCAGGATGTTGCAGGCAAATATCAGATCGTGGTTTTAACAAAGTGCTGCTGCTGCTCACACACTACCCAAGGTTTGGGGAGGAGACTGTGTGATGGGATTTCAGTCAGGCTTACATTAGTCCTGTTCTTAGCAGTACACTTTAAGAGAATCTGCTTCAATCATGATTGTAAAAGATAACACAATGGTTGTAAAAATAGTTAACGCTCCACTGTGGAAGCCAGATTTCACTAGAATAACACCACATTTTGGTGTTAAAACCACATAAGTTAAAGAGTGAGAACTACTCAGCCTGTGAAAATATTTTGAATGTCTACTCTCTCTGAGAGTCTCTATACTGGTAAAATGATCCTGGGGATGTCTTCAGGGTTTTGTCCGTCCATGATGACATCACCAAAACCTGTAGGAAAAAACTGAAGCAGCTTGAGATTCTGCTATCATAAATATTATAGTGTTATATTTCACAGCCGTACTTTTCAGCCAAACGTCCTAACTTTAATCATCACAATCACTTCCTGTAACTGAACTCGATTCGTCTTTT
Source organism: Tautogolabrus adspersus (assembly GCA_020745685.1). Taxonomy (NCBI): domain Eukaryota; kingdom Metazoa; phylum Chordata; class Actinopteri; order Labriformes; family Labridae; genus Tautogolabrus; species Tautogolabrus adspersus. Next base: position 17,658,583 of record CM036541.1, on the reverse strand, counting down.
CTTCTTCGTCCTTCAGGTGGTCGGAGGTCTCGATATACACAAAAAGATGGTGGTGGATGTGTGAAACACTCACCCCGCTTGCTGTCTCCCCCCCCTTCTTCCTCGACACTCGCTTTCTCCACCATCTCTGAAGATCTGCTCAAGACGTCCGGCAAAACGCTCTCTGTGTAACTCAATGGAAGTATTCTCTCTTTCTCTCTCTCTCTTTCTGTGAAGCCACTTTTCTTTAAAAAAAAACAAAAAAAAAAACACGGGCCTCGCGAAGCCACAACTTTGAAGTGTTATTGAACTGTAAATCCTCTCAATAACCTGGTCGTAGCACTTTAAGAGACTGAAAGACATTGATTTGTCATTCGCAAGAGCATCTCAGATTGTGGATGAGGGAGGGAAGGGGGGCACAGTGAAGAGCCTGGTTGGCGTTTTCATATTTCATCCTTTATTTTATTTTTTTGGTAATTGTTATTTTTGATATTTATTTTTTGTTCTTGTCTTTTATAAAGAAGAAAAACAAATACAAGTATATCTTTGGTTGTCTGCTGAGGGGAAGTGATTAGTATTTCAACACTTGACTTCCAGTACAACTAGAAAGTAGGGTATGAAGTGCCAACCAGAACATATCCAGAAACCAGTCCGAGTTATTACCTTTATCACCGCTGTCATTCATGCCATGCTAAGTGGCTGCTGACATTTCTAACCGCAAACTAAATTTCAGATTTTTTTTACATTGTGTCCTGTTTTAGCTTCCATACAAGATGTTTGATTACACCAGCGAAGCTTTGGTCACTCTTAGCAAAGAACTACGTCTTTTTTTTTTTGTGATGAAGTTGCTAGCTTTATTCATACTTAAGAATGTGTTTATATTGTTTGAGATAATCCTTGTTTTTCCTGTCATGAAAATCTAGGTGGATAATTAAATGCCAAGAAAATGTCTTTTCCAAAATAATCTGTGGCTGCAAACTGATACATGGTTTACTCTTGATGAAGCGTGTCGCATTTCAGTGTGCATCCAGAAGACAATCTGCAGTTCAAAGAAAAGCTCTGCACTCACACTGACCAATGAAAGATGGCGAATTCATTACAAGGCTTTTATTTCATCTTCAGAAACAGAAGCTGGATGGACTTGGCTAAGAACTGAGTAATAGTCTGAGAGTGAGTAATGGTGAGATTATACACCATTTGTGCTAGCGTAGAGCTATTTAAGAGACTTATCTGCAGGCAGCGTTTTTTAACCAATATGTGTATATTAGGTAATCAATGTGTGCTCATCATCTTTTATAGCAAGAGAAGGCTCCGCCTCTGCTTCACACGATGAGCCCCTTCTGAATATTTACCTTTCTCAGTACAGAGCAGGACAGGTCGGAGTTTTCTCTAACGCAACACAAACACTCCAAATCTTAACCCATTGGCGTGATCAGTGTGCAAAGGGAAAGAGTAGTTTATTTTTTGAAAGTGTATATTTCAAAAAGTTGGCTTCTCCCACTTTTTTTCTGTCAGTCACCTCATTTTCTCCCTCTCACACCCACTTTTACTAACAGGGAGAACATTGACATCAAATCAACCCATTTTTAATATCCAAGGGCAAATTGCTTCGTACTATAAAACAGGAAAAAGCTTTTTGGTTTCGCCTCGGAGGCCGACTGCTGGTTTGAACAGAAGTTATCAGTCAGAGATGTGACTCTGGAGCGCTCCGTCGTCCCTTGATCTCAAAGCTCTGCTCGGCTTGGGCCTCCTTGTGCTTGCATGACATGGAAATCTAGATTTTTTTTTGTTGTGCTTGTAGATCCATTTTTTGAAATAATCCTCTTGTTTACACATGGATGGTGATGTGAATATATTTAAGAATCTAATGGTATACAATATGGATGTTGCCAAACTTTGGTAAATGTACACATTTTGAGAGGTAATCCAAATGAACTGAACTACATGTAACTTTTTTGTATTTTACCCGGGTCAGCCAGATGCTTCTACTCCAGTAACAGTTGCATATCTGATCCCGTCTCAAACTGCCACACACTGTACTCAGCTTAAAGGGGAAAATTGGATGTTTTTTTTCTTTTGTATATAAGTATTTGTTAAATGCAGTTCTCTGTATAGTTCAGACCGCGCTTTAGTTTGTTAAGTGCTTTTTTTCTCGGAGGGACTTGGGTTCTTTTTAGAAAGTGTGGGGGTATCTGACAGATTTTATTTGGTTTTTCTTTTTCTGCATGCTGCATCTTATGCTGTGGGACTGTTGGAAACTTGATACTGTATGAAAATTAAATAAAATTTAAATAAAACTTTGAATAACGTTTTTTGTATGCATCTTTTTTAAAACCTCTGGAGGTTATTGACGGGAACATAGTCATGTGTACATTTAAATGAGTTCCTGACCTATTTAACAACAGTGTGACCAAATGTACTCATTGCTCACTGGGGATTGAAATGATTTATTTACACAAACCCATGCTTACAGGTCATTACACTTTTCTTATGCATGGATCATGATTTTGCTTCACTGATCCAAACGTGTGTTAGCATGAAACCAGCCGACAGCTTCAAACATGAAGCCATTACAGAGGATCTTGGGAGGTCAGTCCAACACAGTCTCGTCTCATCACCACAGACCAAAGTGGAAATATACCGGCCAATGTGGTGAAAGGATAAATACACACAGCAGCCAATAAGACTTCAGAATCTCTCAGCTGTCCGGCTAGCCACAACCCTGATGTTGCCATAGACTTTTGAAGGTGGACTTCCTGTAGGGGCAAAAATGTCATTAAAGGTCATTTCTCAGCACTACATGTGAATTTAAAGAGTTCTGTTTCATATTTGACAACAGTTTGACTTTTGGTTTCTTGTTCATCTGTTAACAAAATATTTGACTTACCTAAGATTAAGTTACATATTGCTGTCCGGGCCATCTTGATATTCTGGAAGGATCCTAAAATGTGAACTTTCCTGAAAAAAGACGTAAAGGCGGTTCAAATGCTTTAAAGGAACCAGGGGCAGAAAATGACAATCATTCATTTAAAAAAGAAAGATCAGGGTGATCTACTTTTAAACGAAAAACTATTGAAATGACAATAGTGGTGTTTAACTGAATGTTCTAGTACAAAACAAGGAAACAAATCATCCCAGTTTTGCACAAGTAAATCTTTTTCTTTAGTTGAAATGTGAAAACATTTCGCAGGGAAAAGGTGAAAAATGATTCCTTTTAAGATAAACTGATTAACAACAGTTATCCACGAGTTGTTTCTAGTTTTGTCAAACATTTGTCTGATGGCTATAGCAGTGCCTGCCAACAAACTTACACTTCTTTTTGTTTTACTGTAGTATTACGATAAAGATACAAAAAAAATACTGAAATCCTCTTATAGTCATTTATAATCGTGGTTATAGCTATCATTTTAGTCATCACTTTTTTTTACAGCAACAGTTAAAGAATGGTAAAACAGTACTCACGTGTCTGCGAGCACAATGCGAGTCTTTGTGACGTTTTCAATGGTGAATTTGGTTTTTCCTCCCTTCCCTGCTATTCTTCCGATGGCTCTGGATAAATGGTCTCCCTTCAGAGGTTTCACTGCCATGACAGACAAAAGAGAGAACAAGTTCAAGCAAAAACAGGAAATCTGACACTTTATTTTCTAGCAGTTGAAGAAAAAAGTTCCCAAAATGTGGGTTTCAGAACAGGAAGTTGACCAGGTCAGTGCCCTCTTACCGTCAGTGACATCAAAGCTCTCGAGGAAAAGTTCATCTAATCTGATTAGAGCTAAGGCATCCTGGAAAGAGAAAGGGTCTGTATTTACCACTCAAAAAACAACAACAACACTTTGCTTGGATTAAAATTTCTGTCCATTCAAATTCAATAATTCCACTTGTATCTTCATCAGCTCTATAGAGTGTAGTTTGAACACTTTATTAGTGAACTTACTTCAACCTGGAAGCCCAGAACAAATGCTCTAACAAAATCGGTTGCCTTAGTGAGGGAGCCAATGTCTTTTGTTTCTTTGCAAGTCTGAAAGAAGGAAGTAACATTACGCACATTATAGTCAAAAACATTGGTACTAGAGAAATACTGTACAATTGGACCTTATTGTATAGATTCCTGATCATATCAACATTTCTTAAATGTGCTGGGAAAACTCACTTTGATTTCAACGTTCCTAGTTTTGAGGTTGAATCTAACTTGAAGCTGTAGGTTCTCTACTATTGGGGTAAAAATCTTCAGCCAGTTTTCCTTCAGTGGCGTGTATCTGTTAGCTGGGACAGCGATTTTGCGCATTTCATCTGGTCCCTGAAACACAAATAAAAATCACAATAAATTTTATTTATAAAGCACTTTTCAGGAACTCAAAGACACGACATTCATAAAAAAGACAGAAATTAAGATCAAGACAACGGCTAACAAATTGCTTTCAAACCCTAATAAAGAATTAATAGTTACGTTGACTGGCACACTTTTTTAAATTGTGGTTTGTCAGAATATTTAACAATGTCATGATACAAAGGACATAAAAACGTCATTCACGTATAATTTACTGCAGGGAAGATTTTAGCTTTAAATATTCCATGAGTTCATCAAATGCTTCACATTGTACTTCTTCTGAGGAGGCTAGGGAGGCTGGTTGAAAATTGTTGAGTTAAATTAAATAACATTATTATCACATATTTTGAAAAAGCAAAGGAATAAACATCAAAATGGCTGAATAATAATTTAAAGTTGTTTGCTTTCCCCCTGTGCTAAATGTACATCACAAAGTAGTTTTCCTTAGTGTTGACAAAACTGAACTGCGCACGCGCATTAAACTGGCTTATCCATGGAGACTGGTTACTTTGTTACGGAGCAATAACGACTAAATTCATAAATAATATTATGTATGTCTGATACCATTGAGGAAACAAACACACGCATAAAATGAGCCATATGAGTAGTTACCTTTAATTTGTCGCCTGAGATTGGTGGAAACTGTGGCCGCTTGCTTGCCACGGGCTCTTCTGTGTCCATGTCCGCCGTATCTTGTTCACGTTTTCGTTTTTGAGTCTTTTTTGACTTCACCTTTGTGAAACTATCTGCGTCATTTTCACTCTCAATGGCAGCACCAGTGTCTAGGGTAGTATCTTTATCACTGTCCATCCTGTGAAATAGTTTTAATCAGACTTAGAAAGACTAAACTGAGGTAGACGACGAACACTCTGTGGCATGAGGGTGTCCTCGTGCAACTAAAAAGGACCCGTGTAGCTACATCGCTGATGCCAGTAGAGAGCCAGTAATGGATACCTTCATCAGAACTGACTAATATATCTCCGTCAGATGCTAGAATAAAGTAGAAATAATGGAGGTTCCGAAAAAAAGTCCGCGTTTGTGGGATTCTGCGATATTGACTGGAAATACATTTATTTTTCGTCAGGCATCTCTTCAGACAACCGCACACTCAGCTCATCTGTGGGAGGGTCTTGAGTAGTTTGTTTTGGCAGCGAGCAACATTAAACAGTTCTCTTAGTACTGAAATCATTCGTTTTTTTGACGAATTATCCTCTCAACAGCAAATATGTCATCGCCACTAGCAAAGCCTCAGATTATTGCACATATTCAGAAAGGTTTAAATTACACAGTTTTTGACAGTAAATGGATTCCTTGCAGCGCGAAGTTTGTCTGTCTCGGGAACTTTCCTAGAGGAACCGGAGTAATGCAAATATACGAGGTGCAGCAAGGGGAGGCTCAACTTATCAAGGAGGTAGATAACACGTTTATATATATTATTGTTGTTATATCTCTGCCCTTTCCCCCCTCAGAAACAAACCATGGAAATGGCGTAGGTAAGGGTTAGCTAAATTAGCTTCTATACAACTTCTAGAATAGTCTCGCTAGGTTGTTTCCATAGCAACGACTAATGTGAAGACACAAAGGGAATACTGGTTTTCAAATATTTTAGACATGGTTAAATATCTGTTTTTATTTTCATCAAAATAACGTCCAATTTTTGTTAACATACAATATACTACATATAACAAACTTCTGGACCTGCTCAGTGCACCTGTCATTAATAAAGCCCTCATTAACGGCCCTATTACATATACTCACAGCTGGTTCTATTATGAAACAGGCTGAGAGAGAAATGCCCAAAATGTCCACGTCTGATCTGAATATCTGTTCAGTATGTTTGTTTAGTGTGTCAATATTTGATATATCTCAATCATTTCTATACAATAAACTTTCACAATCATTTCTACTGTGTTTCATACCTATGACACACTTTTTAATCGATTGTGTGTTTGTCACACTGCTCAAGGTGGAGTGAAGAGTAGGTACATGTTGGTCCTTCCACAGTACTAAATTACTACTTGTTGCATTGTCCCTTCCCTCTCCTATGTTTCAGGTAGAGAAACCTAAACCCATAAAGTGCGGGACATTTGGGTCCACCTCTCTTCAACAAAGACACATAGCAACTGGGGATTTTGATGGAAATCTCAATATATGGTAATTCAACATCCACTGATGTATCAACATTTGTGTCCTGCCAGTAATGGTGAGAAAGTAAATGCAAATACTAAAAATCTAAAAAGTGTGTGGAAAATGTTATATTTTCGAGATTGACTGACGTATGACTGAAAGTGGGTAAACAAACACTGGCCATGATTTAAAGTCTACTGGAGTTAGTTAATTCAGTGCAGATGCTTCTTCACTCCCCAGGAATCTCGAGATGCCGGAAGTTCCAGTGTACTCTGTAAAGGCCCACAAAGAGATCGTGAATAGTATTGATGGTGTTGGTGGCCTGGGAATTGGTGATGGTGCACCTGAGATAGTCACCGGAAGCAGAGATGGTAAGAACATATAGGAAGTAAAATGAAACTTTTTAAAGCAAAAACGTAAACAAGAAGTTGGATTCAAAGTCAGACTCCCTTTGGTGTTACAGGGACAGTAAAAGTGTGGGATCCCAGACAGAAGGATTCACCTGTAGCCAACATGGAGCCAATGGAAGGAGAAACCAAGAGGGACTGCTGGACTGTAGCATTTGGTGTGTGAAATATTACTTTCAAGATTTTAAAAGCTACAATGGCTTTTAAAGAAATGGAACCAGTTCAATCTCAGACCCTGCTTCCAAGAAAACACTGATATATCATCATAGTATGCGCCCAGGCTTATCCATTCATTCTATATGCAAACAGTGGTTAAAATGTGTCATTGGTGTGCAGAAAAAAAAAAAAAATCCTATTTTGATAATCTCTGTTTACGAATGAAGATGAACTCCTGATGCTGTTTGAGACCTTTATGAGAGCTGTTTCTATTCTTACCGAGTTTTTATCCAAACCAGCTTTGACTATGTTCCTGTACCATCATTAAAGAAACTGTTAATTTTCTTCTTACCTTTCATGACAGGTCACGCCTTCAATGATCAGGACCGCTGTGTGTGTGCCGGTTATGACAATGGGGATATCAAACTCTTCGACCTGAGGAATATGTCTCTACGATGGGAAACCAACATTAAAAATGGGGTGAGGTCAACACTCTTATTGAAATTTCAAATAGAAATGCCTGTTGTTTTGACAGCTGTTGCAGCTCCATGTGATTTTTGTAATGGTGTTTATGTATATTTCATGTAGCCTGTATTGCAATGCAGCAAGAACAACACAAGCATTTTTGAGGGAAAATAGGAACTTAAACTGACAGAAACTCAATCCTCTCAGCTCTGATAACAAAGAGTTAAGCTCAAATTTGGAACTGACATTTTGAAGGATACGCTATCTAAACATAATACTGTTTCCTTTGCACTGAAACCTGTACTTGACTGAAGGGGTAGCCAATAGCAACACATGTTGAGACAGACCTGGAATTGACTTTCCAGCATCATTTAGTCATTCAACCACAGGGGATGTCCGTGGTTCTCTTCACACATCATATAAAATTACTGCCATCAGTTTATTACACAACCCTATTTTTATTCATCACCTTTTGAATGTAGCTGAACCAGCCATGGTCATTATGTCCATTTCAACACATTCTACCATGTGAGATACGACTGTGTTTTGGCGCCATGGCATGTGAACATTTCTGGGAGTGATATGTTGTTTTGTGTGACATCATGGCCAGGTATGTGCTGTGGAGTTTGACAGGAAAGACATCAACATGAACAAGCTTGTGGCCACCTCACTGGAGGGAAAATTCCACGTCTTTGACATGAGAACCCAGCACCCCACCAAGGGCTTTGCCTCCGTTTCCGAAAAGGTAATTGAAATGGGGTGGAGAGAGCCAGACAAATGTTTGGCTCCTACGTATAGGAAACATGTCAAAAGGTTACAACTGTTAATGTTATTTTTACATTTGTATAGCAGAGAGAAAAAAAGGGGGACCGTTTTCACAGCTGGACGTGTTTTAGGGTTGTGTTTGTCTAACATTTTCTTTCTGTGATTTTGCACCCTGGCCAAAAAAACGACACAGGGCCGTGGCGGAGGAAGAGGTGTGTCTATTTGTGGGAATCCTACAATAACACACTTAAATCTATAATAACCCACAACCACGCTCACAAAGGGTTGGCTGGATCTGAGAGATTAGAGACCGTGGCTTTTGAAGAAAAAAAAAGAGTTTTCTATTGAAGTCATTTTTAAAATAAAATAATACTTTGATACATTTTACAACATTAATGCTGCAGAATTTGACCCACAACACATTGAAGGGCCTGACAGCTTTTGTCCACAGGTTTACTACATGTTGATGAATTTGTCATTACTGATTTCACGGTTTTGGGAAGTAAATGGCCCCTTTTCTTTATTTTAAGGCTCATAAGTCGACCATTTGGCAGGTGAAGCATTTGCCTCAAAACAGAGAAATCTTTATGACTGCAGGGGGAGCAGGCAACCTGCATCTTTGGAAATAGTAAGTCAGATATCTTCAAGTACGTTCATCCATTTTTAAAATACACAAGTACTCATAATGGTTGTTCTATGACTATTACATTTCTTTCTCAACTGTAAACTTGTATAAATAAATTCCATGACATCTCCAGTGAGTATCCTGCTCAGAGAAGCAAGAAGGACTCCGATGACATGGATGTTGGTGTAGCTGGCTCCGTCAACCTCTTGCAGAATGTCACTCTGTCCACTCAGCCAATCGCCAGCCTGGACTGGAGCCCCGACAAGCAAGGCCTGTGTGTGTGTTCAGGCTTCGACCAGTCTGTCCGAGTGCTCATTGTCACCAAACTCAATGCGGTGTGAAAAAGTAGACCCCAACAAAGACTGATGATGAAGATCTTTGCAGCATAAGAGGAAATATGTCACAACTACAGAGGAGCACAAATAGTGTATCGTTCACTGCCCTTTTGAAGTGCTGAATCGTCTTTTATTAGAACATTAGAAAACAAACCTTCTAATCCAGGTCTTGGCAGCTCTCTGTCTAGATTGTGTACATTTGATACTCATCTATAGACTTGTCTTTTTAGAAATCCATTCAAGTCAGATAATTGAGGAAATATATGAGTGAAGTTTTATTGAGTTGTCTTTGTAAATATTACCCCTAACAAATGTATGAGGCTTGGCTGATCCTTGCAGGCGATGAAAGCCTGTAGTGCAGAGAAATCGCCCTATGACAGCATTATACACACAAAGAAATGAGTCACACAGCCTCTGACTTTGAATAACACATCAGGGATTACATTTATTTTCTTTATTTCCATTTTTCTCGACGCCCGCTGAAACAGCCCTCTTTTGTTGCATATTGGTGAACTCTAGTTCTGTCTAATGTTAAATGTGTGACTTTTGATACATCATTTTATTGAGAGCTTTCTGTTTGAAATTAAATGTTCCTTTGGAGAAAAAGATCAACATTTTCTGTCATTTTGTCCCAAAAGAATGGCCAATTTCAAAACATCAAGTCTAAGTGAATACAGGATGTCTGTATCCATGAAAGCACTTCATGTGTCTCTAGCTAAAGACCAACAACGTGTTTTTTTTTGTCAAACAGTAACAAACTGACTTACTCTAGGATTCAGTAAGATAAATGTAGACATTGTTCAGACGATGAGTAGCTGTTTCATATCCAGCATTTGAACCTGAAGAAGTCCTGCAGCTCCTGATCATCTTCTTGGCGGTCGTGGATCTTTGCGTACACGCTCTTCAGAAGCTTTGTGTTTCCCTTTTCATCCAAGATTTCGATGTATTTTTCTATGCAACCTACAAACACAACAGATAACAACATTACAATAAATACATTCACATTAAAGAATTTGTAACATATGGACAGTCATTATTCTTTTAATCACAAACAGCATTTTGTTGATTTAAAAATCAAATGACCTCATTAAGACCAAAATATTATGAATATCTTTTATATAATAATCATTTTTACTACTTTACTTCCTATAGTCATTTATCTGAAATCATGTTTCAAGTATGTCCTCTATGCTGTGCCATGCCATCTACAGTATGTGGGCAGGGGTCCAGTTGAATGTAATACATCTCTATTAATAGCATGTCGTATAACATGGATCAGGCTGCAGGAATCCAATACAACACTATTGACAAAATAGTTACATTTAGTGAAGGTCAACACATACAAAGCTAATGTAATGGTTGTTTAAACATAGCTGTCATCAGAGAGTGGAAACATTTGTTTTCTTGTAGAAAGGATTATGTGTGTCAGTAAATAATTTGTTGTACTTTATTATCTATTACCTTGAAATGTGTTCACCCTATCCCTAGTAGTTAAGAAAAATCTGAATTATTCTGTAGTTAATTCAAGTAATTTTCATTTCTTTCATTACTGTTTTAAAGCAAAGAACCTTAAAAACGGATCTACTACTTCTGAGATTTGACATCCTTGAAGACTAATAATATTATGTCCTTGGTATTTGAAAGAATAGGAGCGGTAATCACTTAGGCCCATGACTTTGCCGTATGCTACGAGGCTTGCTCCCAGCTGCGGATGCTCTAACTGTTCCAGTGACATCAGCATGCGGGCGATCTCTCCTGTGATGAAAGCATCATCGAAGCTTTGCTCGGCCACCGGCTTCAGAGGAAATCTGCAGTACACCTCCACTGCAGCCTGAGGGTCTGATGGCTCCAGCAGCTGAACAAGCTCAATGTAAGCATCGTGGACCTGCAAAGTCAATTCATGAACCCCATCTTATTTGCATCACATCAAACTGAGGAATTAATCAGCAAGAGAGTCCTACAGTTGAGGTTTCAAACTGAACTGGGGAAATGGCTGAAATGACCATTATTAACTGACCCCTGGTGCCATGGAGATGACCTCATGGTAGAGCTGCTTTGCCTGATCCTGGTTGTCTGCAGAACGGGAGAGGGCGCGAGCCAGACCCAGCCTTGAGATATGAGACCTTCGGTTCACTGCACCAGACCCGCACACTGTATGTGCCACAGCAGGCTCTGAAACAATGTTTCAACACAAATAAAATCTAACATAAAGGAATCTCTCAAATAAAACTTGGGTGTCTCTTCTTATCTTAAAACTGCATCATGTTTGGATTAAGCCCCCTTTCACACCCATGTTTCTTTCTCTTTCCTGACATCAAGCTAACAAATCCACGTACAGATGTGTAAAATTGCAAACAACAGTATTCAGTTCAAATGTAAGATTTGTTAAGACATTGTTAAGCTTAAATTGGGAAAATCTCAGGCTTTAAGGGGGGAACGTTCTTCACTGACCCCCGCATGTCACTCAGAATGCTTCATGCCTCACCCTCTGCTCTGTCCGCAGCACTTGGGGAACAGTCCTGTTTAGAGTTGCTGGAGAGGATATGGGGTTTAATACAGCTGGTGGATGGTTTAGGTGATCTATCATGCTTGGCTACTGCTCCAGCTCTCCCCCTACAGGAGAGAAAGTATATTGCAACAACTCAGAAATCAAATACAAAACAGGATAACTTTATTTCTGTTTTTACAAACCAGGGTTTATGCAGCAAAAAAAAAAAAGGGTTTAAAATTGAAGTTGTATTAACTGTTGTTAACATATAAAGTCATCCACAGACATCCACATAACAGGTTGACTTGTCTGAAGCTCCCAGCATGCCTCACCTGGCTACCGGGGCTTTAGCAGGAGGCCGGGCAGCTTTCCCTCCTCTGGTCGGGGCAGCTGGTTTTGGAACAGGAGCTTTAGTTACAGCTGCTGCAAACCGCCCTGGACCTGGCCCTCCTCTGCCCCGCTTTGCTCCACTGTTTGCCCCCCTGGGGTCAGAAGGCCCCTTCACTCCTGCTGGTTGGGTGGTTGATTGCTTGGCAGCTTTCTGGTTTTCAGCCTCCAGGCGGTCCTGCCACCACTTTTGTTCTGAAATGCCAGGGGATAATTGAAGACTTAAAAAAGATATAAGTATAAGACTACCAATAGATGCATTATTACATTAGTTACATTAAATGTGTAAAATACACTAAACAGACTCACTGCTTAGCTGTGCAGGTGGCTCTCCGCTCTGAGTCTTTTCTTCCAGCTCTATGCTGGCCTGGAAGCTGAGGCAGGCATCAGTCAGCGTTTCTTTGGACCGGTCTGACTTTGGATTGTTGTCATATTGAGCCAGCTGTGCCAGACCCAAGAGACACAGGGCGTGGCAGTCCCGTGGTGTTGTCACTACTGATAGCTGGCATGCCTGTACACATTAGCAGAGGAGGTAGTCCAAAACTTTGGCAGAGCTTTTTTTTGGTGTTGTCAACTTTGCAAATGAAGAAAGAAGGAAAATAAAAATAAAAGCTGACTAAAAGCAACTGTTAACATACAACAGTATCTGTTTACCCTCTCCTGCATGTCCAGCAGCTCCTGACAGGGGGTGATAGAGGTGAGACGTATGAGAGCAGTGAGGGCCTGGCTTCTCTTTGCCACCTGGGATTGCCTCTGGATGTCATCTCTGGCCTGGCCCTCAGCCTGCTGGATCAGCCTTTGCAGCAGGGCAAAGTGAACATCCAGGAGCACCCATTCCAGCTGCCAGCTAGCCTCGCCACGACACACACACTGACTCACACTCTGGGCAGCGAGGACTGCTACACTGAAGCATTCCAACACAAAGACAGGCAGACATGGATTTTCGTAGTTCTTACTTATTAAACTGGGTCATTCTTATGTGAATGCCACAAGTTTTTCTTTGAATCACATGTTCCATTTTAGAGATTCAGACAGCTATTTGGAAGGCATAACAAACACAAGCACTGATAAAGAAGTCATATCACCAGTAAATAAAAACAGTCACATTTTTCTTTAAATATCTTGGATTGAAACATACATGTGATAGACTTGTTCGGCACTCATGGCCTTCTCAGACAACACTCTTCTCTGCTGCAGATGACCCAGAGTGAGAAGACCCCGCAGGAACTGTGTGCTGAGGCTAGAGAGAGGGTCTGAAGGATCCGGCTCCACCCAGCTGTAACAAAAATCATGAAAACATAAGAACCACCAGCAACTATAACCACAGGGTAAGGTAATTTGTACCTAAAGGTAGATATGGTAGACTATGACAAATCCACATGAATCAAGCAAAACAGACGAAGTCTAAGCAATTGTAAAATCCCTAAAACAAAGCTTTAGTTCTATTCAAATAGGATCAGATCTCTGACTAATCCACAAACCTTTCTTTAACAGTCAGATGTATGTGTCTGTCAGTTTTCTAGTGCTAACTTAAATGTAGACCCAAAAAAACTCAAGTACACAGCAATATATGTATAGAGCAATCTCTTTCCACTCTCCTGTTTCTCTCCTGCATGCTTACACAGAATATCCTGGTAAATTACTGATTCTGCCATGCCCTCACACTCTCTCTGAATCCAGCTAAACACATCCACCTCCGTACACACATGCTTACAGACACACCACACACACACACATGCAAACCTCTCGCTGCAGCGCTGGCTGACAAAGTGCTCCAGTCCCTGTTGTAAGAACAGAGCGGCCTCCTTCTCGTTGTCCTCAGAGGCTTTCTGTTCTTGCTGCAGCAGAGCCAACCCTGTGAAGAATCTGGAAAAAATAAAAGAAACAAAGGAGAGATGTAAAAGACAAAACCAGCTCTCAGTCTGTGGTTTACTTGTTAATCTAGACCCCATGTTTTACAGGCCGCATCTCACCTGTGTTACTACAATATTTCTGCTTCTTTGATTTATCTGACCTGCTATGTTGGACAGTTTCACATATGGATAACAACAGGTTGGACATTTGAAGAGCACATTTGGAGATTGGTTAAAGATGCTTTTATGTTGCAGGGAAAAATAAGAATTTGGATTATCTTGCCACTTTATACAGTACTTGTTTCCTGCTATGGCAACAAGTCAACACCTGAGCTTAAACTGAAAAAAAGGTTGGGCTTTGGTTTTTGACAGAAGCTGAAAATAATGAATGCACACAGCTTTTTGTTTTCATTGTTTGCCCAAATAAAGTTCCTCTCAAGGCTTTATTTTAAAATGTTTCTTACTATGAGACAGACAAGTGTGAAATCTGCAAGTAAAAATCTCCTACTGTACCTGCTTAGATAGACTGTCCTTTATTATCTTTAAAATAAAGTTATTATTACCAAACACCATTTCTGCTTCTATGACCAAAAGCACTTGTATGGTCTGACCTGAGTGCAGGATGAAGGGGCCGCAGTGCGAGGCCACTTTGCAGGTGCTGTAGGGCCTCCCTGCTCGTCCCCTGCAGCAGCAGCAGCCTCCCCACATGCAGGTTAAACTCCCAGCTGTCAGGACTTAGAGACCAGGCATCCAGGTACTTCATCAAGGCCCGGTGGACACAGCTCTCTTCATCTTGCACTGCTGCACTGCTATCCTGCATCAAGAGGGGAGGGAGCTAAATTTAGTCTTTCTTAAATTGATCAGAAATTATTTAGTGGGGGCTTTTGGCAAGACAGCTTTAGAGAACAATAAGCATTGTTTGTTTTATAGACTTGCAGAACTTCAAGCTTCCATTACAGGTTTTAAATGGCTATAAAACAGACTGATATTAATGCTGATGCCTTTATTTGAGTGCTGTATTATGAAAAAGGTTGCTTTGCTATATATAGCTGTGAAAAATGGAGTTACAAATTCCTCCCAATTTGCAAAATGATTAAAAATGGACTAATTAGTTTTGGAGCTATGAGAAGTGCAGAGCAATGAAAGTCCGTCTTTCTAAAACTGTCCGAAGACTGTAATGTCTTTATGATGACTTTGAACAGAATAATTAGTTAACAAAAAGGTTAGGATGGCTGTTTTTTCTACCAGGTCAGCCATATTGCAGGTCTCCTGTGGTAAATGATGAGCTAAAGTATCTGACAGAGACAGTGATCACAGAATCTGGTTATCTATACAGATACAGATTAGTGTTCAGGCTGTTTTGCTCCCTTTTTTATTTTCCCTTTGTATATGTTTAACAATACAACCTGACAAAAAAGGCAAGAAAGCAAAAGAAATATGATCTAATGAAGTCCCCTAACAAGTTATTTCTTTTTTTTTTTTCCACTGGTGTTCGTGATTAAAGAAGGAAAGTAAACTTCAGAGGTTATTTTTGGACACAGTAACCTTTCCAGTTTTCTTGGAGAGCCAGATGTAGAGAGTCTGAACATAATCTGCTTTGCTGGACTGCCCCTGGTCTCTGAGCTGCTGGTACTCTTTATCCAAGGCCTGCAGCTGGTTCTGGACTGTCGGCGTGCCCAGGAAACCATGGAGCTTGCAGACCGCCAGGATGTCATCCTGACGAGCTGTGGATTTGGCGTCACTTAATTCATCCCGGTCTCTGTCAGCCTGGAGACGGAGGAATGAAAAGATTAGAGGTTGGGTTGCTTTCACGATTATCAACTTTATTATCAACATTCAAAAATGAAGATTTAAATGTTAAACAGGGATAAGAAATCACCAGAGTGTTACATGTTTCACATGGCAAAGGTTATAATAGGAATTTCAATATTATGAGGTCAAGTTAAGGCAAATAGAAGCTCGAGAGTGTGCGTTCCAAAGACCTCCACAGTGTTGCATTAACATCATGTTTCCACTCTGGATCCTTGAAAGCCATCTTTAGTGAACATTTTGCACACAGTCTTTTGAATAAGTGTTTAAATTCATGCAATAAAGAAATAACCTTTGATCAAAAGATGAACACAATCCTTTTAGTCATGCATGTTTAGCTGCATCCAAACCTCACAAATCATGGCTGACAAGGTTTTTTACTTTCTCAGAACTTTTCCTGACACAACCTTCCTCTGGAGGCCATACATGGCTTTAGCACGGTGCTGCTCCTCCAGAACGACACCAAGCAGGAAGTGGAGTCTGGCATCTTTGGAGCTGAGTCTGATGGCTGACGCGTAGTGGAAAGCAGCCTGCTCCAGGCTATGCAGAGGAGACTGGCCATCCTCGTACTGCAACATGTCCCCTGTGGGGATGAGGAAAATAAACTATGTGCTTTTTGGTATGCAGACATACAGATAACAAGACCAGAGATGCACTCCATATATTTATAAAAGATGCATCAGTTGAGTCTCTTGCTTTGTACTACAAGCAAGTTTAGTCTTACATTTACTTTAAATAATACAGCTATTCAAGCCAGAAGGGGAGTTTGTCATTACTGGATTTATGTGTACATTCACCATCGACAACATGTTTAATACCAACATAAACTTTCTGTTTGTTAATGACTAAAATGAAAAGAAAACACCAGTCAGTATTTCAACACAAAGATAACAGGGATATCTCACAATATAGTAACCAACAGAAGATACAGAAACAGCCAGTAAGTCTGCTTCTCTCATGAAAAAAGTTTTTTCCCCCTCTAAAACTCTTCCACTGCTGTTTGTAAAATCCTGTCTCCTTTCTGTGCAAACACACACGAGCACACTGTAATGAGGATTAAAAGCTTCTCCAGTTTAACGTCCTTCTCTCTTTCAGTTACGAATGATTGCATGTGCTCTTTACATGAAATATTCATCGAGTGCAGCTTCCTTTGGCAGGAGTGCCCGTTATCTGTCGAGTGCACTGATGTCACAGCTTTTATATCGTAGAGAGAATCAAACTAAAATAACCAACCAAAAAAACCTCTGTAGCTATTACACTTCAGGATTATTACATATATTTTGTTTAAAGTCTTTTTAGCTAATATATTTCATTTAAACTAATCCTCTCATCCAATGAAAGTGTTGCGTGGGTACTTTTATTAAGCATGCACCTCATGATCACATATGCAGAGTATTGTCTCTAAAAATGAAAATTAAGATATTTGACATTTAATGCTATAAGAAAAACTTCTCCAGCCTTAATAAACCAGTATATTTGTGTTCTTGTTTCCTGCAACAACAACAACAACAACAAATTGTTGACAAATCAAATGTTACCATCAAAACCTATTTCACATCGTTAAATCTTCTCTTTCTGTCTAATTTTCTCTTTTGTGTTTTCGGTCCGGCTGTCATTCAGTCCGTTGGAGATCAGTCTCATATGTCACTTCTCACAGTAGAGTCATCAAACAATTAGCAAGGCACAAGTAGCAGAGAAAAGATAAGCAGTAACATGACTGCCTGAAACGTCAGATAAAAGAGGATGCTCCAGGGGAGAGCCACTTCTCATGTCATTTGAATGGCTGAAGCTGAGCTGCTGTGCCAGGGCAGGGTGAGGAACTCTGCTGTCTGCTGGCCAAAGGTTCTGAAACGTTGTGTCATTCTAGATGCTATGTTAAAACAAGTAAGGCTTTAATTGACAACTTTGTAACACCGAGTTTGATAGAAAAAGTGCTTTGATTTCAGAACTTGCCTTTTTAAAACTGTTCTAGATTTCAAAGTAATACACATTGTGATCAATTAGTCCATAAAGAAAGGAGAAGAAAAGGTTACAGGACAAGGAGGAAGGATTTGAGATTTAAATTGGAGGAAACCATTTTTATCGCTGTTACAGCCAGTACTGGCCAATAGACTGATGGATATTTGTATTTCTGATCCTTCACTCTTGATTCAAAAATGACTACAAACCTGGTTTTGGCAGGTTCTTGCGGTAGAAATTCATGTGATCCTGGGCTAGAGCACACAGTTCGTCCACATTGTATTCCCCGGCTGTCATTTGTAGTCTTTCCTCCCAGTTACGTATCTTTGGTAGGCAAAGGAAAGTTTAATGATCACGTTCCACAGGCAGGGCAGTAAAACAAAATATAATCAAATTTTATCAAGTGGTATAAAAGGGATGTACAATCATTTCTTCTTCATGAATAATTTGAAATGTAAGCTTTAACAAATGTCAGTCAGGGTTCTAGCAATTTAATTTACACACAAAAAAATCTGTCTATTGTCAATATGTAACACTTTACAGGGATTTTGACTCTTCATATGTCCATTAATAAAAACATTTTTAAATAGCAGTATGAATAACAACACATCAGACAAAACAAAGATTAAATAATCGTTTGGATGTAAACAGAATCGGTTGTTTGTGTTGAGTTTTTAATGCAGTTTAACTTTTGACTTGTATACTTTACTTATAATGGAAAGTTAAATACATGTATTACCTCCGAATTGTGTTGAGTCTCTATCTCCAGACAACTAGATGATGCAAAGTGCTTCTTATACCAGGTTGTCTCTGTGACATCCTGAAAATGAATATAGCACAGGTTACCAAGTTTAATCAATAAAAAGATCAGAGCTTTCATCTGGATTGACCTGCTGACTGTCACGTTTAAAGAGTCTGATTTCTTTAATGTCAGTTAGGGTGAAATAACATTTAAATTCTCACGTTCAATAATATAACTGCTTTAAACACTCTTATCTGTGTTGCCACCTTAACTGCACAAACACCATATACTTCTACTGAGCAAGCTGAACCAGCACTTTGTCACTGTGAAGGGAGCGCTGTCGTGTGAATAAAGGATGAGCGGAGTGAAGGTCGATAGCAGTGATTCTGACATCGCAGGGCGCTCTTTAATCTTTAACACTGACCTTTGCATCCAGGTCCCCTGTGGGCTTGTGAGGACAGTCCAGGAAGTGTGACCCCAGCTCGGACAGTTTCATCAGATTGTCACATCCTGTGTATAAAAATAAAGAATATTAAAGGTGATGAATAACACTAGAAGTTGGCAATAGAGAGGGAACCGAATAGTGTACATAAAAATCTTATATCTGTGACCAGTTTAATCAAGTGAATAGTTTTTTTTACAGAATAAATTAACTGCTTGCCCTTAAAAAAAATAGGCAAATAAAGTTTTAGCAAATACATTCAACTTATGTAGTAAAAACACAGATTACATGTTGTTCTGGTGCCACCGACCCACTCATCAAACCAAGCAGGTCAAAGAAAGCCTGCTGGCATATAATGTGGACTATGGCACACTGCAGCTAGATACATGGAGCCTTAGTTAAGTAATACTACCCCCCTCATTACAGCAACCTTATAGTTGTCTACAGTATCATCGTGTTACGTGATAGTTTAAGGAGTGTAATCAGGACTGCTGAGAGGTAAGGCAGGGTGTATTGAACATATTAACAATGTAGTTGATGAGCCTCTTTTGAAGTAGAGCTGCTCTAGAAGCTAATTGATCTTGGAAAATGCCCTGATAGAGTAAAAGACGTCTTTACTCTTAGTGCAGATGAACTGAATAGCAACACACATTGGAAGAAATGTTCCCCTAAAAAGATCCCTGTAATGACAACAACTTAACCTTTATTCTTTTGTTTAATGTAAAAAAACTGTGGTCTTGAGGTTAGAAAGCCATTACCATCCCCCTTTACTTTTTTTTTTTTTTTGCTTGGCTAGAGGCAGAAACACTTTATGAATTGGCTCCTTTACTCAACCAACATCAGCTTTGCCTCCACGGCATTTCTGCTTTACGTACATTATTTTTCAGGAGCTAGGACTCCAAACTTCACCTCTGTAAGCAAAGAAACACTTGACCAGAGCAGCCGACATCTTCTTATCGACGTCCAGTTCAACAACCTTCCAGCCTTCTCCCAGAGGACAACTGCTGAGCGGGTCAACTTTTGATCTTCGTGCCAACATCTCGATATAAGGCCTTGAAAAGATGTGCTTTGGGTCACTGCGAATAAAGAGGAGAACCAGTTTGATACTGACAGCATTTGTAAAGATAATATAAAATGTAGTATATGCATGGCCTATGATACTGAAGAAGTATACCTTAAAGATGTTTTTTAATATATAAAAAAAGAAGTTCAAGAGGATTCACGTCAATTCCTTTAATTAGCAATGTAGTGAATTCAAATGAAAGTCTGTGCATCTTGATACTGGTTACTGGCTTAATTTATTTTTACATATTTATTTACCTATTTCATTAAATGTGAGAAAGAATCTGACATAACTATGAATATAATAAAACTGCTATCTGTTGTCACCACTGCTAATATTTTCTAAAATGTAGTGTCTTCCTTTGTATCTTTTACCTGTTCTTAATGGATACAGGTCTATAAAAAGCAGCCAGAGATACCGGACATTCATAGTCCAGTTGCTCTTTCCCATCACTGAAGGTCACTGCTGTGGGAATTAGCTCTCGAGTCACAAACACTGTGTACACCTGGTAATGTTAGAGGGACATCAGGTTAAGTATAGCTTTGACAAAAATGAAATAGTGCGGCTTTAGATCAGCAAGACTTACATATCTACTTTAATTTCTACACTATTTTTTAAGGACATGGAGAAACTATAGTAAAAATGAAGCTTATGACGTAGGATTCATTTACCTGGTAATATATTAAGTAAAGCTGAGATTAAATGGGGAGCTATCACGTTTTGTTGTATAATTTTTTTTGTGGTGATCAAACACACATAAAGCCTCTGATCACATTAGAGAGTCCACCTCACATATGTCTCAACCTACCTGTGAATTACTGCCATCTGCTGAAGAAACTAAGATCTCCACCACTGTGTCTCCAAAATTCAGAGGCACTGGTTGTGAGTTGACTTCCCCATTCACTGTAAATTTAATATTTCTGTCTGGCACCTTTGCAAGCACGGTCACCGCATTACAGTGAAAGGGGACAATACCTGTTGGAGCAAAATGTACATAGGTTGTGGCAGGGCTCAAACACAAAAAAAATCGTAAACGGAAATGTTTCAATTTAATTCTTATGACAGAAAATATACTGCATGATGTCTATATAAAAACAAACTTATATCTTAATAATGATTCTGAATAAAAAAATATCACATAGCCTACTGTGACATAATATTTACAGTCTATGGACATATGAAGTCTCTACTCACTATTGTATTCATAGATTTTTGTACAAAAGGCAGGATGCAGTATAATATCTCCTTCCAAGGCCAGATAACTGAGGTCTGCAATCTTTGCAGACAGCAGGTTGATTTCCACACAGTATTTCTTTGTGGTACCATCTTCAGCCACCACCTCGATCTGTACTCTGTTTGTCCCATCACTCAGTTTAATGGCTCTGGAACCGTCACCAAAGAGCTGAAATACAGTATAGATATATGAAGAAGGGGGGTTACATTTTATGTGAAGTCATTAATCCGAAATATACCGTCATAAAACATGCAGGAAAGACTTACAATATTGTATGAAGCCCCACAGTCACTTGTTGACAGGTCCAGAGTCACTTTGTTGACATCGCTCTCCACTGTAACATTGTAGTCTGTAACCTCTGGTGTGAATGCTGGTTGGAGCTTACCCTTGGAGACAGAGAGCTTCTCCAAATCACAGTTGTCCATGTCTCAAGCTAAGTCACTGTGTACGGTCCAAGTCCTAAACACCCCTAAACTGTTACCGGACACCCTGATGATACCCACACACAAACGCAGTTCATTTTACCGCACGGACGCCCGGGGTTTCCATGGTAACACCACTTCTAAGCACAGCTTCTAAGCTAACACAAGATTTGCTTGCTATCAGGTAATTAGCAGGCGAATTTTAAACGTATTTTTTCAAGGGATAATCCTTCGTCCAGGCATTTAAGCGTTTTTTCCCCAGGCGTCCAGTTTACAAATAACATGTAGGCCTACATCTGTAAAAAGACGCTTAATCTATATGCAAAATACAAGACCAATTCGTCAGAAAGCGATAAATTAAAAACGTTTTAGATGTTATACATTTATGAACAAACGGGGTTATGGATTATTTGAGTCATGATTCTATCAGTAGGAACTCCACTTGTGTGGCCTCCTCCACTTGTATCCCCAAACGGCAGAGGGCAGAAGAGGGCTGAATAAGCAAAAACAGAAGAGGAAGAAGTCGTATATTTAACAACGTCACTTCCTGTCAGCCACAGCGTGTCTGTTGCTAAAACGAGAAAAGTAGGACCTAATAGCTAACGTTAGATATTACAGAATTTCTTTCAGGTGAGCATGTACAGCTTTAAAAATAACAACACATTGTGTTTGACAAATTATATATATATTCATTGTCACCATATGTCTGTGTTTGCAAACGTCCGTCTGTTTCTTTTTAGCAGCATGTGCAGCTTGCAACTAGCATCTAGCTAGCTGATTTTTACATTACATATTTGAGTTTGAGCTATTTACATTCCAGTCACTTTACAGTAGAACTTTATCGTATCATTTGTCTATTTTTCCCCAGGAATAATGACGGAGGACGGTAGGACGGAGGACTACCCTCACGAGATAGACGAACAGCTCACAGGCTTCGACTCTTCTGCTTCGTCTGTTAAAACCATGTTGGAGAAGCTAATGTCCATGCCCAGAAACGAGCTGCTGCAAAAGGTAACGCTGTCTTTCAAAGTGAACGTTGTGGCTTATTATACAATTGTATGATTACACACAAATGTATTCGTTTGGTAGCACACCAAACGCTGTAATCTTAGCATATAGTCTTTTGACAGTTCAACAGGTCATTTTTTGATTTATAAAAAGCTTTTAATAAATAAACAAATGTTGTTTATTGACAGCTGGACCCTTTGGATCAAGCCAAGTTGGATCTTATGTCCGCCTACACCCTGAATTCATTATTCTGGAGTAAGTTTTTTCCCCATTCTGTTTTCACTTCAATTACTTTGTGTATTTAAGCAATATAAGTATAATGCAGAGTGTGATACAACTGAATTGCACAGCTGCGTTATTGGACATGGCCCTGAGTTTGAGAGTCAACATACTATCTTCATATCAGAATTGTTGTATGGCATCTTGGGGTTTCCTGACAGATCTTTAAACCTTTGCCTATGGTTTGATAGTAAAGCGAAAAGCCACATACGCTGCCTGTTTTTTGTCACAATTTAGGCAATTTGTGTATGTACCACGTTCAAGGATGGACTATTTTAAAATACTCTTTAATAGCATAAAAAGGTATGTTATTATAGAGTTCTGCCACTCTCCATCCACCTTCCAATAGTTTTCCACATAATTAGGACAATGTTTTTCTTGCTTACAGTGTACTTGGTAACACACGGAATAAATCCAAGAGAGCATGGAATTAAACAGGAGTTGGTATGTATGTCTTTTTCCGACCGTCTTTGACATTTTCACTCTTTATATTCAAGCGTCTTGTCTTATTCCTCCTTACTTGTTTTATGTTTTTAAGGAGCGAATAAGGACTTACATGAACAGAGTGAAAGAGATCACAGACAAGAAGAAATCCGCTCGTCTTGATAAGGGAGCTGCTGCACGCTTTGTCAGGAATGCTCTCTATGAACCAGATGAAAAAGACTCAAGAAAAAAAGGAGCATCCAAGAAAGCAGCAAACACAACATCTGACGTCCCACAGACAAAGCGTCCAAAGCAGAGCTGAGGTGAAGGAGGAGCTCCACAGACAGGTTTCAATGCATTTTGTACCACGTTGGGGAACAACAGACACTTTTCTACTCTTAAGGCAACAAAATATCTTTTCAGCTTTTATTATTGAGACTGATACAAGAAGACGAGGCATACAGAACAAATACACAATGCCATTTATCTGGTATGCTCACTCGTCAGATTCTTGATGA
The DNA here is from genome assembly GCA_020745685.1 of Tautogolabrus adspersus. Classification (NCBI taxonomy): domain Eukaryota; kingdom Metazoa; phylum Chordata; class Actinopteri; order Labriformes; family Labridae; genus Tautogolabrus; species Tautogolabrus adspersus. The sequence goes on along the minus strand of CM036541.1, from coordinate 17,634,773 downwards.
CTCAGCAGAAATCAGTAAACGATGCTTGAGGTGAAAGAAACGCTTAACTAATTACCATCTTTGGCAAACTTCCCAGGTTTTACACATTTCTGCTAAAGGTGAAAGCAACATCTTTTTGATTTGACGTATTCTCTTTTAAAGATCACTGTGTTGCTCAGATTTTGTGTAATTCTGTCGGGTTCCAAAAAAATGAACAATTACAGTTTTCATCAGAAAAGTGAGCAGAAGTGACATCAGGTAAAGTGATGTGTTTTTCAGATTTTATGAATCCTTTCTTTGATAATGAAAGGTTTTTTTCATCACTTTGAAAATGATTCTATGAATCATCATTTTCTATTTAGCAGTTTGTGTTTAACATTGTATTGTTTAAAGTTGTGTCGGAATTATTTTGAGCATAAAAACACTCAGCAGAAATGATGTTTGAGTTTCTTTTTGATCCTTTTTAAAAACACATTGCGCCTGAAAGGACTATTCAATTAAAACACGTATGTTAAACAACACATTGCAAGCTTCCAGTAATCCGTTGTAGGAGTTTTCACATTTGACAAGTCACAGAAGGAAAGTGTGATCAAATTAATATGGGCTGGATTATATTTAGTTTACTCTTTCAGGTGTATCATATTGTACACACTGGCTCAAAACCAGTCTTCACTTTCTGAGACGTACAATACATCAGAGTCAATTATGACTTTAAATATTTACATTATAAATGTGTTTATCTGCTGTGACATGGGCTTGTTGACAACATCCTTCTTTTCTGTATCATTCAACAGTTAAGTTGCAACGTCTCATCCCCGGGGGCGTTTTCTTATCGTAATATCTCTGCACTATTCTGACATGCCTACTAGGGCTGCTCGATTATGGCAAAAATCCTGATCACAATTATTTAGATCGATTTTAAGATCAGGATTATTAAACAGGATTACTCACTGATTTTACAACATCTGCATCACATTCATTTATCAAACTGGAACACTCAACACTTACATTTTGAACACTTAAAAATAAACAATAAATGTAAATAAATACGTAAAGCGAAAAAAAAAAATAATTATTTTGAAGGTAGTGGCGATGTACTCTTGTGGCCAAAATATAACAACAAACACTTTGAAACATTTTTCCACACATGACAAAATTTATGGAAAAAATGAGCGCAACATGTCAGGCAACACAGTAATCGTTTAATCTCGATTATCTTTGTTTTCATGATCAGCCATAATCACAATTGATATAGCGCACGTGTGACGTAGTTTCTTATAGGTTGGTTAGTGTATTTATTACTCGACAGTCTCAGCGACATGTTTATATCTTTAACTCTTACACATAATCAACACACACTTGTTCATATGTTTAGCATTACACGTCAAAATAGCTGAAAATATTGTAAAGCTTATGTTTTATGAACTATGAGAAATGAGGCAAATTTAGAATTGCTAAAAAGTTGAGTATTTGCCTTAATGAACTAAATAGGAATAACAGAGAATGACTTAATTCATTGATTGTCAAACCTGTAACCTTATGCTCACAAACTAGCCTTTTGTAACTTCACTAACAGTGCAGTGGCTGCATGGCTGCACAGTATAGGTATAAGCATATGCGGTAATGAGACTTCCTCTTATGGAAAAAAACAATGTCACATTTGATAAAGACATTCATAGAGCTTCCTTTCTGTAATTCCTCCTGGACAACAGAGATCTTAATCTTAATGTAGCCGCAAGTCCCTGCATCCCTCTAATCAAGCGCAGGAAACAGCCAGGCAGCGAGTTCCATTCTCAGGAATGTATCTTTTCATTCTTTTCATCATCTTGCCTTTTCTCATCCTCCCTGCAGCAGCATCCAAAAATGACATTTGTTTAGCCAAACCACAGTACTCCGTGCTTTTTCTGCCAAGTCGTTGCTCCTAACTGTTCAAAGACATGTGTCAAACCTTGCCTGATGAACAGCCCCGTCTTCATATTGGAAAAATATGGATTTTTTCCCCCACTTTCTTTCCTTCCCCCCCTTCTCAGTAATGTTCCCCTTCCTCCACCCTCATTCCCACATGTGCTCAGTATAAAGGAGTTAGGTCACTGTGCGAGCAAATTTGAACAAACAAACTCTCATGTTGAAATTCTGTGCCCTAACAAGCTCCAAACTCTGGATTTGTCCCTGTGGTTGTTTATTTATGCTGTTTGTGAGCAGAGTGTGGTGAGGAAGTTTATATTACATAGAGTGAAAGGCATCAGACCAAGCGACCACCTCAGGCAACACAAGCAGCTTTTTTCCCCCTACTCTTTAAACTCCAAAAGGATGCAGTGTGCTGGAAACAGACCCTATTAACCCGTTGGAGCACCAGATTGAGGATTAAGGACGAGGTAAATTGAGGATCAAATAAATGATAGAGCTTATTGTTAGATTTTTTACTATGATCGTATCAAAGTTTAACTTTCTGGTATGGTAGCAACCCCAGGTGTTGTAAAAAAAATCTTTATGATTGACAAACCTGAAGTGCATCAACGGTTTTAGTTTAAAATAAATGAGTAAATGAAAGGTTTATTCTGTAAATGCAGCTTATTCTGTCTAACAATCCAGAAATTCCTTGCAGCTATTTGGGCCACTTGCCGTCCACCTTGGCCCTCTGACAGAGCTGCTGATTTATCATGATGACAATGTTTTCCTTTTATTTAACCCTCACCTCACTGCAAACACACATACATTTTTTTAAGGAGTCATCTGGTGAGACTGAAGGTCGGACCACCACGGTGTCCCTTAGAAACTGAGGCTGGATCCCCTTTTCTTCTACTTTGACTATTTAGACTTGATGTTTCAGGTTTATTTTTTTTATGGAATATGACTTTTTTTAAATAAATAAATCTTAAAACATTAACATTTTTGAAAAATGTCCATGCCAAAGTTTGATCAAAGTTGCACATTGGACTTTTAAAACACATTAGGAAAATATTTTTTGGTCAGAAAATAATATTAACATATAAACAGGACAAGATCAGCAAAGAGATAAATTGTCCTACTTGTCCACAGGGGGGCACCAAAGTCAACACAACCCAAGAGTTCCTCATCAGAGCTTTAATCGTGTCAATTGTAGCTTTTGTGACACCCCATCCTTGAGATCATAGCTTCTCGTCTTGTGGATTGGCCGTTCTCATATATTGCCCTAGTTACATATATTGTCCAGATTACTATAACCCTCAATGGTGAGACTGTCTTCAGTCTTCATATCCTCCTCTCAGAGTTGTTTTGGTCAAGTTCAGTAGTTATGTTTTTGGTGATATTGTGCAGGAAAAAAAAAGAGGATGTGGTTTAGGATCTGTCTGACACTTAAACAGGATTGTGTCCCGTCTTTCTCATTTTCTAATCCATCTTTTTAGCAGCATGTCACTTCTCATGCTCTATACTGAAATGTTACAAACTCCTGAAACAATAGGTAGCAAAAAGCAGCAGCTGTGCCTAATCAACCTAATCAGAAAGAACACAAGGTCTTAATACACCTTTCATATTTCCTCTCCCCCTCACATACTGTACATCCTCGTGGGATTTGGCAGTATAAGAAAATGACGATATGCTGAAAACATGCGCAGAGCGAGGCCTTGAACCCTCCTTGCTAAACACACCACATCATCATCACACTTTATTGAGTTTCCATCCTTTAAGTTACCTTCCTCCTGCCAGTGTGTTTAATCTGCAGAGAGAGAAAAAACAACAGAGCAGAAATACTCCTCGCTGAAGGAGCGGGGGCTGGCCTGCCATTTATCAGGTTTAAATGAACTATTAGGAATGAAAACAGAAAATCATTTTAGGGAATGAAGCTTGGGCATTGAGGGTTAAGGGTTCAAACCAAGGGAAAGGCTGCAATCTCTTTTTCTTCTTAAAGTTAAAAGTAGCATGGGTGATGTAGTGTAGCTGAGGAAGTTCAAAAAGAAAATCACTTACAAATGCCTTTAATGGACAAATAAAGCTTTGATAATGGAACACCCGTATTAAACAGGGATCATTCATCTTCCTTCTCCCATGTGCAGACCAGCTTTGTGATGCCACTGTGTTGCTGAATCTGTGGCCATTTAAAGACCTCATCTATTACCAGTCCGGTGTTTACCTCTAATGTTGACCTCACTTTGAGAGGGAAACTTGTCAGTCCATATGGCTGCAATGTGAAATCAGGGCTTCCCCCTCCTCTAAACTATAGGCTTCCGATGCATAAAGCCACAGGATAAGCGTTCAGCCATCAAAGCGCTGAACGCAAAACCATCCCTCAATCCTACACACACACAAACATAGGGAGGTAGGCAGCTGCAAGCACACCGTGAAAGCAGGAAAACACTCACCGTTACGTATGCTAAAGGGACATACGAAGACATACAGCGAAAACGGCTCACGTGTATATATACGCACACACCATAGTGGACTTGAGGTGTGTAATGGATTGGATGCCCCTCATAATTCCTGGGACAGCGTTGTCTTCAAGGTCCATACGGAGGCGGATGAGACCACAGCTGTTTGGACATAAATTTCCAGAGGAATGCCTTAAGACCGAGCCCTCAGCATAAAGAGCATGACTGTAAATTCCTCAGCAGATGACAAATGATCGCCCTTAGGACTGTCGTGTGTGTATGCGTGTGTGATCAAGAGTGTGTTTGTGTGTGAAACATGTTTCTCATACGGGCATGTAGTGGTCACTGGATGCGTAATTCTTTTTCTTGTTTTGTTTTGTTTCTCATGCCAGGTGTGCACAAACTGTATGTCTGTAAGTTGCTACCGATGCAGGAAAAGGATGTGTGTGTTGCAGGTTATAATAGCGTGCAGCCAGGAGATGATCCTCTCTGTTGCATCAAGAAGCCCGAGCAGCTGTGGAAGATGAGGACAGCTGTCCAAATCTCATAAAACGAAAGTCTGAATCTCATTTTTCTCTCTGTACAGTAGCTAAAGCGGGACTCATGCTATAATACAAGTGTGCAAGTTTATTGGAATATTTTAGGTAGGTAGGGTTGCATTCAGCTTGTAATATTGAGGTTTTGTTTTACCAGCAAGGATAAGTCTCAATCTTATGTCTCCCTGGATCATAAGTCTCCATTTATACATGATACAGAGCTACATGGATACATAGGCCTACTGTGTTTAGCTACCTCATAAACGGGTAAGTGGTTGATCTGAATTGCATAACATTGTACAATCATGGGGGAATATTCACATGGTTGTCCGAAATGCAAATTGAATTTCCTGCTTGTTGTCGTTAACAGGGCTCAAGTTCATGAACAGGATCTCCTCAGTTTTACTGAAAAGAGACACACCTGCTAGAAATGGACAGCTAGAGTGCCTCCTCATTTCAGTTCTCCTTGCAGCACACCTAGTTTCCTCTCTCCTACGATAAAATAACAGGGTTTACAACACATCAATAACCCCTCTCATCCCTCTTCCCTTTGCCATTCAGAGCTGAGGTTTACAGCTAGCGTGGGGCGGAAGGCTGCAGGCCTTGATGTGAGAGCCCGGGGCTAATAGCAGCGCTGGGTACTGTAAAGTGATGAAGGGCCTCCGCTTTTTACGATGATGTGAATGATGTAGCCTGAGAGAGTAAAAAGAGCTTGTGAGAGCAGTGGTGTGTCCATATACTGTACATGCCTGGACTGCAGGGGAACTGGATGGATTATATGACCTCCTGCTTAATATTTACACCCACTTTAAGACTTTTTGCAAGATGCTATCATCCCAAATTATACAGTAGTAAGAAGTCCAATAAATGTGTGAATTAGCAACATAAAAAGGAGCCAATAATGTTAAAAACATCACCATCATTCTTGTTTTTTTAATAGAATTTCATCTCCATTGGACAGGGAAATTATTGAACCAATAACTTACACTGACTTTTATGCTTCTTCTATCAGTAAACAAAAGCTAACTTCCAATATCTCCTTGAAATATTAACAGTTATGAGTACAAGCAATAATACAAAGCTACAAAAATAGCACTAATGTTATTAGGACATCAGTGTCCTGATGTTAAAATCAAATAAGTCTGGTAATATGTATTTTCTAACAACTCTTTTTTTATGAACACTTATTGGCCTTAGACCAAACCTGTTGTAACATTGTTCAAAACGTGTTTAAAAAACATCATTGAGTCACACTTAACATCGGGTGATATGTTCCTTCATTGCAATGAAAACACAATTTAGATTCTATTAAGTCAACGCTACCTTCAACCTACAGTAGTTTGCCATTTCTACGTTCTGTAGAACACAAAATGCATCCACTGCTGAAAAGAGTCCTAAAGAAAAACACTTTTTTGAGTAATGCAAAAAAAAAATCTTAATTGCCTTTGAGGAGACAATCCTTTAAAAACTAAAAGAAAGAAAGTTTTTTAACCATTTCTAAAGATTTACAGCTTCAATAGACTTGCAAGTCTGATCTATATTTGGCATTCCATTTACATTTGTTATAGGAACATGAACTTTACCTTATATTAGGACATAGAGAGGACAAAAGTTATATCAGTGGAACAACATCCATCTATAAGCTTCCACATTATTTCCTCATTTTATGAAGCCAACATCAGCGGAAAATAATGTACCCAATGTCTTAAACATTTCTGGTATAATTGTGTTTAAGGGTTAACCTTTTTAATTTTTCTTCAGCAAAGTTTCCCCCAAAAGAAACTTGTCTTAATACCTCTAAGGGGTTACAGTCATGCAGGGCTCTTCATTAACAGAATAAGGAGGTGTCAAAGTATGATCAGAAGTTCCCTTTGGCAGCCACAGGGGGGCAGTCCAACACAGCAGTACATGCGATCTTCTCTGGTCAGGCTTGAGTGGCAAACTGAGGTTTGCTTTTCCTCCTACCGCAGAGCAGATTGGAGAAGATTAGCCTTTGCTTGGCCAGTAATCGCCCTTATCGCACGAGCAAACGACAACAATACTGGGAGTTTAATGATAGAAGTAATTGTTGTGGAAGTCCCACGTAATGCTGTGGTGGCGTGATGAATGACGACCGCAATGCACCGTGCTGTGAGGAGATTGTTGCTGCATGGTTGTTATTTAAACCCATTTGTTATGGTTGCAACTTTCCTCTGAGGTTATTTAGCTGGGAGAAGTGACTTTATTTCAAAGAGGAGGAGGAGGAGAGTTTTTTTTAAAAGAATGAAAATAGTCATTGCTGATGAAAGTTACCATGATAGGCCAACAAGGTGTGTGAAAGTCAATAACATTTGTTTTTATGCTTTTCTGCCTAGATACGAGGAGATATTCTTACATAGATACATATGAACATACCTATAGTAGAAGAGATCCAATTTTTTTTTTTATAAATTGAGATGCTAAAAAAAATCATGTGTAACTTAAAGACTATTAATGCAGGCTTATTGGTTCTCATATGCATAAGGCACACTCCATCCTAAATTGTCTATCCATGACTGTAAATCTGCATGAAAAGAACAATCAAAATGTATTGAGTTAAAATGGAAAACTTGAATGACAGTTGATATAAGACTTCCAATAAAAGTTGACTTTATTATTAGCCACATAAATCCCCCACCAAAAAATGAAGGAGAAAAAATCTGGATATTCCATGTTCCGCTTGCTGCAGGCAGTACGGGCTAATCATGATCTAATACACAGCCACTGCATGCTTGGATTAACATCAATTGGCTGTTTTTCTGTGCGTGTGCATACCCGTATAATTTTGTGTGTATGGTGTGTGTGAGTACTGAACGTGAATGTATCGGCACTAGTGTGTTCAAATGCATGTGTGTGCTCATGTTTTGCACGTCTCTGTGTGTGTGTGTGTGTGTGTGTGTGTGTGTGTGTGTGTGTGTGTGTGTGTGTGTGTGTAGGTGTGTGTGTGTGTGTGTGTGTGTGTGTGTGTGTGAGAGAGAGAGAGACTACAATGCTTTTCAGTGAAGTCTTGGAATGCTTCATACTGAGACAGCTGCAGTCTAGACTGTCATTCTCGCGTCACTTTATCGCTTCAAGGCCTAAAAGACAAATAAGGAGGAGCACCCAGATATGCAGCCGCATCTGATAAGAGAGGTGGTAAGAGGATCTACTGATGACTTCTCCAAACTCGCATGAAAAGGCAGCTCTAATGTCTGAGGCCGCAAGCTCTGTCAAAGGGTTTCTTGGGCAGTCGATGACTGAAGAGCGCGTGCTGTCCCGCTTCTTGTGTAGGAGAAACGAGCACACACATATGTTGGTGCGATAGTGAGAAAGGTCAGAGGGGCTTTAAAATGTGTGTCCACACTGTTTAAGACCATGTAGACATCTTGTAGACATGCATGTCTGTTTAAAGTGCATCATAAAAACTGATGTGCAGAGAAAGAAATCTGCAAAGACTACGTTAAACTGATTTATTTGATTTGACCAGTGAAAACTGTGAGAAACTTTTCAGAGCAGCCAGGGAAGGAAATGCCAATCCTAATGTCAGAGGCCTGCTCGGTCCTATTATAGCAAATCGTAGCAGAATGTGTCATTAGCTAACCGAGGGCTAGTTTCTCCTCCTTTCAAAATAGCAGACAAGAGGGCAGCCTCTGTCCCTGGCGCTTTAGTCTTCAAAGGCCCCCATTATACTTCAATGGAGGGTAAACAGCGGCTCCCAAAAATGACGGTCTCCAAAGTTTAAAGCAACATCGTTTATCACCCCTGCCAGCCACTGCAGGTGTGACCCCATTCTCACAGCTTCATTGACAGCCAAGCCAGGGGGAAAATAAGCCTGTGTGCATGCATGTGTGTTTATTGGTGCGCAATTTAACCAGTACACCAGCCAAAACACTCAACTTTATCGATAGAAAAAGTACAAGGTATGAAACTTATTTTATAAACTTGATTTTTTAATATATAAATAGTCAAACGATTAAAAATTGTAATCTCAAAACGTCAATAGTTAGTGCAATAAATCGCATGTTTGAAATTGAAAAATGAAGCATTTAAAAAATAAAAATAGTTGTGCTTTTATGTTGTGCTGTCTTAAGCTGAGAGAACTTTACTTCCTGTTTGAATTCAACTCTGCTTTTATTTTGAAATAAAATAAGGACCTTCTGGTAGATCGAAGGTTACGTCATTAACTTAACCACAGAAAAAGAAACTCACTACGGATCTAAAAATTAAATGAAAGCAAGTAAAAGGAATGTTATAAGAAGACAATATTTGATGTCATATGGTGGTTTTTACACTTGGCTCATCAACTGAGCTGTCAACAAGTTTTTTTTTAAGGGAAATGAGACATTCAAAGATGCAGAAGTGTTGTTCTATTCCATCACTGTGACTACAGGGAGACACTGGGGAGGCTTATCCACGATGCGCTTAAAGGGACAAAATAGCATGCGATTAATCGCTATTTAAAAACATGTATGCATTTATTTTAGACCTTAATTAATTGTGATTAACTAGTTTATGCTGACAGCCCAAATAAATAGTCATTATATTATAATCTTATCCCTGTTTGGGGTGCTCCCTGCGCAAACCCCTCCCTCTGATACCTCTCAATAATTCTGGGCCTATGTGAGTGATATCTTTCAATAACAGAGTGTAAACCTTAATTCCTCCCTGGGGATTAATAAAGTAAATAAAATAAAATATATATTCTTTAATGATTTCCAAAAAGCAAAACAAACGTAAGCTAAGTTATGGATGTTATGTACAAAAAGCTTTAATTAAGGTTATTGATTTTAACTTTAACTTTCAATCTGAGGTAGAACTTTGATGTCAACTTCTTGGACTACGTCTGCTACTTAATCTCCACAATTTATTAACATTGTCACTGGCTTCTTACTGCCCATTTCTTTTCACGTCTCTGTGTCATCTGGTCGTGGAGGATAATTCTTTCCCTATTTTAATGTGAAACTTGGTAGTCAAACAAGTGCCCATGCATCCTGGGTTGTTTTTGACAAGTTCATAATCAACCCTAACAAACAAAAAGAGGAACTCTTACTTACATGTTGTGTCTTGCAAACTGAAGGTGTGTTAAACGTGTTAATAAAAAAAAAAATCTTTATTGAAAGTCAGGTTTTTCTTCACCTTGCTTTGGTTGATCTTTGAAAATGAAAGTCTGTCCAAAAGGAAACATAGAGTAAATATTTTTAACATGATAGAAGTACTACGCACACTCAATGATCCTATTGGCAGAACTACAGAATTGACCATTGTTGACCACAAATTATGTAGGCAGGTTTTGGATGCGCAATGACTAAACTGTCGGCATCATTTGAAGCCTGTTTGCACTGAAGGTTTGGTAGGAATGTATGCAAAGTTTCAAAAGGAAGGAGCCAAACCATCATTCCTAAAAATGATTTGCCAGTGACCACATTTTTAATAAATTCATATGTCTTTGTTTATTGTCCTTTGGTAGATATTTTAGTTCAGTTTACCATAGCTGGTGCATGATAAGATGGGTGGCATAAGTTAAAACAGGAAATTCACCCAGTTAGAATGAGCAACCAATGGGTTTTTTTCAGCAGTGTTTTCTACATTGCTAAAGAGTCCTGTGAAGTAACGTTCGTGTGTGTGTGAGAGAAAGAGCAGTAGCGTGTTTGACAATGTATTGAAAGTCTGCTAAGCCTGCATGGTCTTTTCTATAAACATCAACACTAAGTTTTTATGTATTCACACCTGGGACCGGCTCTGCACAGTCCTGAACTGTCAGACGCTGAGTAGCTCTACAGGAGCAGCTGGTTTTGAGCCACCTGGATCTCACAGACAATGTATTATTTTTACAAACCTGATCCTTGTCCACCATTATGCCTACACCCAAAAGCCTATCAAAACTTGGCTGTAAATTTGGTATATCATTCTGTAACTAGGGGCGTATATTTGTCTTATAAACCTACTTGACAGATATCTCTTCAAATATTTATTTTCAATCAGTAACTTATCTTAATCCACACATTGGTTCAGGAAATGTTTTTCTTAAGGGAACTTGTTACTCATTTACCTTTCCAACCAACAATTTCTCTAAAGGAATGAACCATCAACGCTCCAGTCACAGTGCCTCTTCAGTAACATCTAAAAAGAGTCTGTGAAAACGTGTGTTTGTGTAAGACAGCTGAGTCCAGCTGTGCTCCCAAGTGTGTGTGTGTGTGTGTGTGTGTGATTGTGTATTTTACTGTGTCTTGTCGCTTTGACAAATGCATGTCCTCGGTCCAGTTTAATTAACAGAGGCCATTTAAACGGATCCCATCGGGGTCAAGGTGATCGAGGCGGCTGAGCAGGTGGAAAATTGATTAGATTGGCTCACACGGAGCATATCGACCACTGTTCAAACACAGCCTCTATTGATTGACATGTTTACAGCGGAAGTGTGTTTAACAGTGGAGTTTACGTTGAACACACATTAGATAAAGACACTGACAAAGAAGGGGCACAAAGTTATGGGATAATGTACTTTTTAAAAATTGTTTTTACAGAAATGCTCATATTATTACAATATCCCTATATTAAATAAAAAATGTGTTTCTTTAAAAAAGTGTTTAAGAACTGTTTTAAGATAGAAAGGTGATTGGTTTATAATAATGAGGAAAGGCTGCCCAACCCTTTTCTAAATTCTATCTTCACTTGAACCATGCTACTGTAAATTAAATATTGAAATTGCCTTAAGGTCAACCAATACCCTCCTTGCTATGATCCTCTCAAGACATTCATAAACCTTCCAGGGAAAACGAAGGCCAATGATGCAAAAATGGTGCCACTTTTAATCATTTTACTTTGCTCCTCAGATCAAATATGAGCTCCAGCAAAAACACCTGAACTCTCCTTCATTCATCATACAAGCCTTGGGCAATGGGAAAGAGACTCGGAAAAGAAGGTAGGATAGGAAAGAGAAGCTGAGTAGTAGAACGGAGAGGGGTGGGAGACAGGGAGGAGATAAACTAGAGGAGTACATGAAGTAGCCTTGCCTCTACTAGCTTCCCCACACACATAAACCCCCTGTGAAAACACAAGCTAATTATTAAGAAAACAAAGGGGAGGCTGCAGCGACATGCCAACACACACAGATCCCCGGCAGAGTAATTGTGCGTGAGCTATTTGGGTTGAAAACAGCACAATTTAGTTGCTCTGCCTCAGCACAGACGAGCAGAATGAGCAACATCTGTTCCTTGGGATGGGATTTGAAAACAAGCAAAAGAATGATTTTCTTTCTTTATTTTTCTTAATGTAGTTCACTGATGTCTGACGACAGATAGTTATTTGATTTTCTTTTTATTCAGTGCCTTTAAAACAACATTTCGTTGGGTTTCTTTGCTCTGCTAGCATGCTAACGCTAAAGTAACCAAATGCCGTTAGCAAGGAACAAGTCATTCTGCTATAAAGGGGTGCTCTCAGCAATATGACAGGCCAAGGCTCATAAAAACTTGGCTTCATCTCACTGCTATTGCTCCCAACGAGACTAAAAACTGGACAGGGTTGGCAAAAATAAACTCCAGTGTTTCTGAATCGGCCCTACATGTTTCTGTAACGCCTTCTTTCATGCTTGATTAAGTTGTACAATCTCAGCTTTTTGAGGGTCCCTTGTGCTTTTCCAGTCTTTCCACAGTATCAAACTGATCTCTGTCCTACACAGCTGAGCATAATACTTCCAATCTCACTCGGCATGTGAAGCGGTGAGGGAAGTGTCACTGGGAATTGGATAATGCTCAGCAGCGCGCTGGATGCCATGTTTTGAATTGGCTTCGAAGCTGCAGCATTAACCTTAGCAAGACGCCAAGAGTGTGGTTCCATTTGATTTCTGACACAGTCAAAACAATTGATGTCAGCTCATGAGAAATGATGGTAATAGCTACTCAAAGAGTCATTGTTTTTATCATGTGACCTGGTTTCCTGGAGTCAGCATGTGGTAAGCTGGGATGTGTGAACTAGCTTCGGGGGAGTTGTTTTAGTGTCTGCTCTGTCTTGTTTTTACCGTTCATCTATTTTATGTTATCCGTTGTGTCTTTTTCGATGAGGCTCTTTATGGCTTCAGCCAAAATGGCCTAAAAGCACTTTTCCAAGAATTTAACAGCGATTGATGATGACAGAAGGTCTTAATATCGTATTGCAGGGTAATCAGTGGACGGCCTACGGAAGTTTCGAATAACAATTGTGATAGTGTGAGTGTCTAAACCCTAAACACACCAGTTTTCTTCTCACAAGTGTGTTGTAATGGAAATGTCGGACTGCTGGTTGTGTGTTTGTGTATTGTGACACCTGTGTGTGTTTTAAAGAGATCTGCCAATCAGGCGAGTGCTGATTAACAACTATGTTAAGTGCACCAGTGGGCTCTGTTCTCACAGACATGCAATCTCCAGACAAGCTACATTCCTCCTCAGCATGCTCTGTTTGTTTAAGTCATGTGCACATGCATACACACCATGTATGTTCATGCACAGGCTTATATGCACATACACAAATAAATCCACAAAAGCTCCAACACGTACACATGGTTTTAGCTCAATTATTAACATGTATATTTTGTGCATAGACAAACAGAGAAACGCTCATATACACACATTCATTTATGAACATATATACACACACGTTAATACACACATACACACTTAAAAACATGCAGAGATTCTGGTCTCTGATTATAAGACCTATATGGCAACAATTAGATATAATAGGCATAGATAATAACAGCAGTTTTTACTCTTGAGGGAATGATTAAACGCCAGCAAAAAATGCAGTGAATTATGTTTTAAGTTGCATGTGGTAGTTTGTGTGTTTTATCAATATATGTGTTTTCTTTATCGTCACAAGTGTCAGTCATAGACACAATGTGTGACAATTATTTAAATAGTTTTATATTAGCTTTTGCTAATTATGATTACAACATAATTCAGCACTGGTATGGAGTGCAATGCAAAAGGCAATATTTGTTTATTTAATAACCCACATTTTCATCATTTGATCCTGATTACAGCCATAATCAATACACAGAATCAGAGCTGGTGAAAACAAAATTCTGACTCAAGAAAATCTAAACCTTGGAGAAGCTGACCAGAAGGTCCATATTTTTATCTTCATGGTAGTTGGGTATACAACGTAAAAGCAAAGAGTAATACTTAAGCATAACACACACTCAAGACCAGAAGCAGGAGAGTTTAGGTCATAATTTATGGATGAACGGTGTGAGACCACCCAAACACTGGGGCCCCTCTACAGCTGCTGACTGTTATCATATTAGGGATCACACACACACCTGTGCTGAAACAAGTGTGTATTCTAAAATACACACTCACAGTTTGTTTAATTATTTTAAACTTGAATTACAAAATGCATGAGAACACAAAGTCATGTTCACATTTTTGCAGAATATTTCCCTTCAAAATGTCAATCAGTTTTTTAATGGATGTACCTTGTTTTGATCTTAAATATCCCTATAACAATATTAAAAAAAACACAAGCCTTGTCTAGCTTGGCCCTGAGCTTAGCTTTTAATACTCAGCTCAGGCATTTTGAGTCAGTATTGCAGGCATTTAAGCTCAATCTCTGTGTCAGGTGTCTGGCACTGCCAGGGCTACCTGTGCTTGCAATACAGCATGTTATCATTTGTGAGAGTAGTTGTGTACCTACCACTGAAGAGAACAGACAAATGCGCTTGAATAGCTTTGTAATCTTTAAGCTTATAACAAGCATCACACACACACACACACACACACACACACACACACACACACACACACACACACACACACACACACACACACACACACACACACACACACACACACACACACACTGTAGACATTCTTACTGTTTACTCACATTTCACCCTGGCACACACATTACAAGGCACAACCAGAGGTACGTTTGTGATCACTGGACCGGCTTTGGAAAAGATAGCTTTGCTTGCCCATGAAAAAAAGGCTCATCTCTGTAATGTGGAATCCAATCGCTCCTCCTGTGACAGAATCCCCAGACAGTTCACCTGCCTCTATTCATGCAGATCGCTTCCTGCACACTACGGATCATATCTGCTGGGAGAGGGATGAGGATTAACTTTTTTCTAAAAGGAAAAGACAGGGACTGGCAGCTTAAATGACTAGGGTCTTGAAAACCAACTTGGTTTGGCTCCAGGCACCCTTCTCATCCTCTTATCCTCTTCTTCTTTTCCTCTATCGCTCCCATCTTCTGCCCCTCAGGACTGCACTGAGGGAGAGCGGTAAAACAAAGAAGTCATGTAATTGGAGTGATTTTGTGTCCGTGCAGGTGTGTTAGGGTGCATATGTTGAATGTGTGTGGAGTTGTGTGTCTGTGTGGGCACTTTTACTTTCCTGTGCATGATGATAGAAGTATACAGTTAAGCAACTTCTTTGCTTGATCTTCATAGTTTGCCTACATTTCGCTCTAACTGTCAGCAGTGACAAGTGCATATCTACATGCAGCCTGGAAATATTTCTGTGTTTATCCGTATGATCACTTATGTGTGTTTGTGCTCCAGGTCCTGCACTTATTTGATCTTTTTAGAGCCTGGTGGGATAAGAGCTAAGCTCTTTGTACTGTATTCTGTGAAAGGTCACTGGGGAGGTGGAGGTGCAAGGGAGGGCAGGCTGGTTATTCCCTCTGGGCCAGACTTCACTCTATACAATGCGCCTACTCCGCCTTTACAAATCCACCAAGAGTGTAGTCCTTCTTTGCCGTAGGTGGCTCACAAGAGGAACCGTGTCAGGACTCTGTGTTGTTGGAACTGGGTTACAAGGTGACAGATGCGAGCAATAGGTTTTTGTGCTGTGGGGTTTGTGTTGTTACAGCATATTAAGACGAGCTAATAAGATGCTGTGATCAGTAAAAAAGGCCTTGGGGGAAAAAAAAAGGACAGACTTCATCGTTTACTATCTAAGGCTTCAAGAATATCATACACAATGTTCATGGCAGCAGTGGAGGTACTATGGTTTTTGAGTGTCCTGTCACAACTTTGTAGAACACATAAACACCCCCCCATAAAAGTGTACACTGTGTTTAACGTTTTTCCATTTGTTTCAAGGTTTGGTTTTGCCTTCTTTCATATGTTTTAGAATTGTTTTGCCTTTGTGGAAGTATACAACATTGGTTAAAACTTTAAAAAATAAAAGTGAAATTAAAGTTATTTCACTTTGGTGATAAAATTCACAACGAGTTCTAGATATGTATGACACAGATTCCTAACTGGAAGCTAAGCACATGCTATATTTTTTGCACTACCAGTGCTAGTGCTCGATGTAGGCCAAAAAGAGGTGAGACATCGTCTCCTACTTTTTGTTGGTTTTGGGAGAAAGAAGAAGAATAGGAGCTTAAAGCAGTACCTTACAAGCCTCACTCCATTATATGATAGAAGAGTTTTTTTGCAAAAATTTCTGTCTGATTATGACCCAAAACTGAAATTTGAATCCTATCAAAAGCAGTCTCTTTTTCTGTAGAAACTGTAGAAAATGGTACCTTAATAGCTTAGTGATGCATTTGACATTTATACTTTTTTGCATCTTATGTGTTCCTGTATGTGTGTGTGTGTGTGTGTGTGTGTGTGTGTGTGTGTGTGTGTGTGTGTGTGTGTGTGTGTGTGTGTGTGTGTGTGTGTGTGTGTGTGTGTGTGTGTGTGTGTGTGTGTGTGTGTGTGTGTGTGTGTGTGTGTGTGTGTGTCAATGTCTGTCATGTGTTTGTGTTTGTCGGTGTATCTGAACGCACAGGAGTAAATCTAGAATATCTACCCATACTTGACTGAAACCTATCTCCATCCCCCTCTACAGGAAGCTGTCATCAGCCTCTTTGATGCTTACTAATTACATTTCAAGCTGCTAGCAAAACTCCTCTAAAATATCAGTCCCCAATTCTTGTGTTACACTTCTGTAAGGTCTGATCATTCAGTCTGAAGTATTTTCATACTTTTTGACTATGATATTCTAATCAGGCAGTGTTTGATGGTGAGCACACACATCATTATTATGCATAAGTGTGTGTATGAGTTCAGCCGTTAAATATTCATCAGAGAGCGTCATTGTTTTTCGAGGACTACATATGGGGTAATTAGAGCAATAGTTTATATCTACATAAACGACTGCCTTCTGGTGCAGAAGAACTCACACACTGTAATGTCAAACAGACAGGGACAGAGGCATTGTGTGTGTGTGTGTGTGTGTGTGTGTGTGTGTGTGTGTGTGTGTGTGTGTGTGTGTGTGTGTGTGTGTGTGTGTGTGTGTGTGTGTGTGTGTGTGTGTGTGTGTGCATGTGTGCGTGTGTGCGCGTGTGTGTGTGTGTGTGTGTGTGTCTTTCTGCATGCTTGTCAGATAGTATTGGATGAATGTACGTGTTTATGCATGCACATGCATGTGTTTGTAATGTGAAACAGGCAATGTCAGTGTTAGTATTTACGTGTGTGTGTGCGTGCGTTGGAGGGGTGGGGGGGGGGGGGTGTCGGCATGTTAAATGTGAAACAGACAGTGGCATGGCCTCAGTGGCACAGAGGGAAAGGCGTGACCATCTAAATGGCCCCCTGGAGAACTAGAGTCCATCCACAGCAAAAGCTGTGTGTGTGTATTTGTGTGTGTGTGAGCTGAGTGAGTGAACGCAGCTGCTGTAGATATGAAAGGTCAGGGGATACATAAGTGTCAGTTTAATACCACATAATATGGATTGGTATTATATGCAAAGAATAATTGGATTTCCATTACAAAAAGATGAAACACATTCATGGTATACTGTCCTGTCAAAACCAGCATGATTACAAAATAAAAAAAATAAAAAAACACTTGAACAAATGTGAGGCCTCTGTACTTCAGAATTGAAATATGACTATGGCAGTGTTTTTCACTGCTTCATCCACAAACAATCGTTGTTACATTTTATTAAAGGACATAGTCATTATAAGACATAGAGGTCTCAGCGGGGTGTTAAACCACTCAGACGTGTTTTTATAAATATTTATAATACTGCCAACATTCATTCTGGATCATCAATCTGTGACAGTCAATACATTTTACAACTTATTTTGTGATGGCATGTTTTAATATAGCTCCCCCCCTGTTAACCTACCTTGTATATTGTTTTACTTCTGTTCATACTTAAGGGGAGCATTTGAAGAGCAGCTTATTAAGTTTGTGAAGGTGAAAGTATGATAGTTCATTTTGAACGACTGTGGACGTTACAGGCTCTACCTATTCAGATTGTTGAATGGTGTCTCTAGAAAAACGGCTGCATACTCTCCTATAGATTTGGCCAGTTGCCAATGGACAGAGGTGGGCTCAGTTCATAAAAAAAAATTGACCCAGAAAACTGTTAATCCGTTATCAAAGGTGTTAACTTAGATATAAGTTTATCAGTTATTTATGTTAATATTTAACTGAAGTTAAAATGAACGTTAAACGGTATTGTCAAAAAACAACAACAAAAAAATCAGCTTTTTGCAATGTCTATAGATTGGAGATCTTAAGAGGCCATGTTGACTTGCATCTGTCAGACCACCGACAAACAAACAAGTGTTTCTGATTCATTTTTCTTACTGTCTGAAGGACTACTGTACTCTTCTGGTCATAATATTCCAACCAAAATGGTTCTGCTGCATGAACGGTCCCCACGATCCAAAATCCAGCAAAAGATTTATTCCAAACACATTGCACTTGTAAAGATCCACAAATGGCTTCAAAATTTTCGCTTCTGTTCAACTGTTTTCATTGCAGTAATTCATGCACACTGACCTTTCGATTGACACCTCAATGGACCAATCAGTACCTCCATTCATTGCTCTTAGGAGAGTCTGAGTAGAAACATGACTTTCTTTCTCTCCACTCTACATCCGTCATTACACATGATAAAAAAAAAAAAACACCTATAAGTAATGTTTAATGAAATAGAAGTGTGCCCAGCTCTGTATTTGAATTAAACCTTAAAGATTACAGTGTTTTTTTATACTAATACATAAAACGTCTCTCAGGTTATGGCATAGCATAATTACTTAGCTGGCTTGCTTGGTGTCTGTCTGTCCTGTGTGCAGCCCTCCACCTTCCTACCGGCCTGCGGCATGTTTGAGGTGTCTGATGAAGTGATGTTTGTGTCTGTGGTGGTGAAGGTCAGCTCTCCCTGGTGTGTGTTGTTATTTAATGGCCACAGAATTAGTTGTTTCAGGGACAAAGAAAGTGGTTCAGAGTTTCGTCTGTGCGTGTTGTGTTAGTAAATTCTCCATTGGTGTATATGGATATGCTTATTTACTATCATGCAGTTGTTTTTGATGGTACTTTATGATAGGACTTTTTTATATTGTGTGTGACAGTATGTGTTTGTGTGTCTTCAGAATGCATTGACATTTACCTTTGCCAACACATCATCAAACACCTCCCAAGGACTTCTCATCAGTCCCCACTCTCCTCCATGAAACAAAGTACAAACCTACCTTTCTCTGCTTGGGAAAATCCCACCACTGCAGTTTTGTCTCGTGTAACTATCCGCCAATTTATGGCTTTCCAAAAATGACCACACAACAGACAGAGAGGGTGTGCCTTTGCATCATCAATCTCTGGTGCGTGCTTTGTTTACGGCCGGCAACTTGACCACAACAAATTAGATTAAAACTGGGAAAGTGAGCGAAAGCCAGTGAAGGGGAGAAGTGTAGCGTTTCAGGCAATAAATCAAAGAAAACGTGTTTTTTCCATTTTGTTGTAAAAGTCGACTTTGCTTTGGTCTTGGAGTTGATGTATGCAGTTCGTCTATTTTATTATGCTGTGGAAGTCTTGTATTTAGTCTTTCCACTCCCCCACACCACCCCAAACAACACACACACTTTGTTTCTTTCCTCTATTCAGTGATTTGCTACTTACCTTCTACTCCACTTCCATATTATTCTTTGCCTGTCCTTCTGATTTTCTTTTATTCCTTAACTTCTCTCATAAGAAATGAATATGAGGATTTGTAGTGTGCTTTGCAGTCACAAGCACACAGAATACAGCTTCTTTTCACACAAATATAAAACCACTGTATACTAAGCATTTGGTATTATCTGACAGATGTATAGAGTTAGCATGTGAGCATAGACCTACATATGTTCTGCAGGAGTTGGGATCAAATCAAAGTTCTGATGTTTATATTTATCATCTGTTGATTCAGCTGCAAGCAACAACAAAAAATCCCATTTAAAAAATGTATATATTTTGAGATATGTTTACTGTTAGGCTAGGTATACTCTGTACAGTTATATAAATGTCATGGTGGAATGTCAACTCACACTGTACGAGTGTTTACGATGCAGTACCTAAGTTCACAGTTAATGCTCACACTGTTCGGTCTGATTTTCAAACACGACCTGAGTGCTAACACTATATGTTCAATCAGAGTATCGGCAATTGTCCATTTTTCATTTGAAAACTCACACAGACAGGCGTTGAAGTCAGATCTACTGTATGTGTATTTCAGTTGACGATGTCTGCCGCAATCTGAAAAAAAAAAGCCCTGAAGTTAGGGAGTCAGCTCGTGGTTCTGCTTTCACTATGCAAGGGTTTGCAGTTATGGATGACCACAATTTCAAACATGCCAGAACAATGGCAATGGCAAACAAAACGCAATCAAGCTGAAATTCGCAATTGAGCGGAACTTCGGACCAACTTCAAAATCAGTCATCAAAAATTAAAGAATCAAAAATCAGGTCAGACACGGCCTCAATTCACACAGTGTATGCCCGGCCTTAGCGAATTATCACTTTGGGAGTGATGGAGTGGATTATGTTGAACTAAACCTTAACTAAGACTGGTAACAGATTAAAAGTAGTTTTAATTTGGACTGTTTCCTGTTCTGATTTAATAGAGTTTCTTTTTCACAAATCATATGTTTCTCATATTGACACCTGTGCATGCTTTATGTCAACATGAATTACACTTTAACATGAAAACTATATGATTATAAAAACTGCTTCTGAATGGGTAAGGTGCAATTTGTGTCCTATCTTTAAAGTTCGGTCTTTTCTCTGCTTCTCTCTCTTTGTCTCATCCTACCAGAACAGTATAGCAGGTGAGCAGAAGCTTCCTCTCCAAAGAGCCCCAGGCACACCTGCCTTGCCCAGAGTCAGACTAGAGCAAGCCTATGGCCAAATGTGCACAGCAGAGTGGAAATATGGGGAGGGGTCATCTCTGGCATGGGTGTGGGAGGTGAGAAAGGGAAAGCCAATCTGAGAGAAAAAAACAGTGGTGTGTGTACCTTTGATTCTGACAGCTTTGGTGCGTTACTTTCAAGTTTTAGGATTTAACAAAGTTTGATAAAGACCCTTGTTAGCTAATGACACACTAACTGGAACTATTATTATACATTTCAATCCAAGTAAAAGAGGTTTGTCTGGTGAATTATTTTATTATTTAACCAATTCTTAATGTTAGCAAAACAGGACAAAATAAAAGATACATGGTGTTTGTGTACTTTATCAGGGCATACCGTTGAATGTCATCTGTGCTGCATTGAAAACTAATTTTATTATTATCGATGATTTCAACCAAGGTTAGTAGTAAAGCAAATAAAAAGGGGACCCAGAGTAGAGCTTGGAGAATCCCACAATAAACAGGAGAGTTAAAGGAGGTGTCAGCTGAAAGTATCACAAAGCAGATGCAGAGCAAAATTATTGTCGCCAACGTATTATTTCGGATGAGTTGTAAAGACATTTTTCTTCCTCTGTGTGCAAAGCTGAAGTCAAGGATAATTAAGCAAGAGTTTAACATTTTATTAGTAGTAGCAGTAGTTAGTCATCTGTGACCTTGATCAAAACAGTCAGTGTGCTGTCAGAGGGCAAACACAGATAATACATTTTTGTTTGATATTAATGAAAAATTGTTGATGTACATGTATATGTAAATCCACGCATGTCAAACTCACACCTACATGCACACTTGCCCTCAGGTGAACACATGCATTAACAGCATGAAGCAAACACAGAAATAGAAACATGAACATGCAAATAAATAATGAATGTTAAAAGTCTCACAGACACCAAAATGCAGCAAATATATCAACATAACTTCACTCACATTTTAACACCACCTGTGTGAGCTTGGATTCACTCACATCAGTGTAATATGATTTGTGAACATCAGTGTTGAAGTCAAGTGTAATGTTTCTTTCTGTGAGTCTAAAAGCCACCAGGGATTTCATTGCGGCTAAGTGGTTGCTAGTAACAGCTACCAAACTGTAAGCATGCAAACCTTAGGGAGCTCATTATTAATAATAGCACTGCATTGTAAACATATGAGGTATAAATAGGTGCTGAATAGTCAACATTCTGAGAAAGTTTTCACTGGAGCAGCGTTTTTAACATTCTTCTTCAGTGACGCCAATATGATCACTGATATCAACTCATCTTACAGTCATGTTTAATAAAGAATGCATTGTTTACTGCTAAATAGAGGTATTCAAGGTGCATTTTTCTTTTATTTCCTTAGATATGTATGAGTTACAAGTCAGCAGTGGTGGAGCTATGGACCATGCATTCTTAAATCTATGGGATATCTTGTTTTGTGGTGTGTAGTCTTTGTCTTTGTCTTGATGAAAGAAAAAAAAATCTAGTTTTGGAGTACTTTTGATGGATGTTTGGTGTTGTTACCACATGTACACATGCTGCACTGTACTGTAGAAAGGAATCAAAGGCTTAAAGTAGGAGTAGAGAAGAGTGGGAACCTATAATTCATAGCATGAGTTCAACAAAAAACCAATGTGTTTTTGCTGCTGACCATGAAGGCACTCCTCTTTTTTTAAAGTCTGTTTCTGTCTGCCTCTCCAATGTTGTACTTTAGATTTAGAATTACTTTAAATGCCAAATACAATAAAAATACAGGAACACATCTCAGTGACAAAGTACACACTGGGACACAGGGCAAAAGGAAAATCAACCCACACACTGTATGGAGGTTCTGCACTGTAAATTTTACTGACCGCCTTTCTCTTCATCCCGAAACACTGTTTTGACTATGCAAA
This sequence comes from Tautogolabrus adspersus, assembly GCA_020745685.1. Classification (NCBI taxonomy): domain Eukaryota; kingdom Metazoa; phylum Chordata; class Actinopteri; order Labriformes; family Labridae; genus Tautogolabrus; species Tautogolabrus adspersus. The sequence continues at coordinate 17,611,909 of CM036541.1, read as the reverse complement.
ACAATGGGTGAAATTCAAGCACCACATAAGTCACATAAAACCAAAGAGCTGGTTTCTCGGCATTGCTTTTCCCTCTGTTTTGGTTCCAGGTCTGACCAGACTTCTGGGTCTGATTTCAATCTCCAGATACTTTCGCAGCGGCCTAAGCTTTCAGTTTCTAGGGGAAAAAAGCGAAATGCTGCACAAAAAACATTGCAACACGTAATCAGATATGCCATGTGACATTTTCTTCCACAAACTTAAAGGGCACTCACTCACTCACTCACTCTCTCTCTCTCTCTCTCTCTCACTCTCTCTCTCTCTCTCTCTCTCTCTCTCTCTCTCTCTCACTCTCTCTCTCTCTCTCTCTCTCTCTCACACACACACACACACACAGATACAAGCATACAGACAGAAAAGACACAAATTGTGCACCAGTCGTCTAACATGTAAGGCACACAAACAGTCTTAGCCTTTTCTCACAGACAATCATTCACTGTTTCCTCTAGCTTACTAATTGGCTTTACGCAGATCCAGCCCACAGACCTGAGTCAGAAACAATTAAAAACTCCATTTGTATTCCTGCAGTGAGCACATGGGCTCCCACTGCTTGTGACTTCACACATCAGGCCTCATCATCTGTGTGTGATTTTAAACTTCAGGCTGTTTTCCATATTTATTTGAACGTGGTCAGACTTGAAAGCTCTGCTGGCCGAGCAGCAAAAAGTGCTTTTTGATCACACAAATTATCCGCAGCTCGTCCAACATTGCCTTTTAAATAAATATATGATTCAGAAAATATTAGCTTTCGTAGAAGAATGTTTATTGTTTGAGTTTTTGGAGGCTTAAATTGGCTAAGAAAACACTTTGGCTTTTACGTGGCCATCAGTGATTCAAAAGGCTGAAATTTCAAAAGAGAGGCCTGACAGAGGTAATAAGTTTAATAAATAAACATTCCCCCCTATGTCTCCATTCTCAATCCCACTGAATTGGCCTAATGCTGCACACAACCTGAGCTTTCCAGACAAATAATAACTTTTTTTAGAACAGACCACATACATAATCACATACACAGGAAAGGAACAAAAAAATCCAAAAGTCCTTTTTTACCCATGTAACCAAATCCAGCGTACGGACGTAGATTTTTATCAGAGTCCATTTGGTTTAATTCTTAATGCAGGCAGCTGTGGAGTGATTTAATGACAGACCGGGATCTAAAATAGGATGTGGCATCATTTGAATCCAAGATCCGGGATAAAGCTGTCAGCATTACAGCAGTGATGGCAATCAGGGTCTTTACTGCGCCGCCTGGGCTTTATGTTGTCACTCTGTAAAATGCAACTTGACACAAAGCCTTATTGAGGGGTTGCATGTTGAAATGATCATCACCATCAATGTTTTTGAACAGGACAGAAACCTGATGACAGCATTACTCGCAATGAACTACTTTTACTCAAAGGGTAATCGATGGCCTGAAGGGCTACTTTTTGGTCGTTTCTGGTGTGCCAGCTGGTTAGGGAGATAGGACTCCTGGCACTTTCTATCTTTCTCTCCTAGCTCTTTTACAAATGTATCTTAATCTCAGATACACTTTCTGAAGAAAAAACATCACCAACTATCAAACGATCACCTGATATTCCTTTTTTTCCCCCCAACAGCCTTACAACCATGTTGGCAAAGTGTATCTGCAAGATAAAGAAAGGGAATAAAGACACAAGAGAGAAAGTAAGACAGGGATATGAAGTCTGGCATGTGTGTGTGTGTGTGTGTGTGTGTGTGTGTGTGCGTTTGTATTTCTATACTTGTGTGGACCAACCCATGGCAAAACACCTGTGTTGTGAGAACATTTCTCTTTGTGTGGACATTTTGCCTGGTCCACACAAGGAGAATGCTAGGATATGCTCCTTTCATCCCTATGAATGATCTGTATGAGTTTCAGAGAAAGGCCTCATTGACTTAGTAAAGTCAAAAAAGTGTGTGAATTAGGGCCCCACCACAGGCCATTTGTGGTATTGCAGCTAAGATTTCATGTAGAGCGATCCAATTTTCTGATTGGCTGAGGCTTGGAAATTTTCTGATTGGCCGTTCATAAGGCATGCAATGAAATTTTACTGGGAAGAATAGCAAATACAGTTTTGCTGAACAAAGAAAAATACTATTGTTTCAAAAATAAAATGTTGTTGATTATTTAAGTTATAATTTTATAAATTAATTAAAACATGTGAATACATAATATATATTTAAGAATTGATTAAATTAGTTTAATTACATAAATAAGACTATTTATGGTATACACGGTACACTTCATGCACGAGCACAAGCACAAGCACGTGGGTACACAACGCTGACAGCCTTCATTATGGAGAAATCCAGAGTTTTATGGCTGTATCTAACTAACAAGACTCATAAAAATCACAAAGTAGATGTCATGTTCTGCGATGTGCGGATGCGGATTCGACCGCGCGTCTCTTTTATTTTTTCAATTAATTTACAGCTGTAGCTGATTAAAGTGACTCAAAATAAGCCTCAAAGTCAGTAAAGTAGCTGTCATGTTCTCTGTGTTGTTCTCTGATGTGCAGACGCGGACTTGACTGCGCGTCCCTTTCTCTCTCTCTCTCTCTCTCTCTCTCTCTCGTCTGCCTGTTTGTAAACTGAGCACGCTTCATAATAACATAAAGCATGCATGTGCTGTATTACGACGTTATGAACAAGAGGTAATTGTGCTCAGGCACGGTTAGTCCTGATGCAGTGTGACCACGCAGTATTGGCCAGAGGGGGTATGGTGCAGCGGGGGGGCAATTGTGCTTTAGTATGGCACGGTACGGATGGCCAGTGTGACTGCACCCTTAGATGCCTCATATTACTAAAAAAATACTACAGAATATTACAGGATACCACAGATTATGTTTATAACACATACAATATACTTCAAAACAATAAAGGATACTAAAATACTTACTACAAGATACTTAATTATACTAAAATACACTACTGAATACTTACAAAAGATAGAACATGATACCACTAACCATTACAGAATACTACAAGACTTTATTACAGAATACAATTATATTATATTACAGGATACTACTAGATACAACCGAATACTAAAGGACAATATAGAATACTACAGGAAACTTTAAGAATACAATTATATACCACAGATTACTACAAGGTAGTGCAGAATACTACAATGAACTGAAACATACAATAGAGGATGTCATACAAGATATGATAGAAAACTACCAGATAACTGCAATAAACTACAGAATATTACAAATACAACAGACAACTTCAAAGTACTGGAGGATACTACAAGATACTAAAAAACACAACAGAGTACTTCAGAGTATTTTTGAATGGTCGTGCATCCCGCCCTCATTTTCCTCAAGCGTCATTGGAGGCTGCTATGGTTAGAAGGGGTGAAACTACAAAGCTAGTTCCTCATGTTTTCAACCTGCCCACTGAATTAATTCACCAATTAAAAGAAAAACAAATGAAGATTTCTTCAGAAATCATAATGTATTTGCCATCTAAGGCCCTGTGTCCACCTAGCGTTTTTTCTAGGCAGAAAAACTGGCTGTGTGCTCGGGAGTGTTTGCATGAAGCGTTTGTGCTTTGAGAAGAATAGCGCTGCACGTCTGTCCTATCTTACTGCATGTTTTATATCTGAGATAGTTTTTTACCCCAGCAGACATGAAGAAGGAGGATGTGGGTACAAGACACGATCTGTAGGATGCTTTAATACAGGAACTATCATGCAGACACTCACACGTACAGCCAGCACTTTTCTGCCCAGAAAAACTCACTAGAATGTGTGTGTGAAATGAATTTTGACTCAGTCTGGTAGTGGCTAGCTTGATAGGGATTGTTCTCTAGATCAGTGGGAGTGGCCTGCAGTGCTGTGCATTCTGGGAGTTGTTGTCTTTTATCTACATGAGCCAAAAAGACACTTTCTGACTTTTCTCATTGAAGATGGCACCAACTTCAAAATGTATTTCAAATTTCTACTTATATATGACCCAATGTCAATACAGCTTCATGTTTCAACTGGCCAATGATCCCTTTAAATATTTCTATAACAGTCAGATATCATAGAAAGGTCATATTAGACTCAAACTTCATATTAATCATCAATAATATATTAAGCCTAGTAAATAACGACAAAGTCACAAGTATTTAAGAACAGTAATTTTATTCAACAATTTCACAGAAATAATTAACAATGTGGGGTTGGGGGGGGGGTACAGGTCAGATTCTTCCTCCTCCTCCTCCTCCATCTCTTGTCTTCCTCAGACAGCTCATTATTATTACTTGAGTAAAAACAATATTACTATCAAAGAGCTGTATATAACCATCTGAATTCAATATATTTATATTTTCTATATCATTACTTACCATTTCCTCTGCTACTGCTGGTGGTGGAGGTGGAGAAGGAGGAGGGGGCGATGGAATAGATGGGTGAAAATGACGTAGAGGACCTGTTGGGGGTAGGAGATCAGAGGGAGCTGCAGCTGGTAGAAGAGGTGAAAGTAGAGGTGGAGCTGGAAGAGGTTGATGTGAAGGTAGTGGTGGAGATAGTTCCCAGCATAAAATCAAAAATTCCGGCTCCATTCCAGTATTCAGTATCCTCCAAAAACTCCTGATTTAAATGTTCAGGAAATTTGGTTCAGCCAAGGAGAAAACGCGTGCAGAAGTTTTTTAGTGTCAGTTACTTTTGGCAGAAAAATCTCTTATTGGCTCTCATTTAAATTATATGACAGTTAGAAGCACCAAATTGGATATGCATGGTGTTGACTATATGAGGAACCACCAATTTCAAATGTGGAGTTCAAAATGGTTTGAGTCCCAAACAGCAGCCAAAAAGACAGATTTTCAAAATTAAAATTTTGACATTTGCTCTTTTGAAACCAGAAGGCCCCTGAAGCAGTAAGGGACCTGATACTTGGACTTTGCAACCTCTGAAATGTATCAATTCATGCTTATGTGGAACTGAGTCAACAGCTCCCCCCTAAAAGAAGATAGAAAACGAAAGGAGCTGGCAGGCCCAACTTTGTATATTTGGTTCACCTATGAAATCTAAGATCTCCCAGAAGATTTCACCTGATTTGGCCTTGAATTGGCTGAGTAGCGAGGCCCCAAAGTGTAAAAAATCTCAACTTTAGCGCCTCCATGAGGGCAAGTGAAACCAGCTGCGGGCCCCAAAACACCATAGGAGGGACTCTCTGATGGCCACCTACAACATATAGAAAATTCAGCTCTCTAGGTGGTCTAGAAAAAAGTTGGCCTGTCCGAGTTCAGGAAAAATTAGGGTCTTGGACATATCAAGGCTAACACCATCACAGCTCTGGGGTTTGGTACAGGAGGCCTAAGAGAACCAAAGGTGCTACATACACCAAATTTCTAATATATGATCTGGTGACCCCAAGGATCACCTCCTGCGAATTTCAGCTCTCTAGGTGCCAAGGGCCCCACGGATGGGGCTGTTGAAATCTCGGCCTGAGACTGCCCACCCTCTCTAAAACCATATAAGGCCATTATTTCAAGTTCTGCTTCAGCTAGAGGCTCCAAATTTCTTGTGGTCTATCGGGGGCCAAAGGAGAACCACCAATTTCAAATTGAGACTTCTAATAAGTACAGGGCCAAACAGCAGCCAATTAGACTGCTAATTGAAAAGAAACCCTAATTTGGGTTTCCATCTCAGGTTCCCTGAATGCAAAAACTTCAGAAATGGCTGTGCATGTGGGTCCTGCAGCCCTTAATGGATGCTTAATATTTCAGCTTGCTCGCTGTTAAGAAAGCTAAGATACCTGCAGCTTTAGTTTCAGAGTGTTAGCTACTTTTGGCAGGAAATTGTCTTATTGGTTATCATTTAAATCATATAACAGTTAGAAGCACCAAATTGGATATGCATGGTTTTGACTATATGAGGAACCACCAATTTCAAATGTGGAGTTCAAATTGGTTTGAGTCCCAAACAGCAGCCAAAAAGACAGATTTTCAAAATTCAAATTTTGACCTTTGCTCTTTTGAAATCTGAAGGCCCCTGAAGCAGTAAGGGACCTGATACTTGGACTTTGCAACCTCTGAAATGTATCAATTCATGCTTATGTGGAACTGAGTCAACAGCTCCCCCCTAAAAGAAGATAGAAAACGAAAGGAGCTGGCAGGCCCAACTTTTTATATTTGGTTCACCTATGAAATCTAAGATCTCCCAGAAGATTTCACCTGATTTGGCCTTGAATTGGCTGAGTAGCGAGGCCCCAAAGTGTAAAAAATCTCAACTTTAGCGCCTCCATGAGGGCAAGTGAAACCAGCTGCGGGCCCCAAAACACCATAGGAGGGACTCTCTGATGGCCACCTACAACATATAGTAAATTCAGCTCTCTAGGTGGTCTAGAAAAAAGTTGGCCTGTCCGAGTTCAGGAAAAATCAGGGTCTTGGACATATCAAGGCTAACACCATCACAGCTCTGGGGTTTGGTACAGGAGGCCTAAGAGAACCAAAGGTGCTACATACACCAAATTTCTAATATATGATCTGGTGACCCCAAGGATCACCTCCTGCGAATTTCAGCTCTCTAGGTGCCAAGGGCCCCACGGATGGGGCTGTTGAAATCTCGGCCTGAGACTGCCCACCCTCTCTAAAACCATTATGGCCATATTTTCAAGTTCTGCTTTAGCTAGAGACTCCAAATTTCTTGTGGTCTATCGGGGGCCAAAGGAGAACCACCAATTTCAAATTGAGACTTCTAATAAGTACAGGGCCAAACAGCAGCCAATTAGACTGCTAATTGAAAAGAAACCCTAATTGGGGTTTCCATCTCAGGTTCCCTGAGTGCAAAAACTTCAGAAATTGCTGTGCATGTGGGTCCTGCAGCCCTTAATGGATGCTTAATATTTCAGCTTGCTCGCTGTTAAGAAAGCTATGATACCTGCAGCTTTAGTTTCCACTCTTTTTAGACTCAAAGCTCTAGAGGCCCTAGGGTCCAAGCAGGAGCCTATCTCAACTCTACTCAAATCAGCTATATATATATATGACCTTTAATACATAAAAACATGCATTCCAAAGTGCATAACAAAAGAAAAGACAACATAACTTAAAGTAAGAGATTAAAACAATAAGAGGGGTGATAAATTAAGTTTAATTTTTTTTTTAAAAACTCTAATATAAAAGTTGAATGAGATAAAATAAAAACAGGACTTAAAACAAATGTAAAAACAAGGAACAAGGCAGTAAAGTTACTCGTTATTCAAAGCCAGGTTTAAAAGTGGGGGAGGGTCAGAGAGCCAGAGATCTGCTTCACTGTTCAGAAGCTCTGAGGCAGCAGCACGTTCAGGGGGGGGATCCCCCCTCCCCTTGATGGACCATTAACTGGATGTGCACTGAAGCTGCAGAGGACACCACAATATACAACACTTCTCCATTCAAATGTATGAGCATAAAATAAACAGTACAAAGCTTAAAAAGTGCTTTTGCTAAAATGTTTTATCATTGAATCATAGTTGCTGGTGTTCAACAATGTGTTTATCACTTTAATGTTGCAGCTGGTAAATGGAGGTAATTTTAATGAAATATATTCTACCAACTATTTGAAAAAAATGTCCCACATTGCTTTCCACTTCACCCAAGTTACAATAAAGTAGTGTTGGGATATTACTTGAACTGAATCCATGCAATACTACTGTGTCTTGTGCTGCTGTTCAAAAGGTCACAGTCAGGTCAGGTCAATCAAGCACCTGCAAGCTTCTCTCAAAAGGCTGCATTCAAATGAAAATGGGAACTGCAATGTCACTGACCCTGGCAAAACATGTTTATGGTAAAATTGGGTGTTACAATCTGTGAAGTTCTACCTTTAAATTCAAGACCATGACATATGAAAAACATTTTGTTTATTAATTAATTAAAAGTGGTTGAACTGGATAAATGTCCAAGCTTTTTTAAACATCCCTCCAATATGAAGTATCATCCATCCGAACTTTGCTTGCGGGACCTGAATGCATCACAAAAAGTCATGCAAGATGCACCAGACACGGAGGCTGCAAAGGCTGAGAGAGCATCACGCAAGGTGTGCGAAGAGACACGAAGAGGAGTTAAACATTAAGAACCAAAAAGAGCATGAACACACTCTACAACTTCTGGAGGTAAGACACATTCTGTGTTTCATTATTTATCATGTGTTTGGTTGGAAACGTTGCTAGCCGTCAGGTGTTAGCCTGAGTGTAGCTGTTAAGCTAACTTCTCCATGTGGTGGAGTGTAAAGCTAATTTAGTTTTACTGTATGGAAGTTTAAGTCTTATTTTCAGGTGATAAATGTATTATAAAAAAAATGTGAGAAATGTGCGTAGCCTACTGTTAGCTGAGCATTTGCAGGAACAATTACACAAAATATGTTTCTAAAGCTGAATAACATTCAATTCAAACTGCTCGTAAAAAGTAACCATGAGTTGTTTTTTTTTATGTCTTGGGTATTTTCATAAAATTAAAACTGTGGCCGACAGGTTTTACAGACAACTTCTGTGTACAAGAGCCGTGCCCCGCTTTGTTTCATTGTGCTCACACTTGGTTTCATTACTGCATGCTCGAAGGTAAAGTTAGCTAGTGACATAAATACAAGTGAAGTCAACAACATCTTCAGATGGTAGTTTAAAACAAATAAAAACCTGTGACAGTGCTTGGCTGTGGGCCCAAGTGAACACACAAGCAACATGTAGACTACTGTGCTTTAGCACGCTTCACCCCTCTGGAGAAATCCAGAGTTTCATGGTGTTATCTGACTAACATGACTCAATATAAGCCACAAAGCAGCTGTCATGTTCTGTGTTGTTCTCAGATGTGCAGCCGTGGACTCTGCCACGGGTCTCTTTTTTTTTTTTGTTCATGTATTTGTGGCTGTATCTGATTTAAATGACTTAAAATAAGCCGTAAAGTAGCAGACTCCACTGCCGTTCCTTTTATTTTATTAAACAGTGTGCCCATAATTGACTACTACCAAGAATATTTAAACCTTGATGTCTCTGTGAATGTCTGAAAACAGCAAAGTTAGACACATTTCTCTATAGTGCGTAGCTTTATATATGAAGGAAGGGAGGAGTGCTTTATTAAAGGGGAGCTTACTTTGTTTAATCAGTGCAAAGGGTTCACGTTTCGTCTCATCTTAGATATGCCAGCTTTGAGCTTGTTTGATATCAGAACTATTTCTCATTTTTTGCATCAAAGAATGTCAGAGATAAAAAAATAGCGTGTTTATGTTTTATGTTTTATTCCTTTCAAATGTAGAAGTTTAATTTTTGTTAATTCTATAACATTTTGTCTTACAGATAATGAACAGGGGAAAGAAGCAAGAAGAAGAGGCTCAAGACAATTTGGTATGTATTACTTTTGGCTTGTTTCTTATTTCATTGTTGGCTAAAAGAAAATGTGTGTACTGGGAACATTTGTTTAGAATAAAAGTATTCACACTTTTTATTACGTATCCTACCCATGTAGTATTTATTTAGCATTAAAGGGATACTTCACCCATTGAAACATGAATCTGTTTTGACATTGGGTCATATATGTCGTAGAAATGTGAAATAAATGTTGAAGTTGGTGCCTTCTTGACCAAGAAAAGGCAGAAAGTGTCTTTTTGCCTTATGTAGATTAGCGACAACAACTCCCAGAATGCACAGCACCGCAGGACACTCCCGCTGAAGGAGAGGTGCATTCATATGGTATTGGAAAAACGAGATTTCGAGTTGTAAAATGCACATGAAACACCTGCTCAAGTCGGTTTTGTGTTTTGTTAACATACTTTTTATTCATGCACGTATTGCACATCAACTTTTTTGCTCAAATATAACTTTTGACAATAAGATTTCTCTAAGAAACTTGGACCACCCGAGCAGCACCTGAATGCAGCATTACATACGGACATTTACAAGAATACATACGGCCGTTTCCTCAACTGAATCAGAGATTTCTTCCATAAGGAATTGGCATCTTGGAAATTCCTGGCAGAAAACAGACTCTATGTCTGTGTCCATAGGCAAACAGTCACAGCACCGACAACACAAGTCTGCCCCGGCTCCTTCTTCCTTGTCACAGCCGCGGACCTAGCATGCTAGGCTAGCTAGCCTGCCTGTGGGCACCAGCAGCCAGCTCGCCGCTATATTGCGGCTCGTAGAAAGAGCCACGAACATCTGATTCAAGCACAAGAACTTCAAAATCCCCTTCAGTCATATCAGTTTGAAGTTGAAACATACGTTTTTCGCAATTCTTGGTCCTTCAGCTTTATCCATAGAGACACCCAGCTTGAGCCGGCTCAGGGTCCCTGTCTCACAGCCGCTGTGTCTGCAGAAGGCACCTGGCAGCAATATTGCGGGCGGCTCGTAGAAAGAGCCACGAACATCCGTTTCGACCACAACACCTTCAAAATCCCGTTCATCCATATCAGTTTGTAGTTGACTTTCCGCCATTGTCGGTTTTACTCAGCTTTCTCCACAGAGCCTGTTAGCACAGCTGCTAACCACAACAGCCGCCAATGACGCAATATGACGATTTTTGCGTCACTGGAGGCAGCTTCTCAGAAAATAAATTACAGATATTTCTCATCTTAGGGGGAACTGAGGGCTGGATGCAAGACCATTCAATAAAACCACAAGTTTACTACTGATACAAAGCCTAATGCAAATGGGTGAAGTATCCCTTTAATTTGTGCAGGTTTCCCAGGGTACAACAGGAGAACTTATCTTTAAACTCATGTGCCCAAATACATGACTTCCGTTTTGATTAGTTAGTAAGAGAGAGAGCGTGCAGGCGTGCCTGAGTACCTTACTGAGCGCACAAAGCTGATAAGTGAAAGTAGTAAATGTACATATATCTGCCAGGAGTATTTCAATGAAGCATATTCCGAGTATGTTTACCTTAAAATGACTGTATTTTCTCTTCATGCTAAACACTTGAAATACCTGATTACTCATCCTATAGTCAGGGCTGTTAAATAATTGTTTACGTCTAAATAAAATGCTGCTCTAGTAACTGGGAGGGAAGCAAGTAGTCCTCTACAATTGAAACAAAGGTTAATGTCCTCCAATATCCATGTTAGTTGTGAAACGCCCACTCTCCAATGATCCAACCAGATTCATCCCAAAAGCATATTTATTTTTTCAAAAAACAGAGGTCTAAAAATACATGTGCCAATCATATTTATTCCTTTGTGAAACCTTGACCAGTGTATTATTGCCTTAATGGTAAATAACTATTAGCTGATGATCCTCTTCACTGAATTTCATTTAGATTTGTCCATAATTTAACTTGTAAATTTTAGCGGGTGGTTGTTGGTTTGGCTTCATATTCCTGACTGAAACAGTTATATCTTGATCTCGTTTTTTCTTTCAGGAGGACTGTGCTACAGTTGTCTCTTTGTCAGACTCGAGCCATGATCTGGAAAGTGATTACATCCAGATCTCAGACACCGAGTTCAGTTCTGCTGAGATTGACACATCAACAACATCTACAACATCAGCAACCAACAACATTGCCAACACAGACAACGAACCCCCCTTCACAGAGAATGAAAGAGACTGTGGCACAGGCTACAGTGGTGACGATGAGGAAATTGCAGAGTCGAATGTGTCCCGCCGTGCCCGAACCAACTTGGAAGAGGATCGCTGGAATAAAAAAGACATGATCCCTCTGACAGAAGATGTGATAAAACTCAACAAAGTTTTGAAATGCACAAAGGAGGCAGTGAGGAAGGAGCTCTTGGATGGACCCAACCCTGGAGCTTACAGGACTTACAGTGAGTGCCTTCTTTCAGAAATCATTCTGTTTAATAGAAGACGACAAGGTGAGGCTGCAAAAATCCTTCTGCTGACCTTCAAGAACAGAGTCAGAGACAAACCAAATGAAAATATAATGAAGTGCCTTTCAAAGCTCGAACAGACTTTAAGCAGTGAATTTACCAGGCTGGTCATCAGAGGGAAGAGGGGGCGGAAGGTACCTGTGCTGCTTACAAGGGAGATGACTGAGTCACTGGATTTCCTGATCGAACAAAGGAGGGAAAATGACATTTTGGACTGCAATGAGTTTGTCTTTGCAACACAAAACTCAGAATCTCACCTCCGTGGTTCAGACTGTTTAAGGAAGTATGCTGCTTTAAGTGGGGCAGACAGGCCTGAAACACTCACATCAACTCACCTAAGAAAGCACGTGGCTACACTGAGTCAGATCATGAACCTCAAAGACAATGAGCTGGATCAGTTAGCAAAGTTCATGGGACATGATATACGTGTTCATGGGGAGTATTACCGGCTGACCGAGAACACACTTCAACTTGCAAAAATGAGCAAGCTGCTCATGGCAATTGAATGTGGGACTGAGGTCTACAAAGGCAAATCACTCGATGAGATTGATTTAGGCTTTGAAAGTGAGTATGAAAGTAGGAGATTCTTTTTATTCCAAAGTTACATTTTCAAGTACTGCATTTGAATGGTTTGAAGTGATTTGACAGAATTTTGTTCTGTGTTTTTTTTCTTCCTAACAGTTTCTTCATCTTCACAAGAGGGAGCAGTACAGACGTCCCTGGTCAGTGATGAGGTCCTCAGTGAGAGCTCTTCTGAGGAAGCTCAAGAATCGGATGGTAAGAAGTTAATTGGACTGCTACTTCAGATATTTTGCTCCCATTATTGATGATATTGCAAATGACTGCCTTGTATTATCAATTATATAGTTTATAAATGTCAGGAAATAGCAAAATAATCATTGTGCACCTTTTCTGAAGAAGCTTAGGCACATAGATGTATTTCATATTAGTTTATCTGGCAGAGTCAATCAATCTTAATTGTTTATCATCTATTCTTACCAAGCAGGAACTTTACAAACAGAGCAGGTCTAAACTGAATTCTTTGTTATATTATTAACAAAGACCTGACATTAATCCACCATGAACACAGCACTAAGCAACATTTAGCAACGTTACAGTGAAACAGAACCAGACTCATGTTGAACAGACAGAAACCTGTCTTTCTGTCTCTATCCACTCTCTCCCTGCATCTCACTCTGTCCTACTTTCCAACCCGCACAGAGTCAGACGGCTTTTCATCATGAGTCTGGTTCTGCCCGAGGTTTCTACTTTTTTAATGGAAGTTTTTTCTCACCACTGTTTCTGTTCTCACCACACTTTGCTAAATATTGCTAAGTGCTATGCAAATGATGGATTAATGTTGGGTCTTTAAATATAGGCCTAATAATATAACTTCAACATGAAAATGCAATAGCATCTAGCCCTGCTCTTTTTGTTAAGCGTCTCGAGATAACACTTGTTTTTAATCGGCGCCATACGAATAAAGATTGATTGAAGAGTATGTTTAATTTCATGCCGACATGTCTTCTTTTCTTGTAGAAGCAGACACTCAAACTCCAAAGACCTCGACTCGGAGCCCACCAGACAAGCTAAAAAGAACTCAGAAAACAGGTTAACTCCTCTTCCGTTTGGTTTGTCCTGCTCTTTTGTTCCAACAGTTCTGTTGTCTTTTAGTATATCCTATACACTTAATATATTCTTGACTTGTATGTACTTTGACTGTATGTAACTTCACCCAGTAACGATCTTGCCCCTTCTTATCTTCTCCCCCTGAAGGGCTCTCCAAAAAAAAGAGTGCAAGGAGGCTCTCTCCACCTGTTCAAGATTCAGAAGGTATAAACATAACTTCATATTGCATGAGCACTGATATATGATTATTATCCTTAATATCGTATCGTTAGTATAATCATTTGAAGTAAATAGTGACCTGTTTTCTTTGTGTAGAGGAAGCAGACGCTCTGACTCCAAAGAACTCGACTCGGAGACCACCAGACAAGCTAAGGACGATAGGTAAACCTATTGCATTCAAATCTGCCTCAATGGACAGTTATGAGTAGTAACCATGAAAACAACTTTAAACTTGATATCTTTTCAAAGATAATCAAAGTACTCTATGAAAACAGAGTCATACAGGTATTTACTATAAAAACAGGTTACTAACAGTGGTTCCATTAGTACTGTAGCACTGACTGCATTAAGTGAGCTAGAACAGGAGCATGGAATCATGGTGCTGTGCATCATACTGTATGGGACACTTCATGATAAAACTTACCTGTTCATTTACTGCAATGAGGTTTATTTGTGTTCATTGGTCACAGCTTTCAGATAGGATGCGGTGGGCACTGCTCTCAAAACCATTTATTGTCTGCGCATCTGAGCACCGCGAGCTGAGCGCAACAAGTAGAAAAAGAAACCATCCAACCATAACTTAAGGAGATCTGCTTGAATTTTTTTTTTGCTGATTTCTGTTTCAGGTGCAGATCCACAACTCCTCCTCCTAGCCAAATGCACTCGCAGACGTTGGAGTTCTGAGGAGAAACAAGCAGTTTGGCGACAGCTGGGAAAGAACATTGTTCTACAAAGAGTTCCCGGAAAAGAGCTCTGTACCAAGGCTCTTGATGCAGAGCCTGTGCTAAGCACCCGAGACTGGAAAGATTTAAAGAACCAAGTACATAATGTCATCACAGCTCGTAAAAGGAAACGGTTATAGTTCATCTTTGTGGTCATTTAGACAGCTCTCCTCATACTCAACATAACGTTTAACTGATCTGGTGAGTACAACAGCTGATTGTCAGTGTTCAGATAATGTTCAAAACTGTCACAGGAAGTCATTTAGACAGCTCTCCTCATACTCAACATAACGTTTAACTGATCTGGTGAGTACAACAGCTGATTGTCAGTGTTCAGATAATGTTCAAAACTGTCACAGGAAGTCTTTTAGACCGCTCTCCTCATACTCAACATAACGTTTAGCTGATCTGATGAGTACAACAGCTGATTGTCAGTGTTAAGATAATGTTCAAAACTGTCACAGGAAGTCATTTAGACAGCTCTCCTCATACTCAACATAACGTTTAACTGATCTGGTGAGTACAACAGCTGATTGTCAGTGTTAAGATAATGTTCAAAACTGTCACAGGAAGTCATTTAGACAGCTCTCCTCATACTCAACATAACGTTTAGCTGATCTGGTGAGTACAACAGCTGATTGTCAGTGTTCAGATAATGTTCAAAACTGTCACAGGAAGTCTTTTAGACAGCTCTCCTCATACTCAACATAACGTTTAGCTGATCTGGTGAGTACAACAGCTGATTGTCAGTGTTCAGATAATGTTCAAAACTGTCACAGGAAGTCATTTAGACAGCTCTCCTCATACTCAACATAACGTTTAGCTGATCTGATGAGTACAACAGCTGATTGTCAGTGTTAAGATAATGTTCAAAACTGTCACAGGAAGTCTTTTAGACAGCTCTCATACTCAACATAACGTTTAGCTGATCTGATGAGTACAACAGCTGATTGTCAGTGTTAAGATAATGTTCAAAACTGTCACAGGAAGTCTTTTAGACAGCTCTCATACTCAACATAACGTTTAGCTGATCTGGAGAGTACAACAGCTGATTGTCAGTGTTCAGATAATGTTCAAAACTGTCACAGGAAGTCATTTAGACAGCTCTCCTCATACTCAACATAACGTTTAGCTGATCTGGTGAGTACAACAGCTGATTGTCAGTGTTAAGATAATGTTCAAAACTGTCACAGGAAGTCATTTAGACAGCTCTCCTCATACTCAACATAACGTTTAGCTGATCTGGAGAGTACAACAGCTGATTGTCAGTGTTAAGATAATGTTCAAAACTGTCACAGGAAGTCATTTAGACAGCTCTCCTCATACTCAACATAACGTTTAGCTGATCTGGTGAGTACAACAGCTGATTGTCAGTGTTAAGATAATGTTCAAAACTGTCACAGGAAGTGTTTTAGACAGCTCTCATGCTCAACATAACGTTTAGCTGATCTGATGAGTACAACAGCTGATTGTCAGTGTTCAGATAATGTTCAAAACTGTCACAGGAAGTCATTTAGACAGCTCTCCTCACACTCAACATAACGTTTAGCTGATCTGATGAGTACAACAGCTGATTGTCAGTGTTCAGATAATGTTCAAAACTGTCACAGGAAGTCATTTAGACAGCTCTCCTCATACTCAACATAACGTTTAGCTGATCTGATGAGTACAACAGCTGATTGTCAGTGTTAAGATAATGTTCAAAACTGTCACAGGAAGTCATTTAGACAGCTCTCATACTCAACATAACGTTTAGCTGATCTGGAGAGTACAACAGCTGATTGTTAGTGTTCAGATAATGTTCAAAACTGTCACAGGAAGTCATTTAGACAGCTCTCATACTCAACATAAGGTTTAGCTGATCTGGAGAGTACAACAGCTGATTGTCAGTGTTCAGATAATGTTCAAAACTGTCACAGGAAGTCTTTTAGACAGCTCTCATACTCAACATAACGTTTAGCTGATCTGGAGAGTACAACAGCTGATTGTCAGTGTTCAGATAATGTTCAAAACTGTCACAGGAAGTCTTTTAGACAGCTCTCCTCATACTCAACATAACGTTTAGCTGATCTGGTGAGTACAACAGCTGATTGTCAGTGTTCAGATAATGTTCAAACATATAATGAGAGAATAAGTAAATAGACATACACTGTATTACAAAGGCAGTATGATCAAAAAATAAACCAGTCAGAAGCTATTCATGTGAGTACGGTTGTTTTGATTTTAGCCATTGTTTGAGTCCTCTGTTAAAAGCATTACTGTTGCTCTCTGATTGTATGACAGTGGGCAGAGAGTTCCAAAGTGTTGCCCCCTTTGCAGAAAAAGCAGACTGACCAAAAGATGTCTTGAACATTGGGACAAGACGATCACCTCTGATGGAGGCTCGTATGACTGCCCTACGAGGGCTCTGACGCCTAATGGCTAATTTAGATCACATTTGTGACACATGATTATTTACACATTTAAGAAACAGTTTGAGATTACTAACATTCATAAAATTGTCAAAGGTTAAAAGGTTGTGTTTTTTTAAAATGCCAGAGTGATGCCATCACATAGGTTTCTGGTCCATGACTTTTATTGTCTGCTTATCAGAGGTGTAAAGTAACAAATTACATTTACTCACGTTACTGTAATGGAGTAGTTTTTTTGGTGTACTTACCTTTTAAGTCGTAAAATCGGTACTTTTACTTTTACTTAAGTAGGTTTTCTGTTCAGTGTTTTAATTCACTACATTTTAAATCACATCCGTTACAGAGTAAAAATAATAATCCTGCTGTGAATGATTTTCCCTCATCACACCGGATTGTTGAGAGACTGAGAGATCCTTTTCTTGGCTCGGTGCTACTGCAGCACGGATTAGCACCTCCACTACAGCAGGTCTACCTGCTGGAGGTGTTTATAAACTGATGTCTCATTGTCTTAAGTCCAAGATGATTGAAATAAGTTTGCTGTGCTTCTTTCTCAAGCTTAGTTACATATCATCACTTTACATTCAAGTACTACAAAAAGTACAATATTTTGTAAGCGACCCCTGGTCTACTGAGAGTCACAAAGATCCAATAAAAACAAAAGGTGTGTTTTTTCATATATATCTATAAAGCAGCCAGCAGTCCTCACAACTATAGTGGTAAAATATTTAATGTGTGTGTGTATGTTGTCAATCTACCTAGCAACCGCGAAGGGCCACAGAAGTATAGAAGTAAAATATTTGTTTTTACTTTGAGTGTTCTCAAATCTGAAGTGACTTTCCCACTCTCTATTGACACCTAGTGATAGAAATAATTTTTGCATCATTCAGGCTGCAGTGGAAGTGGTGGCCCACACAAAGAAACAACAAGACGGGGTCCTCACAAAGATAGACATACATGTATGTGTGTGTGTGTGTGTGTGTGTGTGTGTGTGTGTGTGTGTGTGTGTGTGTATGGCTGTAAGTGTTATGTGTGTCTATAATATATGAGGTGTTTGTGGAGATGAGCCGTGCGTGCCTGTGGCCGCAGCAGGTGCAGTGCGTCTCTGGAGTGCCGTGTCCTAGTATGTGTTTGGTTGGGGGGGTGGCATCCCTCCTCCTCATCATCTCAGCTTTCTCCACCTCTCCTCCCTGTCGATAAAAATAAAAACAGACAACACATAGCAGAGCATAGGAGACGGAGTTTGGGTGACTTTGCAGGGTGTCAGTGCTGCAAAGTATGTGGTTATGTGAGGACTCTTGAACCCAGCACATGCAAGTCATTCTGATTTATTTATATTTTTCTTGATCTCAATTACAAAAAACAATATGATAAAACCCACCAAGACATATAAGGGTCAAGGTTGTGTTTTAAAGCATCTGTTTCTGCTTTGCATGGCAACATCACCTTATTAGAACTGGATTATCTGCAGTGCTTGTAATCTGCATGAGAAAAACAAAGAATAAGGGACCAAGGGCCAAATGGGATCATGGGACTGAGAGGGACAGAACCAGCACTAAGACAAAAACTTTGATTAAATGATTAAAAAAAATGAAAATAGCCAGATATGCTGGGGCCTTATCTGTTTTTGTAGCTCTCTAAAAGTCATTATTTGTTAACTTCCAGCCTCCATGATAATGTAGCCACATGTTTGCTAGAAAACATGTACAGAGAAAGGAAGAAACTTTCTCTGAATGCTTGCATTCAGAAAGAGGGAATGCTTTCTTATACTAGACATAAGATCTTGGATTTGAATTGTCTGAATTGCATAATACACTTTTTGTGTGTTGAGAAATGATTCATTCGAAACATTGAAGACATATTTCACTTTTTCCTCCACCCTGACTCGCCCCGGCATCTTCACTCTGCCTGTGGGAGTCCTGTTATGAACTGTCGGAGACCAGTCAAATCCCCTTCTCCTCCAGTACTCTATCTCCATTCCTCCTCCTCAACCCCCACGTCTTCTTTCCCCTTCCCCTTTCCTAGCCCATTGCTTTCCTCCATCTCCTCTAGAAATGGATTACATGTCTCCACTCAGCCTTTCCTGTCCTCAGTGAATCATGGGGCAGAAGCCAAGGGTGGACCTCAGGGGTGGATGGGAACTCCAGCAAACGGAGGAGAAACTGCAGATATTGGGTTTCTGTGTTCTTAGCTCCAGATATGATGTAGTGAGTGTGAGTATGGGTGCATAGTGGCGCCTTTCAGTGAGCTAGACATTCATCGCAGGGTGAGGTCCATGTGGAAATATGTGATAAATCTGCGGTGAGAGAGTGATGCTGGACGGACTTAAGAGGAGATACGGAAGATACGTCATGTAGAATGTAAAGTGCTTATAAAGAACATTTTTGTCACCTTTTATGTAGAAGAACAGTGAAAGTGTCACTTTAACCAAGGTTTATAAATGTTTTAACTATGGTCGGAGTAAATACTTGATCCTGGTTGGATGCAAATGGTCAATTCAGTCCTGACAAATGGACACCTCTGAAAAAATAGTTGTTTACATTTGTTTGTAACAATCACAATGCTGATTTAGGGAATATGTCATGGCTGGTTAGCTAGCTAGCTAGCTAGTCTTGCTGTTAAACACATTGTCAAGGTATATTCTGTAAGTCAAACAAATACATTTTCGTTGACTATGAATCTTTGAAGCGTTCCTTTAGCTTTCTGGAGCTCAGCTGAGGTCTTCCAAATGCAGCACTATGAATTAGAAATATCTCCTGTACCAGGTTGGACCTAGAACCGTCCTATAAAAAGGAAAAGCGAGCAACTTTCCCTTTGCATTCAAACCCTATGGCAATCATGACTATTCAGGATTTTAGTCAGAACCTCTCAGGTGTTACCAGTAGTGGTACAGCTCGTTAAAAACTTGAGATTTTCATTGCAAAAGGCATGAAAACATGTCTTATATAAAAGATATTCTCTTTTGCATGATTTGAGTGTTTAATCCAAAAAGGTTCATATGTCTTTTAACAGCTGTGTTTGAAATAATGCTCTCTAATAAAAGCATGCACTTCATTTAGCTTAAGATATTTTTGCAGACATAGCACAATTATTACAGCATAGAATAGCTAAATATGAGGAGATATTAACAGCTGACATGTGGAAGATCACAGAGAAACAACAGAACACTGTAACAGCTTTCATAAAAAAAAATCCTTTTGATGTAACTATTTGAATATTTTGCAGGACTTTAATATTTGAACTTCTAAGCTTTTGGTCATATCAAATTATTCTTTGCATCGTCTATGTGCTGTAAGTTATATCTGCAGTGGCTGTCTGTTTGTTAGGCTTGGCTGCAGCTTCGGCTCATGTCAAGCCTCAAAGCTAGATGCAGCCGTAGATTTGTTGGGCGGTAAAATACTATTAAAGTGGAGTGTGGACAGCGCTGAAAGCTAGCATAGCTGTAGTTCATCGACTAACATCTTAACTCCCCTTTTTCATCCCAGTAAATCAGACAAGTCAGGGGCTTAAGTGCCTGACACAGCCGAGGGACACACCATTCAGACATGTGAAGGGGAGGGGCCGGGGGAGAACTTGAAGAGAAACTTTTTTCCATTACACCGAATAACCACACTGAGTCTGCTCAGGGAAATGGTGTAGTATTAAAACTCTAGTTTTCCATAGGAATACTTAAGCATATTTATTAAATGTCATCGGCAACAAAATAGCTAAAAGTATCATGGGAGTGATTCTCTCTGCTACCCCATGCAATTCTACATACTATACCTTTAATATGGGATATGTCTACACCCCTACAAATGACTTAATACAAGTGGCTTGTTGGCCTAGTTTAGTGAGGGACAGCAGCTTTCAGGGTTACAAGGCCATTGAATAAAACAAAAAGTTGAGTATTGCCCATGCACTTACTCTTTGGGACAGAAGGAAATTGTAGTGAGTTTATGTGTTGTAAAGTTTGAGAAAGTTAACCTTCAGCATACACAAGCTGCGTTTAATGCAAATGGACAGTGTGTCTTATCCCACTGTGCTATTACTGTCTGTATGATCAAATGAGAATGATAATAACAATAGATAATAAAAGCATGGTCTTGCACAATAAAATGTGTGTCTGTAAGATATTGAGGCAATCTTCAAGAGGTGATGATCTGGATTAATCACTCGTTTAGTGTAATATAATGGTCCATCTGTTGTTTGCAGTTATTTTCCAGTTTTAAACAAAGGATGTCTGACACTAACGTACATAACGATGCACACTGATTGCATTTGTTGCTCTACGGGATGTCTAAGGCGTAATTTTGACATAAAAAATCAACCTTTTGCACTCATTTTTAATATCTATAATTACAGATCCATTTATTTAGTCCTCATTTAAACTTGGCAACATCTGGATATGTTAAATGGTAATACAAATTGTGAGACATTTCTACGTCAGACATGAACCCACTCCCTTACAAAGGAGGAAGTCTGAGTTTAAAGCATGGACCTCTGGAGGGTGGACAGCTTACATTCATTAACAGGAGATGATTTTCTCTCTGTCAGCTTTGAGGCAAAATAATGCCAAAATAATTACTTTTAATTTG
Organism: Tautogolabrus adspersus; assembly: GCA_020745685.1. Classification (NCBI taxonomy): domain Eukaryota; kingdom Metazoa; phylum Chordata; class Actinopteri; order Labriformes; family Labridae; genus Tautogolabrus; species Tautogolabrus adspersus. The sequence goes on along the minus strand of CM036541.1, from coordinate 17,590,530 downwards.
ATTGTTAATGAGCTACAGGCGATGTACTGGGTCAATTAGCTCAAAGTGACAAAGACATCCGCTAGCTTTAGCTTGAGAGTTATAACTTGGCTCCTGATCCAAGCTCTTCATCAGTATATAAGGATTTTGAAATCATCTGCCAGAGAGAGGGTCTCATTAAGACCAGAGAGAGAATAATGTGCTTTATAGTTGGCTGACTGTTTGGTTAAAGTCACAGAAAAGTGCCAAGAAGAGATCCATCAGGGAACTTAATATAATTTGCCTCATATTCTGTAATCTAACAATATAAAGACAAACAGTTTTCTCAATACTTAAAACTAGAATCCACACAGACACAAACTTTTGTATGTTTTGCATCCCAGACATGCTTACATTGCCACGACAACTTGTGCATTAAGACTCATCCTGCAGCCAACATGCTCCGTTTTAATTGGCAACCTGTGTGAGGAGTCATGCATGATTCTAGATCAGTTTCTCTTCTGACTCATCCACTTCTATAAAAGGTGTCTGCCCTACTGCTTGGAATTAATGAAACTCACCTCGTTCATCCCCAACTTCAAATGGACAGAAAAACGTCTGAAGTGCCAAAATCTGTGTAACACCCGGTCTTTAATGAGCTCAGAGTTGCCGTTTTCACCTGACTCCCCACTATTTATTACCTGTGGAACATGAGAAATAATTAGCAGACGCTCGCAGTTGGGGGAGCAACGCCGTCTTTTCATCATAGAGGTGTGAGAGGTTGCATCACCTGATTTAGCCTTGCAGTCGTAGTAAACCTCCCCCATACTGTTTAAAGATATAGGGTCCGATATAAGACATTCTGTATGAGCGGTGGCGACTGTCATTACATAATACAGGGCAGTACTGTATGACTTGCATTAAAAAACTTGTAAAAGGTGCATATGGGAATAAGACAGTTCATCAGCTGCTGGAGCATGTTGTAGTTCAATTATTACCATGAGGAATTATTAATGCATGACTACTTTACAAAATTATAAAAATGCCTTTTACAGTAAACATGATGCACTTTAACTTCCTAAATATAACATTTCAAGTCTCAGTTTTACCATATTTAGAGTTTTATCCTGTAACAAGTATAATGGAAAATTAATTTTATTCAGTCACTGCATGAGTTTATTATGATTGTTTATCTTTGTATCTCTTTTTTTATCCAACAGTGAAATGAAAATCCTGCAATCTAGCGGCCTAGTTACCCACTGAAGGTTGAAAAGAAGACATGAGGATGCACAATGAAGTGGAGGCACCTTCGCAGCACATTAAAACATTTAAGAGAGCATCAAACTAAAAAATAAAAGCTTTGTCAGTATCTTCAGAAGGCTGTAAAATGGACAGTACTAAATAAGTTTTTCCAACTTTACTTTCTTTTGCAAAGGCAAGCTGCACCTTTACGAGGCAAACGCTCACTTTCTCTCTTTCATTTCGCAGATTAACTGGACGCCTGTTAAAGTGCTGGCTTCATGTCAATGACTCTGTAAAAGAAATGAAATCAACTAAATTGAGTTGGATTTGCAACATCTGTCCCCTACAAAATGAACAAATAAAAACTAGAGTGAAGTCAATTTGCATTTATACTAATTGTTCTGTGCACTCTTTGAAATTAAAAGTGATATACTTATGTGCTTGGAAGAAATGGTTAACATTTAAGGAGGCTTATGCTCTTCTTCAGACTGACCTACAGTGAATACAAGTAGAACAAGTTTTCAGGTTTTTGGTACTTAAATGCAGGACTGCTTGTAGGAACTATAGTGCAGAACATACGTTTGGAATATATATATATATATATTTTTAAACAATTAAGATTTAGGAATCTAATCTTTAGTCCTAGGAGTTTTATAGACACCTGCTCCAAATTCTGTGCATCAACAGACCAATGAGTGAGTAAATTCAGCACACAGGTGATGTTCGATATCCCCCTTACACCACCATGGCCTTTATACAGTGTTATTGTAAAGAACATACAGTGTGTGAAGCCCTGATGTTTCCTATCTGGTTACACAGACAGTTATGCAGCTGCAGTAAATGATGTGTTGAAAGAAAAAACACATCATGTCTAGCTCTCTCATACTTTCCACCACTGACATATTAGATCCTCCTCCGCTTTCCACCATCACTTCTTCCTCTTGATGATCCTACCGTCAGCCTCAGTCTGTACTACTCTTTCTCCCTGCAGTTATTGGTCTTAACAGTATAACAATATACCATAAGAATCAAGTGTTCCTAATGACCTTCGTTCATTCTGAGCTTTATTATTTCTGGAGACTTGACCAATCTGGATGGTTCTCGACTTAATTCCTTGATTTTTCTGTAGTTGTTAGTGAGTGTTTGAATAAACAGAACATCGTTGGAGAAACAGGGAAGCATGCAAATGTAATTGGCTGTTATAAGTGACTAAGAGAAGTTAAGATGCTGACATGTTTTATTGTCCACAAGCCCGACATGTGCCGAAGTCCCCCTTCTTTTCTAAGTTTGGTTTGAGGATTGAATGATTGTTGTTTTTTATCAAGGATCTTCTTATGATCATTCCTCAGACAAGAATCTTCCTTTTTTTTTATTGGTGCAGTCGCTCTTTATCACAAGCCAGTTTGTTTTGGCTGCTTCTATATGGACTGTTATTTAATCTTAGCCTCTAGACTAAAATGCTTTTTATGATTTTTAGTCGTTTATACTCTGTTTTGTGAAGTGTTAGTCAATGTCAATCAAAAAAAACATTTAGTCTATAAAAAGTCGTTACGTTTTAGTCTTTGCTTTAAGTTCAAACTTTTCCTCTCCTATAAATAATTAAATTAGACTAATAAAGATATCAGAAAGTATTATCAAGGTGACAGGTTGTACTGGCTGTTTTCCTAATCTTATAAACTCATGACAAACCTTAGAGCAATAAATGAACCATGCATATTCATGCAGCTGTAAAATGAATAGCCTTTGATAATAAAACACTCACAGGGAATATGTTTCCATAAGAGCTATAGATTTAACCTATAAAACAACTTTTTAAATACATCATCATAATGGGAACCCTAAGCCTCAAGGTTACTAATATTATGGCACCTTACAGACCTGAGTCTCCCACTGTTTGCTCGTCAATGTTCATGGTAGCGTCAGCTCATGCTCTTTCTCGCTTCACACACACACACACACACACACACACACACACACACACACACACACACACACACACACACACACACACACACACACACACACACACACACACATACACACATACATACACACACACACATACATACACACACACACACACACCTGCTCTTAATACTCTCTGCCTGGCAGGCACACACACCTCTCATTTCTCCTGCTTGGATTTTGACAGACAGGTAACACACACACAGTAGGGAAATATATAATTGATTTCGGATGTCAGACAGAGTGTCGTCTTAATAATTGTTATTTTAGATACATTTTAGCTCGTCAGCGTCCTGGCTTGGCTATTAAAAAACGTTCTTTGACGCATATTTGTTGTTATATTTTTGTTAATGAAATATAAATTACATACGATATACGATACAATATTGCGGGATGAGGTGTAAATTATCTGTTGAGTTGAATGCTGGTATGACATCCAGTAAAAATATACTTTTTTATCAACCCTCCTCTTGACTAAAGACCATCATGCTTTATTTAGAGTGGATGAAAGTCCCCCATGTTCTGGCTGCAAATACTGTTCGATTGAAACAAGGTGGTATGCGCTTGGTTTAACCCCCCTGAAAGGCGTGTCAGCCATAATTCTCTGCAAAATTGACTAATCAGGGTCTGGCCTGTGACAATGGCCTCCAAAGCCAGAGCAGCAGGAGAAATATGTGCCTTGACTGGCTTAATGACACCCTACAAGTAATAAACTTCCTCTTGGTGACCATTTAGCACTGCAGGGAGCCAGCCTGACAATTTGACATGACTTTTACAAGACCCGAGGTAGTTAGCTCTTTCTATACTGCTTTTGACTAGCATAGAATTGGGCCGAAGTTTGTCATCACACTTATTTTCATGTACATTGTCAGTGCATCCTGTATGCTTTACATGCCAATAACAAAACAGCATATTGCTAGAAAAATGTGATCAAGTGCAATGTATCTGACAATCAGTGAGAGAAATGCACAGCAGTGACAGCATTTTTTAATAAAGAAAAATACAAAATGCATGTCTGGCACAATGTGGATTGTTGCACATGTGAAATCCCTATGTTTCAAAATACTTTACTAAAAATACATGCATGGTAACTTGACTTAACTGATCATGTGTTTTGTTTAATCTCGATTGTTTTTAATCAAATATTATCACTAAGACAAAGACAAATAACCTCTTCTGAATGTATCACTGTATTAGTAGTGCAAAGGAGTAAACTTTATTTTCATTGTAATATGTGTACTTTGCTTCTAAATGTTAAACATTTCTAGTAGATAATGTCCTGATCTGACACATGGATTAAATGTGTGCAGTCGCACCTACTATTATGCATTGCCCCATATTAGAGGCATTAGAGGCAGGTGTAATTAAAGCCTCATTTTGTGATTTACTGCGGTAATACAGGTGTATGGTCGTACGCAGAAAGGCTGTCTATTGTAGTTCTAACTGTAACTGTAATAATGATCCTATAATGACAAAGAATATGCAAGCTGCAAACAGAGGAAGAGAGAGAGAGTGAGAGTGACAGGGGGGGAAGAATAGAGCATGCAGGAAAATTGACCCCCCAAAAAGCTGCCATTGTGGATGATGGATTCCTCCCTAATCGAAACAGTTTGCCCAGTCGCCCAGCTGGGCTTCATGTGCTTTTGATTACTCTCCGCCATTTAGTTCCACAAAATTACATGCTGCCTAATGGTCTTTTAATGGTTATAGGTTTCTGTGCTCTTTAATGAGCCTGCACCAGTTGGTTGCTAATGCCCGATGGAAATTTGGCAAGCGTCCAGTGTGGTTAAGTATATTTCCCTCCAGTTTACAACTTTGTTGTGTGAAATCACAAACAGGGAGGTTGGATGTGTGATGTGGAAATGCGGCTCCTGCTTCTCCTGTTGGCTTGTTTTGTTTAGTGTGTGGAGGCGATCCACAAAAGCTTCCATTATTGTGCTATAAGGCGTTTGATCGTTTGCACTCTCATGCTCCTTGTAATATTTCTGAGGTGATAATGTGGCAACTACTCCGCCTTAACACACACATGTGCAACAGACACGCACTGTGAGGATAAAAAACACACTAATGCACACAAACAAAACAGTTGGGAGTCTCTCTGGTTTCTGTGTGGTCAAGGTGAGAGAGTTCACCCCTCTAACTGACCATAATCATCACCACAGCCATTAATGATGTGTTTGTGTGATTTTATCTCTTTAGCACGTCTGTTTTTGTGTCCTCGTGCATGTGCATCTGTGTAAGTGTGTGTGTGTTTCTTAGTGGGGACGTCAGCAGCTGCTTTTTGATGAGTGCCTGTTTACTGGACCTAATTAAGCAGAAAACGGCCACACATCTCCCCCTGCTAAAGTGGGACCCCAAACAGATGGCCTGACGACCCGAGAGGCCGTCTGACACCTTGCCCGCCGCTGGCTGGCCACTCAGCAGCCAGTCCAAAAACAAACAAAAAAATACATAGTATCCCCGTCAACACTAGTCCACTTGAAACAAAGTCAATATCACAGCAAAAGTTCTCATCATAAAGAAGAAAGATGCATATTTTCCATAGAGCACTAGTCTTGCTGTACAATACACCAATCTAAAATTAATAACACTCATCAGGGCTTTAGGTAGAACTTTTTGTGCATTCTGTTTTTTGTCTTCTTTTCCACTTTATCTCCGGGGGTCATTCCCCTCTTTTAAGCCTTTCCTCACAGTTTGACAGGTCTCGGGCAAAAAACAAACTGCCTGACCGCCTCCAGCAGGAACACTGGGATACGTCCGCCGCTTTGTTATTCCTCATATTGCTTTATCTGTCTGGAGTCTGACAGAGGCTTACCTGAGGGGACGTGCAGGACTTCTGCCGACACTAAACGGATCAGGGCAGCAGCTCGCTACATGCCTCGCTGATGAAGACATCACCACATAGCTATGCAGAGGGAGAGATGAATCCCCCCACCGCAGGCACCATCATGTTTTTAAGAGCTGTTTTAACTATTGTGAATATGGAGCCACTGGTGAACTGCATTTACTCTTTTGGTATTCTTCACTACTCCTGCAGCTACCTGCAGTCCTTCCACTTGTACTACTGCTAGTGTTGCAACTAAGCTAACACTAGTATTCACACTTAGTAATGCATGTCAAATAAGAGTTTTTTTTTTTGGACTGACCTTGTTTCACTGCTCTTATACGGAAGAGCTCAGAAGCCCCAACATGTGAATGTGTGTGTGTGTGTGTGTATGTTTGTGTTGGAGGGAGGTGTAATAGTACTCTAGAGGGCAGCATGAGACCATGATGAGTGGTTGGTCCAGGATTGTTGCATTAGGTTTGACAAAGGTGGTGGGGGGGGGGCAAAGTGTTGTATGAGGGTGTCAAACTGTTTTAGTGTGTGCATTGCAAAGACTCTACTTTAGTACATCTGGATTTTTCTACCTCAACTTTTGATACATCGGTGCAATGTTGGTTGTAATTAAAACTGTAGCTCATGATCTGAGGTAGCCAATTATGTTCTAGGAACAGACTGACCTAGAATAACACATTTCTTAGAATTTATTGATTGAAAATACAACTTCATGACTCACTGTTATATGAAAAGTAGACCTAATAAAACTGGGTCACGAGGACTTGCTTGAGACAGAAACAAATGAAAAGGTCAACTGATTTTGGATTTAAGCCAATGTTAGTTAACTTCAATCAATTCTGGTGACTGCCAATGATAAACTTCAGGTTTGGATTCATAGCTGATAAAAGAAAAACACAACAGTAGTCACACAGCAGTTTATATAGCATGTGTCAGATCAATCATGGGATAAATAGGCTGACATTCCATGTTAGTCCATGAAAATCACCTCCATACACGTTTGCAGCATGTTGATAATCAGAGCCGAACTCTATTACAGGATTGTCTGCTGTCATCACAGTACCAGAGTGGACTGAGGAGGGCTCGAAACCCGACTCTGCTGTTTGCGAGGCCATGGACGAACAAGCAGGATTAGCCTTGGAATGATTGGGCCGCTGAACATTGTGAACCCGCGCAAACAGTCTTTGAGTCTGTATCCCCTGCCGACAACATGCTATGTTTTAACATTTACTGTGTGTATGCCATATATCAACGTATCAAATAGGCATGGAATGGCAGTGGGTGAAACTGGGCCTTGTCAGAATCCTCCTCTTGGATAGTCAGTAAAGGTGTCTAAATAGCCATTTGGAAATGCTAATACACATTTTTAATTGAACATTGTTTGTTGGAAGCTCACAGGGCCAAGGGCTATTATTTTGACTTTTAGGCAAAAACATCTGTCTTATACTTTCATTGACAGAAAAGTAATATTTCTAATTGTAAAACTAAAACTAGATGTTAGCAGCAAATACAATATTTTTTCCATATAATTACAGTGGTTGTCCATAAATATAACTTCAAATACATCTCACATTTATTGGTAAATGGTGCCACTGTAGCAGTGGTCCTCGCCCATCTCACAGACGCCAACACAACATAAATAGGTCAATGACACAAATGTTGGGACAACAGCCGGGGTTGGGAATCATCGCCATAAACAGACTGATCAATGTGAACAAGCCACCAGTCTTGGGAGCTGCACAGGGATTATAATTTGTTCGCTTTTATTACCTATCAGAGAGACAAGATGCCTGGTATCTGCTGCCAAATCCGCTCGTCATGCCCAAATGGCCTTTTGACCTTTTTATACTCATGTTAACAGCATGGAAAACCAAGCTATACGGCTCATATGCAGGCAGAATACAGTAGCCTATTAGCTAGTGAGGAATAAATATTTCCCCCTATAAAAGGTCAAACTGGGTCTCTGTAAAACATCTCAGTTTAAAAAAAAGACTCAAGCTATGTTATACTGTTAGTTATGTGTAAACTTTATTGAAACTATTTGAATTGCCAAACTTTTTTTTTGTACTTAAAGAATACTAATGAAAAAATAAGGAACAAAAAAAGTAGTCTTTGTTTTTTAGAACACCATTGTATTTAGCCCTGAAATACAAAAACATCAGTGTCACACATACTTTACCATGCACATTCATTCCCCACTGAGAATCTATTACAGTCCCACACAGTCAAACACACGTGCAATCCTCATTTAATTTCACAGCCATAAATTGAGCAGAGTCAAGCAGAACAATGAAATTATGTCATACATTCATTCACACACACACACACACACACACACACATGCACGTTAGGCACACGAATAAAAAGCAAATAAGACAGATCTAATTTCAGGAACATCAGCGCACAGTGGCAAATTTCTGCAACACTTTAGATTACGTCGGGGCTCTCTTATTAAATAATATATTCTTAGCAGCCCCAAACTCTGATTGTACATCTCTTTTTCTATGTGATTTGATAAGTTGCTTGCTAAAATTAGACTCCTTGTAATCGAATCCTGCTAACTTTGTTACGTACTTGTAGATGAGCCATGGTGCAGCTTTCATCTTATGACCACCAAGGCAGCTATAAAAGCTAATTTTACTTTGTTTGTGGCTCATTTCTGGTCGTAGGACAACATATGAAGCTGTTGAAGTCACACAAAGTCACTGATGAAGACGCTTAAAAAAGCGTTTTAGTAGTTTGAAAAAATCATGCATATTTTAATTCATTAGACGAACAAAAGATTTAAAAATTCAGTAACTCAACTTGTTTCACTTGGCAGAAATGATACCAGAGCTTTTAGGAGCTGTAACAAATGGCCCTTTCAGCGTATTCTTGTATCCATCTCTCTAATCCAAGACTTAACTTGTGTGTGTGTGTTACTTTTCAACAGCCATTAATAACTTGCTGTATCAGTATATGTGTTAAACACATAACACTCGTGAAAAGTGACAGAAATGCGTGTTATCTGAAAGTAGACACATGGAGCGTATAAAATGACACCTTGGTTTTAAGAGAGAGTCCTTATTTAGAAAGATGGGCTCTGTGGTGGGCTGAATGCTGTCCCTCTGAATCACCCCTTTTAGTTAGAAGGGCCATTAACAGCTAATGCTATCCAGTGCTAAACTGTGCGGGAGGTAATGAAACCTCGGAGTCACGACACTTCTCTCCCTCTGCAGTTTCAGCTCCAACATGGCCGCCAGGCTGACATCATATAGCCTGGGAGGAATCAAAGACAGTGTGAAATATCAGCATCTCAATCTGGGCCCTGTTTAAACGCCGCCATCTTGTTCTTTCGTGGGAGGCGGTGTAGTTGTGGTCAAAGCAGGTATGCCTGGCACTGTGTCTCTTCATACCAGGGAATATAGCTGGTGTACTTATATCCGTTTGTCTTCCAGCACACAGAGCTGTAAAGGCGACACAGCCACATATGTCGCAGCGGGTCTGCAGGGTCAGCACTGTAGCTGGAAACACGGATGGAAGAAGTGGTGAGTAATGGAGTAATAATAATATCAATAAAACTTTATAGAGCACGTATCTAAAACAGGAAAGGAGAACAACAAAAATAGTGATCATATAACAGGAGCATCCGTGTCACACAGATTAACTATGCCTGCTGCTGTTACGGAGGTCCAAAGCAGACAAGAACAGCCAAAAGTTGGTGCTGCTCTTTTTTATCGGTCTGATGTGAGGTCATGCATTACAGTGAAAAATCACATATTACAAGCATGCACTTAAAATTGTGTCCTTAAGCTTTTATGATAAGCTGCAAATCACGATACAAAAGCTCCTCTTACCAGTCAAGGCACATTCTCAAAGACGGGCCGCCTAAGTAACTCTAGTCAGTGTTTTAAGGTTTTTTGGAAAGACAAATATGCATGGAGGACCATCCCACGCAAGTAATACCACAAAATGCTGAACATTTTTGTATATTTTCTAGCCATAGATTCAGTCATTATAAGCAGCAAATTTAAAAACAATATGTAAGAGACATGCAACTTAACAAATCAAAGCTTGACTCACTTTATGTAAATAAGAATTGGTAATATACACTTAAATTGTATAAATATAAAGTATACAAAATTAGCATGAACTTTTCTTTATGCATCATGAGCTGTGTCAACCTCTTTAATTGGCTTTATTTACCTTTAACAAAAATGTTCTGCTTCATAAGGATACCCTGTGTAATTGTTTTTTTTTTTTTTTTTTTTTTTTTTTTTTTGGGGGGGTTTGTGCCTCCATTGTAGAGACAGGACTGTGGATAGAGTTGGAAATCAGGGAGAGAGAGATTAGGAAATGACATGCAGGAAAGGAGCCACAGGTCAGATTCGATCCTTGGCCGCCCGCCTGGAGGACTATGACCTCCGTGCACACTAATCACTAGGCTACCAGCACCCCAAACCCTGTATAAATGTTAATTGTAATATGGGTTAATTAATACCACTATTAAGGCCAAAGGCTTAACAATGAAGTTTTTCTATAAACAAATGTTGCTGGACGTTTGATATTTATTTACTGAAGATTTGCCCAAAACATCTTTTCTTCTATTCTACAATAGTTTTACATTTAGCATGTTGTTTTTATTTTTGCTCTTGAGAAAAGGCTTTGATTCTATAGAGCATCTCGACAGTAATAAACAAAATCTTTATGTGATACTTAAACATTACATTTCTTTTCAGCCCATCACACAGGCTAAAAAACTGTACAGGAGCCTTTACACATCCTTTTTATAAATCAAGGAATAAAAAAAACCTAGTGAACATAACTGTGAAAATGATATGAGAACAAGCTGTGCTGACGTGGGACAAAAAGACTAATGCTTATATATAATATTTGATAAAAGTCCATAGTCCCTCACACACTATTTGACATATTGAGGTGACATTAAAAGCGGTTTCATTTCAGCATAGCTCTGCCGACTCAGCACTTTGCCTGGTCGGAGGAGGTGTTAAAGAGGGAAGGCGGATCTGTGCTGGCGTGAGTTACATGAGCTCTGGTACTTAGTGTGGCTGAGGATTTGGATGTAAGTAGGACCAGAATGATCCAGGGCATGGGTGATGACTCAAGATGGATTTGTGACACAGAAATATAGTTTAAGTACATCCTCCAGGAGTCAGCTCAGGATGTCCAACAGGAACACGACTCAAGAGCTACACTCTCCTTATTTCCTTCCTTAAGGAATGAATCATTATTTACACACTTAGTTATATACCACATATCCTTGTCTAGTGTGTAGTTTTATCATGGATCAAATAATGTAAAAATCTATGAAAGTCATACTTCATGTATTTAAAATTTCTGGAAACAAAATGTCATTTGATCTCTTTTTGGTTCATGAAGATCTGCATCAGGAACACTTTTGGAAAAAAAAATTGCCCCAGCATGACCAAATATTTCTAATTATATGTCAAAAGAACAAACAAATACTTTGCTCTAAGGGGAAGATGATGGGTCAGTTTTGTTAGGGCTCACCTGATAACACCCACAACAAAGTATTAAAAGTCTTCAAACCTACGTCATATGAAGATTCTTGTGGATCAAAAGCAAAACATTCATATACAATTATTTTCAGAATGTAGAATAGTCAGGCTTAAGTACTCACTCGTAAAAAATAAAATGTAAAGGCAAGCAAGGTCACAGTTCCAGTTTGGACTCTGGTCCTATTTCCCTTGTGGGAGAACCCAACTTCTTTAATAGGAGGGTCAATCTACACACAGGCTGTTGCAGCTTCGACCAAAACAAAAAAGGTTTACCTCGACATCATCCTCAATGCATGACAAACTAACCTAATAGCTCATTTACTTTACTAAATGGTCCATTAACATGTTAATCATTTCTAGCAGATTATTTCAGGATCCATAAACCAACAAATGTAAATATTCTTAAGAAAAGAAAGACTTCCTGGTATGAGCCAGGGATGTCAGCGAGGACATCACAAACACCATAATAATCAGGAGATGCTGGTCCTGTCCGTCTCAGCAGAACCCACAGAAGCGTTGTTTAATCTCAATGGGACTTCTACAGGTAAACGATAAAAGTGCTTTGGCGCATAATCACAGAAACAAACCTGTGATAGTAAGTGTTGCAATGTTACAAAAGCAAACAAAGCTAAATTAATTCCTGCAAAAACTAAAGTGGTGTACTTAGTAAAAGGAACATATAAGGGGAAATAATTCATTAAAGGGAGAGGTCTCACCCACTTTGTCACACAGCCATTAAAGCATCAGTTAGCCACATCAGCCGTCAGTTCTCTTTCAGCTCCTCAAACAGTTTCATCACTATGTGTTGTACTTTGGCACCAGGCAACAGCAAGACAGGTGGCAGGAAGTTATTTCAATAATAAGTTGTAATATCATCAGCTCCCACTCCTGCCTGCCTGCCACACACACGCATGCACACGCACGCACACGCACGCACGCACACGCACACACACGCACACACACGCACACACACACACACACACACACACACACACACACACACACACACACACATTAACACATGCTGATCCCTGCCTTTGGCTCGTCACTGTGTCCCAGCATGCAGTTTGGGTGTCCAAAATAGGCCCCCTGCACAGCTGGGGCTACAAATGACCGGCTAGTTTGTTCCTGTTTGCAAACATTCTTACCTCATGAAGCTAGCTTGTGAGGTTGTCATGACTTGTGCAGTCTCTGTCTGGACTATCTCATGCTAACCATGCTTTATGTTCCCTGGCAGCGATCAAGGTCGGACAGTGTCTCGCTTATCAAGGGCAGAGGTTAGCCTTCATTGTGTGATGACAATGTTGCACCTGTTTATTGGTTATTTACAGACCAGCCCTTTCATCTAGAGGAGATTCTCTATTATTACAAGTTCGGGAAACTATACAGGAACTCTTGCAGGGTAATTAATTCACTTGTCCGCTAATAAAAGATGTGTGCCTACCCGGTATCAGAGCATCCCTTTGGGAGGAAGTGCCTAATATAGTTGAACAAAGTGTATTTACTTGTGGAAAGCTGATATTTCACTGACGCTTCTTATCAAATTAATATTTTGTATAGTTGAACCTTTATAGATGTATAAATATTTGTTTTAACCTGTTGATGACTGGGCCTTTTTCTTAGGTTAATTCTCGAAAAATAGAGTATATCTCTGCAGCCACAAGGTCTATAAGAATAAACTTGGTATCATAATAAAGATAAGATATAGATGCTTGCTATTTAGATGAGCTTTTAAGGATTACAATGGTGTGTCATATGGCTCTGAGCATGCATGTTTACATGCCATCTGATTTGTACTCTTCCGTGGAGGCGGAGCTGCCCCCTTAGAAGGGGGCTATCGTCATCTTAAGGTACAAAAAACAAAATGAATGCCTTAGCAGACTCTTACTTTAAAATCATTGAAAGATAATCAAGACAACTGTTTACAACTGTCTTAAGTCATCTTTCATTCAACCTAACAGAAACGTGTCCTTTTCTCCTTTTTGACACATTTTTTCATTTCCTTTGGGGACCTCCAGTAATACCACTCTGCTGCTTTTAATCACTGAGTTAAACACTGTCTTTTTGACACTTTAGATTTTCCACCTCAGATGTGGCATAATTTAGAGAGTGACTTCAACAAAGGAGACATTTTGTTTGAGTTACAGAAATTACAATGGAACAATTCAAATAAATCTCGAGTTGAACTTCCATTAACCTCAGCTTGGTTTGGGTTTCCGCTACATGGGCCTGAGGTCTGAAGCTCTTCATTTGATTTGTGTCATCCTCCCCTTGGCCTGAACACAAGTAGTGGAAATATTACATTCAAAAAACTAAACAAAACTAAATATAAAATTCCAGCCCTTTTATGATTCTGTCCCTGCTTAAAAAACTTCCATTAGTGTTTGCAGTAAATCAGATCCAAGCTGCAGCAGCTGGAGGGAGCTGTTTTGGTCCTTTTTGTTTATCATATTGAACTGTAGCATCCATACACTGTAAATGTTCGTGGATGAAGCCTGAGTGACATCAACCACTATGTTACTGCAGGGGCCTTTGGAGTCCCATCGGCGGCAGCCGCCATGCTGGAAATGCTGTCTCATCCTAACTTTCAACCTAATAACAGGCTGAGAGCTGGAGCTGAGGCGGGTTTGAAGCCTCTTGACAAACTGCTACACCGCGCTCGCCTGTCAGTCAGGTCAGCTATGCACCTTATTGTAATGACGCTTATACTTCATAAAGTCAAAACCAATATTGTTTTTTGTACCAGGCTGTATCATAATTTCTTCTGCAAAAACAGACCTTTTTTTAATACGGTGTGTATGTGGACACGGGAAGAACTGTAATTTTTTGCACTTCCCATTGGCTTCATTTTCAACACCGGAGGTTGTTGCTTGGTAGCAACAAAAAGTCACAATCCTCCACTCTAAGACGGCTTGAATCACAATAACAACATTCTAAAACATCTTTCTGATTGAGGGGAATTTTCTTCAGCTTACACCGCGTCATAAATAAGTAATTTTGCACCGAAATGTTTAGAACATGACTTTGGCAGACTGCATATACTTGTTTTTAAAGTTTGGATACATTTCATGACTTCAGCTAGCAGTGTAATGTTTGTTGTAGCCGGTACAAGAATGATACGTTATTTTCTGAAAAACTTTTTTGGGTGCATTAAATAATTTAAACACTGAAATGCTTCAACAGATTAGAGCTTGTTCTCTCCAACTTGCAGATGTAAGTTTAATTTCATGCAAGAAGGAGTCACTGCTAAATTAAACTAATACAAAATGAATGGTCTAAAAAAAGAAAAACTAAACCCCTAACACATCAAAAGATACGTTGATAGATGCAAGTTCACTGCATGGATCACATTTAAAAGCTACATTTTAAAGTAATAAATTGTTTGTAACCCAGAACAGTTCAAACAGTTTTTCCCTGTTGCCTTTTAGAGTCACCTCTCAGTTCATAGTTGCTTACTTTAAAATAAAGCAAAGTATAAAAGCATGATGGCTTTTCGCCTTCCGGTGATCACTACAACAAACTCCAAACAAATGTCACTGTGGATAAGAGTTACATGTCTCAAAGGCAAATGTTACATGTAGTTCATCCACCTTTTTATAAATCTGTATCAGTGCTTAAATCAACTGTGTTTATGTTTCCATGGCCACACTGATGCAGTCAGAGGAGAGTCTTCTGGCTGCTGTGATTGCTGTGTACTGACGTAAACTCGACTCTGTTGGTTCATGTTTCAGCCCTGCAGGCCAAAGTGGCAGGTCTGTGTCGAAACACATAAACACTCTCAGGCAGACACACAACATGGAGGAACAGAAAACACAGAAGGGTAAGCACGGACCCAAAACGAATTGCACACACAAATATCCACTTTGACATCAGTGGACACACACTGACCATGAGGAGAGTATTGAGGTACGGGTCATGTCAACAGAGTACAGCTCTAATTTAGCAATGGAACCCCCCCCCCCCCCCCCCCCCCCCCCCCCCCACACACACACACACACAAAATTATTGGCTTATACGAAACAACTGTTTGCTTGAGCACATTGTGAATCTTGGTCAGAATAATCTATTTAATGTCAAGTGAAGGTAGGAAAATAAAAGTTTTATTCAGTCAGATGATGTAATCATTTGATTGAGGAGGTTGTTGAACAAACCCAAGACTTCCCCCAAGGAGACCTGTGTTGGTATTCTGAGTGTTACTGAAACTAATTATGCCTCTCCCATAATACTATTACGTTACGATGCTTCCTTATTTAACAAGAGTTACTAATGTCTTATTTTTAACTGAAGCATTATCTTGTCAAACATTGGAAAGAGATTATTTCATGCCTATAAACCGAACCAAACTGCAACCTTTGAACAACATGACGTACGTGTGCTGGTATTTTGTCTTTTGGGAGTCACTGAAAATGAAAGTATTCTGTTGTTGAATTGAAATAATTGCATTGGCAAGCATAGGCCTTACATTGTTTATGTTTAACGGCTCTAAGTGGAACTATTTTTAAGAAATGCACAACTCTGATTAACCCATTAAGTTTCATAGAAGAGCTGCAGCAGAGACAATGTCTCATTACTGCAAAAGGATTTGTTCAGGATTCATCCAGAATGAAACATATAAAAATGCAAAGATTTTTAAAAAGACATCTCAATCTAGACAACATTTTATCACTTTTCCTTTATTCATTTAATTATCCTCATCCCTACTAATGCTTTATGAAAACGCATAAAATCATGAAAGTAAAAGTAACCTATTAAAGCTTTTATTTTAAACAAACAGCAACTCAGAGCAGTTTATTACAGTTGTTTGTATCTGTTGTTATTGTGCCAAACTTTGTCTATTCAGTATCATTTCTGCAGCTTAAGCATCTCTAACTTGACTCTTGGTTCAACTTTCCACAGAAATTCCTAATGTTAATCTGCTGTATCTGATAATTGCACTCATCCAGTTCTTTTGTGTACTTTGGAAGATGCTGCCTAAACCACACTGCCAGACGATGCATCATTAATAATTCTCCAGGTTCATGAAATGTCAGCCTACGCATTTATAAAACTCTTCTTACCTCATATTGTCTTATGTAACACTTTATATACATTTGTATTGCCAACGCAGTGTTTTGGCATGTGTTTGTCCGTGTGCTGAGTGAGAATAATGCGGCACAGGTGCAGTGGAAGAGAACAGTGGAGTTGCAAATGAAGCAATAAATCAACAATTCCTGCAGTGCCTTTAATCTGTGATCAGCCACCTGTCCTAATCTCTCACTCACAAACACAAATTCACACTCTTTTACGATGTGGCTACGAGCAATAATAACACCTGAAGTCATGCCGATGCTACTGCAACTTCTAATTCTGTTACAAAAAGCTTCCCTGAAAATAATCCAGTCAAGTGAAGTGAATGTACTTTGCAATTTATGCAATTTATACAATATCTCAGCAACGCCGGGGGCAGATTGTATTGTATTTGGCACCAATTTACACCTGCATGTAAACATATCAGATTTTAGTGGCTAAAAGGTCAAGGTCACTGTGGTCTCTCCATTTCAAACACGTACCTGCCCACTACATGACTTTCCATATCAATATCTGAGAAGAGTCTATGGCCCCATCTCAATCTCCACCAGGTGTGTAGTAAGTGAGTGTGCGACGCCGTCAGGGCTGAGATGGTATAAAAATGAGGAATGGGACACACTGTCATGACATCACAAGTTGCCTGGATACAAGATGTAGCAATAAATTATTATAAGAATAACCCAGCCCCAGCATGTAGAAAACTCATGTAGATCAGAAAATACATTAATGTTGATCCCGTGTGAATATTTGACTGAAAAACAACCACAAAAGTGATAAACTACATGCTGTAACATAGAGGTAAACTTTATTATCTGTCAGGTACATGTGTTTTATATAATATATTATAATAATTTATTTTTTCAAACTTTTC
Organism: Tautogolabrus adspersus; assembly: GCA_020745685.1. Lineage (NCBI taxonomy): Eukaryota > Metazoa > Chordata > Actinopteri > Labriformes > Labridae > Tautogolabrus > Tautogolabrus adspersus. Next base: position 17,573,072 of record CM036541.1, on the reverse strand, counting down.
AATACTACTTCTATATACAAAATGTTTTTTTGTGGGGAGCTGGAACAATCACGTACCCAAGTTTTCGATGAAAGCTGGGTAAGTCCACCAGGAATGTCACAGACGGAGTCACACGCTTTACAAGAACGTGCTTCAAAGTATGTGAGTGTGGAGATTGGGATTGGGCCTCCAGTGACAAGAACATGCACCTCAGAATAGCAGAAAGAGCTAGAGAGACATCAAGTACAACACCTCCCTGTTCTCTTGTCCCTCTCCTGTTAAATGTTTTTTTTGTGTAATGAAGGTATTTAAGTCCAAACCCCCTCCTTCCAGGACGCAGTTTCACTGTTCATCAGAAAACTGATGGACGTAAACTTCAACTTCATTGGTTTCCAGAGGAAACAATTGTAAGGTTGTAATTCTAATTAGCACCTCTATTGTTTTAATTAGGTCTGTCAAGCGTTTAAAGTTGCCTGATATCAAATAGGAGCTAAAACTCCAGTAAAAGGTATATATGCAGTTTCCAAGATGTAGGCCTTTATCAAAGATGGAGGGTGTAACATAAAGCAGTAATCGAGTGACAGTATGGGAAATTTTGCAGCTAGTCCAGATAGTTTGCCCTACACTGCTTCTTAATTTTGAAGCAGTCTTTATGAATGTCTTTAGATTGTTCATTCTGTTTTAAATTATTTGGAGAGATTTACCTTATGTAACAATGCTTTGTGTTTGTGTCTTCTACACTGTGACAAAAACTAAACTGCTACCACGGCATCTACTTCTTCTGTTACCTCTCCTGCTGCTCCTGTTTCACTTCAGTGTCAGATGTTGCATGGCAGTTCATTTCATGACTTGTCATGTGAGAGGGCAACATGCAGACATGACTTGGGTGTACGGTGCGAACTGTATTGCTACTGGAACAAGTATCATGTAGGTTACAACATGTCTGCCATACTCCATGTGGATATGAAGACAACTGTTGGGGAAAGCATGTTTGGACCTCATTATATTTAACTGAGTGACATACATGTCAGTGATAAAGCACATCAGAGGACTTTATAAGGGGATATCTTAATTCTCTAGACAATAATGTATTGACAATGTTTGATTATTTTCTCTACAAGGATAGTCAACGCAAGTGCTGCCTGACCTGTCAACATAGCTCCCTTCACATTTCAACTCGCACCCTTAAATAGTCCCAACGACAGATGTGTTCACATACAGCCAAGAAAAAAACATTAGGGCTCATTTAAAGCGTCATACATTTCTGCATATCAGTGCATTTACTTGATTTACAACCTCCGCTTTGCTTTGCCTCTGATGTTTTTGGAGGGAAATAAGTGGTCAGAGGGCCATGTGAAATTTAGTGGTTTCGACTTTAGCACTTATCCGTCGTTTATCACAGAGAGTCCGGGCGCTGCAGTCACAGAAACTGTCTCCACTCGCATTTAGCAACACAATTTACCTTTGCCACTTTGCATGCAGAGTATATTTGTCACTTTAATCTGGGTACTGTGCGTTTATCTTCCCTCAGTCAGTTTAATGCACACGGCGGTCGGCTGAGGCAGTCTGTCAGCTCACGGCTGAATTAGGGCTCTAACGAGAATTAGAGGCACATTCTTCACGAAGATACATGAGCACTCAGGCACATTTGCATACACAAACACATGTATTGACCACATCACACACACTGGTGTACACTCACAGACATACACACACATATTGAACTGACACACTCATGCAACATACAGCAATATGTTGCACGAGTGTGTGAGCTAATGCAGCCACAGTGCAGAAAGCCATGCAATCATCATTACCTTCATCTTCCAGCAAAAAACCTTCATATACATAACTATCAGTTTCATTCCTTGCACTTATAGTAACTGAGCATTCATTAAAGGGACACCAGGTAGAACCCTTTCTGGTGCAGGGGACCAAAAGTAAAAAAAAAAAGTGCTATTATAGTTTGTTTTTTTTCACCAAATTTTAGTTTTGTCAACAGACTGCAATTATTTTGTAACATTTTGTGATTTGTTGGCTATTATCAAATGTTTGCTTCGAGTCAAACCTTAATTAGACTTACATATTTAACAAACAAGGAAAAGCAAATGGGTCCCTGGAAAAACCAAGAAAAAAATAGAGAACAGAAAACTTCAACTTGTTTCCTGTGAAATCACTGCAGTTCATTGAATCTTGAGGAAGGAAAGAGAAACAGAGTATTGTTCATTAATAAAAGCAATAATATATAAAATTGATGAGAGACTTGTGGAAATCAGTCTCCAGTTTCAGTGTCTTCAAACTTCAATACAGATGACAGAGTGCTATCTCCCTATAGTGTAAGGTTAAACACGAATTGAATTAAAAGCTATTTATAAATTAAAAAAGGAGTAGAATTGTTTGTGTTTGCTTCCCCCCTTAACATTACAGAAGAAATACAAAAAAACGATGCAAGGTCATTAGGAGCAAATTTGTTTACAAAATTGTGCATTATTTTAATGAGAAAACACAGCACCTCTGTGATGGGATAAAATAAAGTATACCTGTGGGATCATAGGGTTCCTAAGTCACTATTTAAATTAAGATTGTGTCAGGGAGCCGTTGATTTGCAATTATTGTGGTATGAAAACAGAAGATTCCTGAAACTTGTCAGAGTTACAGAAGCTGACAAAGTGAATATCATGTCATACTACATTCTTTCTCAGAGATTAACCTTTGATTCATAATAAATCAAAACCAGCCTGCAACTATAGTATAGAAAAACACATTCAAAATCTACAGCATGTATGCTTAATGGTTCCCTATGATGAGAAAAACATGAAAGAAAAAGAGCTATAAACTCAGTTTGTCATTTTAGCCTCTTCTGTGTTGTGTGTTAATGCAGACTTTGTCTCGTACAGTCTATTTCACATCTGTGAATTTTGACCTCAGAGTCCAGCCTGGCCTGTGTTGAAAGCAGCTGTCTGCCATGAAGGTTCTGAGTGCTCTGAATCCAGGTCAGGCTGCTCCTCTGATAATGCTGTCTGCTCTATCTTTGATTTCCTGTCTGGGACGAGGAGTCAGTGATGATTTTTACCGGCTTCACAGTCACATAAATCAACCACAGAGCCCAGCCGCTGGAGCTAGAACTACACAATGTCTGCACAGACTGTACCGACAGCGGCTACAGCACAGAGAAATCATGTGACTCGGGTTAAAAGGGTGATGCTGTAAATTATAGGAATCTCCTCTTTGGGATTGGTGAAAGTCAGACGGTATTAAGAAGCAAGGAGGACACTGGACCAACGTTTTCATCATTGTGAATCCCTGCTTTTAATAGTAAAAGTTTCACTAAACTTCCCTCTTCCTTAGTTTTTACATGTGTTCGTGCTAGCCTCGTTGAAGGCCTTTTTGGGCAGGTGCAGCAAGTGAGCTAGGGCTAGAACAGCTGCGAAGGGATCAAGGGAGGGGGGAGAGAGATAGAGAGAGATAGATGGGATAGGAGAAGAGAGAGGAATATCTTCTGAGCTGCTGCCATGTCATGTACATCTCCCATAAATCACTGTCCCAGAGAGAGAGAGAGAGAGAGAGAGAGAGAGAGAGAACGTTTGCATTTCATTCACTGATATCTCTTCGTTCTGCCTTTCCTCCCCCACCTCTCCCCTAGTGCTGTTTATTTTCAGCCCTCTACATACTCTGAAGGCATGTGAAGTAATTATTTCATAAAGTTACACCTCTGCTGTCACAGATGACCACAGTTGGCCCACACTTAAAAGCCTGAGCCAATGATTAACGTCTGCAGGCAGGCAGCCAGGGAGGCTAGCACAGCTAGCTCAATTTGTACCTTCTGCATGACAAGTAGACGAGGGGGGAGTGAGGGCATCAGACGCAGGAACATTTTACCCTCCCCTGCTTATAAAATTATTTACTTCACATCTTATTTTGGATTTTTCTCAACATAAATTCTATGTTGAAATTCTCAGATTTTTGAACATGTGCATGAATCAGCCTCGAACATCTTCATGTTATAACAAACATTAAAGATGTTTCTCATTTTGGACTAGGAGACTTTAACTTCTTTAAGTCTAAGGCTGCTCTTGGCATCCCACATTTTACGGTGGCCTGGAAGTATTCAGTGATGACAATAATGATACAAACATTGCTAATCAAAGTGTTTACAGTACTGCTGTCATCATTTTCCTTTTCAGTGGAAAAACTCGGTTGAATAATATGATCATAAATGAGGATTTTTGTGTTTTTTTTATGCCAACACACGGTACATTTATTTAATTGGGAAATGATTCACCATTTGAAAGTACAATTTCCCTTATTAAAATACCTTAATTAATTTCCTGTTCCTTGTACTTTGGGGGTCTTTCAGGTTTGTCTCATTACACTGACGGTATCCTTTGCTTCTCAGTACATATAATACATATTTTTATTCCTTCACTTTAATTTGTATGCATTTAGCAAACAGGTATAACCCTCTGCTTGTTCATATAACCACATCTTTCTCACACTGAGTAATTATGGTAACATTGAATCTACAACAGGAGTGTCATAAGGTTTTCTGAAACTTTTGGTCAAAGGCTTATCAAGACATATGCAACAGTAGTAGTGTAAATTGTGGTGCCTAACATGTACGGTCATTCAAATTAAGAAATAAAGAGGACTTGTAATACTGTAAATCTGTAATAGATGTATTGCAGAATGGAATTACTAAAACTCTTAAAAATGACCATATATATTGCCAGAAGTCTCTGTCTATAAATTAGCACCTTTTAAATTGATGTATTACATATTATGTCCCCTGTGGTGTTTAATATTGTTTTCCAACTCTATGGCCTCACTATTTATCTCTGTGTATGTTTTAAAGAAAGATTTGTCACAATGTATTCTAAGTAAAAAACAAAAAAAACTATTTAAAATTTAATTTAACACGCTTTAATTGCATTAGAAGAAGAACAAAATAGTGAAAGATAATTTTTTTAGAATATTTATTTTTGGCTTTTTATGCCTTCATTGTCAGTAGAGACAGATATCATGGACAGAGAGAATGGTGAATGACATGCAGGTCGTATTTGAATCCAGGCTGCCTCCTTCGAGGACTACAGCCTCTGTACATGGGGCGTGCACCCTAACCACTTGGCCACCATAATCCTGAAAGATCATTTTTATATTAAAATAAAACAGACTTTAAATATTCCATTGATACATCAACAACACTTTTATCAAATTGTCATGTAGAATTCTTTTGGGCACAAGTATAAAAAAAATAACCTCTAAATATAATGAATTAAGTAAAAACAAACACCATATGTGAAGATTTTATTCTCGTTTTTTCCTCCTTTTAGAATCTGTGCCCTCTGGCACTCTGACTTTTAGGTTGTTTTACACCGTCTACTTCCTCCTGATGTAAATTTGTGCTGATTTACACACTTGCAGATAACAGCCTGTCATAGCCATCCATCTTAAATCACATTCCTCTAAAGAACAGCTGCATGTGTGAGAGTAAGACAGAGAGAGTGAGAGAGGTCATGAGTATGTGTGTGTGTGTGTGTGTGTGTGTTAGATAAAGAAGCATTTACATAGGAGTCCTGTAAAAATACATACATGCACACAGATATACTGGAGGTGCTATTAATCCTATGGACACACACACACATACACAAACACATATGCACACAAAGATCCCTCAGTGCTGCCCGTCTCGGTATGTTCACCCGGATCATAAAAGTGCAGAGACACAAGGGCGTAGTCATCATGATGTTCAGAAGTTATAAATAGAGGAAAAGCTAATAAACATTTATGGAGCGATTGTAAAATCGCCCGCAGTGTAAACGCTTGACAATAAGTTCTGTTATCCCCACAATGTCATCTGAGTGCCCTTTACTGTGAAGGCCATTACTCATCTGGGGGCCTCTGTGTTTTCAACCAGCACTGCCATTGGCCATGGCTCCAGGGTCCTCCAATCAGCTGACCCAATAGGGCCTAGTGTTACATCCACCAGACCCCTACTGTTGCTTCGATGACATCATGACGGCCGGCCATTAATTAAACTTTGTGAAGAGTAAAAGACGGGGAATGAAAATGTTATTGTCCATTAAATATGCCTGCAGAAACAAAGATTACTGTTGTTGCTGTAGTAGATTAGCTGCTTTGCTTAATGTGGTGCAGAATCTTTGCATGAAACCTCAGCATCAACAATATGCACTGTGATGGATTGGTTGTTTTGGGGTGTAAAATGATCTGTAAAAAAAGCCTTTCTTTTACAACCCAGATGTTACTTTCCAACATAACTTCAAACTAGCATCATTGGGAGATTTTCACTGGACTGTTATAATTATAAGAATACATCAAGGTCACCTTACAAAGCAGAGATAAAAACAACAAAGTTACAATACATCGATAATAGCTCATATATTATTAATTTGTATTGTCATGATTTGTTTAAAAAATTCTGCTATAACATTATAACATAAACAAATTGACTGAAAATTGATTGAAAGCACAGATAGCTAATAGCTGTTATAACCTGGAAAGTAAGGCATTATGTTTTGAAGTATGATGTATATGTATACAACACATAGTACACAATGTCCTCCCTTAATCCCATTTCCTTCAGTGTCCCCTATGTTAAAACAGGAGCAACAGCTGATGGGATTGCTCTCTAGTTGCTGTGCGGGTCCTGAGCGGTGATGGAGTGTGTTATGTTTTAAAAGCTAATTAGCGTCACTAGCAGTATCAGCAGCCATCAATCTCAGGCTCAGTAAATAACCAAAATGGACCAAATAACCAAGTTTGGCTGATGATGGTGGATGTAGCCTTTGTTGCTAATGGTGGTCGTTAACCTCTCAATGGCTAAATAATAGCATCTTAATTAATTAGTTTCAAAGGGAAAGTTTGTAGTAGAATTTCATTATATTAATTGGGGGGGGGGGGGGGGGGGGGGGGGCGCAGGGCATAAGGTGCAGTTAGAAGATCTGCAAACGTGTGCACAGATGTATACTGGGATGTGATTACACTGGTCTCAATGTGTGTGTGTGTGTGTGTGTGTGTGTGTGTGTGTGTGTGTGTGTGTGTGTGTGTGTGTGTGTGTGTGTGTGTGTGTGACAACGTATTGACTCTGCCTATGGTTATGGTTATATTGTACATGTATCTGCACTGGCAAACACACAGCACCATTTTAAGATGCGGTACATTTCTGCTAGCATGGGCTTCAATAGAATCTTGTCCTTGTGACAATACAAGCCAGACAATATTACGTATATTTAAATTTGTGACTATGAAGGCAGCTTTATACTTCTGCTTCACATTTATTTCCTCATGCTGTTGTTCCCTTCTCTTGAGCTTTTTGGGAGGAATTTTTCAAACCCAAAAGAGTTTATAGCAAAGTCCTCAGACACATTCTCAGATATACACGCCCACACTGGAGGAGACACAGCTGATCATTTCACAATAAACATGAACAATTCATGGCTTTTAGCCACGAGACCAGCACAGGGGACTGGAGAGCAAAATGCACTCAGAAAAATAGAGACCATGATTGAAAACACTATAGATGTGCAGTACCGGCTTTTTAATTTAACTTTATCTCTAAACGACGCTTGTTTAAATGACCTGACAACCAAAGTAAAACAGAGATATGAAAAGTTTGGGGCACTTGCGACCCTTTTACAGCTCACGGTATACTATTTCTATCGCTAGAAACGGTGAGTCCTTGCTGGTGTTACGGTTTAAAGAGTGACCATGTTAACTGGCGACTTTCAGCTAAATGCGTCTGTGGTTGTCGGACGTTATGTGTCCTAATCAGTGTTGGACACGTTACTGAAAATAAGTAACTAGTTACAGTTACTAGTTACTACAATAAAAAGTAACTGAGTTACTAACAGAGTTACTGCCTTATAAAAGTAACTAGTTACTGGGGAAAGTAACTTGAGCGTTACTTTTTTGCTTCAATCCTCACATCAATGTTCACATTATTTAGCGTCGCTGTGGCAAAACTGTGCTGTGACAAGGTGTAGGTATTTTACTGATTAGATCTCTGAAGGCAACAGACTTAGTTGATGAAGCTCGTCGCCGTCAACATACCTGTCTTTAGTCTGGCACACATCGTGGAGCAGGCGGTGTTTTAAATCAAGCCGACTGTTTGTATGGAGTGTCTCCACCTTGGTCTGCCGAGCTAACATGAGCTGCACCTGGGTCTCCGGTGTCTGCAGCACGGGGCTCTCCGACAGCTAGTTTAGTGGAAGCGTGTTGTTGTTTAGCTCGGTGCTTCGTTCTTCCTGCATACAAACTACAACTCACCGCTGTATTCTTGTCGTGTAAAGCGAGCAGGGAAAATAATGTCGGTATTTCAGAGACAGAAAGCTGACCGCTGAATGAACCCCCTGCCTGTGTTTGTTTACTACGCGCAATGTTCTTTCTCCCAGGATGCTGCTGTGCTGACGTTAGCGTCATCTTGCCTGCCTGTTGTCGGCTGTTTCACATAAAGTAACGAATAAGGAGTGCTTTTTAATGTCAGTAACTGTAACAGCGTTATACAAATAAGGAAAGTAACTAATTCGTTACTAGTTACAGCAAATAGTAGTGGCGTTAAAGTTAGTTAGTCCCAACACTGGTCCTAATGAATGCCTCTCTGTCTAGCTTTCATTAAATAGTATATAATAAGTATATTTGACATTATGATAATACAAAAACTGAAGAAAGAGGCATTTGTTAGGACACTTTCAGTCGCGTTTGTCTGAAAGCTGTCAGTTAACATGTCACCCCATTAACTATAACACCAGAACGTCACTTCAGTGATGTTTGCTTATATTTAGAGATGGAAGTCTACAAAAGTACGGACAGTTTTATGTATTTTTGATGCATCTGGGTTGATAATGCTGCTGTTTGGAAAGTGAAGGGCAAGAAATTCTTAATCATCCAAGCATTGGTTAGTGCTAATTAGCTCACATTAGCTTGTTTACGTTAACTAACGATAATATCAGGATAACGGTCACCTGTCAATTTCAGTGTTCTGAGGAAGTATTGTTAGTTAAAAAACCTCTCTGGGTTTTAGAAGCCAAACCCGGGCTAATCTCCTCGTCGATCAGTGTATCCCTGATAAAAACAAGTAGATGGTAGCTGCGTTCGATAGCTTCTCAATAGTGTGCAGTGGTAGCATGCCTTTCTTGCCCGCCAGATGGGCTGTTCCATAAGCATGTGACGTCACATGAAAGCTATGAATACACAAAATGTCCCTGGGTCATAGGATCTGTGACTCTTTCAATATATCTACCATTGAGTTTAATGGTGGTCTTTTGTTTAAATGAATGTCTCTTGTTCTGAACAATTCATGAATTTGATGCTCAGCATTTCCTACTTCTAATTAAAGGCTGATAACTGTTTTCTATGGCGTATTAAAATAAAATTTAAGTTTTGAGACAGCCAGGTGTACAGAGTCACTAAAACAAGAAAGAATAGCATCATCGGCATATAAACAGTCAATAACAGAAAAGACAAGTGATAATTACAAATTGTAAACAAGAAGGGCCAAGAAATTATCCTTGTGGAACACCTTTTGGTGGTCAACATTTTGAGAAGATATTTCCTGCTTTGACAACCAGAACGTAGCAAAGATGTATTTTTGTCAATATTTACTAGCAATGCAGTCAAACACAATATTACAGTGTCTAATGAGAACATGAACAACTGTTTAGAAAGCTTTTGACAGGCCAATGAAAACAGCTGCACAAATGTTTGTTCTTGTCCACGTATATAAACAACTTGTGCAACTGCTGAGATGGTACATGTGTCTGAAACCATAATGCACGATGAAACATTTCAGTTCCTGTATGAGTTATTAAAGTGATGCGTCTTTTGCATTGATTTGCAAGTAGAGTCACAGCAGATTAAAGCCTTTCTTAGAGCAGAACATTTTATGACCCTGCCTGCTGTGGTTCACTATTTCTGTCTTTCTGCTGCTGACCAGATAAAAAGCAACGCCCAACCTGATTATCTGTCTGTATCTGCTGCTGTTATACTTTCATTTTCCTCCTCTTTATTAATCTTCTTCCTCTTAACTCTGCTTCTTCCCCTTCTTGATGTTCTTGGCCGCCGCCTCCTCCTTCCTACACCGGATATAAGCACAGCCAGATCTATCACCAGGCCCTGCAGATATACTGAGACAGAAAGAGAGCCTTTGATTTTCTAATACCATTAGACAACATATATATATGGATGTATGTGTTCCTGTGTGTGCACGATTGTGTGTGTTTGGGTGGGTGGAGTGTGGAGATCCGATAGAGGACTCAATAAGAGAAGACGAGCTGAGATTTATTAGTGGGACACAAGTCCAAAATCAATCAGGTGATTGAATCAGGATATTATTGGCCGTAAATTGGAGAGTTGTTTATATCAGGAGAAGGAGAGGGGAGAAGAGGCTGAGTGCAGTCTATGGTAAAGCCAGGTAAGCTACTCCGTCAGCTCATCTGATTCTATATGTTATGACCAATGCATGCTTCATAAGCATCACTTGTATGCCTTTTCTTTTAGCAGCAAAGATCATATTTTGTACTGTAATAGAGCAGTTAGCAGTTTCTTTTCATTATTAAGCATTTTTAAAACCCTCTTTTAAAAAGAAAATATTAGATGCCATAATATAAAAGTAATAAGTGGAAAAAAATGTCTTTGTGTCTTTATCAGTGATTGTTCAATAAATACACATTATTAAGGATGTAACAGTGTCGAGTGTCCGCTTGAGGCTGGCTGAAGAAGCATAGGAACTCACACAGTGAAAAAACCTGTTTTTACAGAAGAAATGAACATGTTTACAGCCTGGTTCAAAAGATGAAATAGGTCTGATTAACTCATGTCTGGATCGACACACACTGTACAGTGGGTGATTTTTTTTTTTTTTATAACTCATTCGTTTTGATTTTATGAAGGATAAGTGTTATTAAACAAGGTGCGTAGCTGACCTGACTGATGGACAGATGTGGTTTAGCAGTTTTTTTAAGAAGCTTAAAACTCAGCTCCAGCTCTCAGTCATTAGGTCGACTGAAAGTATGGGTAAGACAACATTTCCAGCATGGCGACCGCTGCCGATGGAACTCCAAAGCCCCCTCAGTAACAGATGGATGACGTCACTCAGTCTACGGTCATAACCTTCTTTATGTTGCAATAGTGTGTCACATGAAGTATATAATATATCTCAATACTTTATGGACTATGGGAAAAACTAACAAAAAAACATTGTTCTGGTTATATACTACTGTATCTTGTAATTTGGCCATTTCAATGAGAAGACAGGGCAAGAACAACAATTCGTACGAACTGTATATTCAAACATTGTAGAGCTACATGTATATGGAGGTCCCACTGTGTTACTAAAATGTTGAAGTTACAGTTGCCCACAAGTAACAGCTGTTTAACTTTACGACAACTGCTGATTAATGATAACTGAGCATCCTAAAAAAAACATAGATGTCAGAGGATTACACACCAAACAGTGAGTTTTTAGAAAGACAGAAGTTATGTTTCTTTGATATGGAGAAATGTCCATCATCCAGGACTCGCAACACAAAGTTGTTGAGTCAATACTAAAGCAACGTTTAATACAAAAAATTGGGTGAGATAAAAATAAGACCTCACAGATATGAAGAGGGTGAATGAAGAAACAGAATGGAGAGTACGAGAAGTGAACATCTCAAATGAGTATAGCCTCTCAGGCAGATAAACAAAATCAAAGTTGGAGGCATTCGTTCGACCTAAAATAAAAATCTTGAATCCAGATTGTGTCTGGATCTGATGTTCTGTAGGTGGATTATATTTACACCTGGAATTTTAGTATATACACACACACACATGATTCTGCTCTCTTCTCTAAAACACAGATAATGTTGTTATGCCATCACTTCCTCAAACAATATTCAACCCACATGCATCATGATCACATAATCATGATGCGTGATACAAAATCATGCAACACATGGACTTACTGTTGAAACATTCTTATCAACCTGTTCCCACATTGTAATCATTTGGACAAATATGTCTGCCACCACATTCAGGGATGTTGGGGTGGTTTTAAATTGACTCTCTGTAAAATGTAGGGATCTGTAAATGACCAAAATTACATGACATCATTAACAACCTGTATACACATTTCCCTGGATAGTGTTCGAGTTCTTTAAGCTCATTTTATAGCTTGTAAAATGATGTACAAAAAGTTGTATGTAGAGGTCTGCATCTCTTGTTAATCTAGATTCAGCTAAAGAAATGAAACATCCAAATGTAAACTCTACAAATATCTGGCAACATTGTAGGTACCCTGTTGAATTTGTGACCACTAGAGGCACTATTGAGCACTATTTTGATGTAGGTCCTTACTGCACAAATTTGCAGATGTAGAGCAAAGAATACAAGAGTTTGTAGTATAAATGTGTACCAAAAGAAGGCATAAAACACAAACAACAAGAATGACTAAATGTGATGCAACAAGATAAAGAATGACCATTGAACTCAGAGAAGGTTAAGCGTGTATGTTTAGTCGTAATGGTAAACTACAATGGCCTTCATCTCAATCAGTGGCTGTGTGTATTATATAAAATGTCTGTTTCACTCTAGATCCACTGATCAACAGTTTGGAGAGACGAAATGTTAGGAAGCAGCTGCAATGCACCAGCAAATTTCCTGGAATAAGAATCATTCTTAGTATAATGATGATGTAAACAATTCATATTTCAGTTTGGAAAAAATGTTTCTTGTTACATGAGGAAGGAAATACATTCAATAAAGTTTCTTAGACTGCCAAACTCCATGAACAATATTCACAAAGTACAGTTTATGTATATATAGGCTCAGTCTCTATAGTTTGTAAATGATACATCTGTGGTCTTTTTCTTACAAATCCCTTCATCTGTGGACTAATCTGTGACTTCAATAATGTATGTCACCTCCTTCAAAAGCATTCTGTCTTCTGTTTAAACTTATTTCTTTACCATAAACTGCTTTATGGGAAGCATTGCATGTTTTGTGTGTAAATATTTCAATACTTTCTCCATTTGTCTTTTGTGGTAAATCCCACCATCTGGCTCTCACAGTGGGTTAAAACAAACCATCGATAGTGTTTGCAAATACTATTCGAGCAGGGTCTGGCTCTCATTTAGCAATTCTCAAGTCTGGTTCTTTCAGATGTTGGGATACGTCATCTTTCTCTTCATCTATAGAGCAGGAAGCAGATTATTATTATAGCACAAAAAAAAGTTTCTAAGAGCGTTTGAACCCCTCTCTGTTTCTCTCCTTTCTCTTTTACTCTTAACTGGCTCTCTAATGTGCTCTCTCAGTCCCTTCTCAGACTTCCTGTTTGTTTATTTTTTAAGTGTCCCTTAAATCTATTTTGTCATCTCTTTCCAACCCTTTTTTCTCTTTCCCATGATGTCATCATTTTATTATATTTAAAAGGCAGAGTCCCACTCCTTCTTTTTTTGTGTGTGTGAAAATATGTCAAAGTGTAAAAAACAAGCTGGTCAGCCTTGTTCAGAGCCCTTTTTTTTTTTTTTTTCACCTTTCAGGGATATTATGTGTTGTGTCATCATAGTGGCATTTTTGAGAAGTGGAGCTTCTTTAAACATACTCGAATTCTATGCCTTGAGATTGTTCAGCATCTAAATGTTAAATGCACTTGAGCTTGTATAGTGTTTTCTAGTCTTCTGACTACTCAAAGTGCTTTTACACTGCAGGTCACACCTCCATTCACACACTGATGGTAGAGGTTTCTATGTAAAGTGTTCATCAATATTAACTAATCCCACGCAGCTGCCGAAGCAGCGGGAGCAACTCAGGGTTAAGTGTCTTGCCCAAGGACACATCGGACATGTGGCTGCAGGAGCTTGGGATACAAACCCCCGACTTTCTAGTTGAGAGACTGCTGACTCTATAACTGAGTCACAACCGCCAGCATCTACTACTCTTCACTCTTAATCACGTTATGTTTGAACTAAAGGCTTAACAGATTCTTACGGTTTCACAGCACATCAAACATATCCATAGTTCTCTAAATCTTTCAACAACAACATATTTATTTGATATATTTTGTTAAATTTTGTAATAAATTTGGTAATACAAAATGCCGGGATTTGATCCCATTCAGCCATAGGAGCTTTACCAAAGTGAGGAAGTGATGTTGGGTGCAAGGCTTTGCTCTCAGTCGGTTCCAAATTCACCCCAGAGGTGTTGGCTGGGGTTGAAGTCAGGACTCTGTGCAGGCCAAGGAAGTTTTCCAACAACAATAAACTTATAAAACAATTTTCTTCTGGTTTTGATTTCATGAACTTGGGAATTGTTTGAATTTAACAGGAAAGCCTGTTGCCACAAGTTAGGAAAGCTCAACAGGCACATTTTCAAAAGTGCCATCAAATATTGTTGCATTAGTGTAAGATCTGTCTAAACTGTAACTACCAAACCATACAGCGTCAGTTCACATTTGATGTGAGCAAGGTGTCGTTTCTCTTTACATCAGTATGGATTTGCAGATCCAAGTGTTTGTGTTTCAAAGTTATGTGCTTTTATGTTTGTATATTGCATTTATTAGTGAATATTTGGATAAAACACACCTTTGGGATTTAAATGCTACAACAATAAATCACAGACAATACAGGAAATTATTCCACTGATCCTCACAGTGAGATGATATCCCTGTATCATTGCGCCACATAAACTGTAATTCCTTCCATCCTTCTCTGCCCATTCCTCTCTTCTCTTTCTCCTACTTCCAACGAGCTCATCCCACCTGGTTCACTCCTGCATTCCTCACAATTCTCTACCTCCTTCTCTTTCTTTGCCCCTCCTGGTTTCCTACCTACATCTCACCCTTTCACTTTCATTTTTCTTTCCTGTCTGTTCCGCTGCACCCTAATCGTCTGTTACTTCCTCTTTTTGTCTTCTCTCCCTTTTTTCCTACACCCTCCTTTTCTCCATCTGTAACCAGGCTTTATCAGTCACAGTGGGGTTATTTGTCTATCAGTTACAAGGGCATGTCTTTGCCAAGAGTGAGATAAAAGAGGATGAAACCATGTGGTGGTCCTCTTTCCCTGGAACTCTCTCTGTGTCTGTCATCCTCTATTCTTTGTCCGCGCTCTAATCTTCTGCTTTCCTTCTTAGCCCGTTTCCTCTATCGTCTTTCTCCCACTTCTTCCACCCTGTTTGCAAGGGCATGCACGTTCAAAACTCGTACACACGAACACATGCATAGTCTCCCCCTTTTTCCTTCTCTGTCTTCTGTTTGTGTTCATTAGCCCGATGCAGCAGGCGTGGGTCTGGACGAGGCTCGAATAGACCAATACTGGTCTGGCATGGAGCCTGGCATTGGCCCTGTTCCTCTCTAACACACACAAACACACACGCACACACGCACTCACATGCATAAGTCATGCACGTACACACAAAAAGCTGCAGACACACAAGCTTGAACACAGCGAAGAAACTCAAGCGCCCACAGACACATGCATGAAAGTGAAGACACAGGCATATGTGCAGACATCAAACCCCCTGCATACACTCTCATGCACACACACACGCACGCACGCACGCACCCACACACACACACACACACACACACACACACACACACACACACCCACACACACACACACACACAAACAGGCCTCCCATCCATCCATCTTAGCTCCTTGATTAGATTAGGCATTATTAATGGAGGGCCTGTGAGCCGAGCAGACAGCGGGGTCACACCGAGTTTAATTCCATTCTCAGATAACTTCATTTGGCCTGATGCGATTGTTATTGCCCCGGTGCTAGATGTTTATAGGAAACAATAGCCCCCATAACACATCCAGACATCTTATTTAAAGAGGGTTAGCCAGGGGCATTGGATACAGCAGCTCCTCTTCTTCTGACTGAGTCCGGTGCGGGGCTGATTTAAGGGCTCGGCCATTTCCCATGTCGGGGAAAAGAGGATAGAATGCATATGGGTAGGCGAGGGAAGTGGTGCTGGAATGTCGTGCTAACCCTCCATGTGGCTTTCAGCGAATTGTATATCTAGTTTTTTTTATTGGTTTGTCACAGGGTGCTCTCTTACAAAGAATAAACATTACGTGTAGATGGCACACATTTATTATGTGAGGTTGTTGACAAGGCGAATAAAGCTGTCCCGAGGAGAGTGAAATAGGAAAAGAGGAGATTGATAAGAATACTGCATCAAAGAAGGGAATTTAATTAAACTTGAAGAATGTTGGACACACAGATAGAACAGATTCCTTTTCTTGCATGAAAACTCCCCCTTTTACAGCAAGAGAAAAGTATGATTCAAAAAGACACTCTCATCACGTGCAGGAAAAGATGACAAACCACAATCATGTTTTAAAATCCATCATCAGCAACCACACTTTTTGCCATGACCTTGACCACATGGAAACGCAGCCCTTAAAACCTCCAAAAGCTGAACCAACGGGTCTGCATTACTGCTCATAATTGATTTCCACCCGGTTAAGGCGAACGAGCGAGAGAGCTGGAGATCAAATGAGCCGCTTTCTTTGTTCCAAAAACAAAGACCACATTAATGGGAGCTGGGTTTCATGGTGAAACATTACAGCCTGCAAACTGCCATTCCTTGGTTTTCATTTAGAAATTTTTACGCCATGTCACGTTAATGTTACAGACCCTGACATTTCAGTCATCACCTCACCGCAGCTGAGGTAATGCCTTTCGTTTTGGAAACAGGGGGTGCAGAAAAAAAGAGTGAAAACAACAAAAAAATTATTGAAACCAGTCCAAGAGCTGTTAGGAGGAAGCTTATCGTGTATCGTATTGCTGCTCTGTAGCCCTGTTAGTGTTAGCATGCTGCTGATGGAGCGTTCTGTGCGGGTTTTTTGGTCAGTGCAAAGCCAGAATGGAGGCCCCCCCGGATCCAGTTTCCTCCTGATGGATGAGTTTGGCTGGAAAATGGCGTAAAAGCTATGACCTTGTTGATTGCATGCATGTTTCATGGGGTGATGCTGTGGACTGAGGCGACAGCTTCCCTGCAACCTTTGGTGTCCTCTCAATGCTGTCTCTCTTTCCCTGATTACTCCTCAAATTCTTTCATAGTCAAGTGTTATAAATGTGAAGGAATTTTCTCTGACACCCAAAGCACACACAGCCCTCCCATTATTTCTAAAATAGGGTCAAGAGGGCACTTGCAGTGTAAATATGGTGGGGTTAAGAATCCATATTTTAAAGACAATACTCAAAATTGAATTAAGTAGAGTTTTGAATAGCCTACCAATAGTGTCTTCATATGGGTCTGTTCAATACGCTGGCCTGCAAGGGCAACCAACCTGCAACTGTTGAAACATTGTACATGGGGACTGGATATGGAGCGTTTTTCTTTATGTAGCTGTTTTCTGAATACATTCTTTGTGATCATGTATCATTTATGTATTTCAGTCATTCCAGACACTTGTGTCTGCTTTTGAATTTATATTGTTCCTTAATTTGCTTCTTGTTTTTTCCGTAATGTACATACCGTTGCAGGTCGAATGCCTTTATCATCCAACATAGTTCTAGCCTTTTTGCCCTTCCAACTTGTCAAATATGGCTGCTTAGTCAATGGCCAATATGCTTCAAACTATGAAGATGTAGGCATCCCTTTGCATTTTTCTTTTTACAGCCGTACTCTGTCCTCTGCATAATGAATAGATGTGTTATTATGCCCAGTCACATAGTGTAATTACTGAGAAACTTCAACAAAAGAAGGAAGTTGGGGTGGTTAGATTTGTCAGGACCTTCACTTAAATAACTCAACATTCGAGCTGTGCACAACAGACTCTAGTTGGAAAGCTTCAGCAACTTTTGTTTTAGTTTAGGGCAACTTTTCTAGTTTCATTCATATATATATCTTGGATACTTAGCACGCACTGTTGTACAAAATGAATCTCTTGTATTATCAATGCTGTCTTACGAGTGACTAAGGAAAGCTATATGCACTCTTCATATAGTTTCTGAAAAAGTGCCCTAACTAAGCTCACCCATCTTGACGTCTTTGTACATTCATATTGATACCGTGATGGCGTAATAATCTTGTCCCAGTCTGTGAATTCACATTACATTACTGCGTTGTGGAAGCACGGCATAGTTGGAGCTCCACATACACACACAGTCAGACATGTACAAACACACACTCAGTGATGGGCCCACGCAGGAGCAACTGACCCTGTCTCACCCCTGTAACGCCTCTGTTACTACCTCCGAAGACGGTACAGAGAGGGGATCACTTGGTGCCACCATTACGCCTCAGTGACATGTATATAGAAGGCGAAACGTCACATGGGCATAAATATGAAACGGCAGTCTGAATAGAGCTGTAGGGAAACCAAAGCTTCATCAGATGCATCAAATGTTTCTTTCTTGATTTAATGGCTGTTCCAAAGAATTTCTTTTGTACAGTATTATCAGGCAAGAAGCCAGGCCTGAAAAGTTTGTGTTCTCATTACCTACACAGGTGCCAGTAAATAAGCCCAGCTCAGTTCCTCATGCATTTGTACCTGATGAAAACAAAGTGATTCTGGCTCTGAGATCCATGTGGTGGTACAGGAAGGGGGACAGGGAGCTCTAGTTTCTCCTCACACCTGGTGCTAGCTAGCAGCAGTGCCCGACCGTCAGAGCGCTACGGGAGAGCAGACTCACTGCAGACCGTACAAGCTGTTGGAAAACCCTAGGTGGTCATAATGAGAACGTAGTATAATGTATCACACTGCCAGCACTATTGGAACTGAAGGCATGCTGGGCCTGCAACAGAAGGGAAGAAAGTTAATCACTTACTTTAGGGCTACTCTCAAAAGTTTTTGCCCTCTTAAAAAATTGAGGAAATCTTCATAGTTATTTCATTTTTTTTTTTAAAGGCTAGAAATGTTTTAATGGATGAAATGATTAACCTAAAGTTTGCTGTGTAACAAATGTCCTGATAATTCATTCAGTTTGCCTAAAATATGATACTGAGAAGTTCAGCCAAAAACATGAGAGAAGAGGTTAAACACCTTGTGAAGAAGCTCTCCTCGGCCATTCTATTGGAATCTGATCTTTATTTGATGATATTGACAAAGTTGAATGAATATACTGCTGTAATGAATGGATGCTGCAAAACAGTTCTCCGTAGCAATCAAAAGGGACACATTTTTGCAATGTTTGTATATTTTTCTATATAACAGAACATATACAATAGAAGATCACAGAAATCCCACTGTAGCTACAGTAAAAGCAGACATCATAAACAAGGTATTAAGTTCACCTGTGTCAGTGTGGCTAGTTAACCGTTTGATCTGCTACATATGCGGTTTGATCTTCTCTTCTTTTAACCTACAGTGAGCCATAATTGACGGTTCTGTTCAAATCGGAAGCCGTAAAGCTGTCATCATCAGTTTGGGCTGCCAAAGGTCGCTTCCTCACATCTCCCTCTGCGCTGCCTGTGGTTTATGCGTAAAACAAACAGCTGATAACAACTAACTCAAGATAAAGGACTGGTGTTTTAAACTTGGAGGGACGCGGAATGAAGTCGATAATGACGCTATGGGGTTTCTGGAATAATAGGTTACAGTGTGTACACTACAGATGATCCTGACAAAAGATAAAGAGTACACTGTTCAGTTTGTGTGTGTGTGTGTGTGTGTGTGTGTGTGTGTGTGTGTGTGCGTGCGTGCGTGCGTGCGTGCGTGCGTGCGTGCGTGCGTGCGTGCGTGCGTCTGTGTGTGTGAAATTTCTCATGGTAAGATCTTTATTGAACGCCTGAATCACTCAGAGTGCATTTATGTCTTTTGTACATACTTGTGTGTACTGTATTTATACAACATATTTTTATTAATGTGCTTTATAAGTATGAATAAAGTTTATTATGTGCATGCAGATGTCTGTGTGTATGCACATGCACTACATGACGCTCTGAGTGTGTGGGTTAGAGGGAGAGGCCTAATGTAGCCACATAATGGAGTAGCCATGCTGAGGTGAATTATTTATACCTAGATGGGAGCTCGGATGAGGATATTTTTTTAAATATATGAATTTATTGCATGGCAGATGAAGGCTAAAATATGCTCGAGTGCTTTATTGGCTGCAAATTTATGTCACCAAAAGGCCTTTGTTTCTGTGAGGTTAGAGGAGAGTTTGACAGGTTGATGGCTTTTTTTCTTCTTCTTTGTCTTCCTGGATCACAGACAGAATCCATTTATTTTGATTTTGTGTGAATGCCAAGATTATTCCTGTTTGTTATCACCTCTTTGTGTCACCTCTCTGTGTCATCTCTCGACATCTGCACAAAACAGGAAACCAAAATAAGAAATCTCTATTTATCTAGTAATTTTATACTCAGCTTCCCTTTTTGGCATACTTTTTATACCCATTACGAAGAAGGAAAGTGACTGTGTAATATCTATTTGAAAATAGTAATGTGTTTTTGAGTCATGAGTCATTTGAACTTATCACTTTAATCATTTTATAAGACGGACCTTTAAATTCTGCGAGTATATGTTAGTTTATGTACACCCTTGCTGGCCACTTTGGACTACTATTCTTTCTCCTTTTATTATGTGAATGCAGAAATGAAGAAATATGATACTGTCTGGCTCAAATGCTTTTGTATCACTCAGATATATATCGTACCTGTCTGGGGTTTGCAAACTAATGGCTACAATGGAGCAATATTTATGCTCTATTTTACATGAAGATGCATGGCTGCAGAAAATTCTGATGGTGGAAGATTCGTTTTTTGCTTGCTGTTCTGATTCTTTTGATCATCCTTTAACATGAAGACTCAAGATGCAAGCATTACGAGTATTTGCTCAGCTCAAGTTTTCTTGAGCAAGAACTTAAGTGTTATATTTCAAAGAGATTGCATTGTGGTGTTATATTGCTCCTTTGTGCTCGTGTTTTTATGAGCCAAGGTGTTGTTTTATTTGCAATTAAGTTATCATGTAAATGCAACAGTTTATTTTAGTTTACATAAATATTTGCATGCTCACCTAGAAGTAAATTTAGTTTCAGGAATTTGAATGAATACATTAAATTTGCTTAAAAGATTTAAATGTCTCTAAGGCTTTTCAGGCTTTCAGGCATGCTTGCTGTCCACAGTTGGTCAGCTCCCTGGCTTTTTGTTTTGGTCATTACAGTGACATTGTTGCTTTAACTGCTTAACTTAAGTAAATCCATACTTACTTTTACAGCAAGCTCTTAAAATGCTTTTAAAAGTTTGATTCCCATTGTGTCCATCTCTGGTAAAATGCCCCTGAGAGAGCCAACTGACCACTTAAGCCACTCTCTGTAGCTTTGACCTCTTTAGCTTAATGTGCTCATGTCTATCAGATGGCTATCTGGACAAGCAAATTCTTAATTAGCTTCTGAGGAATAAAGTGATCAAGTGCTCCAAGAAAGAAATTCTCCTCCACGTACACTTTAAGACTCTTTATAGAGACATGTTATGTGCAAATCCATTGCTTTGGAATGGAGGAAAACAGCATTAGCCCAGAATGAGAAAGCATGAATATTGCATCAGAGCTTTGTTATGCTCCGGCTCTCGTCTCTCTTAATGGTGCACTTTACCAACAAGCTATATCCATTAAATGAGTGTGCGTCATGTGAATGTATGTGCGAAGGAGATTGTGTGCGTATGTGTGGATTTGTATGTGTGGGGGTAAAGACAGAGCCCTTATTGATGTGGGTGTATGATGTGTGCTTGGCTTTCACTGTGTGTGCTTTGCTTGTGTAAACCTGATGCAAACTGTTTAAGCATGATCGACAAGGAAATTGTTAAACCTTAAACAAATGAGCCTAAAAAAGAACTTTAGGTCCCCTGTTGACTTAAGTGAAACTACAAACTGAAAAAAGGAAGCATAAGGCAGCAATGTTCCGTTTTACGTCACCTGTGTGGACAGTCGCACGGTGAGCTCAGCATTGACTGGACCTGTGAACAATCAACAAGATAATTCCCAGCGCTTATCTTCTGAGATAACAACTATGGCTGTTTGTTTAACTCCCACAGTGACCTCTCCACTGTAGCTTCTCCTTTTTGCTCCCCCTCTTACCTCCTCCCCTGTGATCAAGGTTGGGAAACTCAATATCCCCGATGTGCTCTGTTTTCACCTGGTCGTCACGGTAACCTGAAAAACAAGGGGCGGTCTTGAATGAAATTCCTGTGTGTCATCAATCACCGGCCGACAAAGACGGGATTGTTGTAGTCTTTGAGTGACGCGGGGGAAATGTGCTGGCTGAGGTTGAGGGCTCGGGGGGGGGGGGGGGGGGCTTGTGCGTTCTGGACCGGCAGGCCCTGAGCGGAGACCATGATGTTTACACTGCTCTCCTGACTCTGGCTCTGATTCAGGTTCAGCTCTGAGAGAGAAAGTGAGAGACTGTCCCTTCAGTGTAGTATTGGATATGGAGGCCCGTCAATTTAAACTAGGAATGGAATTAATCAATCTAAGCACGATATCAAACATTGGTTCCCAATATGGGGTTCAGGCCCCCCTTAGGGGAGGGCGGCGCAAAAGATCTAGGGGAGAGCGTGAAGCTCTGTCTACTCTGAGTTTGTCAAAATTAGATTTTTACATATAAACATTAACAATGAGGACAAACTTACTGGATCGATTAGATAAAAGTATTTTGGTAAGAGCATACGTATCAGTCTTTAACATTCTTCAAGTTGTATTTTGCTTGAATATATTCATGGTTAATATACAGTTGAGGTTACAAGTATACACTTTGGCCAAATATTACATATTAGCTAACATCAGTTTTGTGACACAACCAAAAGCATAAAATAATCTGCTTAACTTCAACCACCCTGCAATCTCTAAAAATGTCTTTTCAGCCCACAAACTAATCACATTGTCAACACTGGCCTCTTGTCTTATAGTTGTGTATCTATATTTCTTAAACTCAGTCATTATAAGCTATAATGCTATCGAAGCGATCAGAGAAGATGCCCATCTGCCCTTGAAACTGGTAATCTGGTTCACATGTGTGCTGCTTGCTGATCAGCCTTGAAGCATTTGGGTTGAAACATGGGAGGAAGGGGGTGGGTCAGGATCAAAGGAACGCTCCCTGTAAACAAAACGGCCATTTTGTTGTGTATCTCATCAATTTAAAAAAAAAAGTTTAAACTATGGCTTCAATTGTGCTATGATTGTACCCTCTTCATCTTATTTAGGCACCCCTCTTAAACCTTGGTAAAAAATATAACAATGTTCATTATGTGACTGATCCTTCTGATTCTGATATTTTTTGTTAACGTGTTTTATTACAATCCAAATTCTCTCAGAAAACAAGCAATTACATTTCTGTAAAAACGAAAAAAGTGACCGCAAAGTGATTTTTACATTTCTTTTTATGTACAGATTAAACCAGTGACATGCAACATTATAATTATAAAGTGCAATTGTGCTGGTAGGTAAGTATTCACTTACTTTCAAAGGACTCACACTAGCTGTTTCCCCCTACTTCCAGTGTTTATGTTAAACTAAGCTAATCACCTCCAGCCTCATGTCCCACTTCAAAACACAGGGACATAAGACTCTTGTTTATCGTATCTTATTCTCACAAACAGAGTGAAGGTAAGGACATTTCCTACAATGCTGAATTATTCATTTAAGTTCAACTTTGCTGACAAGTAATCTGACAGTGCCAACAACCTGTGTTTGATTTCTTTTCTTGTCTGTTTGTAAGTCACACTCCTGATTACTGTTTCTGTGCAGAGCCAATTTTGCCTGATATACAAAATGTATACACACAAACACACACACACACACACACACACACACACCTACACACACCTACACACACACACACACACACACACACACACACACACACACACACACACACACACACACACACACACACACACACACACACACACACAGCCAAATACAATGAATGGCATCACTGCAAACATGGAATCATTCAGCGTTCTTTGTCTTCCAATAACAGTGACCTTTCCTCTCACAGCGGTTGTTTTTCTAAAGTTCACGGTCAATTTAAAGCCTCTGAGCTCCATTTCCTCTATTTCCTTCATAATACCACAACAGAGAATAGGGGTCAACACTGGCACTGTTTTGATCCTGTACCTGCTTAGCTGAACTTTGACACAAGCACAAGAAAGGCGTCTTTTCCTGCCAGGATCTCTATTGCACAGCATAACATCGAAGAGCTCCTCCTCTCCTCTCCTCTCCTCTCCTCTCCTCTCCTCTCCTCTCCTCTCCTCTCCTCTCCTCTCCTCTCCTCTCCTCTCCTCCTGATTTACAGAAGCCAATATGTTCAGGCTTCCTTGTTTTCTCCAGCGGGACGTGTAGCCCTGACAGTAAATCTCTATCACCAATACTCCTCCATATGGCTGCATGAAAATTTCATTGTGCAGAGCCTGAGGCTAAAGGGCCTAGCTAGTGGAGGAAAAGTGTGTGAGCATGCGTGTGTGAGCATGCGTGTGTGAGCATGCGTGTGCGTGTGTGTGTGTGTGTGTGTGAGAGAAAGAGAGAGAGAGAGAGAGAGAGAGAGAGAGAGAGAGAGAGAGTACTTTGTGAGATGCAGTGATTTGGGCTTGGTTGACATTTGTAGTGTTGGGGGCTTTTGTTGTCACATGGGTGTTGTTGGTATGCCTGCCTATTTGTGTGCAGGTGCCTGCAGTATGCATTTATACATGCGTGTATTACAGTACTGTCACCAGGTATAACGTATGATATAAGCATTTGTCTTGGTGTGAATTCAGTTTTTCACACTGGACTATTACACACAAAATACTTTAGGAAATAATGTACCAGTCGTTATACAATAGACTTGAAGTTTAGGCAGGATGTGTGTTTGCATGTTCAATACACACTTATTAAGATAAAATATCACAAAACATTAATACTTCCATCTCACCTTTTTATTTCATTTGAAATTAATCTATTGATTGGATAATCAGCCTCAAAGCTAGATATTCTTTACAGCACAAAAGCAGGCCATAAAGTCTGTTTTTTTTATCACTGAGTAGTGTGCTGTACTATTTTAAATACCTTCAAAATATTGTCTTAACTTCCTGGTAGTCATTGCCGGTGTTGAACTCCACCTATCTGGTTTTGCAAGTTGAGTAAAACAAACACGGAACATTATTTGGAAATCCTATTCTGACTCATGTCGAGCTGCAACACCGTCACCTGCAGCTACTGAAGAAAGCAGCCAGTTTAAAAATGTCACTCTGCTTTCGCACTAACAATGCAGCATCCAATGGTTCATTAAATGGAATAGAAAGAGTGCAATTAATTTCTCTGTCACTGAGGTACATGGCTCACTTATTATTTTCTCTGAGATGCAGGCTTATGCTGCTGCACAATGAGCCTCTCTCGCAGGACGCAGCTACACTAGAGGTCACTGTTGTAGTTCTAGAGGAAATATAGAGAACCATTGCAGAACGTGAACCATGGATTAAGATTTTCCAGCTTAATTGATTCATTTTATAAATTATTGATGTCACATAATATTTGTTGGCATGTCAAATACATTGTTTTTAATGTTTTTTGTCATATTTGCAAAGACACCTGTCTTTGACAAACTCAGACAATTTTCCTGCTGAATAACCCTTTAATTTGCTTCAATTTCTCAATTAAAAACTTAATTTTTCTCCACAATATGAATTACGGTCTTATTTTTATCAGTTTTCCTCTCCAAAACTTGTGCTTTTGCATTGTGTCATTGCATGCCAGAGAGCGAAGAGGAAGGTCTTTAATATTTCAAATGAATATGGAGTAAATGTAATGCATTACGTGGCCTCATAAATATACAATACACCTCTCTAATATGTCCTTTCTCTATCCCTGTGTGTGTTTATGTGAGTGTGTGCACATGGTCGTGTCTGTTTCCTCTCCAGTTTGATGCATTTAATTCTGGGTTAATCCTCATGAATCAGAAATGCAGGACAGTAACAAACCATACAACAACTAGCAGAAATTCCATCATGGCTTTAAACATTAGAATAAAAAGTGTAATTTAAACATGTTTGCAGACAAAGTTCTTAAAAAATCATAGACATGATTCATTATTCACACATTACCTATTACCTCGGAGTTGTGACTGGTTGGCTGTGAACTACATCACCTGTGATTAATCATTCATAGGCTCCATCTGTGTCCTGGACTTTTCAGTCAA
Source organism: Tautogolabrus adspersus (assembly GCA_020745685.1). NCBI lineage: Eukaryota > Metazoa > Chordata > Actinopteri > Labriformes > Labridae > Tautogolabrus > Tautogolabrus adspersus. Next base: position 17,546,981 of record CM036541.1, on the reverse strand, counting down.
CAGCAGACTCCAGGGCTCTATAAAACAGTGGGAAACAGAGGCTGAGGGACACGCTCTTCATGTCCATAAATACACAACATAAAGGAGAGACACAAGAAAATGTACCTCCTAATATACATGTTGTATAAAATCCTCACAAAAATGTCTTTATTTAGTTTGCTACATTCGCCACAGTCACAGGGGAGAACAGACGACTAGACTCCCAAAAGAATTCTGACAATTAAAGTCTTTGAAACTACCTGGATTGAATCTTTTAAAGTCAATATTAAATAGAAGGTTTATTCTGCTTTGTACAAGTCATGTGAAATCCTGTGCGTATATGTAGTTCAGGTCTTCCAAGGACAAGACTTATGATGGGATCTTTAAAAAAAAAAAAAATCTCCATCCAGTTTTAGTCTGATTTTGGTTTTGGAAGAGATTTTGGAAGAAGAACTATAAAATGATTTGGGGGCAATCCCAGAGAATAGTTGGAAATGAAATAGATAAAAGTAAAAGAATTGATTTTCTTTCTGTTTTGGCTTGAAGAATTCCAGCCTTTGGTTTTTATATCCCATTATTTTCCTAACAGTTATGGCAAATTCCAATCTGACCCCACAATGCTGAACAAAAGCAGAATATGGGAAAAATCAGAGCACAAATCACATAAAACACAGATGCTGGTATGCCCACACAAACATGTACAAAGCAGTTTGTGCATACAAGCTGGCACAGACACAAACATAGCCACACACAAACACAAACACAGACACACACACAGACACACACACACACACACACACACACACACACACACACACACACACACACACACACACTGAGCTGCGCTTGATTGTCTTACCATCAGTCATTCTACCAAGTGGTAATTGAAAACACATCTCCCCCAGCCCCTGGCACCCATTACAAATAAGACACACTGGGGCTTTCTCCACACAAAACAAAGCATAATAACAAATAGAGTCAGAAGGACAAGCGGTGAAAGAGAAGCATGCTGCAGTTTTTGGCAGAACATGAAGAGAACATGCTCCCAGTGATTGGTGGACAGCCAAATCCATATTTCCAAAAAGGGAAAAGAAGAAATATATGTTTCTCTGACAAACAGACGCAGCACTTGTCCCGGGTCGATTCATAAATCGTCATATTCTGAGCTCAGCTCTTTGGAAAGTCTATTAGTTCCGGATGTGTTTTTATCCTCTGGTTTCTCTAAAATGTTAGGCATTAAACACAGAAGGTTAGATGTACACACAGTACAGGAATTAAAGAGAGTCATACATACTACCCAATCCTATTACATTTCAAAGTCCATCTCATCATATCAACCTTTATAACTTGCTTGTGAGCAAGTTATAAAGGTCTGGTGAAGTTCTTTCTTTGAGAAGTCAAATACCTAGATTCCCCCCCCCAAAAAAAAGAAAAAAAGAAAATAAATTCTTACTGAAGTTGCAGGCAATTTCTCTCATCTCTCATGCTTTCTAACCCAGTTTAACAAATGTTTTAAGAAGACGTAACAATACTTGATTTACAGGCTAAAGCTTGTATGTCAAATATATGCGTCACGTTTCTCTCTAAAGCTATTAATATTCATGATGACATACATTGAAGACATCATTTTCAATCTTATACATTTTATGATTTATGATGAGTTTATGATTTAATCACACTAAATTTCCTGGAGTCAAATATTGGTGGAAAGCGACGACATCTTGAATTGTTTTAGCTGCTGTCTAACTGTGGCTCAGTGGCAGAGTGGGCCGTCTCTCACTTAAAAGGTTGGCAGTCTGATCCCCAGCCCCTGCAGTCCACATGTTAAACTGTTCTTGGGCAAGGCACTGATCCCTATATTGCTCCTGTTGGCATCAACATCAAGCAATCAGTGTGTGAATGTGGAGGAAATAAGTGAATATGAAATGAAGTGCTCTGAAAGGCAAGTAGACTAGAGCTACATGAGCACATGTCCATTTACCATTCAATAACTTACTGGTAGCTAGCTAGTTGCAGCTATCTCACAGGCTAGCTTTTAAGTGACATAGGCTAGCTGTTTGACTATCTGTCTCGTAAACTGTTCTTCTAGAAATGCAGCGAGGGAGTGACTACACTTAAAAGTGACAATTGGCCAAGCAGCTTCGCAACTTATTTAATTAATTAATTAAAAAAGCTGTTCAAAGAGGAAATACATTTCTATGGCATTATATTTTGTTATCTAGTAAAGCAGATGTTTCGAAGTAAGACACAGCTACAATTCAGTTTAACTAAAGATGGACGACACAAGTGTAATTGGCCGCTGAGAACGATAACACCTGCAAACAGCCAGTGTCTTGTACATGTGGTCAAACCACATTCTCCCAACACACACACACACACACACTCACACACACACACACACACACACACACACACACACACACACACCGCCATTCAAAACAAAGGCTGATCAGTGAAGCAGAAGAAAAGTGAGAGGAGGCAGAGGGGGGATGGGGGTGGAGGAAAAAAGGCGAGGCTGACAAGCAATGATTGATGTTCGCCCATCACGCTAGGCCTGACACTCATCCCTCTCCCTCCCTCCATTTGCAACAAAGTCACCAGTGTGTGTGTACGTGCATGAATGTATATTTTCCAGTGTGTGAGTTCCAGACTTAAAGCCATTCAATCAATAAAGTGAGGCTCTCTGAATCAGGGGGCAATAGCCAGATTGCTGACGAGACAGAAGAAGAAGCATAGGAGAGCACATTTCACATGTAGATTAAAATCCCGGCATGGTAACCTTTAGTGTGGGTTGTGTGTGGGCGGTTTTGTGCAGTGTGTGTGTATGTGGGGGGGTTAGTAGCAGCATGTAAACAGGGCTTATGTGTCAAGGTGGCATGTGTGACAGGGTACAGGCATGTTTCGACTCTATTGATGGACAAAACCAATGTTGGGGTGGCTTGGTGATGTGTTTTGGGGCAGTGTGTTCAGATGAGCAAGAACTAGGCCTCAGTATGAAACTGAAATCTAAATATATAATAAAATATAAATTCAACAAAAACTACTGGCTTTTACTAACTGGTTGCTCTGAGATTACCTGATACATAAAAAACATAAAGTTTTAACATTCTGATGTATTGAAATAATGAAATACTATGGTGGTCCTTTCTGGAAAAATATCCCTGATGCACTTGTCTTGAAACGATGCCTTCCATGTCACTTGTAGCAACAGTAGTTTGTTTAGAGTAAACAAAAAAGTAGGAACTTGTCTGCCGCAGATATTTTGAACAGACAGAAGAACAAAACAGCGTTGAAACATTTCTTTCAGCATCAAATCTAAGGACAAGATGTCATGTGGAGAAACAACACAGATAGGATGATTACTGCCAAAAGATGGGGCCAAAATAAAAATGCAGGGAAACACAAATCTCACAAATAATCCCTTAGAAAGCTCTCCATAAATAATCCTGACTCTCCTCATGTGTCAGCAACGCTGTAGGGCCACAACTGATTCATGACTTTGTTGGATTTGTTGCAGACCTTTCTGTCTTTTCAATCAAGCCCCACACTGTGCAGTCAGTTAATGAACAAATACATTTAAAACAAATTTAAATGGTGAATGGACTTGAGCTTGTAGAGCACTTTTCTAGTCTTCAGACAACTCAAAGTGCTTTTAAACCGCATGTCACACCTATCCATTCACACACTGATGGTAGAGGCTGCTATGTAAAGTGACCATCAGAAGTAACTAATCCCATTCATACACATTCATACAGTGCAGATGAAGCGGGAGCAATTCTGGGTTACGTGTCTTGCCCAAGGACACATCGAACATGCTGCTGTAGGAGCTTGGGATGGAACCCCCAACTTTCCGGTTGGGAGATGACTGACTCTACCAACTGAGCTCCTAACAAAAGTAACCCAGTGAGTAAGGTGGCTGACAAATGTAATTGTGCTGCAATGTCCCAAACTATTAGAAGAATCAGGATGAACATTTTGGAATTATGCAAATTTAAAACACATGCAAAAGTCCAAATCATATGAAACCAAGCGCCCACTACAGGCCTGGAGCTCTTCCGTTGTGGTGACTGAATTTTCTGCATTTTTCCTTTGCTTGTTTTTTTCTGGGTTTGTGGGATTTTGACTTTGCATTTTGATATCAATGCATTTGTGTTTTTGCAGCATGTTTTTTGTTGTTGCATTCGTTTGGGATTTTTGCAAGTGATTTTGAATTTGCATTGCATTGTTAAGGAATATGCAGATTGTTTCTTTTGAATGAAATCGTGTGGGCTGTAGCAGTGTGACTGTACTTGTTGGCCACCGAAAGTGACACATCTATATTAGAGAATTATATTACATTAAAGAATTCCAAAGAAAAACCTAATTGCACCTGCTTTTGACACTTAAAACTTAATCCAATTGACCTCAAGTACTAACCTTTTAATATAGTCAACATTAATTTGACATATTTGTAATCTGAAGTCTGAATGACTTAAAAAAAAAGCATACCCCTTGATATATAAAGGGGTGGCAGTAGCTCAGTCCGTAGGAACTTGGGTTGGGAACCGGAGGGTCGCCGGGTCAAGTCCCGATGCGGACCAAAATATGGAAGTTGGTCTGGTAGCTGGAGAGGTGCCAGCCCACTTCTCGAGCACTGCCGAGGTGCCCTTGAGCAAGGCACCGAACCCCCACCAGCTCAGGGGGCGCCTCCCAAGGGGCTGCCACCGCACTCTGACATCTCTCCAATAATGCATGTCCACAGGTCTCGTTGTGCATGTGTGTGATTCAGGCCTGTGTGTGTGAGAAGCATGTCCAAAAAAAAAAAATAACAGAGTGCGAACCGCAATTTCCCCGTAGGGGATTAATAAAGTACATAAAATTAAAAAAAAAAAAAAATTAAAAAAATAAAAGAAAAATGGTAACTTCTTTCAGTAAGCTCCAAACGCACAGTCAGCCTTACCTGGACATTTAATATCAATTTTCATTCTGGGGCAGACTGCATGTTAGCTGCAAGGGATAACGTATTCATTATGGCTAAGTTGCCTCTTCTGTTTACCAACCTCTCTTTACATACTGCAAACTTGGCGACAAGCTAACACAACAAAAACAGGCTTGTTTCAGAAACTTAACGTGCTGTGAATTCCCACGCTGCCTCGAGAGCCCCAGTTCCTAGTGAAGACTTTCAAAACCGAATGTTCAAACAAAAACATACAAATCTGTTCTCTGCGCTCTCAGTGGAGAAAACCCAGGGCAAAGCCTTGATGGAAATGTTTCATTTCTTTTTCCTCCCAACAGATGCTAAACGAGTAGCTCAGATCTCTCGATTTGCATCTTTAGTTGCTTTGTTGATTTGATAACACATATTTGCATTTGGAAACAGCTCGAGTAATTTGACTGGGGACTCCCAATTTGCCTTTGAGGAGAAACCTGTGCAGCAAACATTGGTTTGCTGTGTTCTGGCATTCCTCCCCTTTGCTTTCTACTTGGCATACATGGTGTTTGTGAGTGTAAGATAGGGAAAGGATGTTTATTAGTGAACATAACAAAGAAATATCATCTTATAACTTGTGTGAGGGTGTTGATCTTCAGTCCATATGAGCCTCTTTACACCTCTTCTATTGAACTCATCAGAGCCATGAAAGAAATTATTATCAATGAGTAGACAGCCCTGAGCTCTGGACCTGGACCAAGCTCTGGCTCCTAAACAAGGTTGTGTTTGTCTTGTTTTTCCACAAAAGACAGTGATCTCAAAAGAAAGAACAGATGACAAAGTTATCTCAAGGTTAAGATTTCTGCCAATGCTGGTGTCTTTACAGGAACATGTAAAGCTCAGACATATTTTAGAGTCAAGATTGGAAATAGGATTGGGACTGGAGTTATAGGAACACTGTTAGCTGGTCTGCAATTTGCAGTTTTTCATTTTACAACAACATAGTAGTGTTTTATTCAGAACTGGCTACATGGTTTCAAAAATGTTATGGATGAAAAACTTTGCAAACAGAAGAAACACATCAAGGTTGTTAGTCTGTAATGCAACCTCTCTTTCCTCTTGCCGCCATCTTAATTGAGAGCTAGATGATCTAACAGCACAATGACAGACCATTATTAGCGACTCACCATCAGCATGCAGGCACAGGCACGACCAATATGTGCTTGTGTGCTTGTATGTGTGTGTTTGTGTGTGTGTGTGTGTGTGTGTGTGTTTGTGTGTTTGTGGTGGTTGTGTGGGACACTGGGCAGCCCTGGGACCTCCGTCCCATAAGAGATGGTTAGATGGCAGGTGTTTGTGGGTTGTCGTGCGTGTGTGTGTGTGTGTGTGTGTGTGTGTGTGTGTGTGCGTGTGTGTGTGTGTGTGTGTGTGTGTGTTTGGTAGATCTGCTTTGCACATTTCTAAGGAAACCCCTTGGCCTCCACAGTCTTGCTTTCCCTTGCATTTTCCATGGTGTGTTACAATGCATCTGTGTATGTGTGTTAGCCCAGCAGCTGGAGTTCCACTCAGCTGGCCTCTCTTTATTCAGTCCTGCTTCATTTAATGAAGTGTGTCTCTGCACAGCGGGGTCCATTTTAACTCAAAAGCTCACAACTCTTAGATGCTAGCACCACTTAACATTTTAGCACCCTGCTAACACCATATTGAGCCTCTTACTTTACAACAAAGCAACAACCACCCCTTTAATGACCTCTGACTTATTAAAGAAAAGCTCATTTAATGCAAGTTCCTAATATGGAAATGATTCTGAGCTCTTTTATCTCCAACATTTATCCTGACAACAAAACAAAATTGCATATTGCCAAACTAAAAGCTAGCCTCTCTGCTTCTGCTGCTCCATTTTTTTCCTCAGGGGAAGATTTTGCACCTCACTGTAAAGCCCACCAACAAAATTACCTCAGCCTAAACCTGTCAACAGACCATTACAGCCCACGCTGACTATTACGGGCTGGGGAAAAAAAGGGCCAAAGCCATTGTAGCGCAAAGGTGTTGGCAGATATAGGCCTGAGGAATGTGGCAACATGGATATTTGTTGGCTGTGTGCAAGACAGTCTCGTTTCTCAAAACACAGTTAAGTCTGCAGACCCTTATCAGCATGCTTAATAAAGCGTGACGATTCAGAGATATCAATAAGGGCTCCGTTTGGATAAGGAAGACGTAAAAAAAAGGATTGGGTTAATCCAGGGAGGCACAGTGTACAAAGAAAGTTGACTTCATTGCAAAGCTTTCAGCGTGCTAATAAATCCTTCACAAGAGGTGTTTTTTTTTCTGTTACTCCTTCCATTCCAAAGCTATGATTTATATTAAAACAACAAGACTTTGGTAGACACCACCTTACTCCTTATCTCTATTACATCTGGTCGACTTTGACCTAGACATGACTTATTTCCTGAAAAAAGATGGGATGAACTAGCTATAAATTGCTTGGATACGAGTGTCAGGTATACAAAATAACTACAAGGTGTGCTTCAGGGTAAAAAAAACCTGTCAAAATAACTACAATTTGACTTTTGTACACAAAAAGTTGAAGGTTACAATTTTAATTGGTTATAACCGTAACACTATGGCGCATGTTTAGAGACAAAAGCACTTAAAAGTATATCTATAGAAACAACTGAAACTAAAGAATCTATGTCTAGCAATCCCATGATAAAGTTCCTGAGAAATCACATTTTTTCTAATGGACACAAAAAATAAAAAAGCATAGTAGATAAATAGTTCCAGAGAAACAAAAAAGTGCTGAACAATGTGTCAACAGAAAGATCTAAATGATGACAATGTTTTCTTTGCAGCAGTCTTCCTAAACACCCTGAACTCTACACTTAAGCATTGCCCTGTCTTGCTTGTGGGCTTTCCATCTGTCCACCATAGCGGGAGAGGGGGAATTTGCCAACTCCCCCCTTAACTTCCCCCCAAGTGGGGAGGGCGGTCATACCTGGGGGCCCATGAATGGAGCCCTCAGGTAAAGCCCTGTTGAAACAAATCTAAAGCTGCCTAATGACACGCACCGTGAAACTCTTCACAGGTCATTTACGCTGCTGACAGGCTGCTGCCACGGCGCTGCACAACTCATCCTCTACATGTGTGTGTGTTTATGTGTGTGTGTGTGTATGTGTGTGAGACTGACAGAGTGATATACAAACAGATGAGAGAAAGAGATAGCAAGAGAGTAGGAACAAGTGGAAAAATAACCTGATGTATATGAGATATCTGTGTTTAGCCTTTCTGCAGCATTGGAAAGCGATTAGTGATGTTATCTCCAATGGCTGCTCTGCACTCAGGTTAAAGAGGCAATAGTTACCTCAGGTCATATTTCAAAAGACGTTTAATTTATGTTTGCTGTTCTTGGAGTCTACTCTGTGGAACAGTGGATGCCCTTGGAAAATTTTGGCTCATATTAATCTACTGCAAATGCATCGGTAATCCAGCACACAAGTATGCCTCCAGGTCTCATTACTCACTTCCGCCACTTCAGCTCCATATTGGATGAGTGTTGAAAGGAGGAAAGGAAAAGTTACAAAAAGGGAATAACTATTGTCGTCTAGATCTGATTCCTACAACCGTCTGACCTCATTTACAACAGAAGATTGCCAAAGCGACAAAATATTAAGAAGTAGGAGCATTTTTCCCCAAAGTAGTTTACTTGTTTCTAGCAGTTTAATGAAACGGGCTTTGCTGTCTGGAACAGCTTGAAGTAAGATAAGTGCTAAATTAGAGCTACTGTGAGAAGTTTTTAACTGGTTATAAAAAAAAACTGAAATGTATTGAGATGCCTCTTTATGGCCTACAAAAGCAAATGAGACCTTCAGGAAGAAGACTGACTATCTCTTAATAGTGTTTTTAATGCCTGAAGACACTGCCACAGGGTAGGTGTCAGATGGAGTTGCAGGCTACACAAGCAGCCTTTTTAAATCTTCCATGACAAAGATTCTCAAAGAGTTATACACTTGACTATTAAGAGAAAGCAGGAAGAGTTTTTACATAGGTACAGAAGAAAATCAACAAAGGGATAGGAAGTACCGCTTTGTCAACAGGGGGCGACAAAATTGACTCAAACCCAAAGCTCCTCACAAGGTTCTTAAAGCTCCTTAAAGGTGATAGAATATAACTGGGCTTGCCTGGATCATTGTATTAGTTCAACCAAATGACAGATGAGATAAAGAATGAAAGCAAGTTGAAATGTAGAGTGACGTTTTTTCCTCCAGCATTTATGGGTACTGGATTATCACGTCAGCGCTGGAGCGCAGTTGCTGCCAGAGGGTTTCATAGTCAACTTTCTCTTTTGCTTTTATTAGTTTGGCACTGTCATTAACATGGCAACCCTCCACACAGATGATCAAACGAAAGAGTGACAGGGGTGAGGTAATGGTGGCAGGAATGGGATCAAGCTTCTGCTTCCAGAACTGTTCTTCTGTTGCTGACCTCCGGCCTCTAAGTAGAAAAATCACAAAGTTACACAAAAACATTATACCAGCCGACCGTATATTAACTCTTTAAACAATGTTTTTGCCAAGTTTAGCTAAAGGCTTATGTGAGACCTTTGCAATAAGAGTGTCTCAATGCAAGATGAGGTTGTATCTTGTTGTTTCAGACTTTATGGGTAACATTACAACATAAGCTTTCATTTTATTCTTTTCAAATGTCTGTTTTTGCCCTGAATCAGTTTTTTTGTACACTTTATGTATTTTGCCTTTGCCATTTTTACAGTATCTTGTGCATTGTGTTGGATAGTAATTTAATAGCTAATTAAAATTTGGGAGAACTACAAACCATTAGACTAACTCATTGAATTTTAAAGAAAGGAAAATGTTTGGTTTTAAAAGTTGAAATGCTGTAATATATTTAGAACACATCATTTTGATGACACTACTTGTTACAGTTTTTATGACCCTAACCTCTGTGGTTTTTGTAGTTCTAATTCATCTCTTTCAATTGATAAAACTAAGTTTACACAGATTTACCCTCACAATACGAATCTTTCATGAAGGCATCTTCACAACATAATGGTGGGAAGAACATAAATCATTGAATTCACCCACCCAGAGGAAATCAGGGCAGGGACTTCAGCAAAGTTTTTTTTTAAACACCAATGTAGAGGAGGTCAAAGATCAGGCTCAACACATACAACTAAGTGACTCCTTGAGTGTGCTGTGCCTTTCATAACTTGTTATAAAATGTGTAAATGTAGAGTAACATGTGTCCACTAAAGTGTAACAGAAAATGTGTATTTGTATTGTATGGCATGTGTAGTCTTTGTAGCTTGTGTTTCATGGTATGTTAATTTACAAAAGGCAGGAAAATGCAGGTATAAAATATCAGATTATATTCATGTTTTTCAACTGTATTATCACTACATTTCTGTGTACTGTTCATACTTGCTGAATAGACTGCCTCTGTTTTGCAGCTTGAAGAAAATATGCATTGGTTGTTTTAGTTTCTAACAAACTTTCCCCGAGATATCAGATAACACTACACATATCTGTCCATCACAAGCTATCCTTTCTCCCTTAATTGTTACCACACCATCCCAGACCCCTTCTGAACTCCTATTAATGTCTCCACACATCAGTTTCAAACTGCAAATTCCCCTCTTCCAAAAATGAAAACATTCACATAAGAATAGACAGTTTAAACAGGTGCCATGGTAACATAATCGTCACTGCTGCAATTACTGCCTTATGCCTGACTAACAGCCATAAATCATTCTCTCTCTACAAAGAGGACGTTGTGGAGCTCCACTCCCATCCAATAATCAGAAATTGCTCCGTGTACGGCATGACGAGTGGGCGCTGAAACAGCCCATTCTTCTGTTTTGCCAGCGATATTTCGCTCTCTATGGCGACATTACAGGGATCCTTCAGCGAGCACGATATTGTACCTGCTCGACACCTGTTAGCTTTAGCCCAGGGTTTCATCAGATAGTTGAAATAAATACTAGTCATCATCATAACCATAATCATACTCATAAAAACCAGGGGCCTTTTATGCTGTTGCCAAATTGCCCTGCCATCTGATTTACAGTCGGATCGGATGGGGGAGGGGAAACAGGTAGAGCAGGGTGGAAGATGAGGAATATTACGTGCTAGGAATGGGATAAATACTTCAATATACACACCTGCAGACCACCCTTCTCACATACATACACACCTGGGATCTCACAGGCTTGTAATGGCTGGGGATGGGGTTGAGGGATGAACAGTGAGGAATTCTCTTGGGACTACAAAGAGGAACATTGTCCTCCCCTCACTCACATCCAGCAGGTGAGTAGAGTGATAAGAGGCCACAGGATAAATTAGCCCTCATATTAAAATAATCCCTCATGTCTAATAACAATAATATGCTCCACACTGAGGCTATGGCACCTTCACAATGGTCTTCCTTTCAGGCAGCAACTTGTTGAAAACAAATTTGAGTGTTTGTGAAATGGGCCCATCATACCTGCACAACCTGTCAGCAGTCCTGCAATAAACACAGGTTACAAGAAATGGATGCCAAAAACTGCAGTAAGGAAGCAGTCTGTGTACACTTAAAAACTACTGACCTGAAGTTGTTTGATAAGAAAGTAGAGCCAGTGATGCAGAAAAAAAATTAATTCTAATTGGAATACCACATTTTGCACAAGGCCCAGTTGTCTCCTACAGCTCTGAAGAGTTTTTCTTTAAAGTCAGTGCTCTCTAGGCTTGGGTTTCTTGGTAAAAACAAAAAGCCTGTTACGTTTTTGAGCTGATGCATCATGAGATATTATACACTTTTAGTGGTGGAATACTATAAGCTTGAGAGGACGTTCATTTCTGACATCTGCTTGTCTGCAATTAACATGCTTGTAAAATTACAGTACTTTAATCCTATAACCAATGAAAAGCCTTTTTTTGAAGAAATGTGCATTTTAATAACTTTAAGCAGCACCCACATTAAGTATGATTACAGAAGTTTATTCAGTGTGTTTTTTGGGTTTGGCAAGTGAGCATGTGGAATCCCTGAACAACTGATAATGTAATTATTTGAACCACAAAGAAACTGTTTATTTTAGCAGCCAATTGTGTTTATTTATTTGTGTTGATACAAGGCAGACCAATCGTGAAGGATAAATTAGGAGAATTCCAAATACATGATGTTGTTGTGAAGTCACAGGGTCTGACATCAAATAGATTATGACACTAAGAGCGCGGTCACACTGGCAATCCGTACCGTGCCGTAATCAAACACGATTGCCCCCCCCCGCTGCGCCATTCCCTCACTGGCCAGCACGGCCCGCGGTCACACTGCATCAGGACTAACCGTGCCTGAGCACAATTACCTCTTTTACATAACGTCGTAATGCAGCACATGCATGCTTTATGTTATTATGAAGCGTGCTCAGTTTACAAACAGGCGGACTCGAGAATTTTTTTTTTTAAAAGGGACGCGCAGTCAAGTCCGCATCTGCACACCGGAGAACAACACAGAGAGCATGACAGCTACTTTACTGACTTTGCGGCTTATTTTGAGTCACTTTAATCAGCTACAGCCGTAAATTAATTTAAAAAATAAAAGAGACGCGTGGTCGAGTCCGCGTCCGCACATCGGAGAACAACATGGAGAACATGCCAGAGCTATTTGTGACTTATTTTGAGTCATTTTAGTCAGATAACGCCGTAAAACTCTGGATTTCTCCATAATGAAGGCTGTCGGCGTTGTGTTCCTGCGTGCTTGTGCTTGTGTATGTGCATGAAGTGTACCGTGCCCAAGCACACCTCTCCGAAGTGTGCCAAAGCCAAGGAAGTGTACCGTGCCTGAGCACGGAACGGAGCGGTCACACTGGCCAAACGAACTGGACTTTAGGGTTGAAGCGTGCTTGGGCACGGTACGGATTGCAAGTGTGACCGCGCCCTTAGGCACTCAGTCCGGATTAGGTCTGTTTTATTAACACAACATATGAAAGAGAATGTAGTAAAGTTATGTCCCTGGTTTGAACCCTGATGGAATCATTACCATGGTTCTGATTTTACAGAGGGTTTGTTAAACAAACAAAAGGTGCATACTAGCATGGCTACTACAATGAACTGTCTACAGAGAAAGGCTAAAAGACTGTTTTTACAGTTTAACACGATGATCCTGACCTGTGCAAAACTAAAAGTATAGAAAGTATGAACGGACACAACAGTGTCTCAACCAAGTCTACTATATCGTAGCTTATAATGTTCATTCATAAAACAGACATCTTTTCATAAGTTAAATGAGTACTTTGGCCCCAGATAACTTTACAATTGTGCTACAAAACTTTCTCAATGCATTCAACTAAAGAAAGTTATTTTGATTACAAAGTTATGAGAACTGTCAAATGTTTGCATTTATAGACGTTCAGGCACATATTGAGTCTTAAAAACCTAAAATAGAGAATACAACATATCTTGCATGTGTTTATTATAGATTTCTGATGGAGAGCAACAATGTGTTTTAATACCTGTGGCATTGCATTAAGAAGTAACACTGACTTGGAACTATTGACTTCAAACAAAAGGCAGAAAAACAAAACAGCTAAAAATGACACTCGGAAAAATACACAAGAATGTGCTCAAGTCAGCGCTTGGAATGATTTCAAACCCGGTAAATGTAAACATGTTTATTTAAATTAAAGATATTAAAACTACGAAAATCTGCTTTAATGATTTTTCTTTTTTTTTTTTACATCGGCAGCAAAAAAGATCCAGCATCCTTGTGACATTCACGCGTTCTTCACAGACATAAGCTCCACTCTGCAGAAAGTCAATGTCATTTGTCCAAACCTGATGATCAAATACTGAACTTTTAACACTAACATGACATCCTCTTGGATACCATCATATAAAACCTCTTTTATAAAGTGGTGACTGAAACACTGCTCTGGAATGAGGAGTTTTGTAAAGACTTATGACAGTGAAATAATATCCCTTCAGTCATGATGAAGCCCCTCTATGGTTTCTGAGTGTTCTGCATCCGCAGTCGCCTCCTGGCCAGGGCTTCTTGTTTCTTCCTCTCGATCTCAGCTGCAGAGCATTTCGCTGTCATCTGGCTTGTGACAAAAACTAAAGTAGGAAAAAAAAAAGAAAAAAAGAAAATATGGTTTGCAAGGAATTGCATCCAATAAAACACTTGCACAGACCTGATGAGAAAAAGGGAGACGATAAAGTCAAAACTTTCAGTTATTGCTTTGACCTTAAACCACCAAGTTTGGAATTTGTCAGCATAAAAATGTCGGTATCATAACTAGGACCAGCGGAGGCTCATAGTGAGGCTCTGATGTGAAAAAAAAAACCTTCATGTTGAGAGCAGAATCAGTCTGCAATTAATTGGCAGAGGAGCTTCCAGACTCTTGGACTCTTGGCAACATTATAAATTAAAGCCATGGTGCTTCATTGACTTGCTTTGGGGGGGGGAAATCGTTCATGTGTACAAGCGCTGAACTGACTATGATTAGAAGGACAACATGTGACATCTGTTTTATTTAAGACTTTTCACTTCAATATCCTGTCTCACAGTAAAGTGCTGAGGACAGTTGACGAAAGTAAAAAAAACTGCAAAGATGTACTGAGTTAAAAAAAAAGAACCCAGGATACTATTATTTTTCTCTTAATACAGGCAATCGTTTCAATTTAATTTTACACGGTTTAATATGGCCCACTACACGCAGATATCACCATTGAGACATCTTACCTTTGTTGGTCATAACTGCTGAGTCAGACAGATTTCTCTTGAAGGCAGTGTGATGGGACTTAGAGTTCTGTGATGTCCCGACTGTCACTGTATGTGAACTGGCGTTCCCAGTCTGGAAAGTTCCAGAGGAATTCTTGCAGTTACTAAATGTGCCCCGACCCATGCGGCCTCCCGGGAGGCTCTGCGACATCCCTGATTTGTTGTTAGCACCTTTCATGGGAATGTCCCATCCTTGGTAGTTCACAGCATGACAGCTACTCCCTGGTAATGAGTTAGAACGAACAAATGGACATGGAGACTTTCTGTTGGCACTGGTGCCGGTGTTTTTGGACCAGGTCGTGTCTATGGGCAGAGGTGTGGTGATTTTTCTCTGTCTGTCTGCACCATTATCATATTTGTCTTGTTCACACCTGGGCCTCACTTGCTCTGGCTGACTATTGGAGATCCTCTCCACACTGTCACATATCTGGATGAGCAAATCGTCATCGTCCCCATCATCCCAATGGCTGTCGGTAATGTTCCTTACAGAGTTTGCAGCAGGACAAACCTTATCATCATCATGATCAGCTGCAGGAGGGCTACAGAAAGAGGTGAACTGAGTAGTGTTAGTCTTAGACTGCAGGCTGGTTTTAGGGTTGTTGTCAAGTAGCTGACCAGGATTCTGGGTTATCTCTAGCACAAATGAGTCATTAAGTAGGTCATCATTCTCCCAATCGTCATCAAAGTCATCCCTAAAACCACAAGATTCCTTTTCTCCAGCAGGTTGTGCAGCTAGGACGGACTTTGATGATGTCTTGAGCTCTAATGGTTTGGGTTCCGCTGAAGCTGAAGTCACAGGTTGTTTTCTCACGTCTTGTGAACAAGCCGATACTGAGGAGCCTTGGCTTAGCCGGCCGCTGACTTTCTGAGTGGAGCAGTCGAACAGAGCATGCAGCTCTGCCTCCGCCTGTTCCAATGAGGGTGTACACTTAAGCTCCTTCACATTTGTAGGTTTTGTTGTCTCTGTCAGTTTTGTTTTTGAAGTGTTCACACATTTATTGAGGTTATTGTTGTCAGTGTTAAGCTGCTCTGAAGTCTCTCTGTCTTGTTGCATGTTTTCATCAAACTGCCGTGCCAGTTTCATGAGGTCCTCCACACTGCTCTGCCTGCAGAGACACAACAATTCACATGGAAAAGTGTTAACAATCTAAAGACTGAAAAACATGAAACTAATCAGACTTGTAGAAAAGAACAAGGTACAAACAACCCACATAATTTGCATATAGTGTTTGCCTTTACAATGAATGAAACCAAGCGTCCCAAGAAAGTATCTGAGTCATTGTATTGATTACACACCGGGATGACCTCTTCCTCATTCTTGGCCTTGGAACGTCTGGTGTGCAAGGGACAGCACTGTCACCTATCCACTGCAGCAGAGGAGACTCAGTCCCTTTCCGTTTCACATCCTGCATGAGCCAAAAGATGGAAAAAAATCGTCCTAAATATGATCTGAGAAAGTTAACTCAAGTGTTAGCCTACAGTTTCTGAAGACGAATACTGACCTTTGGAGCAATTCGGTTTACAATGTCGGATATTTCAACCACCCTGTTGTTCCTAAGCCCTGACAGACAAACAAACAAAAGTTATTATTCTACTAATGGCATTAGAGACAATGAATATAACTTGACAAAAATGACCCAATGTTGCAATTTCATTCTTTATAATCAATGATTGCTCAGTAGGATCATGTCTTTTCATTTCTTTTTGAAATTAAGTCCAAGACGCATGTTGTCACTCATATAAATAGGATTCATGTGTAGAGGGTATCATCATATTTTACCATTAGCTGGAGTGGGAGATGTGGGATCCCAGAAAATGTCTTGCGATGGTTCCACATCACCTGGAGAGTCCCCATTATTTAAGCCGGTAAATTTGCTGTATCCTTTGCGCTGTGGACTCTGCAAATCTGTGCATCAAACAGAAATCAAAGGACAAATCAGAACAGTTAAACTGAAAACATTCACATCTTATTGCTCTGTTTAACGTTATCTGGTATTTATCTGTCCTTCTGATACAAGGTTTTTAAGGTACATGCAGCAAATACTATTTACTGAGGCAACAAAGGCATCAAAATACAATCCTATTCAAAAAGCAGTTCTCCTCAACACATTTCTTTCGCACAATATCATAATGCCACGTGAAACGACACTGTCCGTAACGTTGGGTGTCTGTGGTTAAAAAACGGTCATATTTTAGGAAGAAACGTGTTAAAGAAACAAGACATTAAGTCTGCTAGTGTGCTGCCACGATCCTATATTTCGTTTTATCGACTACATGTCCACCGCCCCTCCCCCAAGTCTGCAGACAGGACTGAATGTTTTTGAACCATCCGTTTGTCACCTATAGGTGCTTAGCGGAGGATCACTGTCGGATTAAATCGAGTACTCACCTTGACGCCGGGGCGATGCTGCATCGGTAGGCATCTGTGTTCCTGTTTTCCTGTCTTGTATTTTGCTGTGACAAAGTTTGGAAACATTCCTCCACAGCTCAGTGAACTCAGGTGTGCTAGCAGCAGGCTCGGGCATTCTTCCATAACACCGTAGTGACGGCGCCACGTCTGCTCAACATGGTAGTACCGACAGGTCCGGGTCCGTGGAGGCTTCGTCGCTCAGAGGAGCGCAAATGATACTTTGTGTTTAATATTTGTTCAGGTTTTCACAAACGTTTTCTTTTGTATTTCTGCCCATTCACTTCAAGCAAGCCGCCATGTTTGGTCATGACGTCATCAAACTACGGGTGCCTTGCAGGATCTCCAGCAGGCAGAATGGACTCTGCTTGCATGTAAAGCCGTTAAAGGTATGAAAAAACATGTGTGTCTGAAGGTCTATAATAGTTATATTACGTCCATATCTTAACACATTTGTGATGTAATGAATTATATTAAACATATAAGCTAGTAAACTAGTTCAGTAAAACTACATAGTCTGTGTTTGTCAATAAAAGCCAACTATTTGTCAATAAAAAAACAACAGTAGGCTGTCAAAAGTTTCACAGGTTGTTCTTTATTTATGATTTACCTTTGATCTTACTTTTTTTTTTATCCTACTCGATACCCAAACCACACTTTGTTTCGGTCTGGTGTAGTTCCATTTATCTCAAAGGTTGGTTGGCCCTTTTACCCTCACTACGTTTGTTAAAGTGATGTTAATTCAAGAAATCAGTTTAACAAACAAAGTAAAATAATAATATAAATAAAATAAAATAAAAAGTAAAGTAAGATTACTAGCTCTAATTACTCTGGAATTATACAGTAAATACAGCCTAGTACTATGCAGGAATACAGGCCTCATTGAGCCTTAAGTGTGTGTGTGTGTGTGTGTGTGTGTGTGTGTGTGTGTGTGTGTGTTTGTGTGTGTGTGTGTGTGCGCGTGTGTTTCTCTTACAGAGTTTAGCCTGTTGAGTGTCTGAGGTCATTTGTCAACAGTCAATGTTGGGGTTTCAATAACGTCAATACAGTTAATTTGATCGTATGATTTTAGCCAACATTACAATAAACTTCTACTTTTTGACTCCTATTTATTAATGTGGAACATAGGAATGCAAGTCTGGGCCTTGATTAGTGTTAATGGACTGTTAACATCTGAAATAATGACTTAAGTAAATCCACACAGCTTTGTCTTTCTGTCCTTGACAAAGTCTAATGTGTTGCATTATAGTCAATATGTTGAAAAGAAGTCAAAACACCAGGACAAAAACAAACTAACAAAAATAATGTGAGTCTGAATAAAACAAGCTGCAGGAAACTCTGCTTCCCACTTGCTACCATAAGATTTTCATTTAGTTTAGTTTAAATTCTTTTGACATGACTGAAGACATTTGAAAGCACTGTGTTTGGAATATCTTCTGTCTGATTTTCCACAAAAAAAGTTTGGTCATCTTATTTAAAAAATGTTAAGGTCACATCTGCTCCTTCTCAGCAATCGCAAAATGTTGAAACATGAATATACAAAATATATATTTAATTTCAAAAGCTTTCCAGCTGGAAACAAGATGTTCCATTCTTCACTTAAAAGTCCATTCTGTGTTTAAAGTGTGTGAAGTGTAGGCTTCAAGCTTCCACAGCACACTTACGGTATGTCAGATGCTTATTTAACTTGCTGTTCGTTTTCTTTCCAAACTAGCATGAAGAATGTCAATGAAAAATATTCTTGGACATAAATGTATTAAACTGAAAGGTAAGGTGGGCACAGTCAGGGAGACACTATTCCTGCTTTAAAGGCCTCCAGTTTCAAACTTTAATCATACAATGCACAAAGAACATCACACATCCAAGAAAAAAAAACAAAAGCAGAACGTACTTTTTAGAGGAAAGCTTTTTTAAAGATATATTTGGGCATTTTTGTCTTTATGAGATAGGACAGCTGTAGAGAGACAGGAAATGCTGGGAGGAGAGATTGGGGGACGACATGCAGGAAAGGGCCGAGGTCGGATTCGAACCCACGGCAGCTGCGATGAGGACTATAGCCTCTGTACATGAGACACGCAACCTAATCGCCAGACTATCGGCGTCCCCTTATAGCGCAAGGCTTTTATCCCAGGTCATTGATACAGTTATTAAAAGTATCAGGCAAATGTCAGCGTCTTCACTGCAAATCAAGAATATTTTCATTTCTAATGTAATCTAAAGTCATAGTTGCTTGAAAGCCTTTAGATTAAAGGTCAAAGAAGCTATTTATATGTTACACTATGGCAGCAGGTCTTTTTTGAGCTGAGGTACCTGATGGGTCAGAACCTGACCTTCTTTTACTGAATTAGGGAGTGATAGTCGATGTCAAAATCTCACATAAATGTGTGTTAGAAAAAGAGCTTTGTCATACGTGACATCCACATTTGAGTAGTTTAAACACTGTCTGACTTTAGACTCAGCTTTTCATTCATTTTCTCTCCAGTACTACTAAAAGTGTTGTTTACCCTAATATTCGTTTGTATATTTGAGTCTCAAGTATTTCAGTCCTGCTGCAAACATCTGTAAGGACAAAACCTTATCTGTATCTTGCCTGTGTTGGTGTTCATGCGTTTCTTTTAATGACAGCTGTCCTGTTCTATCGGAAAGGTATCCTTAAATGACTTAAGTTGTGATCTGGCGTTCGGGGACGGCCCCCCCCCCCCCCCCCCCCTAATATAATGGTAGGGGAAACAGGAGATCTTGGAGTTTATTTAGGACATTAGTGGCATTTTCCCCGAGTGAACAATCACAGATTTGGCTTTTTGCATGTGTGCGTGTTCACATCAGATAAATATTTGCTCGAGTTCAGGTTAGTGACATGTTCGCTGAGGATTCCAGATAAGCTCTTACAGTTTTGAAACGTGTCCATGTTTCCACTGTCATCATCCTCTTATCTGTGAAAGCTGAGGAAGGAGGCACGTGATGCGAGTTGCTTCTCCTTATTTAGTGTTTTCAGACTTTCCACTGAAAAAAACGTTCTGACTGCTTTGATCAAGAACCAAGAAATGCTTTTAGATTTCTTTATATATAAAGCCTCATCTTCATGAAATAAAACTAAAAGTGTAACAAGAGATTTGTGGAGATATAATCATTGAACTACTTGTGGATGGTGCTGATTTATCCCCCATACCTTCTAAAACACTTTCATGTAATTTTCCAGCCAGGTCACGTCCTAGAAAAGCAAGTGAATATTGGGAATATGACCAGTTATATTATATTTGACACAAGTTTTAAGTTAAAATCATTTGTTTTAATTTGTATCTTTCTATGATGCAAAATTAAGTTATCTAATATTTGTGATATGAACGTCACTTAAATTACAAAAAAGTATTCAATATTAAAAAGCCTGAGCATTAATCATCACAATTCTTACATTCTGCAGAGCAATTTCCAGGATAAAGCACTAGATGGTGCTTGTATACCTCCTTGGTATTGTTTGTATGATGTGAGAGTGTGTGTGAGAGTGTGTGTGTGTGTGTGTGTGTGTGTGTGTGTGTGTGTGTGTGTGTGTGTGTGTGTGTTTGTGTGTGTGTGTGTGTGTGTGTGTGTGTGTGTGTGTGTGTGTGTGTGTGTGTGTGCGCGTTTTTTGGATGCGTGTGTATTTCAGAAGACTAGATGCAGAGAGATTTTGTAGCTGTTAAAATAGTAGAAAGCAATCACACACACGCACACACGCACAAGCAAACACAGGAACACACACACATGTTGCTGTGAATTACGAGGCTTGATTACACTTGATTCTGCTGTGATTGTTTTCATTTGGAAGCACTTTATCAATGTGTAGATTTGGGGAAGCCAATCAGCTGTGTTTCTGTGATTGAATGCCAGAAACTGTTTAGAACAGACCAGAGTTTGAGCCTCCACTTCTCTGGTTAAAGGATAATTCTTGTTTAATCAAAACATCAGCAAATATTTAGCCACTGCCAATAGTTAAAGCATGCAGTGGTGGGCCAGCTGTGGCAAGTTTTGGGCAAACTCTCCCTCTTTTAATAATGCAGGGAACATTTCAGAGCCCCTGATCACCCCAACTGATTTAAATGCTAAAAAAACGTCTGACATGACAAACGCTGATCCATGCACCAGAACAGCACTACGTGATCAGAGTTAAATTCTTCATATCCTTTTTGTCCATAAATACTTGTTCAATCTATACATTGTCACACCATGTTCTTTTAATATATATTTTTTTCATTTTGGACACAACACGCAGATAAGAACCAACCCTTATGTTATATCTAGAGCCTAAAAGTACAATCACTAAATATTTGCAAGTTTGCTTGAAAAATAAACAATTGATTCTTATGAAATATTTAATGTACAATGTATTGTTGTGTTTATGTTTCTCTGTAAAGCACTTTGGTCAACATAAAAAAAAGATTTTATATATTTTTTTCAGATAACCTTGTGCCTTTGACTTACATAGCAATAAACATCTTAAAGCACACAGCACAGTTATATTTCATAGAAAGCTATGTCATTCACCCATGTCTGTCCCTAGATAAGCATGTCTGCTGTGATGCACATGTAAGCCTATAGGCCATTGTTATGTTAGTGGCGTAGCTGTCGTCAATGTAAAACAGGTTAACTGGAACTGCCAGTTTGGATGTAACAGTGATTTAATCAACAGTTAGCTACATTTCATGCCTCCCTTTAATGCATTCAGCTAATCTTGAGGGTATCCCCATTGCTCTGTCAAGCGAGCTGTGTCATATCACGCTGCCACGCAAATCCACGCCTGGGGGGCGCCGTCTCCTGCCCGTCTAAAAGTCACCGTAACACCCTCTGTCACACTGAATGTTAGCATTTCTCTGAAGTGATAGTTAGACCACAGAATAAAGGGCATGGATATGTCACTTTCAATTTGAATATGAGGCATCAGCCCTCTCTGCCTTGTGTTTTTACCCGCTCCCTCTTTCCTCCTCCTACACAAGCCTTTTCCGAGCCGTGTCACGGCAGAAAAAACAATTGCCAAAGGCTGCATACTGTAGGGAGGAAAGAGGAAGAGCATTTAGCTTGAATTCTCCAAGCTAGCTTGATTTTCTCCCAGAAGCCTGTCTCTTCACCAAACTACCTACCGCCTTCCTCTATTTATTGGTTACGCCTGGGTTGTTTAGAAGCAATTAAGGAGCTAATTGTGGAGATTTCTGAGTACCGGGTATTATAGTAAAAAGTAAAGAGCTAATGGCTAATTGCCCAAGCAGCTGCTAGTGTTTATGAAGGAGGAGCGAACTTGCCAGGGGATCTACCAGGTGTAGACAGCAATGAGGACAAGGAAGTCTGTGTGTGTGTGTATGTGTGCGCGTTTGTGTGTGTGTGAAGTAGGGGGGTGGGTATCATCATTGCTGTGGATCCCAGGGATGGTTCACACTGGGCAGATGCCAGGAGAGGGAGACATGCAAGAGAATCTGATGTTAAACTCAGAGTATCGTCTGCATAAATAATGATCACCTCTCATGGCCCCTGGTGCTGTTTCTCCAAGGAGTTCATGTTTTCATCCATGTTTGTATGTGAAGGTTATATCCCAATATTTATACCACACTCCCGTCAACTTCCCTGTTCTCCCTCACCATCACCAGTTAGGCCAGACCCCCCTTTGGGCTAGCAGTGCCTTGTGGATGACAGTTAGCATGTGGCAGAGCTCTCTGAAGTGGAAGGGTTCCAGGATGCTGGGTTTCTGTGCCAGTTTCCACCAAGCTGGGATTTCACCCGTTTCACAGTGTCTGCCAATGACTGGGACTGTGAATGAAAGCATTTGAAACAATGCCTGCTTCTGCAGTGTCACATCAGTGGGCTTCAGCAGTGCTCAGATGCAGCCTAAGGTGGTTTTGGCGTCCATCTGAAAGAATCCCAGCAGCCCTTTTTGGTCACATGGGGCGAAAAGGAAGTGCTAAAGGGCGTCCAACTGTGCTCTCAGCCAGCAATGGATGGTTGAGATGAAGAAGAGGGATATGAGAGGAGAACATCAAAGCAGGACACTTGTGGTCACATTTTGATTTGGCTTTCTGTTCCTTTATGTGTTGGGCCAACACTGGTATAATATCCAGATACTGAACAAGTCAAACATTTACTGAAGACATTTCAGGTTGTTTTGATTGGCTCTGTCAAAAAGGGGATCAAAGTGATCTTTTATTAAGATCTGAGTTAGGCCTGCATGATGTGGGAAAATATGCAATGTGCAATGACATAATTCAATATTGCTTTAATGATATGAAGTGCAATAAATAAACAAAAATTAAAGAGTGCATATTAGCTATAAATGCTGGTTCTTATCTGCGGTCCTTCGTGTTTTTCACAATATCTGTTTTTGTTTCTCCTAAATACTAAAGAAATAAAATAAAAAAATCGAACCTGTTTATCTGAGGGTAGCTGACTGCTAGCTTGAGCTTCTTCTGACTGCTTTGAAATGATGTGAAAGCATGGCCATCTTACTCAGGCCTCAACTGAATAGGAAAATGTTGAAATGCTGAGTGAAAAACTATTGCTCATTCACCTTTTTTTCATTTATATTGTTGTGATGAATTTAGACTTTTGAGATGGTTTTTATTGCAAGTGTTAATATTGTGATAACGATGATATTGAGATTAACCGCACAGATAGAAATACAAAATGCAAACTGAATTTTCACAGTAGAGTAACCTTGACCTCAGATTGTCCTTAATGTTTGCGTCTCTATGTACTAACTCTTTAAGAAAAACTCAGACTTCATCAACAGAAAACCACTGAGAGAACACTTTCAAAACTGTTTGACTGACAGATGATCTCTAGAGAGCGCCATGCAGGAGGCACAGATTGGCTTAACAACAAGAGTGGGGAATCTCACAGTTAGACGATACCTTTATTTAAACAATTTCATCTTTTTTATTAAGCTATAACCTCCCAAACCCAATGTCTGTAATGAAATAACATAATTTTAGTATATCCAATTAACCTCTGTCTCGACCCCCTTAGGGCTTTACTTAACATAGATTCAACTTAAGTTGCCTCAGCTGCAGCTCTGCTTTAGGTGTTACAGATTATAGATGCAAGAACTTTCTGTTAAACATCTCTGCAGTCACGTCTTAACCTGAAATATACTGCATTATGATATAACCTTATTTATATATACTGGACGACGTCATTCAAAATGTAACATAGACGCCAACAACATAGGAAGCCATTTTGCAGGATTTCGACGCCACAGCAGTCATGGAGGAAGGCTAGAGCAAGAGAGCGCAGAGGGGGCGGTGTGGCTGTGTTCAGCACACTGTAGCAGCAGCCTACTTTGACTGCTCATTTATTCTATTTATAATAGTAAAGCTGATGATAAATGTCCCGCAGAGTGCACATGTGCTAAAATATTCATCAATTGGAGGCCCCCTAATTTGCAGAGGAGGAAAACCAATAAATTCAGATGTGAGCGGCAGTCATGTTATATTTATATGAATATGCAAGACCATGGGTGGGACAGAAGTATGATTAATCTGGCATGTGTGCTCTTTTAACCAGTTCTAATGTTCTTGTGTTAGATGGAGATGTGTGAGAGAGAGGTGAGAGGGTGCAACATAAAGTTGGGTCTGCTTTCATGAAGGACCTTGATGGAAATTTAACAACAATTGCTCTAATGATGTTTCTCAGTTTTCACGTATAATGTTGCGCTATAGAAAAATCATATGTTAACATACATGGTCCTCTCTGATTAAAGGAAAAGAGGGTACTGCTATTTCCCTTCGTTTGATTATCAAATAATGGCATGAAAGTCACCCCCTCAGTTTTTTGGTTTTGGTTAAATTTGATATGTAATTATCAAAGCATTAGATCTTTTCTCATCTCAAACCACATGGTTTGGAATCCTATTTGATTAATCGCTTTTTCCTCATACCAGCACAAAGAGATTTCTGCACTTCTCTAAGCTTACAGGTTTTTCTAATTTATTTTTCTTTCCCGCTTTATTCTTTGTCTTGCTCCCTCCCTCTGTTTTTCTCCCTGTGTGTTTTCTCACCCTTCCTGCTCAGGTGTGCGGGGGCCTGGAGGAGGAGGAGGAGGAGGAAGAGGAGAAGGGGATAGGGGGTATTTCTCCAGTCGTACACCCCGCAGAGCCACTCTCTCCTGGGGTAAGGATGACAGGAAGTCAGCCAGATGGCACAGAGCAGGTCTGCAGCATGTGACCTCCTCTCTGGAGAGACAGGAAGCAAGGAGGAGAGAGAGGAAAAGATGAGGAGGAGGAGGAGGGCTGGGGTGAGTGAGCTGAAGCCAAAGAGGTGGAAGAAAGATGTGAAGAGTGGAACCGACTGAGCCTCTCATATATCAGTATTAGAACGTGTCCTACCAGTAAGACCAGGAGCTTTAACATTGTGATTTATGATAATATATATTGTTTTAAGGCGCAGGCAATAACATTTCCATCTAAATATTTCTGCAGGGGTCTGCTTTATATCTGAGAATGATATAACACAGTGATTCAGCACGTAGCCAGTTGTTGAAAACATTTTCATCGGCTTTTCTGAACAAGTGTTTGATTGTTTTTTCTAGAGAAAAATAATTTGCTGGTGAACAGCAAGTGAAAAAGAAAAGATGAAGGTTATGAGACAAGCTAGTGATTCTCAAAATGTTTCTTAATATCAACAACTCTCTTGAAAAGACCAGTGACACGTGAACCTATTTCACCTTTGTAGCTGAAGCCTGATATGATGATAATATGATATATGTGAGTCAAAGAGCTCCATCGTTGGCTGAACATCAATGAGCAACATTGCTATACAAGATGACATTTGCCTTTATACAATGCGCACAGTTACTGTTATTTTAAGTCAATCTCTCATACACTATCCACAAAAATGCACCAAATATGTGTCAATCAAACAATTAAAATTAGTCCCCTAAAAAAGGCCAAATGTATTAGTTATGTTTGAGTAACATTTGTTAAAATTGACCAAGGTGGGATCAATGCCAGAGACAGATGGAAAGTCGTAAAAGTAATAAGAGATGGACTTAAACATGATGGATGATTCTGGACTGCTCCTTTAAAGACAGTTTGTAGAGACACACACACAGTTTGAGTGGGAAGTGAAATGCAGAACTGCAGAAACAGTCAGTATTAGATTGGAGAAAAAAAATTTTCAAAAGTAAAAAAAATAAAAAAATAATTAATATCAAAGTCACAATGTGACTGCATGAACATTAGAGAAAACGCTCTTAGCTTAAATGACATTGATCAGTCATAATTCAAGGGTTATAAAGCTGTTATGCAACATCTGCTAACACAGATGTGCCGAGCTTTTTTAGGAAACTTAACACAACAAATATTGTGTAACTCAAAACATCAAAAGCTTCTGCTTCATGTCTTGTTCTTTAATTCAATCCTGTCCAGAGTGTGTGCTGTAAAACTGCAAGTTTGGTACAACATGACACGACTTGATTTCACCCAGCTGGAAGTCACATCACAAGTTAACAGCTCCAATTTGTTATTGACGTCCTCAGAGTAAAGGGGGAAAATAAATTGACAAATTTCCCCCACTTATTATTATCAACATTCCCATGCACACACAGCTTTGCTCATCACATTTCACAAACTTCCATTTCATACACAACTCCTCGTCTTTCCCCCAAACCAACCCCGCCTCCCTCCTCCCTCTGTTCCCCTCCTGCCCGGGGTTTGCCTTTGATCTAAATTTGGCCTCAGCAGAAGTCTTGTACACAGTCATTTTCATATGGAAGCTTTGAACACACTGATGGAGGGCCGTTACTGCCGCGCTCACTTTTATCCTCTGAGCCTTTTTCCCTAAAGGAACCCGGCGAGCATATGGCGAACACCCCTCACCGGAGTTTCCTACAACAGGAGGGACCGCCTACAACTAACATCTCCTATTCCCAGAGTTCTTCCATCACTCTGGAGATGTTGGAAATTAGTTACACTGGTATAGAAAGGACATTGATGCTTATGAGGCAAAGTAAAAAAAAATAAAAAATTCTCTGGAGGCTTTTAAAAAGTGACGTTTCAGAGAACCTGAAAAATGAACATAAAGATAAATGTGGTACATTGATATCTTGATTTCACACACCTGCTCTCATTTCATTTTCTAGACAGTCAAGTGAAGCCAAGATAACGTTTAAATATAATATACAGCAATATTGAATATCTTTAATATTAAACTGAATACCGCATATATCCAATAGATTCTCATTCCTGCGAGTGTGTTCTGGGCCGAGAAGATCACCTTTCGATCTCTGCTCTTTCACTCTGCTGAAACAGAAACCTGTTCATTGTTTGCTAACAGAGAGCCATAGTCTTTTAGTCTCCTCATGTCGAACCGAGGAGCCGTCATCTGCTGCCAAAAAGTCCGTCAAGAGACAACGACCAAAGCAGATCCACCGTATCACAGGCCTTTTTTTTCGTGAAAGAGTGCCGACTGAATGAATACCTTTTGAAACCCAACGTTTCCCTGATGTTCGCAGAGAGTTCATGGTTGTGTTTCCCTTGTGAAGGTTAAAAAAACAGGGTCATACATTTACCACCGGTCGTTCCCAGAAAGACTTTAATTAATTTTCATTAATTAAAGGCAAAAAGTCAAAACTTAAACAGACGTTTTTCCTGTTTCTCCCTGGGATTCATTGTTCGATATTTATAAATGTAGTGAACACTATTTTTAGGCTAAATTGAGCAATTATGAATAATTTTAGATTCCCCTAATGTGAAAATAATAAAGCAGTGAAATAATAAACTTTTAATTACAATCAAAATCTAATTATGACTGTCTAGACAGTCATTTTATTGACTTGGTTTCTGGGAATAAGGATTTTAGTCTTCCCATTTTTGAATCCTTTTCTTGTGAGAGCTCTTACACAGTAGGTCTAAGAACAAAAACGACGTGTTCTCTGGAAGGGATACAGCATTTATCTCATTACCATTTCTTTAATGTTTACAGCCATTGTCTTCCTTTGCAGTGCAAACACCATGCCGTACATGTAAAAGCACTGCCGGGGTTGTTTTCATGCTTTTATCTTAAATACATTCTTTCCAGATTGTTCAGCCCTAGAAACTGGTAATTACCATATATTATCACCTCCACAAGCTCCACCACTAGGGTTGCCATGTTTGAGGTAATTATATCACTCCCAAGTTGTCTATATAATCACTTAACAGAAGAAGCAGCCCTACATTCTGTGCAAGCTTGGAAACAAGCAGAGAAATGAGGAAATATCTTTTCCTGTTGATACGCACAACAGTTTGTTCGGGCTATTTTTTGGCCATCTTCTACTGATTCCCTTTTCTCAGCCTGGTCTGAGGAAATGTATGAAATGCCCACAAAAATTATTAGACAGAAAGTAACTTGACCCAAACCAGAGACATACTGAAAAGTGATCAGAGGTGTGTGAGAGTTATTACCTGCAACTAATATTTATGTTACTTTGGTTTTAAGGTTTGCTGCTAATTTTCCTTTCATGCTAACACTTCGAACATGACAGTAGTATCCAATAGTGATGCGTCGGTCGCGGATAAGCCAGCTCTGCGGCTCTTTTATTTGAATGATGGGAGCCGGCTCCTGTTTGAGAGCCACTATCTTTCGCCCACTTTTTTTGTTTTTAAGTAATACACAATTTAATAAAGGGATGATCTTTCCCCACATCAATTGGCCAGGCCACAGGCACACATATTGCTTGGAGTTATTCTGGGAATTATGCGGTTTAGTATAATTACCGTGAATAATTTCAGTAACATCCATACACACATATTAATCATAGGTCAACACATTGCTAAATTTGGCTGATTTAATAAAGCCAAAATGGTACCAAATGAAGAGCTGTTTGGGATTAATAAACTGAGCCAAATGATCAGGATCACTGAAAAACCTGGAATTCCCATCACTAGTCCAAGTCAAAATAATCTAATTGGCGAATTTTACTCCTTTACTGAAGATTACTTTTACTGTGATAGACTATCTGTTGTAGTAAGGCATTTTTAGACAATGGCAAGACTTTAATATGTTCCCATTTTTTGTATGATGATAATGCAACATTTTTTAGATGACTTTTGGAACTAAACTTTAGCTTATCTATTCTTATAATGTAACCTCAGCCTTCCCTCGTTCCAATTTGAGGGTTTTGGATAGTAAACACCACAACTATGTTGAGACATATCAGTCCCTTTCCCTGCACCACAGACACTATTATCATTCCAGCGCTCATTTCAGCTGACTCTGTTATTGTGCTGTGTTTCCGTGTTTGGTGTTGTCTGGTTCCATCGCGCCAGCTGTTTGGTTATTTATAACTGTGGTTGCTGATCTAAATGAGCCAGTAATTAGGCAGCAATGCTTTTGAGGAGACATCCGTTCCTATCCATCCATCCCTCCACCCCCCCACCCTTCTTCTCTCCATCCTTCTACTTCACTCTCGCACACTCTCTCCCTCTGGTCCTCGACACACCAAGACACAAACGGCAGATAAAGGGGAGACTTGACTTCACTGAATAATTGAAGGGGTTTTTACAAGCGAAGCAGCTCACTATCTGACCCCGTAAAGGCAAGGCACAGAGCCCTATCAGAGCTAAACAGAGACGCACACATGCATTTTATTCACAAACTCACAGTAGGTGTCTTGACGTCAAAGGCATAGCTAAAAAAAGATGGACAGTTTGTAATTGGCTGTAACCAGCAGCATCACCTACTGTTAGCATGCTGCTGACCTGAGAGAACACCAAAACCAAGCTACTGTTCTGGCTTTTACAGACACTTGAGGAGTTGTGTTTGTAGAGTATGAACCTCTACCTACACCCCACCAGCCACCTCCCTGTGACACAAAAGGCAGAAACATGCCTGTAAGCCCTGTTCCCCATCCCCCTCCCCCCGTGAGCACCCCTTTACCTCATGCTAATTTCCAACTTTCAAAGCTTGTAAACTTTATCTAATTATACACAAGTCGATGGACTCCCCTGCCCAGATTTTTGGCAGGTTGTGGTGTTAATTTATGAAAAACAAATCTGAAATATGCAGATGTCTTTTGTTTGAAGCAGCTGTTTGGTCCTGTTGCCAGGTTTCAATCAGGCGGTCTCTGGGGATGCCTGCATGTGCGATCCGTGGCCAAGGCCCCCCGTTTGATGTCTGAGGGACAAGGCTGAAGCACGGGTGCTCACCCATGGCCAATTTGCAATTACTGTACAGTATGTGCCTGTGTGTATGTGGGCTTTTAGTGACATAATATTACAGATACTTTTCAGTGATTTATAAAAGTAATCAGGACAGATGAACTATACTGAGGAACTTTTCTGGAACTGTTTTCTTTCCTCAAAAAAAAGCAAATCCTATCTTAAGAAAGGATTCAGCAGCATTTTTAATTTTTGACCTTTTCTGTCTTTCCGATTGCGAACAGAAAAGACAACGTATCTTTCTTCTTCCGACCTTTTAAACACAAACTGCATCTCCTTGTCTTGGCTATTCCAGGCCCACATCCTCAAACTATAGAAGTTAACAGTAGATTCATTGCTACTTCAAAATACAAGGAGTAAGTGAACTCAGCGATGAACTGTTGTATGAACTTTGACACACTTTATCATTTGGATTAAAGGATGTGTCTTAAGGCTGAAGAAACACACAGAAGAAGTTTTAACCACCGGGATGCCAAGGCGCATTTGCATCGACCGTGTTCTGACAAACACTGTCAGCTGTATTCATTGCTAATTTATGGCGCTCATTAAGTGACGGGAAACGCACAAAAAATCGGGGCAATTATCATTTATCTTGATATATTATTTACTAGGGATCATTTTCCTGCTTGGTTAGGGACTGGGTCGAGAGAGAGAGAGGGAGGGTATGAGAAATGAGGGAGGGAGGGAGGACCACAGAGGTTTGGAGACAGCTGGCATGGGAGAGGGAGAGAGAGATACTGTAGCGACAGAGAGAGAGAGAAGGATAAGGAGAGATGAAAGACAAGAAAGACGATTTGATGAGCATGTTTGCAACGACTTTAATGTATTGAAGTTTTTAAGGATGAGGCTTTCTATACGCTTCAGCATAATTCACAAATGTGTGGCTTCAGTAGAGTTGATAGAGGTTAGTCAAAAAGATCAAACCCCAATCTCCTTCTTTAACAGCTCTCCATGAAGGAAAAAACTGATATAATGGAAATGATGAGAATGGGATTTTCATTTTCTGCTTGTAGATTACTTACTACAGTGTAGCTCTAGCAATGACCATATATGAAAATAAAGTCAATCTTTTTGTTCCGAACTCAAACCAACCAATTCACTGCCATCTAATCAATATATGAAGCATATGCCATCTGGAATACTGTATATATGATAAAAGATGGAGAGAAATGAAAGTGATTGGCCAGCTCAACATGCTCTGATTGGTCATTATAAAAATCCTTTAAGAAACATTGTCCTTCACAGTTCCAAAGACACAAGATTACAAAGTCTGGTATTAAATCTCTGATAACGATGTTGTTCTAATATCCATAATTTATCATCGTCTTTATTATCTCATCAGATTGATTATCAGAAAGAATAAAGCCTGTCGCATGAAATATGGACAACTTAAGAGGCCTTTAGTTTTGCGAACCACTCGGCTTCATCAGGAAGGAAATCTGCAGGGTAACTTCACAATAAATCAGGGAGTATGCTTCCAGAGTAACTAATGTTTAGGGTTTCAAGGTCTCTTTCAGTATCTCCCATATGATTAAGGAAGAGCCTTTGGAATGGTTTTGAATTTTGAAAAACATAAACTAAGCCACCGATTTGGTTAGCAGTCTTCAAATTGTTATGATTAACCATCTGTTAAACATAACATCAAGACACCTATGCAGTAATTGTCTAAGAAATGACTGTGCGATCTGCTTTGTTGTAAGCAGCGTTTAAAGCCTTTAAATCCACATGTGAAAAAGAATCAGAAAGAAAAAAGATTTTAGAGGCTGATTACAGAAAAACTTTTTGATAGCCAAAGTTTTTAATACGAACACACACAGCAGCACATAATCTCCCCCATTTGGCTCTGATGTCCTGATTTGTTTTTTCTTTCAGCTCCTTATTACACCAGAGCTGGCTGGTAGTCATAACAATGTCACTATGATGGCTCTGATATTACCATTATGAATATTTTGCATTGCTGCCTTGTCGTCTTTCTCTGTACCCTAAGCAATTTTCACTCTCTCTTTCTCTTTGTCTCTCCACTCCCCCACTCTTTCTTTAAGTCAGTGTTGTCTCACCTTCATTCTATTTATCCCTTTATCTGGAGCTCTGTTTATTTATCGCCTGCATCTCTTTTTCTACCTTTTTTTCCCTTTTACTTCCTTAGTGTTCCTCCTCTCTCCTGTTCTCTATCTTTTTTTCAATTCTACCTTTTTATTCTCTTTCTCTCTGCATCTTCAAGTCCCCCCCCCCCCCTTTGTGGCGCGGTGACAGATGCCTAATTGAATGATGAATGTCCCTTCATTATGCTCTAATTGAACCGCTGGCTCTTTGATTGGATGGCGCGTGTGGCGCTCGGCTCGTCTGATTGGTCGTACTTATTGTATTGTGGGTTCCGGGGTGGGGTGACGGTTGGCTGGTTGGGTGGGTGCGAGTGTCGGCTGGCAGGAGTGGCAGCTCCACTCTCCATCTGTCTCTTCACACACACAAACACACACTCTCTTACTTGTGATGAGCAACCTACCCCCCATCAACCCCAGCTTTCCTTCTCACCTCTCACACAAGGGAATGACGTGGGTGTTAGAGAGTGCACATGCTCTTGTGATTCTTAATAAATTATGCAAATGCCTACTGTTGATGGGCCAAACATTAATTCTAAACATTTTTGGTGTTTTAGAGTTTCCTTATTGCTGACTCTTTACCCTTGTGGTCCTGTCATTGTACTCTAGTCCAGCCTGATGTTACGAGACTCCGAACACCTCCCCCTCCTCTTTTCACCTCCTGCATCTCACACATGCACTCAAACACACACTTACGTTTAATCTTACATTCGAGCAAAGCAATATACATGCACACTAAAAAACATGCAACCATCTTCCAAACACGCATAGACAAGCATTAAAGCACAAACATACGGACACACACTGGTGGGTGTCTTGGACTGGCCCTGACCTGACAAGCGGGCGATGAAGATTAATGCATCCTCTCTGAGTGACAGGCTGGGGAATTGAAGGGCAGAGGGCCTCGTTAATCAAGGGCCTGACAGGTGCCATTCAGGGCCTCCGAACAACCGCAGCTCCCACCACCCACCCAAACACACACACACACACACACACACACACACACACACACACACACACACACACACACATACATACACACATACACGCACGCACACATACACTTCTAAAAGTACACAGACACAGACAACCAGTGAGACACAAACATAAAGCCTCGCTAAAGCAAACCAACACATTCCTCACTATCACAACCTTGACTTTCTTTCTCACTTTTCCTACCGCATCCACTTTTCCAGTTGAGCAGGCTGGCGTTAAGCACAAGCAGACTTAATCATGCACTGCCAGAATTAAAACTCATTCCTCAGAGCAAGGCTGCCGGCACGAAAATAAGAAAATCAATCGGGTGCTTGGCAGGGCTGCACATACTCACCGACAACGGGTCTTTTTCTTTCTCATTTGCAGGGGCCTTGGAGCTGGAGGGGCCCAAGCGAAACCATTCTTTATGTCCATTCATTATAATTTACCAATAACGCCAAGTCCCAGGATCATTACTGGCCCACCATTCATTTTTAATTCCTTAATTCTCCCTGATTTTTTCTTGTTCTTGGATTTAAAGGTGCAAGACAGGAAGATGTATTCGTGTTATCTTTGGTTAAATGAGCTGATTCAAAGCGAAAGTGTTTGAGCACAGAATGAGTAGCAGTGCCGGGCTTCTTCAGTTTTGCTTCAGGAAGCGAACTGCTAAATGCTATCGTTTATAACTGAATTCCCCTTTAAATACGAAATATTAGGCAATGAAAAGGGGAAAGAAAGACAGGTTGTGCGAAAACAGTGTTTTTCAATAACTTTAAGCTACTTATGTATTCTGTTTGTTTGGTGCTTTCATTTTCAAATTGTAAACTAGAAAGCAAATATAGGGAGGAGTGGTATAGAATAATACTTAAAGAAAACTGCTCCAAGAAGTAAAGTCAATATCCTTACAGTATTATTAACACCTCACACTTCTACTTGCAAATATATGTTTTTTGTAGAAATCACATAAAGAGTCATTCTTGATCAATGTTAAGTTGTAATCATAAAGAGGCACATTTCATTTTTTCTGCTCCCTGTAACAAAACAGCCCTCAACCTTTACCCCTCTACCTGCGTTTGAATGATCCTGTGTCCCTGTGTTAGTTTTTGAAACCTTTTATTAGATAATGGAACTTAATATTTCATGAGCTATTAATGGAGCCCCAGCTTGTAATTAGTACTGTGTCTGAGAAAACACGAGCTTGTATCTTCATTAGGCATCAGAGCAAGTCTTTTCATCTTCATTACAACCGCTCGGCATCATTTTTCACTTTCTTATTATGCCTTTGTTTTTGTTACCCGCCTGTCGCCGCATGCTCGTTATGCAGTGGGATGGTGGTTGATGGCGACAGGAGCAGGGAGAAAGACATGGCTGTTAAAGATTTCGAGTAACGATCTTGAAAGAATGCTTTCAAATTGGATTCCCTAATCTTCACATAGAATGTCACTGCCCGTGG
Source organism: Tautogolabrus adspersus (assembly GCA_020745685.1). Lineage (NCBI taxonomy): Eukaryota > Metazoa > Chordata > Actinopteri > Labriformes > Labridae > Tautogolabrus > Tautogolabrus adspersus. Next base: position 17,512,232 of record CM036541.1, on the reverse strand, counting down.
TTAAAATGCAGCAGATTGATCTTTTATTCAAGTTTCACGAAAAATAAATATTGATAAAGATACCATAGACACTACTCTTTCTATTATTTGATGAGTATACGCTTTTTTCTGCATTGCAAGGTTTGACAAACATCATGTAATTCCAGGCTATATTAAATGTGATAGAGATGATAGAGGATTAAAGCAAATTGTGTTCAGATCATTCAGCATGCAAGCTCTCAATCTTAAATAGCTGCTGAGTTAATGACAGACAAGGCCATTGACCTTTGGACAGTCTACTCAATAACATAGCATTGAAATGTCAATCTTCTGTGTAATATAGTCTACTAGATATAACTGTAGATGGTGTCTGAAAGGCATTTTTACTGTAAGGTTAGTAAAAAAGGAAATTATTTAAATTCATGGAAACATAAAGACCAATAATAAATGGAACTGCAATATCACTTCTCACTCTGCATGTGCAACAAATTGCTGAATTTTGAGATTTCAAATTTTAAATGTATTAAAATCTCCTGGAGTCATGAGTGATTGTTAGAAGTTAATCGCTGCTCACATCTGGAAGAACACAGACGCCTATTTCCCACCCAAGGCCTCAAGGGCGCGCATCATTGTAAGGCAGCCATTGCTCTTAAGCATGGCGATTCATGGGGCCTCTATTTCCAGTTGTATTATCTTAATTGTCTTGGCAAGTATGTTCAGTGGTTATATTATCAATTTATGGCCCCTCTTGCCACCCCATTAATTCAGCCGTTAAAACACTGTAACCAGTGGCTCAAACTCTGGATGAGAGGAGCATAAACCTGTCCCAGGATCGCCTGTGGCTCTGGAGCCAAGATAGTGCTATGAGAGCAGGAGGGTATATATTTTTAAAACATTTCTCAACAGGTATCATGTCATTGGGACATCAGTTGGAATGAAATTATTGCACACTGAAATAGAGGTAATATACAGGAGGGTCATTTCAACAAATCTAGTTCTGTAATGGAAGCTCTTATATTCCTCTACGCTAATCTCTGAGAATGCCAAGTGGCTTGTGGGAGCACATTGCACATTTAGTGAGGCTTAAATCGGGGCATCAAAGTGTGATAAATGAAAACACAATGTCTTAGGTGTCATTACGACGTACTGGAAAACTGCAGAAGTATTTTATTTGGTTGTATTTGAGCATTAATGTCCATTCCTGACCTTTGGAACAGTTGGGCTCAAAGAGCCCTTTAAGCCTTTTCCAGAGTACACATAGTGGTCAGTCAGATCAGGCACCAAAGACCGTCCTTGAACAGAGAGGTAACTATCTCCCTAGACAACCTCCTGTTACTATCTGGTTCAAAAAAATCACCTTCCACTTGAAACTGAATGGATCTTTAGCAAAGATTTTTTTGTCATCTTCTGTTGCTAAGACTTTACAGCAACAAATCAGAGCTATACGTCTTTTCCAGCAGAAATAGTTCAAATTAATCTGAAGGAAACTGACAAAAATACCTTCTTTTTTTTTTAACTGAGTGATGAAAAACAATCAATTATCAGACATATTGTAGAATGACATGTACATTTATCTCCATTGATGATGATTGGAGGTTTTATTTGTTCAGTCCATTTTGAGACCATGTTGTTTAAAGCTTTGGCTCCTCGTGGTTCAAACTGAGACAAAAATACACAGCCTTTAGGTGATGTCATATGCCACAGGTCAAAGGTCAGATGTGTGGTCCAATTACAGACTTGTCATATAGTGTACATGATCCAAATGACTGAAAAGTCAACAGTGAGTTGCTCCCCTTATTTTACCAATCCACTAATCAGCAAAATTAACAGCGTTGAAAAGATAAAAAAAAGGTGAAAATAAAACATTTAAAAAAATCTTCGTATAGTTTTACCTTAAACTATTACTCATAAAAATACATAAAGGTGTTGGAACTACATGAGAATCGGAAAAACAACCTGCTGAAAACCTTTATGCATATTTGTTTGTCTGTGTGAGAATCTGTGTGTACTATCCTTCTCCAGCCTCTTCGCGTCTCCAGGCTGAAAACTGCACCAGCAGTAATTGCCTGACCTTTTACGGCAGCCAGATAGTCTCATTAAGCCTGATGGATAATGATGGCGCCTCTCCGTGCTGCGTGAACCTCTGTGATAATGAAACAACAGAACAGCCCTGCTGCTCCACCGGGGGGTCAGAGGAGAAGTCTGATAACCCAGAGAGAGCAGCTCGTTGCTGGCTAACGACAAGACCCAGAGCCCCCCGTAGTGTCACCCTTCTCCCGAACGCCCACATGGGAGATGCCGGTGTTATGGTAATGTGCTGTTCCCGTCTTTGTTTTCACAATCCTTGGTTTGATATGAGACCTTGATGTTCCTGTGGTTGGTAAATCTTCCCATTGAGGAAGAAGAGTCAGTGGACAGTTTGGAAGTGAGAGTCTTTATGTGCAAATTAAAGGAGAACAGTGGTGTTATTTGGAGCTTGCTTGTTTCTGTCTAAATTTAGACACCACCTACCCGTACAGATTAGAAGCTCATGCTTTAGGCACGGGATTATTTTATTTCCTAATATCTAGTTGTTTGGATTTTCTCGATTCAGATTTCAAAGTGTAAAATGTTTAAGCTACAATCTTGATTTTGCAAAACGGTGTAAAGTTTTTTAAGGTGTCTTGTCTTGATTAAGCCTTTAATTTCTTCCAGAATTAAGTCAAATTTAATCTACACGGTGGTATGTAACCTTACATTTTGGCAAGGTTACGCCTAATGCTGGGGTTATCAAACACTTTGTTCTTTAAAGCATCAGAAAAGTGTTGCTCGCTCTGTTCTAATGTGTGAACAAAAATAACCCTGGAATGGTGAGCAGTTGCCAGGCAGTCTGTTCAGTACATTCAGAGACAGTTTTGACAGTAGTTTTAATCATCCACTGTAACTAAAAACACCTGTGTTTGTGTACAGAGCGTTTACTGATTCCCCTCCACTGTGACTGATGGTCTGGCTCCGTCTATTTTGAATGGACTCCGCTTGCTGCATCGCTAGGACTGTACACAAATAGGGACTTTGATTTGAAAATAGCCTTCAGATAAACATCAAAAGTTTCTCACACGTCTGTTCTCGACTATTTTAAGTAGGACCGTTTTGTTTTGTATTCAGGGCAAATTAAGACTTGGTAGATAGATCAAAAACAAACAATGGTCCTATGAGCTTCAGAGTTAAGCTATTGAGCTTCATAACAGTGGGGGAGCTGCAGTGCATTTATGAAGGTTTTAAAGGTTGTGGATACTTTTACCTTGATATTACTTTTTTTCAGATATGGATTCTCATCACATAACTTTAAGTGGTTATTGCTTTTTTTGGAAAACTTCTGTCTCACTTGTACTTTCAATCAAAACATTTGGATGTATTTAATCTGGGTGAGGAGGGTTATCTTCTCCCTTGTATTTTTTTGTGAAGTTAAAGGCTGGCTTTACATGCTAAACCAGTTCTTGCACACTTTTATAAAAATTGAGCCTGGGGGAAACCTTAAAGATTGGCATGGACTAATAAATGAGTCACAAGTTTTTTAAGTAATAACACAATTATATCGGTGTTTAGTTTTCCAATTGTACTCATCACACACAAGTTGTTTTGTCTACAACAGCAGACGAATGCAGACATTATTTTGTTGTTTATGGCTGTCTTGTGAAACTCATTTCCCACTTATGAGAACCAGTAAAATGAAATCAACAATGAGGTGATTTTAGTGGGATATTGATGTTTATAAACCCCATCTCTTATAATCTGTTAGTTTTATAACCCATGCAGGCTGTAATGATGTGTGTATGTGATCTAGAGCTGCATTAATAAAAGACTGATCTTGAACATGACCTTAGCCGAGACATGAAACAGAGTCCAGATTACTCATCATCCATCCTCATATAGAGAATGAAATGTTATAGATGGAAGAACACATGCCATTTTATACTAGACGGAACACAGGTAGGATTGGACCCATGTTATTGAACTGATGTACATGTCTGGATACATAGACACTTTTGAAATAGGGAGATGGGCACATGGCCTCTCTGTAATTATCAACAGCCTGTTTGCATTACGGTGTTGATTTGTAAAATTGTCAATTTTGTTGAGGATTCAACACCACTGAACAGATAAAGCCAAGGAAAGGAAAGCACAGAAACATTGGGTGGATGGGTTGGGGTTAGATTGCAGGAAGAGGGGTGGGCAGATGTCCGGGTCATGCAGCCAGAGCCAGCAGGGGGTGCTGACACCCTGATAACCATGTGTTAACTCCCCCCCTACTCCTCCCTCTCCTCTTCATCCTCTGTGAATGAGGCTTGTGGTCCACAGCTTCTTTCTGGTTCTGGGAATCTGTAGACATTCAAGCTTGTTGGGTAGTCGGATTGTAAACTGACTGCAGTGTGTTTATGTTTTTACACGGACAGTATTGCTATGTTAAAGTTAGCAAGATGGAGGGAAAGTTTGGATTTTGTTATTGTTTCACATCTAATAAACAGAAAAGGGTTGTTTTTTTCTAAATAAAAATGGATAAATTATTAGGGAGATAGATCTTGTTAATTCACATTTTAATAATTTGCTCTGTGATTTTGTCTAATTTTCACATTTTCATTTTCCTTTTCATTCTAACTTCCTGTTCTTCACTATAATTGGTTCATTTTCCAGCCTCGCACTGTTTTCCCCATTCATGATCAAATAGTTTTATGAGAGATTAAAATAAACCGATGGATGATGTTTCCTGTATTGCGAAGACTACGTGCGTAATAGGTTGAAATATCAGGTCACATATTCACAAGTGAAACATTTCATTAATTATGAAATAATAATTATTCATCTGAAATGCCTTAATTATTAAAATAGGATTGCTGTTCCACCAATAATTCCCTAATTAATATTCTAATTATTACACAGTGGAGGCTTCAGATAGTTTAACACGTCTGCAGTCTGAATTATTTTAACCAGGGACGCTTCATGAGATTTAATAAGATAAAAGACAAGATTTATGTAGCTGATAATTGAATCTGTTGTAGTAAATCAGAACTATAGAAACTAATTAATAATAATTTTCAAAGCAACACAGTTATGGACGTACATAAAATGCTCACGAAGTACATGTAATGCTTTCATTAAGTATCTCTATATACAAAAGCAGAAGTGTCGGATTTTTGTGTAAATTTTGTTTTTAAAATATCTTTCTTGCTGTTTCCTTTTCCGCCGAAGTAAATCCTCATTTTCTTGAAAATATGTATAGACTTTTCCTTATTGACAGGTATTGGTGATAGGTGCATGTCATGTTTTTATCAGTCATGCCACTAATTCCTTTACACCTCAATACTTAAGCCTTTAAAATAAATGTACGTCAATAAGACAAATGTTAGAAGTACTACCTTTAAATGTGGATTCATTTGGGGACTGGATTTTTGCTCATGGTTGTTATACTACGCAGTGTCAGAGCTCGTGTGATATTTATTAAGTGATGTATTGACTCAGTTATTTGGACTTATTTTAAAAAGTATTCTCCACAGTGAGATAAACTACATTAATAAGAGTAAGAGATAAACTACATTAAAAATTATAATGACAGAAATTTGCTGAGTCATACTTCAGCTGTGTTTCGGTGATACTTTATCAGTGAGCTTAGCAGAAACAATTAAAACACTGTAATGAGAGCTTATTCTTTTATTAATATATATTTTTATCATGAGGAAAAAAATTAATGTAAAAATATCTTCCTGCATTTATTGCAAATCATCAGCAGGTATAGACTTTATGATGCTGCTGATGCTGCGTCATTTCATGCACTGAAGTTAATTTTAGTTTTTTATCTGTTTTTCCAACAATGATTAGAATGGTTCAACTTGATGCTTTTTAGCATAAAAGAAAGCCAACAAACTGTGAAGGGGCCCTATAATACAACAATATTGGTCACTAATATAAAAAAAAGTTAAGAAGCAAATTTAGCTTCAGATCCTCTCAGTTACATATTTAATCTTAAATACACTTTTTAACTTCAAGGATCATATAAAATCCCCTGAGTAAAGCCATTTTTTTAATGCCGCATCACATCTCGAGTCCTGCTGTAATGCTCTGTGCTGCACACTGAGGGCTGTGTGTTACGTGCCAGCTGTGGGAGCTGTGGGAGTGGGTGGGCGGTGAGCTCGAGCCAAGCCAAGCCAGGCTGGCTGGCTGGAGTGGATCAACTCTGTGATACTGCAACCCCCGGGGCCTCACGCCCCAGGGAGGGGTCACAAGTTCAGCTCCCTCGTCTGCTGGTCACACAGGAACCCCAGGCCTCCCCTTTGTGTGTGTGTGTGTGTGTGTGTGTGTGTGTGTGTGTGTGTGTGTGTGTGTGTGTGTGTGTGTGTGTGTGTGTGTGTGTGTGTGTGTGTGTGTGTGTGTGTGTGTGTGTGTGTGTGTGTGTGTGTGTGTGTGTTGAAGAGAGTGTGTGTGACACTTGTGATATTTAATACCAATCAGGCATATATTGGATTACAACAACACTTTTTTTTTCTACACATGATTAAAGACACAAAATCTAGGATGCAAAATATTTTATTTATTTATTTTACATTTCAAATTACTTGCCTCCAAGCTTTCAGGTACTATTTGTATTTCACATCATCTCCAATCTATTTCAACATAGCTGGGCTGTGTACATCATCGCTCTGTTGAAATAGCTCCGTTACAAATACCCCCTGGTTCCCCTCGGAGGACAGCATGTAAAACATATCAGGACCTCTGTATATGTATTCAGTTTCTCCTGAGGTGAACGCCGCAGTGAAAACGCCATGAGGCAGCCCGCTTTTCAAACCATTTCAACTGACTGCCCCATGTACGCTTATGGGTTCAAGGTTGTCATCTGTAGCCGTGTCAGAAACGCCGTCTGTTTGACTTTCGCATGGAGGTGCTAAAAGGAGACTTAGAGTACGTAATCTGTCTTTGAAAAGAATCCATTTGGGTGATTGTGATATGGTAACTTGTGAGAAACATAAAGGAGCTTTGGTTTCAAAAGACATTCTGATGCTAAAAGGCTAAATGGGGTTATGAGTATATCTTTGTTGTCTCTTGATTAACTGATAATGATTGAATCCAGCTTGTATCCTTGTCCTTCAACATCATCAAATGCATGGGTGCACAAAGAAATTGCATTTTTTTTCATATAAACTATAAGCTACTTTTGTTTTTGTGAGTTGTTTGGTTCACATGAGTTTAAGACCATTTGTTTAACTAGAATGACTTTGTGGTTTGTTTGCCTTCATGGTCCAAGTGCTTTACATAAACCCTCTCTTTTTCATCACATTTGTCTTATTTCCAGTCCCATTTACTTGATAAAAAAATATTTAAAATTCAATTCTTACAGTGTAATTTGTTTGCAAACCTTCTTTAAATGTTCTCAGATTCTCTCTTTTGCTAAATCTCACAAACAAGGTAACAAAACCTCTAAAAAATGACCATTTAACCAAAGTCTCTCTTTATACAAACAGTTTTAGCATCTTATATTGAAGTTTTTTCTTAGTGTTTTTTCTGTATGGATGTCTGTTGGGACAAGGCTGCTCCCCCTCTTAAAGGAAGAGACATACTTACCAGAGGCACCTCTGCAGTGATAGATATCCACAATACTTCCCTGGCCAGACCTTAGCAAATAGAATACCCTGCTGTGCTAAAGAAAACAAAGTGTTTCTGAGGAGCAAAATACAATCCATCACCAAGTCCGTTAGGACTGAGAAATGGGAGCGAAGGAGGAAAGACAGGAGGCCGAAGAGTTGGATGGGGAGGTTATGGGGCTACCTGGTTTTCGCATCAGAGAAGTATGGTAATTGGGGGATGGGGTGCATGAAGTCCGTCACTGAAAGGACAGAGCCCATTCAAAAACCAAGCTCTCCTGTTGGTGAAACTCTAGCCAGGTTCAGCCGCTGACACGTCAGAGCCAGAATTAATCAATCATGGGCTGCGGCTGAGGTGAGAGGAGGCATTCTGGGAGATTAATTGTGGTCTTTAATTCAAGGCTCGATGTAAACAAGGGAGGACTTTAGCTCACCGTGATTAGTATGTGGCACAGGAGGGTTGTGTGTGTGTGTTTTTGTAGTTTAAGGCTTACATAGCAGATTAGCTTATAGCTGCACATTTATTTACAATAAAAATGCCCAGTGAAGGGCAACTTCAGAGTGATTTCAAATCAGAATGTGAAAAAATAAATTTGACTGATATCTTTAAGCAGAAACACTTTCAATGTGCTATACTGCTATCTCTTATTTATTACCTGAAAATGTACAGCATGACCCAGATAGAGTTCCCAATATAGCTTTTTACAAATACGTAGGTGTTGTTTAAGAAATATTTTAACCTACTGCTATAGGTTTGCTGCAAAAATGTGATTCATATTAATCTGTTTTTATTTAAAATAGCAGTTTTAGAATTTAAATCTATTTTGGAGCTAAGTAATTGCCAAAAATATTAAAGAAGTGTACGGGATGTGTATGGAGCCGCTGAATGCTCAGGTAAGAAAAAAAATCTGTTTGCAGAACTATACTCACAATTTGCAAAACCGTGAGTACAGTTTATAATCCATGCGCATGGATATGTAATCTTTGGGCATAGTTTCCTAAACTGTGTGCACGGATTTGCAAAGTGTGGGCATGTATTTGCCATACTTAGCTTTTTTTTTTTTCCATACCTGAGCCTTGCGAGACTCCGCAGATGTAGAAAAATAAAGCCCGTAATTTTCAACATGTGTATGTAAAGAAAATAACTAAGCATTTTTTTGAGGACAGGATACTTAACCATGAAATAAAACTCTCACCGATTGATTTTTCATTTCCGTGCACTACAAAAGGAACTTTTATACATAAATTACATAAGATAACCTAGATTAAGTGACAGCTGGTCTTAGAATCATGCCATCAACCATTTTGTCAGAGCCGGTGTCACATCGTGAACGGCACAAGGACAAAACTTTCACTCTCTGCCCGACTTATTTTGATTAAACCTTCTTCAGCCTACTGTGCAATGGCCTTCCTCATTCATTATCTTCCACCTAAAGACCTCAGAATGGACGACAGTACCCACTCTTGTCTCTCTATGTTTGCCCTGAACAACCTCCCCTCTCATTTCCTGAGGGAGAACCCCCCCACCCCCCAACCAAAAACATTATGCTGAGTTTTCTGTACGGCGACCTGTGGGGACAGGCAAAGACACCTCAGTCATTACCAATGATAACTAATCTATTAATGTTGAATGATAGCCTCATTAAAAGGTTCAAATATAAGTCTAAGCTTATGTGTTAATGACATGTTAATGCTTCTGTCAATTATAAGCTGGGGTAATGACACCTGCAATTAGATGATATTGCTGGTTGAAGTCAAACTTGTAATTCCATCTCCTGAGAGGTTAAGTGGAGTGTTGATCCTTGGGTGGCGGATTTAAGATGAATGTTTCACTCTAGTTGAGACCAGGAGTACGCTCATGTAAGTGTTGATGAAAGTTAGAGGAAAATGAAAGTGAAGTTAAAAGTAATGGTGGGAAATGTTTCTTATAAGAGTGAAGGATGGAGGTGTATGGTATATTTTATGTATATGAATTTGTTTCAACTCTAAAGTTAACATAAAGGGATACTCTATCTACTCCACCAAGATTAGCCTTGAGAAGCTTAATTATGTCTGATATATACAGTATATGTCTGTTTTGTCAAAATTGAAGGACAAGCAATTATAATTAACATGTTTATGTCTTTTTCGAAGGTTTACAACCTGATAAGCTCCTGAGGGATTGTTTGAGATGTGAGAATAAATACATTGGAAAAATATCCAAAGAAAGAAGCTGAGTTGTGAAGCGTGTCCTCTGTGATCTTCAAGCCCTATTCAAGTCAAGGGAACATTAAATTAAAAAACACACCAAATGACTTGACAATGTCTGATAAAAACTTTCTGATATCATAGTGATGTCATAAGGGGTTCTTTTGGGATGGAGTTGACAGAAATATGGCCTAAATGACTGCAGTGTTGACACACAAGTACGGAGAACTAGTGGAAGTTAGAGACCAGTTAAAGACTCTTTTTGGTGGTATTATGGGAATTTAAGGATCCAGCCTGTTTTGAATCTACTAACTAACAAATGGGTTTTAAAATGACACCACCTAGTTCATTTTCAGTTCGAATGGGGGTTATCAAGACCAGAATGTCTGTTACTAATCAGAATGTCTGGAGTAGGGATAAGCTGCTAGGTGGTGTAACTTTTAGCGAAACCCAGTTAATCTTGCTTCTACTGTAACTTAAAGCTCCTTTGTGGAGTTTTTAGCTAGTTATGAAACTAAAATAAATAGTAATGCCTCTATTTTACCTACTTACGCAAACAAGTCCATCAGAATTTTAAAAAACAGGCTACCAAAACAGCCCTTTTAAAATGTTCCGCAGCAAAGATTCACCATGAGTGAATTAAATAAAGCAGGCAGACATAGTTTGTTAAAAAAACACAAGTTACAGGACAAATAGCAGATATATATGCTTTAAAGTACTTCTTTGTGATTTTGATAGGCCTGACCTGAATGAAGTCACATGAAGATTTCTCTGAACGAGCGAGGGACCAGATCTGCCAGAGCAAATAAAACATGTTCTCACAGATTTGACTGCTTCCCCGTCTAGCTTGATCCATACTAGAGGCTGCTTCTCCTGTAGACAGTGTACCGACAATTTCAGGAATTTAATCCCTCCATTTTGGGAAATCTTGAACTTTCTGATTACTAAAAGATTAGGTTGAACTTGGTTGGATTGGATTTGTGTTGTTGTTGACATAGCCTAACTAAAACCTAGCCAAATTATGATATGATGTCATTGTAATATCAATTTTCTACTTAGAGAAAGCCAAAGTTAAGTTATTTGACATTCAATTCTTAGCTAACATCTCTTCTGATTTCCTGGCTTTCCTTATGGAATTAATATGCACTTGATTACTTTATATTTGATATTTATTCAGTCCGTGCCACCGCTTGAATCCAAACAATGGAGACCACTTGTCTTGACAACCATGACACAGCTTCATCTCCAAAGATAATCTCCGCTGAAGGTGCTAGCAAGTAGAGAAAAATTAAAACTTTAGTCCAAAGGGAATTGACTTTCACATGCATCATGCAGATGTTAATGAAATGATTATTGGATTTGGATTCAGATTTATGTTAAATCCTATCTGTAAAGGTATGGCACCATCCTGAGCCTCCCTGTATTAGGCCCGTCTCTCTGTCATTTGGTGTTCATATCATCAGCCTGTGCCAGCTGTGTGATCAGTGGGATTGATCTGTTGGCAGCAGGACCATATTCATCAGTCCCCCACCCCCACCCTTCTCTCTCGTCTCTTCTCTCTCTCTTCTTAGCTCCTCTTCTCTCCATCTACATCCCTCTCTTTTTCTCCCTCTCTCCCGCGCTCTCTCTCTCTTGTCGCTTTTTTTTTCTGGCCAAGCAGACCGTCTCAATGTGAAATCATGGTTAATGCGCCATGACAATCTGACACAACGCACAGTCCAGGCCTTGCTCCATCTGGTTTCAATTTAATTTGGTCAGAGAAGTGGTGGTAGGGGGGTGGGGGGTGAGATGAAGGGATGGAGGGCTGGGTGCTCGTTGGGAGGTGGGTGTTGGGATGAAAGCTTGGCGTGTTATTCTCTACCGAATCGTCTCACCAACGTTCATTCTCCACAAATTGCCCTCTCCCCTCCTCACATTCAGCATTACCTCCCCCTAAAAAGTCTGAAATGATAGCTGTTCGATCAAAGGTCTCTGAAAATATGTTAAAGATCTGTAAAGGAACAGGCCATGGGTTGGCTCATTAAGACCATTACAAAGATGTGTGTGTTGGGGAGGCGGTGACGGATCAGGACATGTTGAATGGACACAGGAGGGGTTTAGTCTCGATGCAAAGAGTTAATGGGGACATCTTCTTGCAGTTTGCTCTCCTCAGAGCGAGATGGAAGAAATGAGACCATTACTAAACGGTGGACCTTTTAAGAGCAATTTTCCTAATTATGTGGATGGAGCGATGTGTCAGTCGCCACGGCAGACGTGTCAGCCCATCAGGTTGTGGAGACGGAAAGTGTTAACTCTTTAATGTGACTAACTAACAGGCCTTGCTTAGGCCCAGGCTTAATGACTTAATGGAAGTAATGATCTAAGGAAAGCCATATGTGTTAATGCTGAAGGGACCACACAGTGGTGGCAGCAGTGCAGCATGAATACTGTAAGACTCGTCACTGTCTTCATGCAGCATAGTTAGTAACAGCATCAAATCTTAATATCATCTGCATTTGTCTGTATTGTCTGAAAACTGCAGAAATGGTTGTTTAGATTTAATTCAAACTTTGCTTAATTTAGTCAATATATCTAGTTTGTATAAATTCAAGATGGATAGAAGTCTACATAAATTTATAGTCTGATTTTGACTTCAGTTTGACCATCAATTTGACCTCAATTCATGGTGCAGTTGTGCAAAGTAGTACAATACAAAAATAAATTGATTAGCGTATATTAACTAAAATCATGATATCAGAGTAACTGGATAGTTTATAGAAAGGTCTTTTGTTAAGAACAACTGTGTACTGGCCTATTCTGTTGGGATGAAAACAATGCAAATTGACAGCAATATTTCACTCTTTTTTGTCTGGGTCCTGGGGGCGCTCAGCTTCTCTTAGATACAAGTAGTGGGGACTCTTTACGAAAAAAGGTTGGGGACCATTGAAATAGATCATGCCAGTTTATATTACTATGTTTTAGCCAAAGTTTTAGAATTAGTTGCTTCTAACTCAAATGAACATCAGACAAGACGTAGATAGATTTATTCATAAATTTATTAGTCTACGTTTCTCTCCACTGAGGTGTTTGTCTCATCATCAGTGGCCAAAACCTTTCCTTACCTCAACCTCTTCATTTCAACAAATGGAGCGGCTGTTCAATGATGTGTCAGCCAAGAGAGAGTGACTCCCAAAATCTGCTGCAGAGCCGTGCTTGCTCCCTAAGGGTGAGGTTCTGCTCAGCATGCAGCTGTAGCAACAGTGCCTTGTTTCCTTATGGAGGTCAGGAATGCAGGCATGTCTCTCCTCATCCCCGTGGAAGGAGATGGAATAGGCCACAGAGATGGGGAGTGAGAGAGCGAGAAAGGGCATGGATTCTTACCTCATCCATCACTCTTCATGCAGGGTCTGCCTCTTCACCCCCAGCTCAGATTTACACAGCAGCTATCCAATATGACTGTCTTTATGGACTGCTCTTCACTGTCAGCCAACGATTGTGGGGGGATCAGAGAACGCACCGGAAGAAATTAGTTCACGTCAGCTCTCATTTATGATGCGTTTAACTAGAAGGTGCTACTGAGAGGAGACGTATTCGTGCAGCTCTATATTTCTGCCCTGCCCATTTCTCCCACTCCCAGTCAAATACGGACAGCCATTTTCATCTAAGGTTATCGGGTCAATAAAACCTGGCAACCTCGGCCAATCATAAAACAGTCAATGGAGGAGAGCACAGATTGATTAAGTTCATAACTCGATTTGAGCTGCGTAGAGCGCCGACAATAAAAATCAGAATGAGTATAAATCTAATGCAAGGACATAATCCGAAGAAAATCAAAATGTAAAGTAGATGTTTTTAATGGCTTCTTTTTTCATTATGAGAATATGGCCTCTTGACTTGATGACTATTGATATCCTTGATCCACGTCCAAGCCTTTTTCATCAAGTTGAAGTAAGGAGTTGAAATTGGTGGTACAGTTTTACATCCTACTTGTTTACGTCACCATACCTCATCTTATCACATGCTCTTATCAGATCCTGTCAATATTGTATAGAAATCCTGCAAAGTAATCAGCCATGATGGATTGTTTACGCTTTCAGGGGGGTAAAATCGACCAACTCAACTCTATCCAAGCCACATGTTGGCTCTACAGCCCCGTTCTTAAAATTAGGCTCGCCTAACCTTGGACTCCTACAACCTAAACCCATTTAATTGAGGGGTCAAGAGTTGAAGGCGATTATTTTGCCCAATAATGAAGTCTTCCTTGCATTCAGTCCATGTTGAAAGTCTTTAAACAATAACCAAAGTAATCAGAAAAGCAGTCAGATACTTTAGAGCATAAAAAAAGAAAGTTCAAACTCTGAAAATATTGGACATTTCAACTGTGAAGATCTAAAGAACCTGTATGCCACTTCAAATGTGTATTTATTGTTTTATTGAAAAGCCAAACTGTAGGCTACTTTCAGCAGGAATCCAAAGGAGCACTTGTATGTATTTCATTAAAGCCTGTACATGAAAAATCCCTCTCATCACAATTGGCTTTAACTGTCTTTCTATCGCTTTATGTTTTATTGAAAAAGAAATGTCACACTTAGATATATTCAGACTTTCAATTTTCGAAAATTCTACAAATCCACAAAAATATAGTGGCACTGCTTTTAACATGAACACAAAAACAATATGGCTGACTTAATGACACATTCATGGAGGCGTTTTTTGGCGTTGGTCTTGGCAGAGAGCACCACAGTGGCCTTGTACCCATATACCCACACTGATGGTGCCCATCAACCAAACTGGCAGATGGCTGCTAGCTTGAACAGCTTTCTGGTGTTTAATTATGATCATAGTCATGGGAAATAAAGATCAATTAAAGCACAAGTGAAAGTAATGAAATGCGAGTGCCACGAGCAGCCGGACAGTTGTCCAAAATGTTTCTCATAATAAATGCAAACCAAGTCCTTGGATAGCATTTGTATGAAGTGCTGGCTCAAACATAAAACACTGGTGTTGATGGCCATTTTTTAAGATTGTTTGTTTGTTGGAAAAGCTAATGTAGGCCTAGCCTAGATGTAGAATACAATTATATTTCCAAGCAATGATACATTTACATTTATGTCAGTTTTGCTTGCCTGAGTGTGATGATTTTTTGAAATCCACCATTTTTTTCTCTTTGGAAAATAGTGATAAATTGAGGTTGAAAACTGAGCAGATAGCATGAGCAGTTTTTGCAATGAGTAAGAAATAGAAAAGAAATGATTGGCCCAGAGAGATAAAATACAAAAATATTTTAAATAACTTGCACATTATGTATTCTGTTGACATCTTCAACAGGTGACATTTTGTCTAAGTTCCCTCGGTTTAAGACTTGAGAGATGTTTTATGATTCCCAGCTGCTCTTATTTTGAAGGAAGATACTCTGCAATTTCTGCTCATTTACTTCTCAGAGCTTTTAATAGCCAAATCAGCATGTGGCAACTGGCAACAGTTCAACTACCTTTCACCAAACTGTGTGTCCTACTGCAAGACTGCGCAGTACATCTGAACAGTAGGAGGAGAGGAAGGTATAGGATGAGAAAAGGTGAAGAGCATGAGATAGGCAGCAAAGTGGAGAGAGAGGTGGAGGAAAGGGGGGAGTAGAGGCCCAAGAAGACAGATGCCACTACTGTGGCCATGGCATTGTTGGATATTAATAGTCAAGAGCCACATTGTGCCAACCTTATTGGAAATGTGAGCGCTGTCATGCTGGGCTTCCATCACACGCTAGCATCAAAATGAAATGAGTAGGGGTGTGAAAAAAATTAGTCCAGGCCAGGGGAGATTTCCATAACCACTGAGGGGAAGTGAAATACGACAATAGATTTTTAAAGCGATGTAAAATGAAGCATTTATGAATGAATAGTGGTAACAAATGTAGCAGTTGTTACAAAATCCCAAACACTCATGTCTAAATACCAATTTATCCGTAAATGATACTGTATCTTATTTTAAAGGATTGAGCGACTGAACAGCTGCCTATAAAATGTCACTGTGTTGAAAGGAAAAGTAGGTTAAAACACTTAATGCATGCAATAACATTATAAGGTGGATTAAATTTCCTGTTATGGGTTTTTGTCAGTAAGGCTGTTGAATTTTACAGATGGTGCACATCTCATTGTAAAGTGAAATCTCAGTTTAAGGAATTTAACAGATGCCGAATATCCTATATATTTAGTGCCATAAGGAAAAAAAACAGGGCTATTCATAATTTTTCTGCAGCAGTGGCAGGGTTTGCCATGATGAATGACCTAACAATATTATCCTAAACAAAAGTGGGTAATTAGTGACATTTCCTTTAAAGACCAGTGTAGCTTTACTGTTTTCTGAGCGCACAGTGCCCCAGTTCAGAGCAGTAATGGCATAATCTATCTTTTCAGAGACAGCAGACACGCTGCAGCTGATTGAATCATGCTGGAGTGAAACCAAGTCATCTGTGATACAAGATCAGAGGAGGTATGTATAATTGTTATAGCCATTAAGCTCTGAGGCTATATACACAGAGCATACAAAATACAACCACATATGGTGTACACTGTAGGTACTGTGATGCACTGAAGCTATAGGCTGCCACCCTAATTCATACACCTCAATGCAACATGTGTCTGCAGGCTATTCATGTTCCATTACATAGTCTAGAGACACGCCAAAAACAACATCTTAACCTTTAAGTGTTTGTTTTGCATATATAACAAGCAGACAAAACTAGCTACGTTATGATGTTCTTGTACACAAAGGTGGCAATTGGGTCTGAAGATGGAACAGGAAAGCTCAAGCAGCATTCAAAAGGCACAAACGTAATTATACAATTTAAATATATATTGTATTCAAAGGAGATTATTTGGCCTGATTGTTGAACAGGAAAGCTCAAGAAGTGTTTAAAATCGAGATCCTATTGGAAGCATGAATATGCTTTCTGAATTTCAGACAGGTAGATCTTAATGTATTTGTATGTGTTATATTGTAATTCTGGTCCAATGATGACACAAATATGTAGCAGTAGGCCTGAAAGTGTTTGAAAGATAAACGCAACATTAGCAGCTTCTGAAAAATGTATTGATCTCTTCTGACCTTTTCCCTTCTCAGAACTAATGTAAGTCTCAAATGTATTGGCTACTTACTTTCATCTGTTGTGAAGCTCACTTACAATATTTCGGCCTGCTCTTTCCTGAGAACTGGACTGAACAGACAAAGAGACCTGGTTTGCTTTCTCTAGCTTCTGTTTTGTAAAATAAAGCTTTTATCTGGAGCTCTTTATTGTTTTTTTTCCATCTCTCAGTATGTTATAAAAGCTGGTTTACAATCTGACATGGCAGTCCTCTGATGTCCCTCACAGGACCCCTTACAGCAGTGCAGTATAACATATCAGCCCTGTGTGGATATCCCTATTACCCCTGAATAATTCAACCATGCACCACTGCCCCTCACACACTGTTTGGAAAATGCAGTAATGAGAAAAGCTATAAAATGCCTCAATGGCCTTAGCTGCTGAAAAAAAAAGAAAAACCCTGGATCGGGTCTCAAATCACAGACACCAAAGAAGATAGCTTTCCAGGATTTTTTTCCCACAGATTTACTGTAAATAGGAGGGGGGCACCGCACACCACAACGAGGAACAAAAAAACTTCAAAAGGATGACCTGCATATTTTTACCCAATTAGATATTTCTAATGTTACTTTTGAGGTGTGATGCTCAGCCGAGCATCCTCTGGCAGAACAAAAGAAGGGAATGCATCAGAGTCTCTTCCCTCTTGATCATCCAGTGATTTTCAAGGTGTAAACATGAAACTGCTCAGGGAGGAATTATCCAGACGAGGAGAAATGCTGGCAGGAGTTCAGAGGAGGCTTTGTAAAGTAAACCAGATTTGTTCAGGGGTCTGTGATCAGTTTATTTTCCTAGTCCCCCGGTCTTTATGCTAGGCCTTCTTGTAATTGTGCTCATGTTTCAGCTAATTTCAGATTTCCAGAGAGAGTAAAGGAAGGATAAAGGGAGGGAGGAAAGGAATTTGGCAGTATGAGGGAGTAACACCCTCAGACTTTCATTTTTTTACTGATGTCATTCTGGATGGATTTGGGAGCATCCAAGGGCGGATTCAAGCTCTTTTCTACCACTTAAAAAAATTGTTTTAGAGCTTTTGCTGGATTTAAAAGATGTTTTCTTCAAGTTAAATTAACCTCACCAAAACCACTTCCCAATTGCAAATAAAAACTAGCTGCTTTTTTCGTTGCGGTATAATTTTCTTGTCAACTTCGCATTCACTCAGAGCGTTTTTACATTAAGTCATATTGAATATCAAAAACTCTGAAATGTATTTACTGAAAAATACTATTTAAACTTTATCCACCATGAGAAATGTTCAGTTCCATTGGGCAGGACAAAAGTGACCCGTCAGCCAGAAAATCAGCACCTCCTCTCAGAAACAGGCCTTTGCTTTGAAGCCAGTCCAAGAGGAGCAGCGCTCTACAATGTCACAAAACTTTTCAAGGTCTTCCAGCTAATGTTTCCTTTGATAGTCTTTGGCCGGATTAGGGTACATAATGTGAAACCCAATGAGGTGTGCTAGCAGGTTCCATTCAGAGACAGGCAAACTGAAAACAGCGTCTCCGTCCACAGACATGATGTAACTTCTGTTTGGGCTGAACTCTTCCTGAGTGACGACGATGTGCAGTCTCTCATGTGTGAAGAACTTGGCTTGCAATGAAAGGTAAACAGCAATTAACAAGTTTTTGGACAACACTCTTTTGGTGATGTCATGTTCAGTAACTTCATCCCTAAAACACAACAAAAAATATTTTGTGTTACCAATTATCCCAGTGTGTGCCTTGTAATTAAGTTTTCTTTTTGTGTAATAGATTAAGAAAGTTTGCTGTTCCAGTGCATTTAACAATCAAGGAAATTAAGTCTCTTATTTAACTCTATTATTTTACATGAACAGTATTTAGTTTATAAGGATTCTGTAGGCACAACACCTACAGGGAGAGGCATGGGGGTTAGGTGCATGCTAAGCCAGGTGGCGGGCATGGCCAGATGCCTGGGCATGCTAATCTCTGGCAGCACGGACTAGTTCTCGGGACGTGGAACGTCACCTCTCTGGTGGGGAAGGAGTCGGAGCTGGTGGAGGAGGTGGAGCGCTACCAGCTAGATATAGTTGGGTTCACCTCAACAGACAGCACTGGTTCTGGAACCAAACTCCTAGAGAGGGGCTGGACTCTCTTTTCTGGAGTTGCCCAGGGTGAGAGGCACCTGACGGGTGTGAGGATACTCACAAGCCCCCGATTGAGAGCTGCTGTGTGTTCACCAGGGGGTTTCCCTGGTGAACGAGAGGGTCACCTTTCTGAGACTTCAGGTTGTGGACAGGAAGGCTCTAACTGTTGCATGTGCATATGCACCCAACTGCAGTAAGGAGTACACAGGCTTTTGGAGTCTCTGAGTGGGGTCCTGGAAGTGGTTCCGCCTGGGGACTCTATAGTTCTAGTGGGGGACTTCAATGCTCACATGGGCAATGATGGAGAAGACCATCGGTGCCTGTCGTAGTGGCAACCCAAAAAACCCGCTGGTGGACAGCAATGGTGAAGGAAGCCTTCAAGCTGAAGAAGGAGGCCTTACGGGCTTGGTTAGCCCAGGGGTCTCTGGAAGCAGCTGACAGGTATCGGGTGGCTCGGAAGGCTGTGGATTCAGTGGTTGAAGAAGCAAAAACCAGGTATGGGAGGAGTTCAGGAATGTTTGGAGAAAGACTTTTAGTTGGACTCAAGGAAGTCCTGGCTGTGGGACAGTGGACCAGCTCTTTACCTTCACAGGGCTTCTTGGGGGGGCATAGAGTGCTCAACCAGCCTACATGTGTTTTGTGGACTTGGAAAAGGTTTATGACATTTTCCTTCGGGGGATCATGTGGGGGGTACAGTGGGAATATGGGGTCCCGGGGCTGTTGCTGCGATCCATACCAGCGCCGGTACCAGCTCGAGCCAATGCGAGAGGGGAGTGACGTTTATATACTGTGACTGGAGTCAGTGCATTGACTGTCTGCCCACGACCGCTACAATCTCCGTGCACGTAATTAAACAAATGCATAATGTTTTCTGTTCATCAGCATCATGTTCTCTGCTCTTTTGTTGAAATTGTGATTCCGCCGAACCACGCGTAGCATTGATATGAAGGCAAATATTGTCATTATAGTATTGTTTAGCGGACTCTGTTGCTCTGTCTTCTACCGCGTTTTTTTTTACGTCACGTCTTACCTCCTGTCTGAGGAGTATATGTGACCAGCCAGGTCAGGAGAATTTCCAGAGCAGCCCCCCAGAAATTATCTAGATATTTTCAGGAGTGTATATGTGAAAACCGCTTAAGATGCAGAATGATTTGACGTAGATGCAATTCTTTGGGTATAAAGCTGTTTCTAGAGTTACCCATACTTTGATGCTAGAAATATGCAGGCCTCTATTAAAAAGAACGTACATGGTTTTAGCTACAGTCTCAAACATTTAGCATTTATTTTCTGTTTTTGTTGTTATAGTACATTTAAAGTAGCCACTGCAGTGCTTTGTATATAAATGAATGAGTGCTGCATAAATACCTTCACTCCTCACAATCAGCTTAATCCTTCAAGCAAACACACTTACCCTCAGTGATCTGAAACTCCAGGGGTGGAGGGGAAGGAGAGGCAGGAAGGATGCTGCCTTTTCAAAGTGAGATGAGCTTCTCTGAACATTTACCCATCAGCCCCTCCACTCTCAGAGGGCTAATCCCAGAGGGAGAGCGGGCGTCCGCGGAGGACTCGTCTCGTATGCGTTAATGGGGGATTACACATGTTAACATCTATCTCACAGTGTGCTTGGCCAAAGGGGCTCTGCTATAGGGTTTTAGCATATGAATAAGGAATAAGGGGATGATTGAATAGAGGCGATGGTGAGAGTGAGAGCTGCCACTCGAGGTGGAGCGATGGGGGTAGAGTGATTAGGGTTTGACACAAAGACTGAAATCGAGATGGGAGAGCTGAAGGAAAGGGCGCTCTGAGCTGAATGAATTTCTCAGATTTGTTCCAGTGTACTATTGGAAGGTAAAATTTGGGATCATTTGTGAAGATAATTGTTTAATCTTTCTCCCAGGGCCTATAGGATGCTCTTTTTGAGATTTGGTGATGAATTTGGCATAAAAAAGCAAACTTTGAGTGTGTTTCATTTTTATTGTTTAAGGGTTTTTGTTATAACAATAAAATAATGAAATATACCTTTATTTGATCTTTTTTGGATCTGGCATATTGACTATGATGCCAGAGCTCTTCTATGAGACTTCATCTATTATAATTAATGAAGAAAAGTATTTTTAAAAGCATTTATAGACAATATCTTTTCAGTAGCATACAAAGCCTTCTAACAGCTATAGAAATTTTAACTAAAACGCTGTTGTCTGTTTCCTGTTTCTCAACGACACTCAACATGTCTTTAAACCATGATAAAGATCATATCTGAATATGTGTTAACAACAAACTGTTAGATTTGAAGACAATGGTTTTACCAGGGATTTTGGATGGCAAATGACATCTTCTTTGATGTTTTTAGTTTTCATATTGTATTGTTTAATTTGGCAGAATTATCATGGTCCATGGGAAACAATATATGTTGGATGCCAATGTTCACAAGCTGATATGACATCAGAAAACCATAATGTCAGTGGAAACCTGCTCAAAAAAGACAAAAAATGTTTACAAGAATGATGCGGCACGCATTCAAAGCATTGATTTGTTGTGTGTTCCATGGGCTTTTATGGAAAAAAGTTAATTTTCCTAAATCTCTGTGTATTCGTTTTACTTCTGCCCTTATAGCCGGCGATGGCATTGACATGCAGCACAGGCATCAGCAGGGCTCTCTGGGAGAGCGAGGTGTTTATTTCCTGAAGGTCAGGCCTTTTGTGTGGAGAAACTTCTTGCCAGATGAGATAGGGGAGTAAATTGCAGATCCATCATCCCCTCACTCCCTCTTTCCCTCCCTCTTTTCTCTTTTCCCTTATATTCCCTCCTTCCCACAACATCTGTCTTTAATCCTGTTCCCTTCTCCTCTTTCTTTCTCTAAAGTGTTCTCTTTCTTCTTTTTGCTCACATTTTCATCCTCATCTTTGGTCTATACCGCTCATATTAGAAACCACCTTCTCCTTACTCTTTGTGCTCAATTCCTCCCCTCTCTTTCTGCATCTCACACACTCCCTCTCTCTCTCAGTGTGTGAAATCAGTGGAGTAACCGTTGGCACTCTCTGTGATTTATGGCTCACTCTGAGCGGACCCTTATCAGGTGCAGGCAAGGCTCTCCGTGCTGCTGCCTGCGTCTGAATGACAATGGAGAACCAGTCGCATAATGCTCTGCAGCCTCGCCCCTTGCATTCTGGACACTGCAGATTACATCTAGCTCTTTGATTTATGGACGCCATTTTGGCTCCTGAGAGGGACATGAAGGTGAGGGTGGGGAGAGGCTGTGGTTTCTACGGCCACGTCTGCACCCGGCCAACATAATTTTATAAGGGAACCTGGTGAAAGTGTTTTGTATGCATATTGTTGTGAGCATAAAAGCTGATGTGTTTATAGTATTTATGTGCAGGGATATGTATGTGTGTTCATGAATAGGTGTCATTTATCATTCTGTCAGAGGTGTTTCTGCACAGTGACTGTTGGTGTGCAGGCACATTGACATCCAGAAGTTGAAGTTCATTGAGAAAAAGAAAAAGAAAAAACTGGGTTGTAGAGATTAAGAATATAAAAGTTTGCCGAATGCGTTATCTACCTCTTTGTTATTCCTCGCTTCTCCGCTGTAATTGAATCATTGCCATGTGCATCTCTGGAGATGAGATGTTATTTTGGAAAATTATTTAAATGTCAAAAATGTGTTAGCTAATGTAATTAACAGAGAACGATCACAGCTGCAGTTCTTTGTAGGAAAGACGTAATTATGTAATCTAACACATTAAATGAGGAAAATGAGCATCTCAGATTAAAACACAGCAGGTGTTTCTTTGCTCAACAACCATTAATATGTTAAGAAAAGACTAAAATTTGTCACTTAGGTCTTTTGGGGCTGCGAATAAATGTTTGCATCTTTCACATTTGTGTCTTTATTATGAGGAGAGAAGAAGCAGAATCTACATCAACTGAGTTTCTATCAATACTATATGTAAAGGCTTTTTAAAATGAGAAAGACAGCCCTTGGGTCCTTAAGTGGAAGCTTTGCTTACTTTAACAAAATCTTGGATTCCATTTTGGTTTTGTTGATATTTTTTAAGACTGAGCATTACATTTTCCCCATGTAATTGCTGCCCCCTCATTTGCCCCCAGAAAACCTTTTCTTTATCATCTGATGGGTCTTCCAGTATTCAGAAAATGATTGAGAAGCCCATTAAACATGGCTGTCAATTAGTTTGTTTGTTTGCATTTAATGACGTTGTTTCCTTCTTTCTAGATCCTTGCTTGTGTTGTACTTACTCTCTGATGTACGTCACTTTGAGTAAAACCGTCTGCTAAATGAATTGTTTTTATTTTTCAAGAAAGAAAGAAATGTCCCTGTTATGCTATAGATAATCATATGGAAGAAGATCCTGTAAAAAATCAAAGTTTCAGAGCCTCAGGAAACATTTCACTTTTACAAAAAGTAAGCCAAAACTTGCCTGACTCTATGACTGTATGCTAACACTGAAGCCAAGCTAATAAATCTGTAATGTATGCATCAGGCTGTGACCTTTCTAGTCTTGCCGCTCAGTCGCTTGGGGTTGCTTTCATTCAACAACAGCTGTGAATAAATGTAAATATACATGTAAATGTCATTCTCTTACAGTGAAGTTCCCTTTTCCTGTTTTCCCTGACCAGGCCAGTAAAATGGCCGCCAATAAAGTCTCCAGTGGCAGGCAGCTCTCTGATAAATGTTTCCCTGAATACATTTCTACAGTGATGAAAACCAAAGACTTAAAGAGGTGGAGGCCTTGAAAAGGGTGAAGCTTTACACCACCAGAATAAGCGAATAGCCTACACAGACCTGAGTGTGTTTGCTTCATATTCCAAAGGCTGTAAGAGCTGTGGCTCAAAGTGGGTTTAAAAAAAAAAGACTGGTTGTTATGGTTCTCGCAGTTGCCAAGTGGCGAAGGGCTAAGTGGAGATAATGTGTCCTTGTAGGTCATCAGAATATGGAGAGGCTATGTGGGAGGTGTACTCAGTGGACAGATGGCCAAAAATCACATGAAACACCGACCCACCCTCACTGTGTTTACATACAGGAGAATTTCTAACAGTAGTACAACTTATTTTAAGGTCATAGTGTGGAGACGCCCTTATTCTATTTATGTCTTATTAGACTTTGTTCCCATAAAGTTTCCCAAAGAAAATACTCTAGTGTACTAGAATAGTGTACTTAGACTGAGAAAGTGTTAGTAAGACAGAATGTTGCACACCTTAGATCAAATTGTGTGTATTATGCAATGGTTCAACATTCATTTCACTGGAAATTCAAGAAATTCTTTACTCTCTTCCAATGCATTCCCTTAAGGCATGACTGTTTTGGTAAATGTCAGTGTGACTGTTTGACAGCATCATTGGTATTTCAAAATATTGGGGATATACAGATGTATGTAATATGATGCTATATATAATATATTTGATACTGTATGTGTGTGTGTGTGTTTTGTGTGTATGCACATCAGAAAGTCAAACGGCAGCAACATGGGAGGCCTAAGTCGGGGTGTTTGAATATTTTTAGTTGTAGTTGATATTTCACATAGACACACAATTATGGGAAAACACTTTATGATATACAGCCCTCCATAAAGCTAACCTTACTCACACCTCATTCCAACCCTAACCCTATAACCAAGTCTTAAACCTCTTTAACTTCCCCTTGAAGAGGACAGGACTAAAATGTGTTCAGTCTCCGAAAATGTCCTCGCTTTGAAGGTCATAATCAAGGTCTCCAGAAAGACAGTTAAACAGAAACATGTACACACACACACGCACACAAACACACACACACACACACACACACACACACACACGCAAAGGTAACTAAAGATCATTTAAAAAAACATGACACACACTTAATCCAAATAATAACATAAACAAATATTCTTGACAAAAATACAACAACATGCAAAATAAACCACATCAACAGACTGACTGACACACATGCACACATATTCACATTTACACACACAAAGGGGCACCATGCAAGTCTTGGAAGGGGTCCTGGACACTGTCATGGGTCCACACGTCAAATGAGCCGGGAAGCCAAACAACAACAATAACAACAGGAGTTAGAGCATATGGGGCTCTGTACTAGCGGAGTAGGGCCATGAGGTCCCCAGCGTGTGTGTTTGTGTGTGTGTATCTGTGTGTGTGTTTGTGTGTGTATCTGTGTGTGTGTGATGGTATCAGAGGGATAGTAACTGAAGACTGGTTCCATGACAGATAAGAGAAAGGAAAAAATGTGGTTGATTTTAAAAGGAAGAATAAAAGCCAATAGTGTAAGACGTAATGCTCATTTATAAGACTTTCTCCACATCTGATGGTTTTGCATCACTGTTCAAATCTATTTTAGCATGAAAGACACTCCAATAGTAAAATAAACTAAGGTTTTCACCAAGTTTGAACAGACATGTGTGCAGCTTAACAAAAATATCACATCTGTTTTTGTTGATACAGTGCTTTGCCCTTTTTGGAAAACATTTCAGTTGAGATTTTTTCTTTCCAGTTATGACTTACAGTAACTCAGGTCTCACATTGACTATTAGTGTTCTGTTTATTCTCGTTATACATGCCAATGCTGATTTACAACTTGCACTAAAACCATTACTCAGATCTTTGAACAGTGGATTAGGAGATTATTTTTGGGTAAAAGCAAAAGCAATTGATTATTTTTAAGCAATCCCAAAGCATTTAGTCCTGTAGCTTCTTAAAATTGTGCATTTTCTGCATAGGCAGAGTTTAGGGTGGTGGGGGTTCAGGCGGTTCACTGAACCCCCTATTGGCTATAGATACAAATGTAAAAGTATTTAAGTATCTACTTAACTATATATTTATTGTAATGCCAAATAACAGATGCAAATGTTAAAGTAATTATTTTCATAAAGCTGTGGTTATTTTTAAAGAGCTGTGGTACCACTAATATCACTATGGATTGCGCATCAATTGCATATATCTGCTGCGTCTAAAGGTACAATTCACAAGCATATTGGCTAATGATATCAAAGCGCAAACACACACTATTAAAATGTTCCTGCTTGTGTAGTTTGCACTTGTTTTGAGTATGATTGTGGAGATAAGATGTCCGCAACCCTACTTCTGCACAGAGCTGTGCTGTCTTCATGATAGAGCTAATTTCTTTCCACATATAGATGGGTTAGAAATTAACTCTATCCCTGGGAGGGGAGGGGACACTTCTTACTGGTTTATTGTTAGTCCACTCGACAATTGTGAACAAACTTTCATATGCATTAGGTAATTTTTCAGTGTAAACCTGTCTGAAAATGGAAATTATGAAGTCATACATTTCAGAAACCAAACATCAGATTTCTCTTGCATGGGAAGTGCTCAGATTTGGACTATGCAGCCTTAAACAGAAAGTGAAAGTCAGAGAAATTGTGCGTGGGTAAGGGGTGGTGGAGCGAAGTTGAACTTTTGGCAAACACTGCATGGCCGCAGATTAAGGAGATGCAGAGCAGGGATTAACCACCATGAATAAAAAAGTAATTCTTGGTCTTATGTTTGTCTGCCTGCCTGCTTTTACACACACTCTACAACTTTGCTCTCACAGCCAAACACACTAACTGTCAGAGTTCAGACACACTCTAGCTATACATAATCAGACGTAAAATTCCCAGCGAGAAAAAATCTGCTTCTACCATGGCCACATAGAATTTTTTGCTCTGATTGGCTGGCAGAAGTCCATTAGTTTCTTGTAACGAAGAGCATAACTGGATCACTTCCACAAAGGTTTTTGTCATTCTGAATTATTGCCATAATAAAAGTGATGGAAGTGTTGTGTGTGTCCAATTCTTTGCTGTAAAGATAATTATAAACATGTCATGTATTGATGCAGGTTGGATCCTTTACCATACAAATTTTGATGAAATCATTTCCTTATTCATAATGAGGGAATTGAGGTTTCCATTTAAGAATGATTGCTAATTTGATAAAGATCAATGATTTGCTGATAGTTATTTGAGAAGTTGTCGTTTTAATGCTTTAGAAGTACGTGTCATTTATTATAAGCAGTAATCACCAACAGGAAGAAAAAAAAACTGTTACATCATCCACCTAGTTTAATTCTGATATTCCGTTGGTGACATTGCCAATTTGTATCAGCTAAGAAATTGTAAAAGCAAACAAACTTATCTTTTCTGAATTCATATTGTATCAAGTGGCAAAACACAGTATAAATGCAATAATCTACTCGCAAAAACATTAGGACATAAATTCATATATTTTCAAATACATTTGCTGAAGAACATGGTGCCCTCTGTGTGCACATACACTCTCAGAGCTACACAGTGTTGAGCAAACATGTGCCAAAACATTAGCTTACAGTACACACTCACCCTCTTATTTCATCTGAAAGGCCCACTTGTAATGCTATCACTCTCAGAGTCAATTTTTGCACTTTTGCTCCTATAATCCCAATTAAGGAGCTCATTCAAAATGATGGATAATGCCCCTCGTAGTGCCTAGCAAAAACAATTTGGCTGCTGTTCTTGGGGAAACCTAAGAGGAGAGCTGCGCCACACACATCATTTTTCAGCTTGCTTTTACAGAGCTCATAAGAGCAACGGCTGTAAGTGACTCCTGGGTGAGTTGATTTTGGCCAAAATGGGCTCTCGTTTTCATGGGGAATATGGTCAAACACATAAACACACATACACACAGCAAGAAGAGCAAAGAAGGATTGAGTGGGGAGAGTATTGGAAAAGGTGGATTACATGTAGATAAAGCAAGAGAGAGTCAGATATCTAGAGAAGAAGGACTGGCTTAGACACAGTCCTCAAAGATAGCAGGAAAAAAGGAAGAAAAACTAGAGAGAGAAAGTAAGGATGCTGAACCACAATTGCAGAGTGCAGACGACATAACTTACATAGAACCTTTCAGCACGAGGCCAGTGTGGTGTTGGATACAAACAGGGCCGGTTACACCGTGTTCCTGATGACATGACTACTGGGAGTGTGTGGAGTAATTCCTGCTGCCATGGTTAGCTACTGGGGGTTTGGGGTTTGGCACACGTAGATGTTTCCACAGCACAAGGATGTTTTCATGTGATACACTTCTGTTCACGGGGCTTTTTATATGTGTAAGTGTCTAACTGCTGTAATTTTTCATCTGATCGCCAAGTAATTATTAGCCAATGTTTCAAATGTTGCAATTTATAAAATGCTGATAGCTGAATCACTTATTATGTAAATGAATGGGATATGTGACTCAGGTAGAAAAAAAGCACTCTGAGGTAAGAAGAAGTTATAAGAAGCAAATTAAGTCCATGATGACAGAAATACAATTTTAAGACTGATGGAAAAGAACTCAGTTGGTTTTCTAGGGTGGTATTATACACATGCATTGACAGATATTAAACAGTTAGGTATAACAGAAAACTGTTAAAACAGAATGCAATGTAGGTAAGATGCTGACTTAAGGATTATCACACCTGGCCAATGATCTGAAGGACATGCTTTCACAAAATGTAACATTCCCCACATGTGGGGATTTTACTCAGGAAGGTCCTTTTTTTTCTTCAGACAGTATTTATTGGAAGGTATATTAAGCCTGGTTGAAGCTTTGATGTGTTTCAGTGTCTGTGTGGAGCACTCACTAAAATATATTTTCAACTATATCTGTGTATTTAAGATGGAAAAAATGTCACACAGGCCTAATACAGTACATTGAACATAATCTTACATTAATTGTCTCAAATCAGAAACATACTTAAATAACCTTCCTCTTTTATTATGAATGTACATATCATTTAAAAATTAGTTCTGAGTGAAAATGAGCTGCAAAAAGTAGAAAATGCTGCTAATCCTTGTTTTCTTTTGTTAATGTGCCTTTCTGATATTTATTGTAGTTTTTTATGTCCTATATCTCATGCTCATTAATGGCGGAATGTACTGTAAGCATATCTTACACATATATTTGTTGTAGAAAGCAAGAATTTCAGAAAGAACAACTTGCATTGAAAATGTTTTCATGGAAAGTACCAAGATGTTACAGAATTGCCCAATATTGACAATAACATTGCATATAGACAGCAACTGTTCATTATGAATGGCTGCCCGCAAAAAAGCTAATGCTTCACACCCAGGCTGGCACTGTTGGACTATGAAGCATCTGGACATCTGATTCAATTCATCAGATTCTGTACATTTAGGTGGAAACAAAGCAGATGTATTTCCTTTCTTCACTCTTTCACTTTTCTCGTCTGTCATTTTAATACAAATTATTTTTCTATTAACTTTAATCCTTCTTTTTACTTTTGCATCTCGTTGCTCTCCATCTCTTTCTGATCTCTCCTCCTCAGTTTCTTCCCAAATCTTTCCTTTTCTCTGCAGTGTCATTCTACTCCTTTTCTCCCTCTGCCCCCCTCTCTTTTCATTCAACTGTCCTCTCTAGACCCCCCCTTTTTTCTACACCTGCATCTCTCATCCTCTTATCTCTCTCCTCACTCCCTCTGTACCCCCACACCTCTTCTCTATTCTTAGTTCCTCACCTTCCCATTTTTCCCACATCGATACTTCTGCTCTCTCTCTCCTTCCGTATCCCTAAGATTTTTACCTGGGCTGTTTCTCCTCTCTCTCCCCCATTATTACCCCCTCCCCTGAATCCCTGTGGCCGTTCCCCGGGCTGTTGGGTGCGGAGGGCGCTGGCTGGCGGGGTGATGGATGACCATTAAGGCAGCTTATTGGAAACAGTCTGATTTATGGGCAAGCGCTGCCTCGGCCTAATGGCTTCATTTCTTTCTGCCGCCACATGATGTCACAGCCAAGGTCACCGCAGCAACGGCCCCCCTTTGTTGTGGTTTCACTCGCTGATGACCTGAGAGGGATGGAGGGAGAGAGATGAAGGTGGGGACAGAGAGAGGGGGTTTGTTTGTAAAAGCACAGAGGTGATGTATGAGTGTGTGTCACTGAAATGGGTTGCGTTTGCAGAAATGCTTTAGTACAAATTATTTAGGTATGGAAATTGTGTTTTTTATTGGTTATCCCTTACCCCCCTTCCCTAAAGTCTCCCCTTTCTACTCCACCTTGATCCAACTTACTCTCCTTTCCCCCATGCTCTCTTGTCCTCAGTAATATTATGAACTCTATCCATTCCTCTCCCTTTTCCTGTCCTTCTCCTTCTTCTCTTCCCATCTTCCATACCCTCAATGATAGAAAACATACACACATTCACATAAACATACACACACATGCGGCTTTACAGCCTTCCCTCAGACAGCTATTACTCACTTCTACTTTAAATGAGCACCGTCAAATATATGGGCAGCCATTAAGAAGACGATCAATAAAAATGCCATTAGGGGTGGAGTAAAAAACGCTGATATTAGTGAGGCTCAAAACAAAATATTTGATTTTCCCGATGATAGTTAGTATGACAGTTCTCTCAGATCTAGCTTGGAGCAGAGATTGAGTCGGAAGGATCCGGAGATGGGCGGTGTGGAGGCGTGATGTGTGTTGCAGTTAGTTATTTATCCATGGATGTTAATTTGAAGCTCTGTGCGATATTTAAGTCGGCACGTTTCCCATCAAATTCAGCCTCAGGAGGGAGGTGTGCAACTGGAAATTTTTGACACTGTGAGCAGCAGTTTTTTTCTTTTAAATTACTTTTATTTTTAGAAAACTTTGTTTGATAAAAATGAAAAATCATGCACAATACTTTCTCGACTTGCAATATATAACCAGAGATCTGTACAAGGTTTTTTTCTGCCAGAAGTAATCTAAAGTGTCATTAAATTACAGGTTTCTTGAGTATCAAGCTTAGTGGTTGATACTGGGAACATCAGGGGCTTTAAGGGATGACAGAAATGACAAAAATCTGTCTGGGGTCATTCTTAGTGCAACCAAACATAACTTTGAATTGTTACTTGAAAATTGTATTTTTTTGCGAGAAGTGGGCACAGTTTATTAAAAATATAACTTTGCATACCATTAATTCGTCAACAGATTGTTAACTTCAATAGCAGTTCATCAGTTTATTTCATTAAAAATGAACTGAAGTGAACATTAATGTTTATGTTAACCGGTATGATCAAAAATCTACAAAAACATCTGCTTTTTGCAAAAGATTTGAGTACTTGAGAGGCCATGTTGAGTTAGAAAACTCAAAATTTGGAGCACCGGATAGCCTAGCAAAGTGGCTCCCAAAATGAGGGTCGCAAGACAGAAAGTTTAAATGACTTAAAATTGTATATTTTACCCATTATTGTGAAATTACATACAAAAAAGTTCTTCAATTTAAAATCAAACTATATTCCTTCAGTGTGATTTGAGCTGAAATGAAAGTAAAAACAGACACACTGAAATAATATAATTATTTTAAGGCTACTGTATTCTTTAGTGTTGTTCTAATGTCAGTGTTTGGATAGGCCTATAAGTGTGTGCTGCTGTGCACAACGTAAATGCTTGAACCACTTCCAGGGACAGAGGGGGTCCCCAGTTTTTCGCATCGTTATTTTTGGGGTCACAGGATTAAAGGTTAGGAAACCCCTAGCGGGTACGTTGTGCGCCCGCTGTACAGATACTACAGTCCCCTTCAGAGCAGCGGTGGGTTCAAATCCGTTCTTGGCCCTCATTGCATGTCATCCCCACTCTCTCCTCCAAACATTTCCTGTCTCTCTTCAGCTGTCCTTTCTAATAAAGGCAAAACTTGCCCACTTGTCTATATTGAAATCTACAAATAATAGCATTTTTTTTGTTAAATGACTACCTTCTTCACTGCAGCGGCGCTCTGGAAGTACCTTCATGTAGTTCAATAGCATTTCACAATAAAAGCGCCAAGGGAAGAGATGGGCATTTTGGCTAACTAAACTCTTTCAAGCACAGGGGGCAGTATGCTCTTGCTCAGGTTCTGCAATCCATCTTACCATGTCAGATCAGGGTTTGGACTTTAACAGAAACCAAATTTAACGGAAGTTAACGGTTCTGATCATTTTTTTAACATCCTTGTTTAAAAAATAATGAAAAAAATAATGATTAAAGATTAAGGGATGAATGCAGAGAATGCAGGAATGCATCCTAATGTCCATTAACCTTATTGTTCACATTTTTAATTTAGTGTGTGTGATGACAGCAGTGTTGGTCACGTTACTGAAAATAAGTAACTAGTTACTGTTACTAGTTACTACTATCAAAGACGCTGAGTTACTAACGGAGTTACTGCATTATAAAAGTAGCTAGTTACTGGGGAAAGTAGCTTGAGCGTTACTTTGTTTTGCTTTAATCCTCATATTAATGTACACATTATTTAGTGTTGCTGTGGCAGAATTGTGCTGTGACATCTGGAACATTTTGAATAACACTGTAGTCATTTTCAAATTGGCTACATCTCTGAAGGCAACAGGATGAACAGTTCATATTAACCATGTCCCCAACAACATACCTGTCAACCAGTCTACAGTCCAGCTTACAGAAGGTGGAGCAGGCAGTGTTTTTAATCAAGCCGGCTGTTTGGATGGAGCGTCTCCTCCTTGGTCTGCCGAGCTAACGTGAGCTGCACCTGGGTCTCCGGTGTCAGCAGCGCTGGGCTCTCTGACAGCTAGTTCAATAGAAGCGTGTTGTTGTTTAGCTCGTTGTTGTGAGAGAAGTTTTCTTTCCTGCACATAGACTACAACTCACTGCTGTATTCTTGTTGTTTAACTCAAGCAGTGGAAAATAATGTCGGTATTGAATTGAATGTGTTTGTTTACAGCCCACAACATTCTTTCTCCCAGGATGCTACCGTGCTGACATTAGTGTAAACTTGCCCGCTTGTTGTCGGCTGTTTCACGTAAAGTAACAAGTAACGAGAAATACAAAAAACATAGACTCTTTGGGTATTTGTGGTATAATTCTATTTGTTGAAATATTCTAAATTGTTGTTTAATGCCAATAGGGAAGATACATTGGAGAAGAAATTCAGTTTGGGGGAAAATATTAGAGGTCTCTGTGTGTGTCTATGCTCTGCTTTCTGTAAATCTCTATGACTGCATGTTTTCTAAGATTAGCTCAGCGTTCATCCATGGACATGTGTGTACCTTGTGAGTACCAGTGTGTGGGAAAGCGTTGCACACATTTGTTATGGTTAGGTTCGTTTAAGCGCCTCGGCTCATGAGTTTTAAGCACTGTGTAAATATGAGGGTCTGACTTCATCTGTGATTTATTTATTGACAACAGACGTTCAGTGTGGACCTCTGGGTGCTGGGAACCAGAGATCCTTGGACTCTCCAACGCTCAGACCGTGGTGTTTGTGTCATCACTGATACCTTGTTTTAAACTGACCATGAGTGCATTCTGGTTTATGTACCTTTTCATTTGCAGAATAGAGTTTACACAACTTGCAAGCTGAGATACAGTTCATAAATCTTATGGAATCCAGTTGATGACTAGCAAACAACATTATCATCTTAATAGTTAAGATCATACATTGCATGTTTTAAAAGCATACAAAAAATAGCACATGTGGTGAAAAAAGAGGGATACAGCAATACTTAAGCACAAACAGTCTTTTCATCCTTACACTGTCAGCTGAGATATATTGAAAATAACATGAACCTCATACAATTGTGTATCTGGTCGAGGTGTGGCTGCAGGCTGAGGCTCTAGACGAGGCAACAACATACTCCTAAATCTCAGGCTGCATGCTCACCAAGCAATTCTCTGGGTAGGCAGCGCAGCATGTATATGATTTATGACAAATCCCTCTCTCAATTTGTCACTGATGGCAGGAATGCATAATTCAAAAAAATTTCTATTTTGCTGTGTGTCCTCCCCCCACACCCCTACACCCCACCACACATCCACACACACACACACACAGACACACACACACACACACAAACACCAATATCAAACTTTCTACCTTTTTAATTTGCTTCATGTAATTGACTTATGGCATATGCAGAAAATGAGACATGTATGTTCTTGACTAAAGATTTGGTGCTCTGCAAAATGACACTGATAAAGAATTTTCTGAAAACATTTATCTTCCTTTATGTTATGAAGTTCATTTATCCATAACTGAAATGCTTCTTTTGTATTTGAGCGCTGCCAGCATACACATATTACATCTCCTTGTTTTGTATGTTTGCACATTAAATTAACACATGACCATTCATGCTTATATATCTGTGGGAGAGACAGAGTAACCCTGTCTCCAACAGATAATGTATTTGTACAGTACATTTGTAACAGCAGTTTTTTAAAGGATTAGCACAGTAGTCAGTCTGACCTATGCAAATCAATTTGCAAACATGAAACCATTTAGACTCAGTTCATTTTGGATTTATAAGAAGCTTTATCAATTGAAAAAGCCACTACATCAAAGCCAGTCCCTCATCCAATTATTTGGCATTAAGCTAGACATTATCAAAGATTTTTGGTATGAGAAAACTTAAAGCAAGCAATCACCATTACTCTATTATATGCATTTCCATCCTTTAAAACTGGCTTGATAGCAGATTTGAGCGTTACATAAGCAGAAGCCATCTTGGTTATTTACAAAATGGTAATTAAAGGTTACAGTTTGTCTGACCTTTGTCCTATCAGCTTGAACTCTGTCTAAACAGCTGTCCCCAAGCTGATAAAAAAACAGCAGTAGTCTTGTTCCAAGGCTACCAAGTTGCAAAGTGTATCTGGATTAATACCTTATGGTGTGTATCATGTTTCCCTGTATAGTTTGTCTTTTTGCAATCGTATATTCAGATTTAAGCATCACTTATGTTTATTTTTTCAAAATATTTGGTTTAGGTCAGCAAATAATATAAGATAGTTCTTTTAAAATTGAATTAACATTTCATTTTTGGAGAATTAGTTGATTTTTATGGATGTGTAAAATAGACAAAAATATGGACTGTGAGTTTGTGTTTTCATAATTGTTGTTTTCCTGTCTCTCTGCAGGCATGGATGTACAGTATTTGTTTGTGTGTGTGTGTGTGTGTGTGTGTGTGTGTGTGTGTGTGTGTGTGTGTGTGTGTGTGTGTGTGTGTGTGTGTGTGTGTGTGTGTGTGTGTGTGTGTGTGTGTGTGTGTTTGTGTACGTGCGTGCGTGTGGGCGTGTGTGTTTTATAGCAGCCCTGGTGATAGCAGCAGCCAGGCCTTATCCCAGTGGCTAGGTAAAGATTGATGCTCCTCATCTACTGGAATGGGGCTATAAAAGACAGAGCTGGACTGTACACTTGCCCTCCGCCTCTTCTTTTTCTTCCCCACTCGTTCTCATTGCTCACTTCTACCCTCTTGAACAATGATGTAAACATCCATCCATCCATCCATCCTTCCATCCAAAAGAGGTGAAACTCATTGGCCATACTGAAACCCATTGACTATCATCTGATGGTGATTTATAGTTTTATTAATCTAAATAAACAGACATTTGCGGTTAAAGGCAATACCTTATCCAACTCCAACTTAAAAAAAAAAAACTCTTGTTCCTCAGGTTGCTTATCGGACTGTATACCATTGGACGCACAAGAAAAAATAAATAATAACTGCTGGCTACATCAGAAGCCCTGTAAAACTGGCCATTGCCCTGAGAGGCTAAACAACCGCCAAAATTGTCATAAAATAGCTAATGGTTTCCAATATGAAATCCTTTAGTATTGTGCTAAACTTACTGAAAAATGTACTAGTTAAAACATTATTTGTCAGACTGGAGACGTGCGCAATGAGCCGCACTTGAACCCAAGCCAAAGTGAAGTTACAAAAAAGATTTAAGCTTTGATTAACTATTCCTCCTAAGACCTGATTTCGGGAACAAAATCAAAAATGCATGACAACTCACCTTTAATATTACATTTATATGACATTTGAAAGAACATATGCATTTGTAGATGTTCTTGATGAAAAAGACAGTAACAAAATAAACCTAAAGGACCTGCAACACTGTGCATTTTGACTTGCACTTTGTGGGTGACTTGTCCTGTACATAGTCTCAAGAACTTGTGACTTGACCTTATAACGGCTGCCACAGACTACAGACTTGAACTGAAATGACTGCTTGTGAATCAAAAAACCTGCCCCAATAGACGTTTAAGCAGCTCAGCTTGCATACTTGTTTCACATTCATTCCATTACAATAACTATAACTACTCACTCAGACTTTTTCAGGAGCCTCTCAACGTTATTTTAGAAATGAGTCCCATGGCTGCCATTTTAAATGTGCATCCCATTTGGGGTAAGAAGCATATAAAGATGGGTGGCTTATCAGAAAAGCTGAATAAAGAAGCTTTGAAGATATCCAGCAGAAAAGGTTTTGCTGATGTTCTGCTTAAGATTGTTGCACTTTGCTCATCAGTGTTTATTGAGTCATTAATTAGACCCCAAATCCCTGTGTAAGCTCTTGCATCAATGCACTGAGCAGTGACAATTTACTGCAAAACACACCCAGAGTTTGATGAGATTGTGAAGTGAGAATGGTCACCATGGTAATATGGTCAATATGTCCCCTCTGGTTGTATAGGTTTCCCCTGTGGATGGTTCAATGTGTGGAGGAGAATTAACATGTTGTGGGGTAAGTGATGGATAGGTTAGGTAGGGGAAACAATATCTAATGGCCTGTGTTACAATTGCATGCCCAGTCCTTTTATTTCCCATGGTGCCCTTGGAAGGTCAGTCACCAATGGTGCTCCAAATGTGTTGTCCCTTGCAGACTATTGCATTCTTTAATATTGCATGGAGCTCATTTAGAGGATGTTGGTCTGGGTACAGTAAACACACAAATGTGGATACATCATATAAGCATGCAAACACACTTTCTCTCTAGTAATTTTCCCTCCGGCTGTCAGGGGTATTTTCTAAGACGCTGAAGACGATTTTGGATTGATGCTACACGTGTGATGTGTGTGTGTGTGTGTTTGTGTTTGCATGATTGTTTTTGTATCATTTGTGTATGTATGTGCACATATGTGCGTATGGGCACATTTCCTAGCTCTACAAAAAAAAAAAAAAAAAGTGATACAAACACCTTTTCTGCTCTCCTCAGAGTCATCAATCACACTGCCATTTTAATTTATTTGCCTCTCCTGGTTGCATTGTCATTTATTTTGGTTGGAAGAATATCACCATTGTGCACCAGCACATGGGAGAAGTGCTTCTGTTATATAGGGCTTTCACACTTGCAGAAATCTCCTGAAAAACTCCCGATATTTCCCGGAGGAGCTGTATGTGTGAATGCAAACAGCCGAATTTTTCGCTCGGACTTCACCCAGAGTTTCTCCTGCCAGACCCCTAGTATTTTTTCCGCAGCAAGTCAGAGTGGGCTGATGTCAGAACGCCACAGGATATTCTCCGGATAATTCACCTCGAGCCAATAGGAGGGGGGAGTGACGTTTCTATACTGTGAGTGCTGCACGGTGCATAGAGTGTCTGCACACAACCACAACGATCTCCGTGCATGTAATTAAACGGCTGCATAACGTTTTCTTTTCGTCAGTATGTTGTTCTCCGCTCATTTGTTGATATTGTCATTCCGTTGGACTACACGTAGCATTGATATAAAGGCAAATATTGTCATTATAGCGTCATATTGCTGACTCTGCTGCTTCATCCACTACTTCAGCGTTGTTTTTTTCGTCATGTCTTACCTCAGGAGACACCCCGCCCCCCCTCCCATCTGACAGGGATAGTCTCCAGCTGTGAGGAGTATATGTGAACAGCCAGGTCTGGAGAATCTCCGGAGCAGTCCTCCCAATATTATCTAGATATTTTCCGGAGTGCATATGTGAAAACAGCTATAGGTTCAACTTTTGGAACACTGCCATGATTGTCAATATCATGTCTCCCTTACAAACCAATTTCATTTGTTCTCGCTGATATTTCCATAAATAAAGAACATTATTAAGCAGAAGTTAACTTTCTTAACCTAGCAATAATGTGCGCAGGTGAGTAGCGCTCTGAAACTGAGGTTGTGGGCGCAAGTGCAAAAAGAGCCGTGGAGACAGGCTCTTAGCCTTTTAAGGGCTGTGAGATTTATCGTTAGGGCTGCAAAGTATTGCAATATATTCAGTAGAGATGACACAATGCAGGATTTGAAATGTGAAAAGTTTGACAAAATTTAGTTATTTGTTCAAATCAAGAAAAATTATTATTTCCAGTCAAATGTAAGCATAACATAAAAAGTTATTATAGCCTGAAGTTAACACAGGTTATTAATGAATCATGGAAATAATCCGTTAAAATCAGAACAAAGCTACAGGATAAAAAATGCTGCTGATTCATAATCATTTTGATGTGTTGCAGTAACAGACATCATATGTCAAAAGTTAGGGGTCATGTATGTCATGACTGGATGAAGTAAATGTGAGGTTTCTTCCGTTTGGGGATTCCAGACTTGTTCTGTCCATCACACGAGACAACTAAGAAGACCTCTCCCACCCCGAGCCTCTATCCGAGTCCCTGCTGTCAGAGTGATATACTGCAGAAGGCAAGAGATGCTGAGAGTGCAAGAGATTGAAGGTAGTCTGTTGTGGAAAAAATGTGTGCAGACACACACACACACAAACACAGATGCACAGACATATATATATATACGTATATATATATATAAGCTTTTCAGTTCAAAACAAATGTGTGTCATTGGCTGCTATGGGGACACACTGAAACAACACACTGTAACAACACATTTCATCAACACAATGTGACAACTGAGGGTTACCCCAAAGTGTTAAAACTTTGATTATTCGTTCAAAAGTCGAACACACGGATCCTTCCATTCCAGCTATACGGGGGAGCTCAATGATGACACCTATGTCTAAAGGTGGTATTTATCTGTTCAGTGATGATTGCTACCTTTAAATTCTTAATGACCATAAAAGGTCACATAGAGGAATTTCATAGGAAATTCTCTGTATTATTATAATCATATTTCTTTACAAAAAAATCTTTGTACCCCATGGATTCTGACCTCTATTTTTGTCTAATCTGTTTCTATGCATATCTCTTCATATTTTATCATTGTTGACTATTGTAGTGCTTGTGAGTATTGAAGCCATTTTTTATGATGATTTCCCCAAAGAAATGTTCAAACCCTGCGTATTGTGTCAGACTTTATCACACAGACTCAGTAAAGCACTCAAGCCTGGAAGGCACTCTTTATGAAAGCGCTTGTGTTATGTTGTGACAGTTTCACCATTGTGAACAGAATGATGCAATAAGCCAACCTGCTTTATTGACTATGTGAATCACAGTAAGCCTTGATTCAGTGTAGCTACCAGCTAAACGCTACATGCTACTCGCTAATCTCGGTGGTGTAACTTGATACAGGCGGAGCAGATCTCTCCACCCTACTCCAGGGATCTTTATCTCTACAAGACGATTGAATTATTTCTCCTTGCTCAGCTGGAGGAATTGAGTTACAGCGGCCATAATGCACAACAACAGAGTGCTTGTGTCATAGAACTGCGTCAAGAAAAGAAGAGCAGAACACATAGCTGGATGCTAATTTAGCAACAAGTGAGTGCCTAGACTCCTTACCGTAAGTAAAATATCAGGGTGACACAGAAAAAACAAGGCAGAAAACAGAAAAATATTCCCTCTTTTCTTTCAACAAAGACATTTTCACAATGGCTTCCAAAGTTAAGAGGATTGTGTGCTGTCTTATTGATTTTTTTCGTAGCAGTGTCCGGGAGATGGCGCCGAGAAAATGAGGTCTGGCTTGAAGGTTTATGTCCTGCCACAGTTAGGAGGAAACGTGAGCCGAGGATTCAGCTGGCCTTTTATAGTAAATGTGCTCCCTCTAGATGGACTTAAAGTGTCTGTTTTCCGGGCTATAGGAGGGGAATTAAATATGAAGGGTATCAGTAAATGGGCAGGAAGACTCCAAATGAGTGCTTAGGGACAGTTTCCCATTATTGTCATCTATTATCTTGGACAGATAGTGATGTTGGCCACTGAGTCGTCAATTGCAATCGGCTGCACGTTGGTGGCAGGCGGACAGGTTATGGGTTATGTGAAAACAAAGCAGTGCAGTTAACTTTTAAAGGGATAATTTGGACGTTGTTTGCACCACAATCAAATAGAAAACATTAAAGCAGGATGCAAAACAATGAACTGGAACAGCACAACAGAGCTTCCAGTTAGTGATTAAATAACCAGCTGAAACTAACCTGCTGTAAACTGTTAAACAGTACATGAAACCATGTACCACATCAATGAAGCAGGAATAATTTGGTTTCATTTAAGGAAGAGAGTTGTGTTAAATCTGTCTTTGAAACTATTGTCCATTGCCATGACATAAGGTTGCTGAAAGATTGACCACATACTCTTACACCATGTGATATGTTACTGTAGTATTCTCACTCCATGTTCAGCCTGTGTCAGATACACACTTAGTTTTGGGCTCACCTCTGTGTAGCCGCTGTAAAACGCTGCTCTGTACACAGACAGTCACTCTGAATAATAGGCCTGCAAGCCATAAATGTCAGCCCTTTAAATCACACACAGGCCGGCGCTGTGTCCCAGAGAGAGAATGCTTCATCACCGCTTAAACTACAGCTGCCCATTTATTATGTGTATGTTTATAAATCACTAAGGAGACATCGCATTCCTGAAGCCTGTAAAAAAGAGAGAAAGAGAAGAGAGGGAAGGAGAAGATTGGAAAGAGGAAGAATAGGAAAGAGGGACTGAAGTGAAGATGTGTGAAAAGTGGTCAGGATGAAGAACTGTAGTCGATGTCATGTCTGATTGCTTCATTTTTTGAACTATGATACATATGATGATGGATATTTTGGGGGGAAATCAAAGTGTTCTTGTTGCCTTTTTAAGTTCTAGACTGCCCCTGAAGGCTGATGACTTTTATTTGAGTTGTGAAGAAGCAACTGCATGGCTGAAAATCTACACTGTACAAACTCAAATCTTAGCAAGTGTACGAGTGTAGTTTATAAACTAAAATATCTCATTACATTTTTTATAAACATCTTACTTCAAGATTTCAAAATAAAAAAATACGGTCTTCTATAAAACAAACTAATTTATTATGTACATCTCATTCCAGACATTTAAGTAAAATTTGCTTGCTGCATTGGCAGATATTTTGTATTTATTAAAAGTAATTCAGGACATCATTCTTTGCTTTTTATAAATTAAATTAAGTTTGGACTTTTTAAGTGAATGTTGCTCATAATAAGTGCAATGAGATGTTGTTTACACTTGCTTAGAGTTGAGTCTTTGCAGTGTACAAACAGTGTCTTAAAGTTGTTTATAACAGGGAAACAGAGGTTTCCTGGGCATGGAATCAAACAGACCTACTGTTTGAATTTTCACCTTGAAAATGTGTTCTTCCCCAACACTCTTTGACCCAGGAGGGTATTTGAGCTGAGCTAACACAAGCTCATCATTCACAAGGT
This sequence comes from Tautogolabrus adspersus, assembly GCA_020745685.1. Lineage (NCBI taxonomy): Eukaryota > Metazoa > Chordata > Actinopteri > Labriformes > Labridae > Tautogolabrus > Tautogolabrus adspersus. The sequence goes on along the minus strand of CM036541.1, from coordinate 17,470,912 downwards.
TTTTACAGGAAGTCAAATTATCCTTAAAGGCCTTGTCTTCTCAAAAACAAACAGACCCAGTAATTATAACTACTAAAAACACTCACGGCCTGATTCGCTAAGAATAGATTGTGGGTTTATTTTGATGTCAAACTTGAAAAATGAAGAAGTTTCACTGTGTCAAATAAAGCTTCCTATCTGAATGGAGCAAGCAAGATCAACTTGAAAAGAGTCCCTGACATCCTGACTGATTTAAACCCCTGGTTTTATTAGTAATAGTAATGTCAACTTGATATTTACAGACTTTCAAAAAAGTACAGGTGATTTATTTTTTTTATTTTCATACACAGGCTGCTTTCCTGATTACCGGAAAGTTTGCCAGTGTTTAAAAAAATGTGGCACAGTTACCACCTGGTCATGCAGACGTTTTTTTTGCTCAACTCAAACTGCTTGTGTAGCGATTTAGACGCTTTTTTGCAATGATGCTTATTTGCATAGCAAGGGGATCATTTTCCCCCAATGACTGTATAATAGCTCATTTTAATCAGTGTTGGGAGTAACGTGTTACAAAAGTAACGCAATTAAAGTAATGTATTACTTTTTGCTGTAACGCAGTAATATAACGCATTACTAAAAACATTTCGGTAATATTATACCTGTTACAAATCTCAGTAACACGCGTTACAACGCATTTAACCTGAGATGGGTTTTTTAAGAATTCACCAACACCACGACTCTGCAAGATATTCCGCCGACAGGGAAAAATAGAGCGAATAAGAGTACTTCCTGTTACTGTCGCTAATACCGCCATAAAATAACAAGAAGAAGAAAGAATCCAGAGACAGATTCAACATTTGCGAGATGGACATACTTATTTATATATACATTATTTTAGTGCGAGTGTGACTTTCTACATCCAAAAACAGCAACAGCAACCTAAACAGCGACATAACGCTAATGTATATACTGGTAGGGCTTAATCTGGCACTGTGCCGGCGTGTGGCGTATGTCTGAGACTGAGGCTCATACAGATCAGATTTCTGCTCTTAAATGTGCGGTGTAGAAGTTTTTGGTTTAGAAGTGATTTTTGAAGAGACATTCACAGTAGAAATGCCGCTAGGAGGAGGAGTTGAGATATTCGAAGTGTTTCGGGCAGAGGGTGAATGTCTCAGCCGCTTTTTAGTCAAACACATAAGTCATACTTCTGCGGTTATTTTGGTGAAAGTAACTCAAAAGTAACTCAAAAGTAGTGTAACGCATTACAATTCAGAGACAGTAATATTGTAATGTAACTAATTACTTTTAAATGACAGTAACTACTAATATATAATGTATTACATTTTGGAAGTAACTTGCCCAACACTGATTTCAATACACGTGACCATCACTGCCACACAGAGAAGCTGTCTGCTCTGCAACACAATTAGGGGTGCATTTGACCCCGTGCTTGTGTTTTGTAAATTAGCCCTGAGTAAAAGCCATTCCACTTTAAAATGAGGATCTGTCTATCACTTTTCAGTGGGGCTTTCTGTGCTGTGAGCTGAGCTTCAGCTGACTTCAGCTTACAAAAAGTTTGCATACATCATCTAATTTAATTACATAGCTGAAAATGATGGTGACATAACTTGATGTCCAATCCACAGGAGTTGTTATGGATAACACTGGAAAATATGCTGCTTGGTGTAGCCCTCCTGGCTGTGGTTCCATTTAATGATGCTGTTCATAAACATTAAGCTGCACAGTGATACAGACTTAGATTTTGCAGAATCATATCTGAGCCTAAAACCCAGTCATTTCATACAGTACTGTATGCATCAATGAACTATAAAGTCATTCAAAGAGTCTATATTGTTGAAGAGAAAGACACAACACATGTTTTACTGTGTAACTTTTATCTGTAGACATATACAATGTACATTTATTTAGCTGTGTTATCACACAGGTGCCTGTGCAGTGTCAAGCTACACTACCTTTCGCCACAGACTAACACTCTTTTGTTAGGGACTGTTAACAATAACATTCGGCAGACAGTGTCCCCAGTGTCTGACAGAAACGTCGGTCCACAGGCAAAAATAACTCCAGAAGATCAGTCAGAATAAGCCAATCAGGTCTTTCATCCTGGCCCTTTTACAGTCCCAGCTCACAGATTTACAAGTTGCGCTGAGATGTACTGTTATCCTATATATGTGTATACATTCTTTTTATGAAGCAGAGTGCAGTTACTCTCTCCGTCCCCCCTCATAAAAGAAGGTACATTCCTTGATTTTACTCAACCTGTGGTCCCTTTATGTATGGCTGGAGGGTTTGGATGAAGACTGGCTCTTCTTTACTTTGTTCTTTCCATCCTGGTCTGGATTCTGTGTCTAAGAAAGACACCGGGGAAACTGGTTGTGGAAGATAAATGGGGGAAAAAACTGAGTTGATGTGTTGCTTCTTTCTTGCTTGTGTCACTTCACCTAAACATATTCCACTTCCTCATAACCTATTATCTGTCCATACATATTGTTTGACTTTAATGAGGATTATACGATTTTTGCATAATACAACATTTTGATTACTTTCTATGAAATGATAGCTCTTTACATCAAAGTGTTGACATTTTTGGATTATACTGATTAATTAAAGTTGTGTACAAAGTTAAAACTTGCAACTGCATTGTAATGACATAACTTAACCTGATTCTACTGGAATATGATCAATGCAGTAGATTAGAATTCAATTGGAGTACACATTTTAAATTCATGGTCTATGTTAATCAGTGGAACAGTATTTTTATTTAATATATATTGTTGCATTTTAAGATCTAGGACAAGATAAATCTGCAGTCATTGCAGTTTCTTTAGTGATTACTTCTTTTTGTGTTGTACTTAATTTGTAATTGTTTGTTTCGCATTAAAGGTACAGTATGTAGAATTGCATGCTAATGTTTACATTAAAATATCTAACTGCAATTAAAAATGGACTAAACCCATGTTATATATGTTTTTTAGTTGAGTACTTACATCACCTCAAATATTTCCAAAAGTTATCAAAGCCAGAGAAATCCGTAAATTTTTAGTTGTAACGGTGCGTGTCTTGTAGGCGGCCGCCATGATGAGCCGCCATGACAGACACGAAATGTTGATCGTTGTCGAGGAAACACCGGATGTTACGTCAAAGACCGCGGCCTAAGCTAGCGCTAGCTGCTACTGAAAGCTGCCGTTCTGTTGCTGTATGTGCTGCTGTGATAAAAAACGTCATGTAAATTATACTTGGATACATCGTCAGCACACATATTGTCTTTCTCAGGTTGGTTTTGCCCGTTCGTATTGATTCAACACGGAGTTCGTTCGTTTTTCTCCCATAATACCCTGCGAATCTCGACATCATCTTTTGTTATTGTTTTGATTGTGAGAGCCCCCTAGCGGCGGATTTTACATACTGTACGTTTAACTTGAGTATTACAAATGCTTAAAATAGACTTAACCAGAGTTATTCTTCTGAGACTGTTGGGAATTATCTGGCCTTGGATTTGAAAACAACGATTACAAAATAATGTTGCAAAAACAAACTTTTGCACTCACACTGAACAGTATTCCATTCACACTCACTGTGTAGTGTATCAGTCCTTAAACACACAATCACTGGCCCACTTTCTCTTTTCCCAGGCTGCTCTGTTTTCCCTCAGGTGCTGTGGGGAGTTTGACAGCAGAGACCGAGGAAACCACATCTCATCAGCTGCTTGGATTCAGTGGGCTACACTGGGACTCAATTTTTACTAGCTGTGCCCCCTTCAGAATCCAGATTTAGCTAGTCTATCTTTGTCTGGAAGTTGTGGCTTTGACCTTTGACCGCTTCACCTCTGGGCGGTTGAAAGGTTGCCAATCTAGGGCATTTTCCTAAAGCGAGTCTGTAAAGGAGCCCCTGGAGAAACTGCATTAGGTTTTTATGTATGAATGCAACCACAAATCCCCAATTACATTTTGATATGGACCTATAATTAGCTTTGTCAGGAGGATGTTGTGCTAGCCTTCATTTCTTTCTTTCTCTTCTTCATGTGTACTTTCAAAAAAGGAAATGCATTGCATAACTGTGCAACAGGGAAATGAAAGGGCCTTAAATAGTTACTTGAAGGCATCACTGCCTTTAACATTAACATGTAATTTGAAGACATGAGGGTTGAAGGTTAGAAGAAATAGGATGTAGAATATTTTTTCCAACAACTAATTTAGTTACAGTCCATTTAAAAGACTACTTTTGAAGCTGACAAACAATAAATTGCATGCATTGTTTGTTTAAGAAACAGATTACTTTGAATCTTTTACATAAAATACTGGAATCTTTAGAAAAACTACTTTAGATATTCATCAGAATATCAGGTCGTACTTTTTGACCGTTGCCTTTATTGCTGCTTGGCTCCTCAGCCCGTCTAGATATGTCAATACAGAGCCTCGACTGCTCTTAATTGAGACATATCTGTATCGAGCAGCCAAATCTACAAGTCACTCATTGAATATGAAAAATGGAGAATGGGAGGGGGTGAGAGATCAATGATATGGATCTGCATGTGCAGACTGAGCCTTCATCCTGTGTTGGTGTGTATTTGCATGTGTGTGTCTGCAGCGTTATTGGACATCTGAATGAGTAATGATGTCGTCCAAGACTGGGCAATTACCACCAATGCTCATTTATTAAAGAGGGGATGGAGAGATTGAGGAAGGAAGATGGTGGCTCTGGTGCCAAGAATGAATAGGATCAGGAAATGACTAAAGAACAAATGCAGGAAATTCAACATTTATCCCATATCATTTCTCTAATGTTACATTCACGCCCTAAATTATGTTTCAGATCTTTCAACACCAAACAAGGCCTTGTGGTTCTTTTCAAATCAGCTACACAGCCTCAGATTTTCCAAAAGAACCAAAAAACTATGGATGATTGATGTGTTATTAGCAACCAAGCCGCTAACAGCTAGCTAGTCTATCCAATACATCTGATCGATTTTTTGTTTAGATTTTAACTGTTTAACCAACAGCTATCTGTCAATGTCTTATTAATGTTTAAATGTGTGATAAGTAGAGAAGCTAACAGTTCTAGTCAATCCATTTTCTAGCATTAGCTGTTGCTAGCACTCGTATTTAAGCTAACAGGGGAATACCTTGTTAAATGTGTCCCCCAGGCTAGTTAGCTAAAGACAGACATCAGTTTGTATGTTTATTGAGATGATTTAGGGATGAAAGAGGATCAGAGGACAAGAATCATTGTGTAATTAGATCTCGCCAGGAAAAATGTACAGCATTGGTTACTCATTCAAACACAATGAAGAGAAATGCAGATACGCAGTGATCTCTCAAAGTTAAGTTGAATGTGGCATGAAAAAGTTATGGCACATAAAAATCTTCTTAAAAGAAGGTTACAGGGGGTTGTTATAGAGAAAAAAAATTTCGTGAGAATGTGTATTTTGCATTTTCATAACAAAGTTATATTACAATCCAAACAGAAACAAAGTAACAGCACACCCTTGGTAATAGAGACCACAACTTAAAAGCATCATACAGTAGGTGTGACAAAAGTGATAAAAGCTTCAAAGAGATACTCTGGAGACACCTCAGTAGAAGGCCTGCACAATATGATAAAAATATGCGATAACATTGTTTCATTATGCGATAACTTTGATGTTTTTGAAACACTTCAAAGATGACTGCAAAATAACATCTTGCAGCCACCATTTTGGAATTTTCTTATGAAGATTTAGTGCCCATATTTGCTTCTTGTAGATTTTTAATGCCATTTCAAACTATTTTATTTTCACTTCAATGATTTTCCTTTTGGGTCCACCAAGAACTATATTGGTCATATGTCTTCCCCCATAACAACCACACTCCTATCAAGCCCATGTTTCTGGATAGGAAACTAAAAAAAAAATCTCTCTCCCAACCTTTCTTCTCTTGCACTTTCCTTTCCATTTTGCCTTCTCTTTCCCAATTTTCATCTCCCTTCTTTTTTCACCCTGTCTGTCTGCATGTCTGAAATGCTAAGAAAACATTGTGGCCATGTTGGCTATGCTGAGAATCAATCATCAGCTGCTTGATGATCAATGGGAAAGAAAACAAATCGTGGCCAAAGGAATTTGGGTTCTGAACTTTCCCCGCTCCGTTCATAACTCAGAGATGGTGCCAGGGAGGGAAACCAGCACTGACAAATTATCCTTGATATCGATGGATTTGTGTGTGTGTGTGTGTGTGTGTGTGTGTGTGTGTGTGTGTGTGTGTGTGTATGTGTGTGTGTGTGTATGTGTGTGTGTGTGTGTGTTTGCGTGTGTGTGTGTGTGTGTGTGTGTGTGTGTGTGTGTGTGTGTGTGTGTGTGTGTGTGTGTGTGTGTGTGTGTGCGTTTGCATGCATCTATCCATGCAAATATGAGAATGCTGCATCAATATATCTGTTGCTAATGTGCAACCTGTCCAGGTTTAGAAGTATTTCTATTTTTTTCTGCATTTTATGGGTTTTTAAAGAGAAATAGAAAGAAAGAAATTGTAGGGAGGGCCTCATTTGCCCTTGTCCACTTCAACCACATCCTGCCCCAGAATACCCCCCCTCCCTCACATGAGTAATCATACAGAAGTAAACCCCCTCTGTTTTGTATACACACATTCATCGATTGGCAAGACGTGCTTGACTCATGACTCAACCCCAGACACTCGCCATGCTGCTGTGTGGGTCTAGTGGTGCCACAGCACTCGGAGCGTCTTTGCTCTTCTGCCGTGTCACGAACCCACACAGAGGAGATATTGTTCATCAGGCTTGGGAAAGACCGGAGTTCAAGGACATTAATAGCTGCAATGTGTAATTTCCCTCCTCCTTCCTCCTACCCAACATCCTTCTTATTCTTCTTCAAGGAAATTTGGGATTTTAGAAATGGGGAGATTTTATCTGGGAAAGTACCACTGAGAAAATGTCACTTTTAACTTTCAAAACAAACTGCTAAGTGCAACATTATTTAAATGTTAGGGCTTGGATTTCTGCAACTTCATCACTTTAAATTGAATCAATAGGACTAAAACAATTAAAGAAAACACAGCTTATGAATTAAAGTAGCTGCCTCAAACTTTTTTTAATTTCAATTTTTCACCTGTTTTTTATGTAAATTTCGCAAACCTCTAACCTCAAGATGCAAGAGCATAGCCTACTCCAACACATTTCTTTCCTAAAATATATATATACAGTATATACTCCTCTGGTCTTAGTTGAATACAAAGGGTTTGTCTCTGATCTTAAAACAACTGTTTAACCCCCCTCCCCCCTCAGTGTAGTGGGTGTGCCACTATGTGCCAGCATCACATCTTTACGTGTCAGTGAGGAGCCTGAGCTGATTAGCCTGAGCGTTTCTCCAGTGTGCTAATTACCAAAGCCAGCATCACCTTTATAGTATCTAATTAGTAATAATAAGATAACCAGCCGAACACCAATTACGGTTACCAAATCTGGTCTTTTGAAAAAAAACATCATAAAGGATTCTTCCCTACTGTGGTTAGAGGTTACTTTTTGTGCAGTTTTCATAGTGACTTTAAATCAGTAAAGTCTTGTTATAGCTTTGTTGTTAAATGTGTTTGTTCAAGACAACAAATAATTAAACAGCTGAATATCAAAAGTAAATTGTAAAAGAAACTAACCATAAAAATGCACAACAAATGACAAAGTCTGAATAAAATCAGATGAATCCTGTTTATTGCTGTGGTGGTAACATGTGGTGGTTAAACATGTGAACTGTACTGTGTAAAGGAATAACTCCAATATGACAAACTTCATTTATCATTCTGAACGTCAAATGTGACGGAAAACCTGAAACAAAGTAGAACAAAAGTTAATACAGCCAAGTGACACACATGTAAAAATGTACATAATATGTGGATAAAAAACTCTACAATACAAAAACTGTAAAGAAGACAATTATATGAAAAAAAGGAAAACTCCTAGGTTTATGTGTATACAAATCAAAAGGTTATATATTTTAGCTAATTTTATGTCCCAAAAGTCCTGAAAATTCTATCTCCATTTATTTTGTATTGTATTCATAAAGTTTTCATTTGAATTCATATTGCTATTGTGAAAACTACACCATTCATTTCATTTATAAGAATGTAACATAAGAATGAAACACACACTCACACTCATCATCAGATTCATAGATCAACACATGCACAGATACCTGCCAATATCTACAAAAACAGCGATCTACATGTGTATGAGCCCTGAACTCTCACATATAAAGACATCGAGTAGAGGCCTTTGTTTCATTTGAGGTGTCAAAAACATGAATTATAAATCAGCACCTTCCTTCACCTCAGTCTTCAGGCCCTTACTCCCCCTTCCTTCTTTTATTTTTATGTAAAACACATTGTGAAAGGTCAGCGGAGAGAGACGCAGCAGAGAGAGAGCGAGAGCATGAGAGAGTTGGCTCTTTCTGTGTGTGTGCATGCATGTATGTATATATATGCATTCATGTGTGCCTATGATTATGAGTGTCATTCCTTAGTGTGTGTAAGTGTGTGTGTGTGTGTGTGTGTGAGTGTGTGTTTGCGGGGGTGAGGCTGTGTCTCCTGTGCACGCTGTGCTCATTGAGAAGTGGTGTCTTGTGCCTTGGGGGGTTAAAGGGGGGAGCTGGCGAGAGGGCAGACGGGCGGCCAGGCGCCAAAGAAAGAGGTCACATCCATATTCATCGCATTGGACATGCACATGTAAACCACTTTTAATATGCCGTGACAGGGGAAAGTTTTGTTGAGGCGGAAGAAGATATAAGATTGGGTGAAGGAGAGGCTGAGACGGTGACAAATGTGGAAGGAATAGTTGTGAGAAATGTCCACATGTGCGTCTTCATTTGGCCCTGAATACTGAATATGAATGACCTACTAAACAAAATGATCAGAGGCAGACTGTCGTAATTCACATTGTTTAAAGAGCCACAGCATCAGCGAAAAAAATGATTTGATTAGCAGTGGAGAGGTTTTATCGAAAGTTAACTTTTCAAGAAGCTGTACGAGTACTGGAGTTTACTGCGTCAGATTGATTCAGATAAAAATCACAACAGCTAAAGTAAAAGTAAACATGTATAATTTCACTTCGTTAGAAGGCAGTACTTAATGTGCTATAAAAAAAAAAACACTAAGCCATGTGGTGTTAAAAGTTTGGTTAAAATGAATATTTTAGTTTGAGCCCCAAATTATATCAAATATGTAATGCAATACTTCTTCTTTTTTCAACTAGATTAGTCATAGTTGTTTTTTGTAAGTGGTATTTTTGAAATGTATAACTCACATAACTGATCAATGGACTGTATATAAGAAATCTAAAACATCTTAAAAGCAAGATGGGATAAAACACTTGGATGAAAAAACATTGCATAAAGGAGAATAACTGCTTTTTTAATTTTAAAATGTATGATCTTTAAACTCCTTTAAATTCAACATTTCAGTAATAAATGGTAGAATAAAAAACATATTAAATATAACAAATGCATCATTGTGCAAACTTTGTCTTAGCATTAGGTCAAAGAGACAAAGATTTGTCGTGCTTTACTTATATACTATACACTATACACTTGTATAGTTTATTTTATTTCAAAGAAAAGATCCTGTATGTAACTCCCACCACGCAGACTTATGCTCATACAGCTACTGTTGAATACTTTATACAATATCCACTGTACACTGATAGCTAATTCAAGCTAGCATTCAACCTGAAACTTGAGAGACTTGAAAACGAAAAGAAAAAAAAACTCTGTTATTATAAGCAGGCACTTTGAGGTCAGAGAGCGCATATCATCTTCACATCATAACTGGGGGCCCAGGTAGCTAGTTATGACAATGTGGCATTATAGAGCAGTGTTTGAAGTCGGCCAGTGACAGCCCGTCAGTGTAACCGCCTGTCACAAGGCTCGGCTTTGAAGTCTGTCGTGATGAAGGAGAAGAAAAAGGAAGAAAAAACATAATGCAATCAAATTACAAGGTTGTATCAAAGTAGTATCTGAGACTTAAAGATGGAACGAGTTTGAAGAAAAAATCTATGAAGTGTTGGGACGCTAGTGGAAGAATAGGGTGCTTTTGCAGGACACTTAACCTCCTGATACCCCTCTGAAAGGCCCTTTTGACAATGACACCGCCTGCCGTCTCGCTGTCATGAAGCACTCTGTTTATTCCTCACCTGTATGGACCAACATGGGACCATCCCTGGGTTGGTTAGGGGTCACGATGGGGGTCTGCCTCAAGAGACAAGGTATTCTGGTAACTCTACTCCAGACTTTTCAGACAGCACCAGGGCCCTCAGGGCCTCTCCACCTTCTCTGGGCTTTAATTCAAACAAAGGTTTAGCAGCGACAGGAGCTTCCCTAAGCGGACAGATTAGGCTATCAGTTTCCCCACTGTTGTTTGGGAATGAGAAAGCCAGGCCTTCCTTTCACTGGAGGAGAAGATCTCCATCTGGAAATGTGTTTGGAGTCAATGAAATCAAAGTGGAGCTGAATTTGCACACATATTTGTTCTCTAGTGTGTGTTTAATTTAACTTTTAGCCATTGTGTTTAATGGGAGATAGATAGTTGTAATGGGAGCATTTAAGACAGTATCACTTGCATCGTTTTTTGGGGGAATCTCCAAGACAGGTTTATCCAGTCCAGCAGAGCAGAGGGCAGTGAATCTTTCTGGCTTCTAACCTGCAGCTCTCTTCGAACAGTGGGGAATCCTCCTCAATCACTATAAGGAGGTCCTCTCAGCCCTGCTCATATTTAAACCACGAGCCCCACACCATGGGGCGCTGTGTAACGGCCCGTCAGTGGCTGTAACCTAAGCGCCAAAATTGCTTTTTGACGATGTACCTAGTGTTGTTTTAAGAGCCCCCGTCTGTCCTGCCCAGCCCCCTCTCCCACAAAATATGATTTAATCATTTTTCTCACTTACTCTTCTCTGCAGGGGGAGGGCAAAGAGGAAGAAAGACAGAGAGGGAAAAAGTAAAAGGGCTTGGGGAGGCAGATAGAAGCGATCCAAAAAAAGAGATATTACGGCAGTGATTTCTGCAGCAAAGAGAAGAAAACCTCAAAGTTCCTTAATAGGATCTGGCCTTCGAAACTGAAGCCAATCTACTCCACTTGAGAAGTCCTGTGGGTGAAAATGTGAGCAGGCTTTTAATCTAAGAGCCGCAGACGTCACAAAAACAAAAGCCTGAGCTGATGTCATCCTGAAAAATCTGTCTCTTTAAAAATTCGAACCTTTGCTTCATTATTTATGCTCAGTGTAAATTTCTGAACATACTGTATCTCAAACAAAATATAGCTTGCAAATCGGAATTTAACCAGTTTGCGTCTCTATTTTTTCCAATCTGGAAAGAAAATAATAACTTTTTTCCTTTTATAATGGAACATCTGTGCATAAAATCATGCTGAGACCTTACAATAACATCATAAATCTTTCCATTATAACAGCATGACATCCAAAGATTATCAACAAGCTATCCTTGGGCTGATCTTGAAGGCAGGGAATCCTTTTCTATCTTTCAGTTGTCTCATTTCTCTGCTCATCTCTTCCTCCTTTTAAACATTGTGTTCCCACATCATGCCTGCATTAGTGGTTGACACCCACTTTAGAGCTCTGAAGCACTGTGTACATACGACCACAAGTGGTGTTACTGTTGCCAGTGATCACCTTACATACTGCCATCAGTAGGAAGTCTAACAGAGTCCCTGTGTGGTTTATTTTGGAAATAATGTGGTTTATCCATCAAATCTTCATGTGCCCTGTTTGTTTGGGCAACATGAGAGTTTCATGTAGTTTCAGGCAATAATGGGAAATCTGTTTGACTGAATGGTCTGCTCCTTCTTCTTCCTTTAATTTTAGTGGTAGTTGGTGAACCAGCTTCAAATTCCATTACCGCCATCCAATGGACTGGAGTGTTGAGATGAATGATATACTGAGGATTTTCTGTCAGTTTCTACTTCCTGGTTGTACCATTTTTGTGGAGGGTGGGGACAGGAGGTTGGTTTTTGATTGAATGTATCTACCTTAAGTTGTTTTTTGCATGGTTGATTTGTTCTGTAATTAGATGTTCTTTTGTAAACTAAAACTGAATCCTTAAATGTCTACTGAAACAGTTTTGGCAGACTTACATGTATATAAGTATTGGGCTCCCCCACTGGTGGTATAGTCCAATTCAAATTTTACTGGGAGACTATGTAAGGCGTGGTTCTGCAGGGTTTTGCTTGTTGTTACTGTTCTGTTCTGTTGCTGCTTAAAGTCATACGAGAAAAGCCAACAGAAGACGGCGTGTTAGCAGTTAGCAGTTAACACTCTGCCAGTTACACATAAATCAAACATGAAGAAATGTTAGCATCCAGCTGAAGTCCTGTGTTTGCCCACCTGACAAATGTAAGTTCCATGTTTGTCCAACTTTTAGCACACTGTTTGTCTTCACTCACTCCCGGGAAAATATCTTGGCTTTTTGGTTGCTAAAAAGTTAATAGTGTTCAGAAGCTGGCTATAGCTGCTACCTCTGTCTGTGTGGGTTTGGTAGGTAATGTGCACAGTATGTTTTTCAGATTTCTTTTTTGCTGAGACTGCGACCCATAGCGGTGAGACTGAACTATACAATGAATCTGCCGGTTGAAAATGTACTGAAATGAGGCCAAAATTATAAAAACAAAAAATCTTGAACAGCTGCAGAGTTGGGAAGTAAAAGTTTGATTATTTGGACTATAATTAAGCCTTTTACAATAAGAGTAAATCTAAATGCACACATACATATTTATCAGATTTAAAAATGGAAGTTTTGCAACTTTGTGCCTTTCCTTTAAGTAATAACAAGCAGCATTTATTGAACTCTTCTGTCTGTAATGATGATAAATGAACTACAGGTAAAGGTCAACACATAATAAAGTGCACTGTCTTTACATTAGATTTGCCTGACATTATCAAGATGAGATACATTTATTTTTCATTGATCTCAAACAATAGGTCACAGACTGATTTGCTTTAACAAGCTTTGATGCGTCTGAGAAGAACTGTTGCCGTTCACGTCACTTGTTCAAGGACTGAGACTTGATATTACCAAAGCTTGCTTCCTGAAAACCTACCACTCTCACTCTCTCCTCACCGGAGAGACATGTATCCTCAGCACTTTTGTGGGTCATCACAAGAAAGAAAAAAAAAACAGATCATTGAGGCCGTTGTCCTTCCTGCACGCCCTTGCCCTCTCACACTGCGCAGATCCTTCTTTCACCCCTCCAGTGCCTACCTCACCCGAGATAATAATGAAGAACATCATTTATGCAAATGTAATTAGGCCGAGGAACATGATAGTAGAGCACAGGGAGCCAATGGAAATTTATCACTGAACACTCAGGCTCTAAACATTCAATTAAAATATTGAATTTCAGCGGATTTAATCTAAACGTAATAAATTAAGCAGTGGTAGAAGGGCTTGCAGTAGAGCAAGCCGACATTTGGCTGTCAGTACCACACTTGGAGAGGGTCATTGATTCCACTACCACCCTCTAACATAGAAATAGAGTACGCGGACAGAAGGTGGTGTCTGGTCTTTATATCTGTGTTTGGTTTAAACTATGCTGAGAAAGGTGATGGGTGTGCTGAAGAGACATGTTTTTGCATTACAATAAAATGGTACTATATATTGTGACTTCTTAAAATACATTTTTAGTCCTTCAAGAATGAAGCGTTGACATTGTGTATGGTTTCACCCTGTAGTGTCACTTTTCTTTCATTAAAAACCCCTATACACAGGGTTTTTAAGATCAGTATGACACCTTAAGTTTGTAGTAAATGTATAGATATGATTAGTGCTTGCAGAAATGGTCAACAAATATTGTTCAGACATGTATCTGAAGCACCACAGCCTCACTCGAGCCACCGACTTACAGATACACTTTGCTAACTAAGCTGTGGTTAGTTTAAGCCCACAACTTTGCATTGTCTATCCTCTTGTCCTCTCCAGCTCTACCATTTACTTTAAACATGGACACTTTTGGCTCAAAAAACTTAGATAGCAACAGCAATGAATGCCAAACTAGGGCCCTCAATGGTAGTCCACAAACCAATGGCGGACATTTTGACGGCTATGTCCACTTTGTGGTTAAAACAAGCCCAGCTAAACTTACTCCAGCAAAATGACAGTAATTCAGACAGATCTGATTTTGCATTTCAAAATAAGCTTGATAAGAGACTGGAGATTGAACCCATAAACCAAAACAGTGAGTTAAAAATAGAGTGACACATTTATAGTTAATAAATGTTGATATTGATCATTGCAACTTTAAGTTGTATATCCAGCTGTATAAAAATTCTGCTTACTTTTGCTAAAATCTTTAGCGCCGCACTGCTCCTTTCCACATCACAATAACAACAGATGTTTGGTGAATTAAGTTGAACCCTCACTGAAAGGGCTCATCCAAGGTGTTACTGTGTGAGAATAAAATCCTATTTGAAAGTCACAAACAGTATGTTTTTGTTTTCATCCTTTAGTTGGGTTTGGAGATAGTAAGAACGTAGGATGTGTTGATTGTGGATGTGTCTCCTAGGTGATAAACTTTTCACTCCAAAGGTGACGAGAGGTTGGGGAAATGTGGTTCACACTGCTTTGCGTAAGTTCAAGTCCATATTTAGACACAGCGAGTAACAGGCGTACATGAAAAATACAACTATTTTGCCACAGTGTGTGCTGCTTGCAATGCTTTACCTGCATAAGGAACTAAAGTATGTTGTATGCTGTATCTAAAATACATTTATAGACATTAAAGTCAGTTGGGGTGACCAGTGTAGCCTGCTAATGCTCTCTCCTCTCTGTCTCTGCTTAATTTAGCGTGAGGGCTTCTTGAGAGCTGATCCTCACTCTACTAAAGCTGCAAATTCAGCCTCCGCTCATACAAACAAACTTGCAAGCTGTACGAACCCATTCAAAGAACGGCTGCACACTTGAGAGCTCTTCTCTCAGCCCATGCTGTGAAACAACGTCAGAGTTTGTATCTTGAAAAGTGTTTACACATGGAGAACATGGCTTCATGGTAATCAGCTGCCATTGTCCCAGTTCTACTAATATCACATTAGAATTTCACCTCGAGGGGGGGATTCACTCCAAGTGTGAGATCTGTAGATGTTTAATGAATCAGACTGGGAAAAGAGTCCCTTAATAGTTGCATTAATGCTCTTTTCTGTCCCCTAGTCCCCCCTGCACATACTGTGCATAATATCAAACATGACCTGATTCTTTCTCCATTTCCATAACGCCCCTCTGGATCCTGGTGGTATTTTGTCACATTTTGTGCTGCATTTAAAACAAGGGGCATAGTATCAGTTCTGTCTGATTCTTACTTTAGAAAATCCTAGATACATTGCAGAGATGTCCTTCAAAGGTGCTTTTAATGCAGATCGTATATTATGGCAATTTAAAAGGCATAAGTAATGTTAATACATAGATCTCGTCCAAAGCTCAAACCTGCCCAAATGTGTAGTATGCTGTTGAGGTCGGGATATTTTTAAGGTTGCTTTGGCCTGCCTAAAAAAATGCTTTTTCCTTATGGATATTCATTTGATAAAGTAAATACGTTGGAATTGAAAAGGGTTTTCCCCATGAGAGACTTTGATAGCATTAAGATTTCATGCCAAATGGTCTTAGCAAAAGCAATGAAAACTTAAAGTAAATGTCTGCTGATATAGACTTAACAAATCAAACTCTCTGCTATTTGTGTCTCATTTTCATGCTAGGGAGCACTAACAAAAGCTAGACTTGCTGTTAGCCATGTAGTTGGATATCTGTTGTGCACTATGAGCACTTGAACCCAAAGCTTTCCATTATTAACTTTAATCCGGACCTTGTTGTGTCTTGGATCTTACCATCAGACACCAAACACCAGCCCTCCAGCTACTGATAGCCCGCCATGATTTATTTAGCTCTAATTAGCTGCTTTTCATTCAAAATCATGAAACAATAGACTGGAAAAGACATAACTCATCCTTGCATCTCGGCCAGTGTTTAGTCTGGGTTGCAGAGGTTGACCCACCTTGCTGTATTCGATAGTGCTACAATCCATTATTTACTAAAGATCAGGTTTTAAAGCAGTGCTGTTGTGCTGTTTCATTGAGCCAGGGAAGACAATGAAGTCTTGATACAAGATTTTTTTCACGATCTCACTTTCAACCAGAGAAATAAACGATTTTAACGATCCATTTAAGAATAAAGGATATAGAGTGAATGCAACATTTTTGACATCAACATTTTTGTCCATCTTTCTGTATAGCGTTTTAAAATTATATACATCTCTTCCAGATTTTTCATAGTTTGAACCCTTTAAAATCTGACCTATGAGTTCACCTCATGTAACATCAAACCCCTCCTACAGTAAGTATAAGAAAAAACTGTTCTTGCATTGGAAATGAATCATGAAATAACATTATTCTCCCTCGTCAGTTGTCACAAAAAACACTATCATCCATAATCTGCATATACAACTTTGCCATTGTTTTGGCTTCATAATTGCGCTTGGCTTTTTTTTATGTCTTGCATACACTTAACATCTGACTCTTTTTGCTGCTAGTTAGTAATCTTTTCTCTGATGTATTTTTTTTCTCATGTCCTTGATTAATCAGTAGCTTACAGAGCCACAGGCGAAAGGAACACAAATAAACCGAGTCAAGTGGTGTGTTAGGAGTTTTGGTTAGATAGGATATTCAAAAACAGAGGGATGGACAATATGGGGAAAAAAAGAGAAAAAACAAAAGACACAATGATATCTTGATGGTTGCAGTATTTTTAATCCTGTGTACCGAAATAGAAAACTATGTGTAAAAACTAAGCATTTTAATTGCCAAAAATCTTGTAGTGTCTTATACTACTGCAGCTGTTTTCCAGGACCAGACTTTATGAGTCACTACATAAATATTTTATCTGCACCATAAATATAACTCCAGTCTATGATGTTAGCTTTGGTCAAGTGCTTATTTTGGATCATCAAGAGAGCTATGGAGACTGAATTGCTTTTGGCTCATCTATCTTTTTCACTTTTCACCTCTCGGTCTCCGTTACTTTTCCTCGGCTGGTGATACAACTGATTATTATTGGCATCGTGGAAAGGATACACTAATAGCAATGAGAAACAATGTGAAACAGATTACTTTAGAAAATGTATTTCAGCGTTTGCTCGATAGAGAACGTTGCCATGTTATTAAAGATGTGATTCTGGGCAACTTTTTACTGTCTGGATATGCTCTATGGACCATTTGTGATGCGTTCAATAGCGCACAACTTTGACTCGTTCTTACTTCTATGTTAAATGCGCTTTCCTTCTGTTTACTTTGGACAAACACACTTTTTTTTACAATGTTTCATCCATGTCCATTACTTACACTTTCCTTCACTGTGTGTTCAGACTTTAAAGGACTCCTCTGCAGATCTTATTACTGTACATTCCTCTGCTTAACTAAGACATGCACTAATTCCCTGCCTCTCTCATTATAGATGTCCTAATGTTTTATTAACTTACGAGACTCTAATCAGCTCTCTGTTATCTTCTGTTGTTACACACCTTCCCTCTGAAACAGAGCCTGTGTGTACCTCCTTATCTGACGCTGCCCACTGTGCTCGCCAGCCGGCTGCCGACAGGAGAGCTGGAGGTGGCAGACGAGGCCAGGGAGGATGTGTTTGTGCATATTTGTGTGTAGATTAAAGCGCCTTTTGTTTCTGCCTTTGTGCAGTACTCGTTATAACATGCACATCATTGTGTGTTTGCATGTGCGCGTGTTAATGTGTGTGACAGGTGCGGACTCCTATGTCAGGGGTGAGGTCACACCCTCCATCGCAGCCGTAGGTGTCTGCAGAGGTTCGTATCAGCTCAGCAAGTGAAAGGGTGGACACCTTTTCCCCCCTTCTACACAGGCGTACACACACCCAGCCCCCTAGCTATCATTAGCCTTTACACTAACAGCAGGGCCTCGAGACAACTTGGGAAAACTTGAGCACATGTTTTTAGCGGTGCATACAAATGTAAGCGTTGTGCATTTGCTGCTGGAATATCAGAAATGTCACAGAGGTTTAAATGCCAACTATCAGCAAAGATGTTTACTGAGTGGCACAATAAGGTGATGAGTATCAGCTGTTTGGAACTGAATGTGTCGCCAGTTTAATTAATCAACATGCATGACATCTAAAGGTGCAACCACACCTTAAGTGTGCTTTTTTGGGGGGGGGAGTTGCTGTTGTGAAGAAAAGTTGCTTTTTCTTCAGTCTATTCAAGCTAATTTTGCAAAACAAAGTGATGTAATAACAATAGAACCTGTTTGTTCAAAGCTCCATACTCTTTGGCTTTTGCACCAGTCAAGTGCACATTACGATGTGTGCCTCAGTTCAGACTCAGTCTTTTCCAAGCATGAGGATGTGATGGCTGTCAGATGGTTGAACCCTTGTCCTTTCAGCCATAAAGCCTTTTGTGGAATCAAACATAGTGCACTTGGAGGAGAACGACCATATATCATTATGTATCTCAGTGCTGTTTTTTGGCTCAAATCGCTATACTCACTTCTGCTCCAACAGCTCCAAGGATGCTTTATGTGAGCTCATGCTTAAAATCAACATCGGAATGTCTGCCTGTCTCGTATTTGACCCTGTTTCTTTTCTAAAGTCCCAAAAAAGGTGCTGCAATAGCACCTAGGTATTATTTTACTCATCTGTGATCTACTTTTACGGCGTAACACCTTCTCTCTTTTCTTAATATAAACTCAGCAGCAGTTTCGCTTAGGAGTTATATGTGTGTATAAGTGTGATTTACACTGGAAGTTGTCATTTACATCATAAACAGTGTGAAAAACAGGGCTTTAAAAAAGATAGTTTCCATTTAACTGTCTGTCTATCGCTTCAGCATTCATGACCTTATATGGGCATAAGGGACTGATGTGCAAACTATCATGTCCAGCTGAAATACACATATCCTGATTTTCACGTTATGTAGTTTAGGTTAAGCCTTTTGGAGTAATATATACCAATGATATTTCTGCTGCCTCTATAACCTGTTCAATATTGGAGTGTATGTTTTTATCATATGGTAGGATAAACAGGTGCCTAGAGTTACACTTTAATTTCCCTGTTCTGATTCTGTTGTAATCAATATCTAACAATAAGGAAACGTATCCTGCCCTATTTGACATACACACCCACAGATGAGGGACATGATTCTGCAAGGATGCTCTAAAACATTTCAAGACATTAAAATCTCTGGTCAAAACGTCTAAAATTGTTCTTTACAGCAAAGACTTCTTAAGTCTCTTGAAATCAACCAAAAAATCCTCTTTCTTTTTCAGAGTCTTTATTTATTCATGAAAAGTAAATAAGGAAGTTATTACACAGGTCCCCTTTTGCCAAAAAGAGACTTTTCAGCCAATGAGGACTGTTCGTAAACTGATTCTGTTTCTTGTGTGCATTTTTTTAATGTCACCATGTGCTTTAATATAAGTCTGCAAACTTTGACGACTTCTGAAAACCCTCTTTCAAGCTGAAGGAAGGTATTGGTTATAACAATGTAATTTGCAATATCCATCCATCCATCTATTTTCCGTCGTGTTGTCTGAGCTCCTCACCCTATCTCTAAGGCTGCGCACCCTCCGCATGCAGGAAACTCATTCCGGCCGCTAGTATCCGGGATCTAATTTTTTTGATGGCTCATGACCATAGGTGAGGGTTGGAACGTAGATCGACCAGTAAATCAAAAGCTTTGTCTTCAGGCTCAGCTCCCTGTTCACCACAACGGTCCATCACAGCACCTGCATTACTGCTGTTGCTGAGCCAATCCTCCTGTCAATCTCACAGTAATATGAATAATAAAATCAAAATAATGTAACTCTCTTCCTTTATTTGAACCTGAAATGTGGCAAAGAATATATTTTGGAAACGTGTTGTGCCAATCTGGTGTCATCTTTCTCACTTTCCACCTCTGCATGTCTGCTTTCCAACATTTAGACGTCATATTAACACAACAGCTTGTTGTCTTGTTGCGTTCGGATGTTACCGTTCAAACCCAGCCTCACCTTTTTAAACAGTTAGGGTCGATTTAGTGTAACCTTAACAGATCTTGTGATGTGTTAGAAGTGAAAAACAAATGCACAAATAATTTCCCTATTTAGCTCCTGAGTTAACTTCCCAGCACTTCTGAGTTTCAATAAAAAAATCCCATACTGTGTGTCAGAACAGACCTATATGTAATTGTTCATCTCTGTTATCTGTCAGATAGGCAAAGATTTCTAGTAAGACAACTGAAAACTCTTAGAATGACAATCAGTTTGACACATTCTCATTACCAGCATGTGTTATATTACTTCCAGTAATTTGCAAGCACATATGTGCAGGTGTATATTTAAGCATGAACTGTTCAGTTAACCCACATTTTTCCATTAATCGAAAGTGAACAAAAAACTGTGTGAAAATGTTTTTCAAATATTTATATCAGGTGCCAATTGTACATATTGGTGCATAATATGAATTTGACACATAAAACAGGTGGCTAGAATGGTTCTCAGCTTGCTCTCAAGCTGCCAAGATCACTTTTTTTAAATCCCCTCACAGCACAGGGGTCTCCTCTGCTGTGGTGTCACAGTTTGAGCCTACAGTATTTATTTACACTGTCTTTCTCTCACACATTCTTTCGCAGTGAGCCAGGCCTCGGGCTGCCAGCGGAGGACGTGAAGTGAAGACAGGGAGCCAAGGCCGCCGTCAGCTCTCAGTGGTTAGAATAACCCAGAAAAACCTCCAAGGAAGCAAGCTTGGATCAGAGCAGTAAGTGAGGTAACACTGAAGATGACTGAGCGGATGAGTTAAAAAATGTGAAGAAAAAAAAACAGAATCATGACAATCAAAAGTATTGATTGGGTTTGATATCAACTCAAGCTTTATTTAATTGTTTATTGTGACTGATATATAGTTTTACTATGGATGTGTTGTATGTTTACTGTATTAGAAACAGAATCAGAATGGGAATCAGGGTTAATTGCCAAGTAGGAATACACATGTGAAAAATGAGTCATGTTTTGTGCAAAATGATAAACATAGAAATAAAATAAGAGATACACAGCAAGTCGATGGCAGGAATTCTACTGTCAAGAAACTCACATGAAATCAAATAAACCACTGAACAAATAAAAAAGTATTTACACTGTGCTCAAGCTATCTATTTGTAAAGCAAAAAACAGTAGATCTGACTTCAAGAACCAACACTCCATCAGCCATTTTTTTTCTCTCTGTCTATATTCCTACTTTTTCCAAATAACCATCTCAGTTTTCGTTTTGAGGAGTATGGAGACTGGATCAGCATATAATGTTTACTACACTTTCAGAATAACATATTCCACTTTTATTCCAAATGCACATTGTACATGGCTTGCTGTATAAAGGAAGTATTGAGCTGATAGGCTTCACACCTAGTATTTGTTCAATATCACAGTATTTCCATGCACATACAATACATGGGTATTCCCTGTATGCGTTTCAGATTTCCTAATCTGACACAAACAATATTACTTGAGTTCTCACCCATATGGGTATAAAATCACATTACTTTTCTTGCATCAAGACCAGAAAAAAATGACAGAAAACACAATAGAAAATGGAGCAAATTAGCCATGGCTGGGTTACTGCTGCCACCACATCCACAGAAAAAGACTTTCAGTTTACAGGACTCTTGAAATAGAATATCACATACTGTATTTCTCTAATCTCTCTCCTCTCACTCCATATTCTTCAAGTTTGCTCGCCCCTCCTTAGTGCCGCTGACATTGTGTGTGCTTGCCTTTGCCACGTGCGCAGGAAGGACACACTATCAGTTTTTCAAATTACTTATTGGTCATGATCAATTAGCAACATTTTAAGGCACCGTGGTAACCTTGTATAAATACACTGGTGGAGTTCACCACCATCATGGCTGACAATTAAATTGGTCTGTCACTGCTGGGCCCTTCATTAATCTCAACTTGTCATTCTTGTTTATGCTGGTTAAAACGACTGTGTGGGTGTGTGAGAGGAGTTATCTCGAGTGTGTGTGTGTGTGTGTGTGTGTGTAGAGGAGGGGAGGTCAGATCAGAACCGTGATGTGAGCGAAGTTGGAAGTTGTGTGTATATACATGTGTCATACGCACATGTGTGTTTATTTGCATGAATCTCTATGTGTACATGTGCAGAAAGTGTATATTTTCAGTGTGTGCATGGACGTGCCGTATGTGGAAATCTTTTTAATCGTAGCTGTCATGTTGAAGGCAGTTGGCACCCTGAATCCATTACCTCATGTGTCCTTGAGTATTTTCTAAATTGCTGGGAGATGTTTAGAGCCGCTCTTAATGACTTTCATAATCGAGCTGTAACATGGCCGTTTGCGCTGTGTGAGAAAAATTCCTGCTCACTTAAATACCCCTTTACATTGATTAAATTGGACAGAAAAGCTTTTGTATGTTGCTTTTAGTTTTCAAACTGTTATCCTCCCTGCATTTCCTCTCCTGAGTGCATGATATGCGTAATATACACAGTTAGGAGTTTAGTGTGGCTGTAACTATTTAATTAAGTTTGATTGTTGTAGTTTCATTAGCATTTTTGGTTGAGGAGCTGTGATGGGATCTCTTACCGAGTGACTAGGAAATAAAACATAAATACAAAAACACTCCCACAATGGAAAACAAAAAGCACATGCACACAAACTTAGTTTTGTGCTGCTGCTGACCTTTCACCCTCCTCACTGTCTTCTGACCCTCCTGGTGTGACCCCTCCATGGGCAGGAGGGTGGGTTAGCACTGGTCACATACCCTCTCCCCCCCTCGGCCCTCATTGTTTCTGGGTGATTGTATCTGACTGGAGACGAACAAAGGGGTGTGTTGGCGCCTGCGGACGCAGGCTCACCCTGCTTCATATTTACATATGAATGTCAACCCTTATTTTGTCTCTTGTCTCGAACATACAGCCTTTCAAAGTGATATGAGGAGAGAGTAGATTTATCAGTGTGCATGTGCACATGTGTAATGACAGTCCATGAGTAAACTTTTTGGCCTGAAAAAAGAACTGGTTCAAAACCTTCTCTGTTGACAGGGTTTAAAAAAAAAGTGGTCTACAGTTAGTATTAGTAATGATTAAAAGTACAATTTTAAGTTTGTTTTCTTTCTTTTTGACTGCTGATGCGTTTGTGGAAAATATATTTCAGAGAAAACAAATATGGATTATTTATTATCATATCATGGTTATTGTTTTTTGTGTGTTTTTACATATCTTGAGGTCATATTTGGGAGGGTTAACATCTAAAAGTTCAGATCATAGAAATGTTGAATTGTATGAGTGTATTTGAATATATAATCTCTCGTTTAAATACAACTTCACACAAAAATAATACAATTGTAAAGCAACTTATGCCATACTTAAATAGAGACTAAGGGCTTTTAAAAATAAAATTGAACGAATTGTTTCACTAAAAATGTGAAACAAAGGTTTTTGATTTATCTAGTGTTAAATAAATCAAATTAATGGTTGAATAGACAGCACAGTCCTTATTTATAATCCTTTCTTTAATTGCTGCCAAGAACAGACCAATTAATGGTAATGAATTGAGAACATTTGCACATGGCAGACTTTTTATTTTCTTAGCAGACTGTTAGTGTCAACCATCAAGTCATGTACCTTTGATCGCTGCACAAACACACACACACACACACACACACACACACACACACACACACACACACACACACACACACACACACACACACACACACACAAATCCTGCACTGACACCAATATATTAAGCCATAATTAGCAGGGTGTCCATGCTTGAGTGGGTGTGTGTTGAGCAGTGGAGTGGACAGTGAGAAGGAGGAAGGGGGGGTCATGCCACTGTAGACTGACTCGTCAGAAACAGACCGTGGGTGACTGGCATGTGCACCCATAGGATGGAGACAATCCTCGCTAATTAAGGTTCCCAAATATTAAGTGTGTGTGTGTTTATGTTAATATGTGTGTGTTTGACTGTGTGTGTGTGTGTGTGGGGGGGGGGGGGGGGGGGGTTACATGAAATGTGAGCTGATCTTCTTATCTGGTTAATCTGTGATGTCCAGCTCATTCCAGGTCTGTTTTGTTTTTCTCTTTTTGTTCTTTATCAGACATTATCTCATCATATCAATGCAGTGCAGAATGAATAATCGTGCTTTCTGTTTTTCCAAAATAAGACTTCTGACGATGATATCAGACCTCAAGTCAGGGTCCTACATGGTACAAATTCAGTAAACCTCACAGGTCCGGCCCCAATTCTAACCGTAACCTTTTATATCTCAAAGTTTTTGACTGTTAAAACCAAAGGAGGAGAGATCAGGGACAAAGCATTACCAAACTTCTGGGGGGAAAAGTCCTTTTTACTTTAACAGCATGCAGAGAATAGACAAGAACTTGTTTTATTATGATTCTATGTCAATAAAGTAACGTCAAATGATGTCAGTAGAATGAACAATCAACAATAACAGGGTCAATTAGTAAGAAGTGAGAAACCATATAAAAAAAAGTTATTTTGACTCTAATTCATGACTCAACTGCATATCTCTGTGTCATTATATTCTTTAATGTGGTTGCTTAGAAAAACTGACTTGACTGGGATTACTGTATATTACTTGTGTGTCTGCAGCACTTCTGAAGTGGAAATGACTGCACAAAAACATCCACCAAAATAAAAGAATATTTTGTATTCTACTTCTCTGAAAACATTTATATCAGTCATGAAACAAAGTATATTTTGTTAGTGTCTGTTGTCATTCACACATTCCTACTGCAGAAAGCTCCTCTTTAAAGTCACTTGCTTATAATTGGAGGGAGGTGGCTGTGTTTAAAATTCATACATGCAGATGTGACACCAAATCATCTGCATACAGCAACAGACCTGCAGATCACGGTCTGTTGGTGTGTGTATGTGTTTAAAAAGGATGAGATGTGTGAACACTACTCAACCATCAGTGTATGTATGAATGCACTCAAACATATATATGCATATACACGCCTACTTAAAAACACACACAGTCAGCCTGTGCCTCTCCTTGTTCCAGCTGAGTAAAACCAGGCCCGCGTCATTTCACCTCAGGGTGCCTGCTAGGGTCAGAGGTCATGTGTAATGGGCCAGTGCATCTCCCAGCACAGTAAGCCTACTCCAGGAGCTGACACACTCCACCAGTCCCCTCCCCACCTCCTCGCTTTTTATCACAGACCGACACAAAGACAAGGAGCGTGTGTGTGTGTGTGTGTGTGTGTGTGTGTGAAAGTGTGTGAGCCAGTTAAAGATCACATTCAGAGTCTCAAGTTCCTGAACCACGATGTGACAAAGAGCTGAGACCAGACCAGTGACCAGCTCTCTGAGTCTGCACTGTGAGCAAAGAGCATGCCAAATATCCAGATGCTGTGCTTAGATTATTCCCTCAATTAATATGAAGAAAGAATTACAATGTTAGTCAAGGTAAACTGTTTTACTTTGCCCTTTATATAACTTTGACTTGAATATTAGATTTTCATCGTACTTGTGAGACTTTCATTTGTACATTCTGTTTAAACATTGTTGAAAGAAGCTTTTGAACCAGAGGACCTTGACCTGACTGATACAGAGGGGAAATCATTGTTACATACGTATATTCTCCGATTTTTCATCATGAAAATATTGATGTGAGAAATGAAGAACCATGACTGGATGAAAAAGTTGACTGCTGTCTGAACAAGTACAGTCCACCACCAAAAATGGGAGTCATTTTCTCACTTTAGATCATCTTTATCTTCCCTATCAAGCCGTATCATAAAGACAAATGTATACATGGTTAAGGCAGATCTTTTTACAGTGGAAGTTGTGTTGTACTAAAATGTCTTTCTAGTTTCTGTTACATAAAAAAAAACACTCAGTGAGTCTCATGTACTGTTTTCACCTATACACAAAACTCCTGAAAATGTCCCCAAATATTCAGGGTGCATGTGTGAACGCTGAATCTTTTCACCCGACTTTACCTGGAATTTTCCTGCCAGCCGTCTAGTAAAAATGCAGCATGAAAACGGAGGTGAACTGATGTGTAATCGCAGCAGCAAATATTCAGGAAAATTCTCAGTGAGTGGACGGGGTTCATTAACTTTATATCACACGACCGGTGAGCGACTGGCGTGATGGTTGTACATGTAGTGAAGCTCCTACTCTTTCCTGATTGCAAGTGATACTGTGAATATGTTCAATAACATGTTAAATAGATATAAAGGCAAAAACTATAATTAAAGCTTCCAACGCTGTTTCTTCATCGTCTATGACCTGCCCCCATGTGTTCTGTGTTTCTGCAGCAGTAACACAACATATTTCTAATGATCATGTTCAAGTTCAGGCTGTATGGTTTGATATGATACTTGCATTTGCTTTGTAATTTATTTCTGTGTCTGCGTGCATGCTCTGAGAGTTTGTTTTATGACACTGTGGTTGATGGTGGCAGTTAAAGAGCAGGGGAACTGTCAGTGCTAAGATTGAGCAGAGATGAATAATGAGCTCTGAGAGATTATGAATTATGGTTCGATACAACATTGGTTTAGCTTCCTCTTTAGTTTTACACAAGGTCATGTCAGTTTTATATTAAATATATGACACTCCTAGAAATGGACCAGTGTGGCTAGACGCTCAATTTATGGGATCATCTAAACAAATGTGCAAGCTCTGCATTTATTTCCTCTATTAAACCCTTTAAAATATATATATATATGAGATTTCACAGATTTTACGGACTCTGTTGCACAAATGTGATCCGAATTGAGTTGATATCATGCTTTGATGACACAAAACGTGTTATTATATCACTTATTATAACGCTTTAATGTTAAAACAACCACCTCTATTATTCTCTCTGTCACTTTTACAGTCAGATTACAGTATCTTATTCTCACCTATGCTTAAGTAAGTGTAGCTGACATTTGTAACAACAAGCGACAGGTGAGACCTACACTGACACAGGTGAGCTGTTTTGTGTTAGAAACATCCCAATTATATTGAGGGAAATAATTAGGGGGTATTTTTTTTTACAAAATCCATGGTCTTTTGTTCAGAATGGCAGACGATTCTGAATGCATCACCATAGCACGTACTTTTTTATTTCATTTGAATGATATACTGTAGCAGCAGCTGTTTTGAAGAATAAACCAGAATGTTAACAAGGTTAATACAACACCAATCTCTGGTTTCATTAAAAGATATTACAAATATTTTTCTTAAAAGAAACTGAAGTCTTTTGCTTAATCCCTTTTGATTGTCTTGGTAAAGTGAAACATTTCAAAGACACTGCATTTCCCAGACCCCCTCCATTTAGACTGATAATAGGATTCATTTGAGAGGCTAAAAGAAAAATGCTCTGTGTAGTGTGTGTGTGTGTGTGCGTGTGTGTGATTCTGTGTGTGAGGTAGCTAGCTATAGCTAAGTGGCGCAGTGATGTCATCGTTCTTGTGTTTTCACACGGCAACCCGATAGCTCTGAACAATCCAAGGCGAGCAATTTTTGGCTCAAGCGCACTTGACATAACAGAGAGATAATTGTAGACTGTGTGTCCGTGGAACCTCCAGAGATCTGGGGGATCAAACCCTCTAGGATTTCGGACACTTTGATGACGAGTTAATGCCTGCAAAAACATTAAGCGCCTCAGAGATCACAGATGTAATGATGTAAATGTGATGCAGTTAACGGCCCCTTGATATCAGGAGATGATGTAAAGTTTAGATTTACTCCTCAAGATATTTTGTCTCAACCGCTGCCAGATTGTTGAATATAAAATACATTCATATAGTATTCCACTTTCACACCTTTGATCTTACAGCAGCCATTAAAAATGACATAATGAATGATATTATTTTTTGTCATTTAGTAATGGGAACTCCAGCATGTGGTGACTAACGCTGGTGAGGTCAAGTAGAACTCTGTCATTATCATTAAAGGCTGGATGGCAGGAGTCTTTTGCTGATTTTCTGGACAGGAGTTGACATTAATGTAACAGCAATAGGAGATTATATTGACCATGCTTTAGCCATGGAGATTTATTTAACTCTTTTTCATGGTGAAGAATTGTCGGAGAGCACGTATGCTATTTTTCAGTGGTTGCACATGTTAAAAGCAGGCAGCTTTCCAGCAAAAAAAAAAAGAAGAAGGCAGTATTACAAAGTTCTGCACACATAAACCAGCACAAGGTTACATGTGAGACGAATGACTTTGTCGATGCATTACTTCTTGTTTAGTGTGTGTGTGTGTGTGTGTGTGTGTGTGTGTGTGTGTGTGTGTGTGTGTGTGTGTGTGTGTGTGTGTGTGTGTGTGTGTGTGTGTGTGTGTGTGTGTGTGTGTGTGTGTGTGTGTGTGTGTGTGTGTGTGTGTGTCTGTTTTTAATGAGTTGAGGTGCCTTGACGTGAAGTGAAGCAGGAATACTTTCTGATCATCGTTGAAAAGAGAGAATAAGAGATGAACATCTTAGCACTTATGGTTAAATCTTTGCAGTTTCCCTTCTGCTCAACACCACACATTGATGATGACAATCTTTGTTAACCTTTTTTAATCATGACCATCACATTTCAGCCAGATGTTGTATTTGATATACAGTATGATACATACATGATGATTCATTTAGATGAAATGACCAGTCAATTTATGTGACCTAAATATTTATTATACAGGCTTTATAATGTACTGTCTGAATAATGAGGTGACTTGCACAAAGAGTTGATACATTTGTACTTGTGTATGGACTTCACAGAACTGATAGGAAGACAAAAACAGATTTTACACTCTCAGCGAAGTCATAAATCACCCTGTATATATTTCTAATAAAACAAAACCAAAGAGCTGAAGAAAATACAAACAACTGTAGTCCAGCTGTAGGCATGTCGTTATAAATAAGCAGAGATCATAGTAAGTCCAGGATTTTTTTTTTCTTTATTTTTCCAAATGTGAAACACCAATGTGACATCCAGGATTGAAGCGTTTTGAGCTTTGATTTAGCAGCTCTTAAAAGAAAATGTTCACTTTTTAACAGTAGTGTAAACAGACGTTTTCAGGTCAACAAAGGTGTATTCAGTAGTGTAGTAATGATATTTGAATGCATGGTGCTAAAAGCATGGGTTCTCAGAGTACTAGAGGTACTTCTTCAATGCATACATGTTTCTTATCTAAACTTTTGCTAAATTAAAAAGTCAACCAGAGTGGAATTGATCAGCATATTTGTCTAAATAATCCAAACTTAAAGGTCCACTCACTAGTTTGTCATGGGTCTGAGCTTTTAATGACCAAAGTAAGTAAAACTTCATTTAGAACTATTTTGCCCTTATTTTGTATTTATTTTGTGGCTTCCTAGGATCAATGTTTTCCAATTTCAAGGGGTGACAATGCTAACCCTTTTTTACAGTTGTAGTCATAGTGTCCATGTGTGTTTCAGTGGCTTTAATAGTGTTTAATTTACTTCTTACTCTGTGTGTGTAACAGTGAACTGGTGTAAATAGGATCTCTATAAGAAGGGAATATGTGCTATTATTACTATTATTTATTCCAGCAGGCGTGTTATGTCTGCCTGGTGTTATCTGTCTGTGTAGGAGTTCAGGCTGCTCACTCTGATTTATGACTCTGGGGTCTAACTGTGTATATTTACAGTCCCATGACCTGAGAATGACACCCACTGGGTTCAACAAGGAGGGGAGGGATGGAGAGGGAAGGTCATGGGCTATAGCACACAAAGACACACAGGCACACACAGATACACACACATATTAAATACTTTGTTGTCAAAGAAGGTGTGTATTCCACCT
Organism: Tautogolabrus adspersus; assembly: GCA_020745685.1. NCBI lineage: Eukaryota > Metazoa > Chordata > Actinopteri > Labriformes > Labridae > Tautogolabrus > Tautogolabrus adspersus. Next base: position 17,441,121 of record CM036541.1, on the reverse strand, counting down.
TTTGTGATGGCGTCTGAAAAAGGCCTAACATCAAGCAACCACAAATTGTTTTTCACTTATTTGTCAGTTAAACCCCGTCTTCTGCCCTCTCTTGCACCAGTATTCTTGTTTTCTGACAGAATAAGTTTGTCTTTTCTTCCATTCCATACATGGATTTAAAAAAACTTACATTCAAGTTGCTTTGTTTGGAAATGATGAAGTAAAAACCTCAATCTACAGCGTTTCACATGTTGTAGGCCACAGCTGTCATGAGTTCAATCCAGTCTGGACAAAATTTGCCACTAAAAATGAAAATAACAACACTCGCACACATCTGCATAAAGACTCCTTTAATTCGGCAAACATCACAGATTGAGTGAAGTGTTGGGTAAGAAAATAGCCCAGTGTTGAACAAGGTAACAGCTGCTAGTTTACAGACCCCAGCACCCCAAGGTGACAGCAGTGTGGATTGACACTCCAGCTTCAGATTATCACAGGCTTGTTTCCAGAGAGGCAAATGGTGCCTGGAAAAAAGTACAGTTCACATGAGTTTGATTAAACCACTGGTGATATTTTGTACCTTTGCAGTGTTGTGCTAAAGGCGGCACTGTAAGTGTGTGTGTGTGTGTGTGTGTGTGTGTGTGTGTGTGTGTGTGTGTGTGTGTGTGTGTGTGTGTGTGTGTGTGTGTGTGTGTGTGTGTGTGTGTGTGTGTGTGTGTGTAACATGTCTGTGTGAAACTACCAGGATAAAGAGCACACAGTCTCTCTATAATTTCTTGCTGTCCTCTTTTATCACCTTCAACGTCTCCTCTCCCTTTAATCCTCATAATTTACTGTGCCTCTTTTCTTACCAATTCTGTCTTGCATGTTTTAAATGAAATGATTAGTTTTTTTTAATTAAATATTTTTGCTTTCTTCAGAATCAGAATCAGAATCGGGTTTTATTGCCAAGTACATTTACACATACAAGGAATTTGTCTTGGTGTATTGGTGCAAAAACAACAGAGAGTGCCTTGAGAGTGATTTTAGAAGATCACTCTCTTTCATATTTGTGTGCTGATAACCTAGAGTCAGGATGTTGTTAGCCTAGCATAGCATAAAGACTTGAAGTCTCGGGAAACTGTCCAAAGCTTACCAACACCTTCACAGCTCACTCAGAAACAAAATAAATAAATAAATAGTGGACAGCATCCTGAACTTGTCTTCACAGTGAGGTTGCCAGGTTTGCAATTTTTTTTAAGTTTGTGTTCAAGAATGATTTCTGACAAACAGCATTGCATTCAGGGATTTCTTGGTTATACTTTTTTTTAATATTGTACAAATATGTCTTGATTCAAGTGTTATACGGAACAAACAAACATGAGGCTGCTATTGAGCTTCTTATCCCACTTCTAACGTCTTCTGATCTCTAAAAATCAAACAAATAAGCTATTTATTTTCCTAAATGAAATTCCTACCAGCCCCCCCATCTCTGCCTCTCTGTGTTTGGAAATTCAAGCAACCCGATTGGGCGGCCTGGAAGGGATAAACCCTGTGAATCTGGTCTCGGAGAAGGGGTTGCTGTGTTTTATGAGCCATTAAAGTTTTATTCATCCCTGCACTGAGGCAGCCTTCAGCCACGGGGTCACCATGCTTTAAATAAACTCTCATCATTCCTCCACCCCCTCCTCCCCAATATCTGCTCCCCAGCCTCCCACCCAAAAACCCTTCCACCCAGAGCCTTAATGGACTGTTTATTGTTTGATGTTGAAGTTGGACTTCATCATTTTTTTTCCCTTTCTCGCTTTCTTGTCTGTTTTGCTTCCTGCTCTTGTGATGGTATGTGTTTGAATGATGTGGTTTCTCTGTATGTTTGTATTTTGTTCTGTTCGACTCATTCTGCATGTGAGTGTGAGTGTGGATGTGCATGCCTGTGCTCGCAGTACATACATGCAGTATGTCTGTAAATTCCTCCAGCTTCTGGCTTCAGCAACATTTTCCTTCTTCTTCCAGTGTCCATGGGTGCATACCAAACTTTTCAAGGATAATATGGGTGATAAAATGTCTTCCAATGTAGATTTATATATATGCAGAAACATGAATAAATTAAACTGTCCTAGTTATGGGACGTGTTCCTTCATTTTACCATGAACACTAATCCAATTTAAAAACATTGTTATGCTGGTATAAGAGCAGCAGACGTGTATTCATCCAAATGAAACTAGATATTTTTGACTCGTTCTAAAGAGATACGTCTTTGTTTAATAAGATGGAGGTTGGGAAGTTTGAGTGCACTGAGAGACACAGTACAGCCATGTTGAGATCTCTCACAGCATATAAAATACAGCCTTTTTATTCAGTTATTGAATTGAACTTGTTTATTTAATGGGGACAACGCAATTAAACATAGTTTCAGTACAGTGCATGAAGCTGATTTGTCGCACAGAGAGTTTACTGTATAGCTATTGCTAATTTCCAACTCTTGTCCCTAGTATTGAAGTCAGTGTTTTGATGCTGTGGGATTTAGGATCCAGAGGTTCTTGATAAATGACAGTCTTCTGGCAGAAAAACTAGAACTTTATCAAAAAAAATTACACAGCACAATGCAACAATTTGGAATACATGCTGTTAAATAAGTGCAAGAAAACCTTTCTAGTAGATTTCAGTGTAACATCAACTATATTTCTGAAGCGTATTTTGCAATCCTTGAAATAAATGTCTCTCTTTTAACTTTCCAAACTTTTGAAAAACTTTTTTGTTGAGTTTTGGCATCAGATAAACCTTCTTACTCATGCATCTATTAATCAAACAGACTTCTTGGATTATACCTGAAGCAGCATACCCGACTGATGCAGTATTTTTTTTTACCCTGATTCCCCTGTAAAGGATTGTTGCTTCTGGTCTATTCATGGGATTTGTAATAAGCTTATCCTCATACTTTCAAGATGAAATAGTTCTTCAGCCCGGAGCTTTCAAAGCAAGTTTTGGCCGAGGGGGACACAGTGATAGAAGATATATGTAGGCAGGGGAGAGAGAGGGAGAGAGCGAGTTTTTGCAGAGTCCCCTTGCATGCTGTTACAGCTGACCCTGTCCTCAACTTTGGCCCCTGAACCCAGCGCAGATCTGTCATGAGAGGGAGCTGCTTAACACAAAATGGAGCCTGGTTCAAGACTCAGAAAGAGAGAGACATACATAGAGGGGGAGAGAGAGAGCTCCACCACCACACACAGAGGAGACATTTATCCTCTCTCTCTCTCTCTCTCTCTCTCTCTCTCTCTCTCTCTCTCTCTCTCTCTCTCTCTCTCGTCTGCAGTTTTTTCTTTCTCTGCTTTGCTTTCTCTTTTGTTTTCTCTGCACAGCAACTGTTGCCCATTCTTTGCCTTTCCTCCCCCCTATATTCACCCCCTCTGTGGTTGCCTTTGGACAACAGCACGCCATCATCAACGGCCACCACCGCAGGTACTGGACCCATGGCAGCGAGGGACCAGCAGGATTCTAGGAGGGAATTTGCGAGACAAGGCTGTAATCTAAGCGAGCCCTCAAAATGTATGCAAATGATATGCACACACAAAAAGGAGCCTGGGTAGGCGAGGCGAGCGCCGGCCGAGCTCACGCTGAGCTCTGACGAAGATGAGCGGCTCAGGTCAGAAGAATGACAACCAAACACCTCCTCCTCCTTTTTTCTTCCTCTCATTCCTTCTTTCTTTTTCTAAATGCTACATCTAAGTGGGATAAAAGTGATAAACACATGAGCTAAAGAGGAGTTTTATGATGCTGCTTCATGTTGTTGATTTGTTGTCTGCTGGTACTTGATTATTTTTCTGTAATTCACCTTGGTAAAAACACTGTTTGTTAGATAAATAATCTAGAGATTCGTCACATCTGTATTTTACATTCAAACTTTTAATCATCTTAAATCATTAGGAAAAAGTAAATGTGGATAATTAGATTTAGCAAAGTATTAACATTTGTGGCCTTTTCTGAAAGTCCTTTTTTATTATTATTTGACAGTGATTTAAGGTGATCCTTTATTTGTAAATTTAAACTCAAAACATTGCTTTTATTAACAAGTGTATAGTGTTTGTAATAAGCCAAGTTGTAAGAGAAACGTGTTTAATTCTGTTATAAAATGCATCTCAGCATTTTTAAAACAAGGTTGTGATGAAAGTTATTTACACTTTGATGCTCACTTTATGCATTTGTGTGATTTAAGATCACCTGAAATATCCTGCAGAATTTGAACATTCTTTTTGTATCTTAAATAGTTCTTGTTTTTTGTATCCTTATGTTGTGTATTTATTTTGTTAACGTAATAAAACAATTGTTTGTGAATATTTTTTTTTATTATTCAAAATGCAAGTCCTTAAAATATTTAGCCACAAGTAAACTATAGCTTATTTATTTCCGTAAACTAGGCCTAATTACTTAGAAAAAAAACTGTGTTTTAAATCAAATTTAGTAAAAATTGTGCTCTGAAACAGAAGGTGTACAAAATAAATAGTACTCCTGTTGCTCACATTTTTACGACAACAACATTTTTTTCGCATCTTCTATTTATTGTCTCCTTTTTAAAAAAAAGAAACGTGCAGAATTCACATCAGCATCAGCGTTGTTCTCCGCAGCGCGTGCTCTCCTCTTTTCTTTCTGTGCTCGCAGCATCGCTCGTGCTGGATAAATGCACCGTTAACTGGCCTGTCTCATCTGACTGCCGCTTAAATAAAGAAGGGAAGAAAAAAAAAAAACGAATAATGGACGAGACGAGACGCCGGCATGATAATTTCAGTGAGATCATTAAACCCAGCACCGTCCAGCCGCCTCGTCAGAAATGGAAACCTCCACCAGCTTCCACCAGCGCCTTCGGGGAGGAATAAACAAGAGGAAACGGGAGGAGAGGAGGAAAAAAAAAAACCGTCGAGTCTTGGGGAGAAAATGAGAGTGGCATCTGATGATGTCGACTTTGACACGTGTTAATTGCTGCTCAGCTCTCCTCATTAGGAACTCTCAAATTATTTTAGCGCTCCAGGCCACAGCGCCTTGTTTGCTTTGCTGAGGAGAGGAAGCAATGTGGCCCAAACTTCAGATGGAGAGATAGCCTAAACCGGCTTTGGCAAAAAAAAAAAAAATAGATATATGTAAATTTTCGTGATAAATAAATGTGTCAAATACATTTAAAAACTATATCTATATTATCTTATCATATGCACATGAATATAATAATAAACATGTTTAAAATGACAAATACACATGTTTTTATATAAAGCCTAATCTATGCAGTAAAATATTGAAACACATCTTTTCACTTATTTTACTTCTTTGTCAGTATGGATTTTATTTAATATGAATTATAACACATCTTTTCTTCTAAATTAAAATGTTGCTGCTCCGTCAATGTTCATGACAGGTAGACATATATTCGATGTATTTTGAGTGTCCTCTGTCTCTCTGATAATTAAAGATTTACAGTGAAGTATTGCCTCTATTGCTTAATCAATAACATGCTCCAAATCGATGACATTCTCAGATAAAATGCTCCCATCAATAGCCTGACAAAACTGCTTCACTGCACATGGCTGCATTTAAACACCAAGCTGAGGTGACTCGCACCCAATCAAATACAGTGACACACTCAAATCCTTTATGTGATTATATTCAGATGTGTCTGTGCAGATTTTTCCTGCACCTTCGCCCTTCACACACACACACACACACACAGAGATTCAGTGCAGTCCTCATCCTCTCTACTAGATTGCTTGTTACCTGTTGGCATGTATTTATATGGCCTTGCATGGTGAATTATAAAGCCTTTGTTATTGCCCCAGCTTGGGGTCGCCCACTTGTTTATGACACCAGTAATGGCTGTAATTGTTACTGTTGAGATTACCTGTCAAGAGGACCAGAACCCAGGCGTCCCTTTCTTGACAAGGGGTGACAGGGGGGGACAAGGAAGAGGACAGGGTGTGGGGGGTAGAGAGAGATTGGGGATTGGAGGTGTTGGGGGGCCCTGATGACTTCTCCGCTGATAATCAGCCGTCGCGGCCTGTGGGATAATTCAGCTGTCAATGCCACCTAGCAGGGCCCAGCATCAGCCGGCCGACCCCAGCTGGCGTCGCTCATTTAGACCCAGGATGGGGATGGAGGCGAGGAGAGGTGGGGCGGAGGGATGCAGGAGCATAAGGAGACTGAGGAGGAGAGGCAGTGTCTCCACGTTCTGTCTGACTTGGCCTTCACGTGCAGTAAATTAAAGACATCATGGAACATTTTGCAGTTTAGAAGAGAAATATTGCCGCTTTCTAAAAGGCTCTCTGGACCTCCTTTTTCTACAAACTATACTGCTGTTAGATTTTCAGCATTTCTCAAAGAAATCATAAAAATGTGATCCTAAGTTCTTTTTTCATAAGCCTTAAGAGCAGCGACCTTTCTAGCTTTACATTGATAAGATTACAAACTACTTCTGTAAGGTTTTCCGCATTAAAGCAACATTACATCATGATCTGACCCTGAAAACAGACTTTTCCAGAGTTTAACTATAAAAAAAGAAAATAAAAATGGAGAATATGCTGTAAGATGTTTTCATATGTATGTGTTTAACAGCAGCAGAGTTTTTATCAATGTCCTTAACCTCTAGTTACATTTTTCAGGTAAATTGTAACTTTGCCTATAACAAACATGGCTCTTTCAGTAAACAGATATTTATTGCACATCTGATCCCTGATTGGCTAACGGTATTTATCAGTTCCTCTATGTCAAATCCACTAAATGTTGGATTAAGGATTTCTGCAGATGTAGGATTACATTCATTCCTGTTACTTCCTCTTGAATCTTAAATTGATATGGCATTATATGAAGGTTTTTTTCCTCCTTAAAATGCGATGACTAAAGGGACTCACAGACACACATTCAAAGTTTAATAATGTAAAGATTAATAGTACTTAATATTCCATGAACATAAATTGAACAATATTTCCTGGCTCTTTAAAGTCCACCTAATTCCTTCGGTATAAGTAATCTCGTTGCCTCCCTGCACACGTGTGCATCATAAAGAGGGCAACAGCAGCTAAAATGGCAGGCAAATCACTTTTCCAATGGTTTTGGAGCAGCTATCAGTGTCATCCCTGAATGGCTGTCTTTATCAATGATTCTGCCTGATATGGAGTATGTGGGTGGGGGGTTGGTGTATCCTTATCCGTTGCTGGAATCTTTCACAGTTTAAGTGTTGGGAGCTGCTAAGAAACTGTCAAAGATTTGGACAGCTCGAGTCTCTGGGATTGTGAGCGGCGAGCTGTTCTCTATCTGTATTCCTCTGTGGCAAACCAGAGGGTTGTAACACTACGCCTCTGCTATTCCAGAGGGATAATGTCACTGAGGAAATAGTGCCAGGAAATTGTCTGCAGTGGATTTTTTCTCCATATGATATGGGTTCAGTTGTATTTTTTTTGGCAATGCAGGAATAGTTTTTGCACCTTTTAAACATCAGATGACATTTTTACAAAAAAGTAAGTGGGCACTGAACACTGTTGCAGTGTTCACAGATTGCACTGTTTTTACACAAACTAAATAGCGTCTGTCCCCACTGTTTTGAAAAAAATTATAATTTTAAAATTTGATTATTATAGTATTTAATTAGAAAGTCACATCAGTGTACTTTTGAGAATATTGACATTTTATGTATTCCTTTTGGTGTTGTAATTTTAGGCTAACTGGATCATTCTTATGAATAGTTGCCGTTTAATAACACAGATAGAAAAAAGTGTATTTATTTTTTACCACACAAATACAACCAAACTGGTGTCATGCCCCTTTACAAAAAGCGCTGATTTAGACTGGTTCTTCTGTAGCACTCAAACATCTATAAGTATGAAGAAAACTCTTTTAATTCGCTTTGCTATCAACATATACAATATTTCCTCTAAAGCCAACTTGATATATTTTTTCAAACACCCTCTGCATCATTTTGATCATGTTTCAGCTCAACCTGCTTTCCATCCTACAATGTAAATGTAAAGGCGCACAGAGGATCCTGTGTTACACAGCAGGTCTACTTCTCTCAATGTGTCAGAATGGAAAAATAAACACCTTGAGAGCTTTTGCACATTCACCAGGCATTCTTTACAGAGAACAGTTTCACAGTGTGAGTCATGCTCTTGAAGCATTTTGTTTGTTTTTTTTAAAAAAAAAAAAAAAAAAAAAAGTGACTCAATAAATCCACTTGAATTGCTTTTAACACCCCCTGTTTATATCTTATTGTCACAGGCCATGAATCAAAAACAATTGCTTCATAACTAAATTTTCCATCTCCACAGTTTTATTGTCATGGCTTCATCTTTTGGCTGCTTGACAAAATGGAACATCATCATCACCACCATCGTCCCGACTCCACCAAGAAATTTATATTAAGCTGATCTCTCCGCGATATTAAAATAAAGCACAATCTCATTTCTTATTCAAATGATAGCATTAGGCGCGTGTGCATTTATCACCCGGTACAGGAGTACGGTTATAAACAATGCCATTCATTATCTGGCCCAGATGCAGCGATTGTTGATTAAAGGGCTTTGAATATAACAGCCACACACACTTTTACACACACACACACACACACAGATGGGTGGACATTAGGAAAAGAGAGAGGCCATCTGAATAGGCTGCAGGGACATTAACGGCAACAATGATTGATATTTGCCGCACAGGCTTTTTAATGGTATTGTTATTCCTCAGAGTTATACCCCATCCTCCCCACGTCTCGTCTCGCAGATAAATGGAGGTGTAATAATGAATAGAAATTATCCTGATTATTTTTGTGGATGTGGTGGGGGTGATTCATAATCTGACATGAAGCTCAAAGCTTAGTCAACAGTGTCTTTTGGATTTCCAATAATGTTAGTGAGTTCATTTGTGGGGTTAACATAAGCATTGTGCTGCTTTGAAATACAACTTGTTTTTTTTTGTTATTAATATTTAGACTGATTGATCAGTTATCTTTAAAAGTAGAACACATGATTTAGATCCTTTGTGATGAGAGAAACATTTTAATACAGTTATATTTCAAGGATATTTGATCATTAAATTTTTATCTTCCTTGCTTAAAAATCAAGTGTTTGTTTATCTCTTGTGATTTTAAACGACCAAAGACTTTTACCAGTATGTGACGCGATATATTATGATATGACGACAGTGCAATGGGATTCAATAGGCTACAGTACGAAACAGTATGATACTGTTCTATACTATCCTATAGGATAAAATACTATAAAATACTATTGGATACAATACAATACATCACAATACAAAAACTGCAATGTGATAAACTATTAAGTGACAGAGAGAAGAACACCATGGAGCTTTTTGCACAAACCCTACAACCTCAAATATAACTCATAAATGGAGGTAAAAGTAACACAAAACAATGAATGGAATCTGGTTTTCACTATGTGTCAGGTAATGTTCGGTAATACATGGTGCGCTGTAGTGGGAACAAATTCCAGAATAAAAGCAACAGCAGACCAGCTTACCTCTGCGTAGTAGTGGAGATGTCTCTGAAGCGGTTACAGGCACACTTGTGTGGGAGAGATTCAAGTAGAAAGGAAAGAAAACACTGACGCGTTTCAGCCTAATAAACCTTCTTCAGGGCGTAAGAGTGCTGCACAGGTGTGAAAGTAACACAATTTGAATTGATTGTACAAGTTTTTCCACACAAGAACACCATTACATGTCTGTAGTGTCAATAATCTGACCAAATCATTTTTTAAGTTGAGTGTTTAAATGAAGATTTTAGCTCCAAAACTTCCTAAACTCGGATCAAAACTTCAACTTCCTTCTGTTTTGCCTGTGGAAGGGATGAGACATCACTTCCTTTTTCATGTACAATTACATCAGATTGACAAATAGTGGAAATAAAATTTTTAAATAAAAGTCTTCATTCTATTTCCTTATTTCCAGAAATCATACAGAAACCAAAGAACCAGCACACAACTAAACCTGGACTTGTGTTTACTGTCTTTGCCCTGCCTCACTGTGAGAAACTGTGATATTAATTAGTTGTGTTTTCTTGAGAGCTTCTCTGCTGCTGAGTGTTGAACATGAGAGCAGCTGAGGTGGACATCGCCAAAACACATTATTTGATGTGAGAGGCCAGCTTGTCCAAAGCAGTTGTGTTTATTACACACTCCTCTGGCACCTGCTGCAGAGAGTCGGCCTGCCAACACACACACACACGCGCATACACACACACGCACACACACACACACGCACACGCACACGCACACACACACACACACACACACACACACTATCACACTCTTCCAAAATCTCTTCTCCATTTATCCACTTTCCCCCAAATGAAGGCCATTATCACTTTTGAATCACATTTGCAGGACTCAGCTGCAGTTTCAGAGCTGTGTTTTATTGTGAAACTTGGACGTATGCAATTCAAACAATAGAAAATGTTTTACCAGTAATACAGTTTCATGTGGGGTTCTCAAAAAACAAGCCTGTCCAACATCGCTGTGATATTTTAAACAGACAAATCCCACACAGCATCTGTATCATCCTATATGTTGCATCATGTGGACTCTAGTGGAGACGACACTCTTTGAATAGTGAGGGTTTGGCTTTTCTAAGTAATTTATTGAACTCTTGATATACTCTTCTTAAATTGCTATGGTCACTGCAAAAACCTGCAAGTATTGTTTTAAAATATTTTTCATACTCTGTCCCTCCAGCTCACTCCTTCCAATGCCACTAGGCCTTCAGATCATGACATGAATCATTTGGAGACCTCTGAAAACTCAAATACGAATATGAATACGAATATGAATGATGCTGATGAACAATGCAATAAAATGACAATGGCACTCCCTGAATTAAAACATAAACGTTGATGATTAAAGGCTTAAAAAACAATTTCAACATTTAAACTGCATGGACGCACTGAGCCTGCTGCTTCAATGTGCTCTGTCATCTCTTTGCATTGTGCATTGTATATTGAGTTCTGTTATATATTTCCTGTTCTTTAACTGTTCACTCCCATAATTTGGTCTACTAAATGTGTCGTCTTTGACAAATCCAAATTTGAACCATTCTTGATCTACTCATAAAATAACAAAGCAGCTCTTTATCCAAACCAATAAGACCTCAGTTGTATTCTCCAAGTCTCCATTTTATTCTATCTTCTCCTCCTCACAAACAAATTCTTCCTCTATTCCCACCATCCCTCCTTCCTTTTGTACCTTCCCTCTCCTAGGGTGTAATGGTGTGATGCCTCCCTCCAGCCTCTCCCCCCCATCCACCCCGCCACCCTTCCACTCTCTCAGTAATCAGGGCCAGATGGAGGCAGAGAAGGAGTGATGGAGGGAGGGAGGATTGGGTTTGGTCCTAGCAGTGTCTTAGAACGTGGGGAGCTGTCAGCCCTGCAGGGAGAGAGGAATTCTCCAGCAATAAAATAGGGATTTATCACCACTCTACCACAGAGAGAGAGGGAGAGAGAGAGAGAGAGAGAGAGAGAGAGAGAGAGAGAGAGAGAGAGAGAGAGAGAGGACAGAGATGGAGGGAGAGAGGGTGTGAAGCAGAGGAAGGGACTAAGAGATCTAAAAGTCTGATTGAGAAGGGTGACGTGGGAGAAAAGAGAGTATAGGGTGGCGTAGAAAGAGAAAACCACAAAGGGATAAATGGGGAGAGGGCCAACAAACCTGATGGAGGACTTTTCATCATTGTAAAGCTTCAGACAGATGAGGGAGGCTGAGGGAAGGAACATGCAGAATGATAGAGCGAGATTGGAAGGAGGACAAAGGAAAGAAGACAAGAGGAGAAATGAAATTAAGAGAGACAGTTGTGGGATGACACCCACGGCTCATCTGCTCACATTCTAGCGGCTCAACAATTTCTCTCCTGCCATCTGTAGCATGCACGAGCGTCTGTCCACAAAGTAATGCCCATGTTGCGTTCAGGGGATGACTCGACCTCCCCTACTGGGCCAAATGAACCTGCTAAAACAACCGCTCTCCACAATCGGCTGTGTAATTGAAACCAGAATGTGCAGGATTTGATAAATTGCTTGACCCTGCAGGAATGTTAAGGTCGTAAATTTTAAGTGCATTTTGGCCGTGCTGAGGTGTGCAGAGGTGTATGTTTAGAGCATGTACATTCTGTTTGAGTGTGTGTTTGTGTGTGAGGTTCAAGGAGAAATGCTGTGTGTATTAAGTATTTGAAAAAACATAATGGTTGTCCAGGGTTGAGACGAGGTGTCAAGACTCAAATGCTGCCCAAACAGTACTGTATGTATTAAACCACAGATACACACTTAGAAATATGCCACAATTAATTATTACAAATTACTCTGCACGTTCTCATTCGATAACCAGATAAACTATCATTTGTGCTCCTACTTAACTGCTTCAACTTCAATTGCTTGCATCAAAGCAGTAGATTATGTTTCAGATCATTCTGATGTAGACAGTTATTTTAATGATTTAATGAATGTTTCTGGCTTAACAACCAAGAGTTGATCTATTCCAATTTTAAAGGCCAATCAAAGACTATCACCGGTCTATAAGGCTCTAGTACGATATACTATGATGCTAGATACAATACAGTAAGATACCATACCGTATGGTACGATGCAATACCATAAGATACACTTTATTGTTTCCTGCAAACTTTTGTTTGACCTGTGCTGTTTTGAACTGTTTCGGTAGAATTGTTCAAACAACAAACAATAAGTTCACAGGAAAGACAACACCATTTCAAACCATAAACTACATATATTGCACAATTACACTGCACATTCCCACTCAACAACCAGATAGACTATAAAGTGTTCTGCTGCTCAACTGCTTCATCTTCAGTGGTTTGCATCAGAGCAGTAAATTAAGAAATCTTGATATAAAAAATAAGAAGCTTAGTGAAGCACTGAAAAGGAACCTCCAATACCTTGCAAAAAAAAAAAATCCTGTTAGGGTCAACGTGTATTCTGTTTAAAACGTATCATCACTTTCAAATGTGAAATGAGAAGAGATGCATTCAAATCTCAGAGGACTGGAGAACAGATATGCTTCTTTTTCAGTGTTGTACACACATTTATCCCTCAACACAACAACTGAAAAGCAGAAAACAACAGCAATTTATTTCATATTGTTCACATATACGTCTATATTTAAAAGTGTTCATTATGATATTCTTTGATAACATCTATTTTTTAAGCTCAAACTTTTTTTTATTTGAGCATTTATGTCGACAAAACACATAACAGATCGTGGTGTTGGAGGATGAGAAAGATTACAAAATAATCAGACATAATCAACGCAGGAATCAAACCAACCAAAACATTCAAATTGAATAGAAATCAAATGTTGTTATTTCATTGCATTTTGACTCTATATCCAAATTATAGTGTATGCAACCATTGTACTATCTCAAAGTAATGTGCCATAATTGATCAAATATATTATGCTCTTCTGAAGAAAAATGATGACATATGTTCTAGTCTGATGATATAAATGTTCATACCCCTCTCCAAGGGAAGATGTAAGATAGTGCTGTTACTGCTGCAACTCTCTTGGAGTACAACCATGGATTCTACTTTCCTTAGCTCATTTTCTTCAAAGAGCTGCTGCTTTCTTTTTAAATATTGAAACATTGTCCTCTTTTTGTCTGGACCTTATGGTAGTAATGAGTGTCTTTATGACTGCAGCACACATGCCGCTCCAACTCTTTCAAATGCTCTTTGGCTGGAAAAAGTCTTTACACACTCAAACGTCTTGTGTCCATGAAGCAGTTTGAAATGATTTGTCAAAATATGTGTTGGCCTGTAAAAACTGGCTTAGTTATCCTAAAACACTCAAACCAAAGGCTGACTTAGAGTGTGCAGACCTCCACTTAAGCGTTAGGTCTGTGAAGTGCAAAAATGCAAGTAAGTAAGGCAAGTTGAGGGTTTTGTTGTTGAAACTGTGTGGTGCTGCTATTTTTGGCCAGGTCTCCCTTGAGAAAGAGATCTCCGAACCCAATGGGACTAAGCTGGCTAGACAAAGATTAAATTAAACTAATAAATTAAATGACAATACATGTCTGGATGTAGCAGAAATATGTTAAATGGTAAATGGACTTGAGCTTATATAGTTTGAATTTGAGATCAAATTTAAACAAATTCAACTAAGTTCCAAGCTAACTAAAACTCAGCTTTCCCTCTTTGATTCCTGCGTGATCACAGCTGTGCTAAAGTTTAACACTAACATCATTAGTTAGCTAAGTGTTTCATATTGGGTGCTAGCCCAAAACCAGAGATGGTGAAAAAACTGTTGATCAAAGTATTTACTTCTCTACGCCATTAGTACACAAATATCATGTAGGGCGGCAGTAGCTCAGCCTGTATGGACTTGGGTAAGGAACAGGAGGGTCTCCGGTTCAAGTCTCGGAGCAGACCAAAGTATGTGGGTTGGTCTGTAACCGGAGAGATGCCAGTTTACTTCACAAGTAATGCAGAGGTGCCCTTGAGCAAGGCACCGAACCCTAACAGCTCTGACACGCTCCCTGCGTAGAAGTGTGTAGCAACCCCACTCTGACATCTCTCCATTAATGCATGTCCATAGGTCCTGTTTGTGCATGTGTGTAATTCTGGTATAATGTGTGAGAGAAGCATGTCTCTCAATAACAGAGTGTAAACCAGAATTTCTAATTACTTAAAGAGTGAGTCTTGACCTTGAACACTTTGCTGCATATGTTGAGGTCAGTCAATACTTTAAGCTTACAACATTCAACTAAAAATTGACCAAAGTTACAAATTCTTAACTTATTCTAACTTACAGGTTTGGAAAAAAAATCCTCCAGTCAAAAGGGCTGAGAGTGGCAATCATTGACGTTTCTTGGACCACCTCAAATGTATACATGTCCTTCTACCTGTTTGTTTTAAAAGTATAAACTTTCCATAATTTATAAATGATGCAGACCTTGTCAGCAGTTACAGTGTAAAATAGAAATGTTCATGAGCGGGATCTTATCAGACAGAAAATTACCAGATGTTGTTCCCCAATCTCACATTTGCACCATTCCAGCCTGAAATGCTCCTTTTCAGCTTTCTTGAAGGCATCAGGGAAAACCTGGAGACTTGAGGCACAAAAGGATGTTCATCCATTGGTCAACCCATATCTGCAATACACCCATTTCAAATGCTGGGCCTAAGTAGTGGCCACAAAACAATGACGTCGATGACAGCTAATGGTTCTTCTTGCATACTAAGATCCTATCCCACCTGCTCCAACCCAGGCCAAGACTATGAGATGTGTTCTTAAACACTGAAGAATAATCATGGTGATCAGTTAGGTCTTCATCCTTGATGATTGTAGTACTGAGAGGCTAAGCTTTTGATTTACCAGTCGATCAAGGATCCAACCCTTACTATGGAGTGGGTGGGCAGCAACCTAGTGCCCTCTATATACCAGCCACCACTGGCTACTGGTAAGTTGGACAAAAAATACAATTGCTATTGCTATAAAATGCAACATAACCTCTATTTACACTACTTTTTCAAGGCATTATATTTTCGCCCCTTAAGTTCACCTCGCCTTCACTAGTACTACAAAGCAGGATTTGGGGTTGATTCACTTCTTACTTGGTTATATCGCCATGGTGACTTATGCTGCTGACCGGCTAAGCCAGCAGGGGAAAACAAGGCTGTGTGTGTGTACATGTCTGACTTAGTATGTATATGTGGAGCTTCTGCTATTTCTATACACGTCGTGCTTCTGCAACATCGTAATGCAATGTGAATTCACAGACTGGGACACCAATATTACACTATTTCAGAATCACTAATGTACAAAGACATAATGATTGCAGAGCCTCTTTACGGCCCTGTGGCAAGACCAAGGTGGTAGTTGATCACATCCGTATTTACTGCATGCCTCAGATACGACAAGTTAGAAACGTCTTAAAAAGAAATGTCAAAAATTGTATCTCTACATCTGTAGGATAAACAACAAAAGCTGAATGGAGTCTTAAACGTGTATAAAATCAGCAGGATGCCAACTCATGGAAAAGTCATGGAACTCCAAAAAGTCATTTATACAGCTCGTGACATATATGAACTAACCTCCATGTATATGTATGTCAGCAGTGTTGAGGGCATGGAGAGCCCAGCCAGCACCAGAGGGCATGGAGAGGTCAGCACAATGTAAACATAGACCTCCACACGATTTACGATGTTTGCTGGCTGCTAAGACGAGGGGTCTGCACATTCTCACAATCATAATTGCTTTTTGCAGCTTTTCAATCAACCCTACCTGGTGGACATTGTTTTTTTTGTTTTTTTTCACCTCTCATTTTTTCCCCCTTGTCATCAGGGAGGCTGCTCTGTATGTCAGTAGCTACTCCTGCAACGCTGTGACTCGAGTCTAAATGTAAGCAAAAGACTAAAGCTCTGAGATTCTTGACTTTTTCTTCTCTTTTCGTAATTAAGAGCAGATTTTGCTCTCTCTCTATTTCTCTCTCGCTCTTTCAAAACTCTGACTTTGGCTACTCTGGCCGACTGAAAAGGGGAAACCCAGTCGCACATGTGGACATCTGGTACGACATGGAGAGCAAGCAGTCCCCCGAAACATTTCAACCCCCCTCCCTTGCCTGTTGACAGTCGTTACCTGTGCCCCAACGGGCCCTCACTGCCCCAAGATAAAACGACCTCTATCCAGAGCCAGACGCATAAATATTTCTCTTTCTATTTTCCAAAATAGCTTTTAATTTTACAAGTTTTATGGCCCTAATATTAAGTGCATATGTTTTACAAGACAGCGTGTCCTCTGCCTCACCCCGCGGGTTCCCTGTTGCTGTTTTTTTCTTTAGTCTTCTAAGGAAAGAAGAGATGAAAAGTTAAAAGCACAAATGGTGGAGAAAGGTAAGCCAGAAAAAGACGTTTTTTTTTCCTGCATATCTTATCTTAGACATGTTCCACATGAATACTTGCAAGGTAGTTAGTTACAATTCTACTTGTGTACTCTCATCTAGCATTGCAAATGTAGTCATGCTAATGAACTTCAAGCATGAACACAGCAGGGATACAAATCACATCATCATCACCATCTTCATAGAATAATTTTACTTTTATCCACCATTCTAATTTAAATATGCATGCACATTATAAAACAGCTAATATCCAAGTGTGGTATTGAGAACCCGAAAACCTAAAGTTCAAGCCTAACTATTCAGCTTTTGAATGTGTAACGGTGCTCTTAGCCTCCCCATGACCTCTTTCTCTCGTTCTCTCTCTCTCTCGATCTACTCAACTTCACCCAGATGTGTTTCAGTGACCAGTTATAGCATAAAGCTCTGATTCATCTTCTCATGCAGCAGATTTATAAATTTCATCAACATATGTGACCAATAGGCATGACCTCTAGCCCATTTAACTTGAAAAGGCGCCATCTGAGAAAATAATATGCTGAAAATACACTTTGTATTAAATGAAAAGCGTATTTATTGTCCTTATTTAATACAATTCGAACCTCCTAGAACAAAGATCACATTATAAAGAAAACTGTTTTACGCCCTCCAATAATACTTGACAGATGAATCTCTCTGAACGTAGAACATTGCCTAAAACAAATATCAGATAACATTAAAGTGAAATAAATTAAAGTTGTAAATCATAAAAAAGGGAACTGCTTAAACTGTGCCTCTCTCTTAACTTGTTTTAATGTGTGCTGTTTTCAGCTTTAGCATTCAAGCTAACATGACTCCTCAACTTTAAAGAGGAGAAAAAAGGTGATACAAAATAAGAGCAAGCAACCTTATTCCATACCTTCTTTGTACTGTTTATCATCCCACTGACAGTAAACAGTGTTGTCCATTTGCCTCTCCGCAGGACGTCCTACTTCACAAGTGCAAAACAGACATCAGATCAGGCCCAGCATTGCCACAGATGAAATACGCTACAATAAATCCCCCTGCATATATCTCCAGCATGCTTGCATCACGCTGTCAGCGTTGCTCAGATTCAGCTCCAGTGGGGACATGAGTTACAGCAGTCCATCTGAAAGCACCTTGAAAGGATTTATTACTGTTCATTGCACACAACGCTGAATGGAGCAATATTTGGATGGTGGGAGAATTTAAGAGATGAAGAGGAAAATAAGGAAAATTGATCGATTTTGACAAAAGCATTTGGATAAAGGACTATAATGAGATTTTGGCAGAAAAAATGATAAAAATAAATGAACAAATATGGTTTGCACCAAAAGGATATTTAAGGATAATAAATGTTCGTCTTTGATTGACGTAATCTCTATTACATACATACATTTTAGGATTTTTGTGTTTACGTTATGTTTTATGGCTTCCCCTTTATAAATAGGGGAGATAGAAAGTGATGGGCGACTGTGGCTCAGTGATAGAGCTGCGTCTCTCAACCGGAAGGTTGAGGGTTCAATCCCCAGCTGCTGCACATGTCCGATGTGTCCTTGGGCAAGACACTTAACCCCAAATAGCTCCCGCTGCTTCGGCGGCGGCGTATGAATGGGATTAATTACATCTGATGGTCTACATAGCAACCACTGCCATCAGTGTGTGAATGGGTGCGGATGGGTAGGTGTGACATGCAGTGTCAAAGCGCATTGAGTAGTCAGAAGACTAGAAAAGCGCTGTATAAGCTCAAGTCCATTTACCATTTACCATGATGCAAGAAGAAAGAAGAATCAGGCTGAAGAAAAAAATCCTCAAGATTATTTGTCTCCGTTTGCTTGGACCATCAAATACAAAGGTGATTCAGCCAAATGATTAATGTGACTCCTTACATCTGCTGTTTCAACCACCAGATGCTAGGTCTTTACTGGGAAATATCTCTGGCAAACAGGAAGTGAGACATTTCAGATTTTGCAATAGCAAATGATTTGGCATCAACAAAAGGACTGTGTATTTAGTTTGAGCTGAAACTTCTTTAGGAAAATTTCGAGAGGAGTAGGTGTGGTATGAGCTTGCCTGGACTCCTGGAACCTTTTTACGAACTCAGTATTTTTTGACAAAGCTACCAGGGTCTAAAATGTGATATACTGACTGTACTCTCTGGTCCTGAAATTGTCCTGCTTGAGGCGTAATAATGATATCACAAGATATTGTGGTGGAGAGAGTAGTGTGTATTGTTAAGTTTATTAGTCAACTTCCTCAATGTGATGAACAAGAATAGAGAAAGGCCTTCTTTAACATATCAAATGTATTAAATGTAGTCTGTGCTGCAATAAATGTAAATTAATTAGTACTTGAAGACCTCATTTTGGTTAAAAAATATAGTGGGTGGTGGGGGGGGGGGATGATGTTTCTTTTTCCAACCCATTCAAACTCCACAGGATTGTGAAACGGGGATTTTTAGTTCCTGAGTGTTTGAGATCAGCTCCTGAGGCTCATCAGGTCTTGAGACTGTTTCTTAGAAAAGGGAAAGCAGTGACAGTTATGGTCACATAACAGTACAATGATTGTCAAAGCTGCTCAGTTTTTTTTTTCCTTTTTGTGTCTTTGACTCAGATTTAAAACCGAACAAAATCGACTGCATTTAAACAGGAAGTAAAGCGTCAAACTGTTAGATTAATTATTCTAAGGAACATCAGGCCACTGTCATATGTAACCCATTTGTTCATCTTTTTAATTTCTCTTCAGACTTTAACTGTGAGAAAAGATGGGACCATTACATCCAGATGTTTTCCAAAACTTATTGGAAATTGGCCTCATTATCTCATGTCAAGTGGTGAGAATGTGACAAACAGCTGTAGGAGATGATAAGATGATTGGAACAAAACAAGGTTCAAGGGCAAAACTTTTTTTTCCCTGCATCAAGTCACATTTTGATATCCAGATTACTTTCAACTTGAATTTGTTTTATTCTCAGTCAAATGAACTCTTATATCACTAAAAGAAGTTCAAAGACTGTAGATGAACACTCATCACCATGGATCTTCGAACAATAGAAAAACAACATCTCAGATTATTGAACAGTGATTTACTGGGCAATTTTGTCAAAACACAGTCTCATTACCGTAGAAGAACAAGATGATCAAGGGGAGGCAGATAACCATTCATGGAAGGCTAACCACTTCAACCAAAATCTAACAACTCAGCAGCAATTTTGGGTGTTAAGTGCCTTGTGCAAAAACACCACAGAGTTGGTCCATCCAGATGTTTTGAGGAGAAAAGATAGAGAAAGAAGGAAGTTCTTGCCCAGAGAACAAAGAAGGGACTATTGGTTTAGAGAACTCACACAGAGGCCCCTCCTCTACAGGGACAAATTGGTGTCAAGTCTCTGAATCCAGGAGGATTAAGTGTGTGTTTGCTTTGCGTTCGAACATGGAGCAAAGGACAAAACAGCTTGAGTCTCCACACATCCTCAAAAGTCCCAAAGACACCAGTGTGTAAGCGCTGACAGGGAAGAGAAGGCTAATCCCTGTATACACGCTAATGCACACAGTGTTCTTGGACAGTTAAATGAACTAAAGACAGACACAAAGTGCAGTGCCTCACAGTGATTGTAGAGCATTGTCTGGTCATTTCTTCCACCCTCTGCACAGCACAATGTTAGCTTGGCTTTAAATGTCACTAAATTCACAACAGCAGCTTTGTTGTGGCTAATGCCTGATCCTTGCAGCAGAACTGTAAGACTTCTGGTCCCTCATCAACCCTGAACAAATTGAAAATGCCCATACTTTTTAACCCTTGACATATATTGGAAATCAATTTAATACAATTCTAAGTTTGACATGCTCAAACTGAGTTTTTTCCACTGAGAAGGAACATTTCAAAAGTAATTTATCATCTTTTCTGAAATTTCCCCTATGATAGCTAAATTTAGGGCCCAGATTCTGTGGACAAAATGATTAGTTTGCATTAATCAGTATAATATTCCTAAGCCAGTTCTAAGGCACTTTTAAAAACAGATTTAGATCACAAATAGCTTCACTGGGCAAATACTCCTGCATCATTTATTCAGAAATATTTTACTAATTTCCTTTGTTTTTCCCCTTTTCTTAATATTTCCAAATGTATTTGCGTTCAGATTTTCAAACCCAAACACAAAATCAAATGGGCTTTTCTGTTCAGCTTTTTGTCTCCAACTGGCACGTCATTTTTCTGCAATGCTCGACAGACCATAAACCCCTGGTACTAGACCACACTCCTTCAGCCTGTGTGTTTTAGAGTGCCTCCTTGTCCATAATGCCATATAACATAAACACATTGCGTTTGATTGGTAGACATAAACATTGACTGTGGCTGGAGCACGGTTTAAAGCCAGGCCACAACTCACGGCCGCTGTTAAAGGGCTGGCTGCCATAACAGAGGGAAGCCAAGGTCGGCTGCTGCTTAGGGTCGCAGAAAAGAAGAATGCTTGGAAGGGTGTGGGATGGGGGGGTTACACCTGTTTTTGAGGATGGAGTTATTGGTAGATGGACAGTACAATTAGAAGGGATAGAAGACATAAAAGTATCGAGGCTGTCTGGTGATGTAAGGCTCCTGTTGCTTTTTACCTACTTATGCACATAGATCTTTGGCTGTGATGTGAGCGGAATTGCTCAAAATACTTGCCTGTGCACTTTTGTATACAATATGTTTAAAATTGAAACCAGTTAGGAGCATATAAAGACCCATTTCCCCAGAAAATCCCTGCTGAACATGCTTTTTTTATCCACTGCTGACTTCACTTCTTGTCCTGATGCACACCCTAAACTGCTTAATTTGGTTTTACAGACACCTGGCATTACAATTAACATGATGTTACTATTTAAACCTTAAAATAACAACTTCATAATCATTTTGATGGTACACTGACTTTTATAGGCAGAATAGAGTTTCTTTCCTTTCCACTCTGCACACTGAACACGTATTGTTGCACTATGTAACTTTGGTTGAGGCGCATGATCTCAAAACAGACGTCCTGGCAGAGTCAAAGAAACCCAAACTATCGTGAGGGAGAAGAGAAAATGAGAGGGTGACTGGGTGAGAGGCAGGACAAGCTTTAATCCCAGACCTGCTTTTACTTACTGCTGAGGGATTGAACTACACTCAGAAAACTATAGGGGTGCTTAATCCCAAACAATACCAATTCCTGAAAATGTTGCTATAAAAACAATGTGCTGGAGATCAGCGCACAAAGGTCCAACACAAATATTCATGGTTTTTACACTGGGAAGCAAAAACGCTGTTTTTCTGACCAGTTGACATAGATTAACACACATTATTTTTTCATCATCATCATGTATAGTATGCACGTCAAGCCTCAGTTTTGCAGTAGACACAGTCCTTCTTTGAATAGCATTACAAATGACTACAAAAGTTTGTTTTTTAATCTAATGCTTTAAACAGGACATGCATTTGAATGAAAAGTAGCATTTAAATCCTGTTCTATTCAATCAGTCTTGAACAATTCTGTCTTTAAAAAAAGTTATAATATTGGATGACCTCTCACTTGGAAGTTATGTTAAAACGCTGATGTGCTTCTTATTCAGGTGCTGGATAAGTGTAGGTAGATGTTGCATTTGGAAATCTTCAGTCTTCAGCATCATCTCCATGCTCATGTGGATAAACACACTTTGTTGCTGCAGCTCAGGTTACCTTCTCGCACAAGTGCTTCTTATTTACCTTCAAATTGTATTTGGTTCATTGGCGTTCCATTTGGAGGCGATGACCCTGCTTATCCAGAGCCTAATAAATTCAGCTGTGTTTCAGTCAACTAACACTAACATACCTCTGCTTCATCCATCATGGAGCTTAACAATAGCTGTGTCCTCAGCTGCTTCTGCGCCGCTAAAAGCTTTTCATGTGAAACCTGCGGACCTGCTGGGTCTGTGTTTGTGTGTGTGTGCGTGTGTGTCCTGGGGCCTGCAGCTCTCTCTCAAGCCTCTTATCAGATGGATGTGTTTGATATCTCTGCTAGCGAGGATTTCCCACGTGTGCATAAACAACCTCTGAACCACTGGCTAGTTGCGTTAATGAAGGAACATCATTGAAACTCATATGTCTCTGAGTTCTGTTTCAGTACTTCTAAATAAACAGAGTTTATGAACGATGGCATAGTATTCCACTTTCTTACTCTCTGATAACGACTTCAGGTTATTAAAAAAGGCCACATGACGGTTACACAAAGTAGTAGAAGAATGACATCTTCATGCTGTCGAGCTAGCTAGCCCTTAAGCCTGTCAGTGTCTCATGGGGCTGCATCCATTTGCATAACAAGCCATCCACATGACACCAACGCCTCGACAGATGTCAGATGCGACGGAGGTCATCCATGTTCTTCTATCATTTCTTGGCTTCTCCCTCTTTTTGTTCGTGCTCTTTCTGCATGTTTGCTGCAGACATTGTTATTCTGAGGTGACTCACGTCCCATCGAGGCCTTGCTGGAATCGTCTCAGTGTTTCAGGAGTCACTCGACAGTCATAAACAGCATGTGAAGACATAATAAAAGTGGATCATTTTCTGAGGGAGAGTATAAAGTTTCATTCAAGAATTTATTGGCATGAAAGATATCCTATTTTAGTTACAGCAAAGAAGTGATTGTGGGTAAAACAGATTATATAAATGTCATGATGAACTGTAGCTTCTATTTTAAGTGTTTTCTAGGTTAAGCCAAGACTTTTATTATCGGTACTATACTGACAACCCCCATTTAAGTCAGAATTTTACTTTTGCAAAAAGGTTTATTACTATTTCTTCGTGCTTCAAAATTATAGAGATATGCTCTTAGGCTTGAAACAAAGATAATAAGAAAGATTTCATGGAGAAAGTAAAATAATTCAACTACATTTTTTAGTATAAAAAGATTTGCATAGAACAGGATAAAACAAAAAGATCAACTAATACTTCAATTACATTTGTAGTTTACAACTTGGAGGAGATGTGGTAGCAGGGATTAGCAATGGTAGCATGCAGCAGTACTGGAAGCTGCTTCTTTTTTTCCTGTGTGGATAAATATTCATCAGTCAAACATCCAAACACAGCCACTGCCAACGATATAATAATGTCATGCTCTTTTCACTCGTCATCAGTTACATTCTGACTCAAATATCACCAAAAACCTCTCCTGGAAACTGAACTGAGGGTAAAAGTGGCCACAATCACCACAGTCTTAACATCTCAATATCTCACACATAAGGCTCACATGAGGAAAAAAACCGTATGGCAGCTCAAAGAGTCTCCTTCATATTTGGTTGGAATGGTAAGTGGCCGTTGGTGCTCCCTGCTGTTTTACGTCACAGGGGAAACATCTCTATCACAGCGTATATTATTCCAAAACACCGCTTCCTGCATGGAAACCATCCCCCTCCCTCGTCCTCAAACCGCCTGCCTCTCTGATAGACTACATTGCTTCTTATAAACTGTCCATGGTCCATAAATTGTGCTGCGCTGAGCATAACACTACACAGTGTTGGCCTGCAGGGACACGCACACTCAGTTCAGCCCTCCCTCTCCTCTTCTTGAAACTCAGGCTGAGATTTTCTAAGGAAATTATGCGATGGGAACCCTGGGTTTAGAGGAAAGACAGTGAAAATATGCATGGAGAAAAGTTTTAAACATGCCAATTTTCCATGTCAACTCTGCAGATTAAACATATATTCACATGTATATTAAAAACATATGAATAATCAGACCACGCACAGTAGTTTCTGTGCTATATTCATAACACTTTATTTTAAATTCATGACTTACAAGCCTGAATTTAACAAAATACCAGGTGTGCAAATCTATTTTTTAACAGATTTTGAATAAATGCTCATAATTGTAAGGTGGTTGCATGGACATTGCATACTATTAGATTTTATATGTCACAGTTTGTATGACAAGTGGCCCATGACTTGGGTTGAAATGCAACATGGCTGCTGTCTCGCCTATTTGCTCATCCACATCCTGTCATACTATGGAATACAGTCAGGATTTGAATATATTTTGTCATGGGAAAAAAAATAATGACACTTCGTCTTTCACGGATCAAACTCTCAGACACTGAGAATGACATATGAAAAGCCAACACATGGACTGTCACCCGGATTGTTGCATTTTTCAACAATAACATAGATTTCTTTGAAAAAGATATAGACATATTTTGTATCTGTAAAAACTGTGATCCATAACAAAAAGTCAGCAAGGAAGATTTATGACATAAAGCCCCTTTGACAGATAAACAGATGCACTCACAGAAGCAAACGACACATCTGATCACCAAAAAAACATGTTTAATGCCGAACAGTTTACTTAAAAATGGAAAAGCTGCATCAAAGATCATGCAAACTTTTAATCCACAAGCTTATTTAAACAGCAAAACTGGATATAAATAGGAGCTTGTTGCTTAAAAACAGAGCTGTTTGGACTATAATCACATCCATATAAAAAAAATTACATAAACTTTTAAACTATACAGCACAAGAGTTGTTTGACACCATGAGAGAAAAGTAAGGAGAAGTAACTCTCCTCATTGTGCAACTTCTGTCTGTAAACTGGAGCACAAGAGTCCGAAGTTACTGAAAGTCTAACAGTAATCAAACTTCGACTTAATTAAAGGAAAGTGTAAAGAAAGTTGAATCACAGGGGATGGACAGAAAATAGCCCGCTGGAGAACACTGTGGGTTTTTTTACTGAATAAATTGCTTAGTCCTATTACTTCATCCACATTCATAAAATTAATCTGGACCTTAAATAAACTGTAATGCTTTCATTGTTACAAATCCCCCTTCTCTCTTTCTATCAAACACACACACACACACACACACACACACACACACACACACACACACACACACACACACACACACACTTGAGGCTGTGTATCTAGTAGGCGCAGAGAAACAGAGACTAAACAACAGATGAAGACGCACATTGTCACAGTTGGAGGGAGGATCTGGCTGACAGGGTGAGAGCGCGTGGAGCTGACATTTTTTCTCTTTCCCCTGTCACTGATGTGAGGCTGATGAATGTGTGAGATGAGTCGCACATTCATCAGCCTCAGTTTCATCAATTTCTACAGTGAGAGAGAGAAGGAAGGATCTTTCACTAACAGTTTCACTTTCCAGCTTTATTTAGACTTGATTCCAGATGCAAAATAGTTCTGTCACTATAGCAACATGACTCCAGAATATAGAAATGAGACCACTTTTAAATGAAAACAACCATTTTTGTAAATATGTGGAATAGTTGAGGCTTTTTCCATCTTCCCGAAATATGGAAATATTTAAAAATGACAAATATTTCTGTCTTTTATTCTTTCCTTTTTTTCATTTTGACTGAGTCGTGTGTTTTTTATAAACAGAAATGTCACATTTAGGAGCTTACCCACTGAAAGAATATGCTCTTTGACCTTCAAGCTTCATTCCTAAATTGAGCATCGCTTTAAAATATTAATAAACTTTTTAGAGCCCAATCAGTCTTTTGAAAACACTCCAAATCAACACCACAACCCAAAACACATTTTCGGATTGAATAATATGATGAATGTCGGAGAAGCCTCCACATATAAATAAAACTAATGAATGCCGTGGCTTGGGGCCAACACTTTATCAGTATGGTGCTGTGGCTGGAATTCAGCCCCTCTGTCCTGTCTCGACTTGCTTTCTCTCTGTTTACTTTCAGAGGCCGCTGCAAGGCGCGCGGTGCAGCGAGAGAGAGGGAGCAGAGAGACAGCACAATTAAAACTCAGCCATGCAGTTATGCACGACCTCATTAATGAGGGCGACTCTGCATCAGGGCGCAGACTGGTTTTGACGCGTAGGCTGACATCTGCAGGATTATTGGTGATTTCAATCTTTTTTTGTTTGTGAGATTAAACGTGCAGATTAGTCAAACACAATTGAAATACTTATAATGATAATTATTACTGCCAGTGCTACAGTTTTAAAGTTTGAATGGAACTGATAATCCAACTAGAGAAGAGAATAATTTTGAAACGTTTCAATATTAGGAAAAACAAATCTAGCCTACATTTTTTAGATAGATAAATATAAATAAATATTTTTTTCAAATGAGCAAACGAGTTCGCCATACCGTCCCCAGTCTCATATCCTGGCAGCCAGGCTGACAATCATCACTGTGTCCAAAACCTCTTGTTCTCGGACTCAAACAGGTAAGTCACTGTTTCAAACTTCAGTGGACTAAAACTCTGGGAGAAATCTTGAATTACTTTTAAAATGTTGAAATACAAGATAGGAAAGGATTGAACAATAATACGATGATTATACATAGGTGTTCACTCAAAGGCAGAAACGTAAGACTCTGTAAAATAAATAAATAAAAAGGTGTTGAGGGGCTGCAAGATTATTTTCCGTGCAGAGCTGTGATTATTATATTAATATCAAAAAGCAGGTGGGCGGGGAGGGAGGAGTGGCTCAGGTTGTGATGCGTGTGCGATTGGGATTGGGAGGATGAGGAGGTCGCTATTATTGGATGATCCAGCCTCACCAGGTGAGCTAAGAAGCAGACATCCCCCCTTGCTCCCGTGGTTCTCCTGCCCCGCCTCGCGCTGCCAAGGTGACCTTCCAGTGAGTGTGAGAAAGAGAGAGCGAGAGAGAGAGAGAGAGAGAGAGAGAGAGAGAGAGAGAGAGAGAGGGGGCTGCTGACAGAAACATCTCTGGTTGTGAACAAGCCGCGGTTTGCTTCTCTCCGCTGGAAAGGTGCGCTGCCAGCGGCGTCTCCCTTCCCGCAGCTGGAGTAGCTAGCAGGGAAAATACCGAGGCCAAGAACATGTTATCCTAAGCACCGGATGTCTCTGGTCAAAAGCTGGGGAGTGGAGAAACACCCCAAGTGCCCACAAAACATCCAGAGCTGAGGATTTCTGTACGTAATTTCTCCACAATCCAGCCTCCAGAGTGTTTACCTGTTATTATTACCCACGTGTATCTCTCTAAGCAGGCTCTCTTTCGCTCGCTGCCTTTGTCTAGCACATACTTGTACATATGTATCCAATTGCTGTTTCTCAAAGCCACACTCATACCTGCTGACAGGCCCCCCGTGTGCGCCATGACGCGCAGCGTGTAGCCTGCAAAATTGCAGACCGTCACCCAACAGACGAAGCCTTCGCCTCTACCACAGAAACTACATAAGGTTTAAACAGCGACACAAATTTAAGAACAGTTATAGTGCTGAGAAGAACATTTGAAATATTTAAGATATTTTTCATCATCTTCAGATATTTTTTTCTGTCTTTTTTATAAGAATATTTAACATTACAAAAAAAGAGGAACACATGTAGAAATCTTCAGCTTTGAAAATGTTATGTTTTTATTTATAACAAATCCTGCTTGCACTATTGCTTTGTATGCATGTCATTCCTTTTCTGTTTTAAACTGTTAAATTTAGTGAATGGGGTCACGTAAAAAAAAAAGTCATGAAAATAGTTCATTTCATAATGGAAACATAATTTAAATAATGAAAGTTTGCTTCTCCTTCCCCAAAGACGCCATCGTGTCCTTGTTATTGATTGAGACGGATAAATTCTTGTGGTAAAAGATGTGTTTGGTGTGTGGGGGGCATTTGATGTTACTAACGTCATAGTAATTACGTGTTCCTTATGGTCGTTTGGAAAGCGAGAGTATCGCATTTTGTTTGACGCGGGCCACAGTCGGGCTCTGAAACTGGATCTCATGACTTCATCCCCCCCACAACACGAGCCTCTTACAAATGCTCTATATCTTACATTCCCAACAGGACTACTTTTTTCGACGGACCAACAAAAATTCCAAGAATATTATAGTTTCTCCTGTTGTTTCTTTCTCCATATATGCATATGCAATTTGAGCACTTAATCCACGAGGGCACATTGTTATAGATGTGTTTAATCATCACAAGTTATATGACCACTACAAGACGGATGCCTAAGAGCCTAAAGCTGTGTGCTTTAATCCAGAATCTCGTTTTTCAGACGTAATGGAACTAATAACACAACACTTAATCACTTTACTTTCACTTGCCTTTCTCCCTTCTTTGCATTTCTATTTTTTTTTTTATCTGCAGTGGCTTGGGGTTGAACAAATGAAACGAGCTTCACCCCTCCTTCTCCTCTTCCTCCCCTCTCCCTCTCTTCTCTGTGAAAGCTCAGAGAGCAGACCAAACGTTACTTAGTCTGGACGCAGAGAGGCTGCAGATAATGAGAGCCTGGTTGCATTAAACGGACAAACAGCAATCCGACATCTCCTGACCCCTCCATGCTCCTCTCGGCTCCATTGATCATCCCCCCTTATGAGATAATGCAATTACAAACATCAATAAGGAGCTGCGAGGGGAATCATTATGTGGTGACAGTGATAAATGATGCTGCGCAAAATAGCGGGCTCCTCTCAAACAATCCGTGCGCCCAAGGGGCTTTTGAGGGCCGGGGTCCCGTCGCCAAGGAGACAGATGACATCCAAAATGGCCCCCGCTCAACAGTCCTCCTCTCTTCTCTCTCTCTCTTTCTCTTCACCAACAGATTTTTGTTTTTCTCTCACTCCTTTTCCCTCCTTTTGTTTCGAACCAGCTGCCGCGCGACCTTTGAAGGTGGAGGTTTTTTAAGGGTTTAGAAAGTTTGTTCTGTGTGGTGCTTGGGTGCTGCTGTTTAATTTATGTTTGTGCCCATATTGATTTCATAAAGTAGCCAAGATATTGACATGTCATCTCAGCCACATGCCTGTTTCCTGTGTAATGATTTTCGCATTGGAATAACTGGAAATGCATCGGTGGTGTATTGTTATGCTGCTTCTTCTCCTTAAACCTCTACTCTTTCTTTGACCTCTTTTTCCTGCAAACCTGGCGATGTAGAGGCCGCATTGCTTGATTTACATTTTGCAAATATTACGGCGAGCATTTTACTTCTAGCTCTCTGAAGGAGTAAAGGGAAAATACAAATTAAGAAGTTATTTTATTTGCGTTTTAAAGGTTTTTGTCAAAAACTGTAATCTTAGTTTGATTTCGTTTTTTAAACGTATTAAACTCTTAACTCAAATAGCCAGTGTTCTAGCTTTTGTGAAAAATATAAATACATTTTTTTTTAGAAAATAAAAAAAAGCAATGAAAAGAAGATGCAAATGATTGACGCAAACTGGTGAGCGTAAAAGTTTTGATTTTGCATGAAGTAGGAAATAAGAACTTTTAAAAATCAACACAAAAAGAAGTTGAAGCATTCAGCAGGCCCCAGCATCCAGCAACCAGTGAAAACTGGTGGTTTGAATTAATAAATCCGAACACAAAATTGCCGCTGTGTTTTGTCATGGCTTGTAGTGCAGAATAGAGAGAACACGAGGCGCATGGTTTCTGGTCCAAGTTCCCTGTTTCCACCATAAAGACACATAAATATCTGCGTTGTTGTGGGAGGAAGACAGGCTTGTCCGGGCACCTCCACTGCTCTGGAACACATTTCTGCTCCATTCATTACCCTGGCAGTTCACTCCGCGGTCACAATGAGCACATACGTGTGTTTTTTCTGTGTGTAACGTAACCAGGGGAGGGTAAAGGCCCAAAATCATCATTAGCTCTCAACTTTGGAATCAGAACAAGTCAAACTTCTGATAAATTAGAGCTTAAAATTGTATAAACTTAAGATGCCAAACATTTAAAAGCTGTATTCCCACTTTATCAGAAATATAGGTCAGCTGTGATCAAATTGTCCCTCAAGCTGCAAAATCACATGCATGGATTTTTTTTTTAAACTTGATATTTATCACAAAATTGCAAAGAACAAACACTGAAGCCGTTTTTGATCATGACTTACAGTAGATATTATCAAGGATGATCATTTAACCAAGAACTTGGTCTTAAAAGCAGTCATCATTCATGTACAGTGGGTCAAATTAAAAGTTAATACAAGAGTCTAAATCAATTTAATGTCTTTATTGATTCTTGTAGATAAAATATCCTCTTTCAGTCTCTGTTTTTAGCAAAACTCCGGAAATAAAAATGTATTCTAACTATTATTTCTACATATTTTTGATCACATATAACAACTAAAGAGATGATAAAATGTGTTGTATTTAATCAGTCTTTGTAGTGTAATTTTGGTTTCCTTTCTCCTTTTTTCTCGTCCTATAGCTTTTGTACTTTTATCAAACTTCCAAACGCGTTTTTGTATCGTTTACGACCGTGCGTAAAAGATAGGCGTTGCAGTGCGCCGTCTCCAAACGTCCCTGCCCGGACAGTTACCAGGCCTCCCTAAAGAGGGCAGTCAAGCATGGGCTTTCTCCTCCACAGTCTCCACAGCTCCCAGCGGCCACAGGCTCAGGAATTCACATTTCACAGCCTCGGATTTTCCAGCAATGGTGGAGAGGCGAAGCAATTAAAACGTCGCCGAGTTTTTTCTAAGAGCGTGTCTTTTTTCCCCCTTCTTCTTCTCCTTTAGTGTAAATAGCATTCACTTGAGCAAAGGCAGTAAAAACACAATTGTTGCACGAAGCAGATAGATAGAGAGGGGAGAGTATTGATTTACACGCGCATATTGTTTGGGATAAAACAGACTCTCACTTGTTCGCTGGTGTTAAGAAAGAGATGCTTTAAGAACCAGGGTTGTTCTCCGAAATGTATCAATTAGACAAAACTCGCCCGGCTCCTCTCCTCTCGTCTCCTCAGTCGGCTCAGCCTCTGCCTCCTGACGTGCAGTGTAACCCGGAGACAGCATCGGCTGCAGAGCGCGGAGCTCTTTGACTGCGGGCAACAAGGCGTGAGGGAGAACTAATCTTCCCATTTACACGTTTGTCGCAATTTTACCTAAATGAATTTTAATGCTAAACGAAGGATAATTCGCTTTCTTGCCGAGCTCTTCTTTCCTCGCCTCGCCTCCTCTTCTCCATATGTGAGAAAATGACAGCAGAACGCATGCATTAGCTGCACATTATCCACAGCAGAAGGGAGAAAGGTTGACTTAAGTGCATGTTTCTTTAAGAATAAATGGACCCTCTCTCTTCAATGGGCATTTGTCTACTCTACATTATAACATGTTTGTGCCTGATTTATCTTCACTTGCAGCAACATGTATGTGTTTATATTTCATATCTGCATGTAGGAAGATAATGTGAGACTAGTTCTGAGTTCTGTTATTTGAACAAAAAAAGTATTTATTTACAACACAGATGTACATATATACCCTTCAAAAGAAAAGCATAAGAAACATGACTTGTCTTCAAAGGAATCTTAAAGATGTGCGTAATACATGTTTGAAGCTATGGATAATGGATGCATTGATAACCCACTCAAGCACATGTGCACACACAAACATACACACACGTCCACCTTCGCGCACACACACACGTCCACCTTCGCGCACACACACACACACACACACACACACACACACACACACACACACACACACACACACACACACACACACACACACAGTGACTTTTACATTCTCTCCTGTCTGCTAATCAGCATTACATCATCTGGGTAACTCAAAAATGAATGGATTGTAGTATAAATGCTGTTTTCCTGTTGCCTCTGCCTCTACCTGTAATCAGACTCCATCAAACACAGAGGGGGAAGAGAATCCACTGGCCATGTTAGTCCTCGGCCTTGTGACATAAAACACATCAATAGGACACTTCATAGACTCTGTGGCCCTTGATCACAGACTTACATGTAGAGGAAACAGAGGAAACATGTTTCTGGGACACATTGCTGTGGTCTCTGATCTACAGTGATTTCTTTAGATTGTTTAAAGAGCTCTTTTATTATGTCTGTTAGCCTGCCTTCAGCCATGTTGACCTATATTATGCGTCTGTCATGGATAAAAGGTGAAATTGAACAATTGGATAAAAGAAAACCTTAACAACCAAAGTGTTAGCTCCTCAGAAACAGTATTAAGCTTGATTTTATTGTTTTTGGAGTTAATTCAATGAGTTGAGTATTTCATGATTTTGTTATACCAAAAAGAAAAAACTTCCCACCAATAGAGTAGCACATATTCAACTGAATCTGATATGAAAAGCTACAAAGAAAAATCACCAATTTGGAGTAAAAAGGCGACATCACGGCAACAGTGACACAAGTTAGCTGCACCCTGTATGTTGTGGATGGACTGTGTGTACTGTATGTAAAACAACAGGGCGTATGTATCGCTATCAAACTCTTACCAATCAAATAAAGGCCTGCGAAAATGACAGACTGATCGAAATTGTCCGTTTATTCACTTTTTTTTCTTTTTAAAAATGCATTGTGATTCAATGGAGGGAGGGGCAAGAGGTCAAATTTAATGGAGAGACTGCACACACATAGTGTGGAAAGAAATGAGAAAAAAGAGAAAAAGTTCACATCCTTTTTTAAAAAAATCTATTAGAAACAACATAATATGCAGAACAATACAATAGAATTTACAATACTTAAATCCCAGTTCTTGTGAGAGTCCAGCGTAATTTTACAACAGTATACAGTATATTTTTTTCTCCACTCACTTCTCAAACCAGGGTTGATAAAGTTATACTTTTAATTTCTTTTGTCTTGCCTTCCCTCCTTTCATGTTTCAATCCGCTATATTTTTTAAAGGGCACCTCTTTTGCTTTGTGAGTGTCCTGTCAGATACAGACATTGGCTTCTCCTTGGTCCAATTCCATCATCCCAAAGAGCGAAGTGCTCTTCACAGGAAGTCTCTTTTGTTTTCCAAAGAGTCTAGAATATATCACCAGCTGTGCATTCACCGAAGGTACAGGCAAAGAACACAGTGTGTCTCTTGTGTGTCATCAATGCTTTCAAACGCAATCACTTATAATGGAGGAATCCCTGTGATCCTATTGGGCAGAGGCATGACGGCGGAGTCTAGTGCCAAACCAGAGTAGAAGCAAGGGTCTGTCGGGACAGGGGGTCATCTGGATTGGACGAGGCTGGATCTTCCGTGCATCGCCAGCACTGGATACATAGAAAAAGTAAAGAAGGCAGTCATGGAAAGTTTCCACGTTGCAGATATCAGTCAAAGAAAACGTTGGGTCTTGAAGGCGGACAGAGGGGGTTGCTGTTGTCATCAGGAAGTCGAGAAGTCCTGTTGCCGTGCCGTGTAGGCCTCTGTGAGACCCATGATGCTCTGGTTTGCCCTGCAGTTCTAAGGAAAGAAGAGATCAAAATGGTTAACCAATTATTAATTCGCACAGATAAAAGGAGAGATTTAATTTGGGACAGATTGTAGTCTGTTGTGAATTTTTTTAAGTTTCCACTCAGACAGTGTCACTGGTATGTGAAGGCCTTTAACTTCATCCACTAATTAAACAGCACCGGGCAAGTCAGTGCTGTTGCTCTTAAGACAACAAGGTTTATCGAGAAGTAATGATACATTTGATCTGGGTAACATTACATTTGGTCACTGTATTAACATGCAACAAATCAAAAACTCCAGTGTATTTGCAAAGTCATCTAAATAATAATCTCTTGGAAACGTTCTCAGTCACTAGGGCAGAAAGTATCTATGTGCAAAAAAACAAACATAGAAAGACTTAGATGTTATTAATCATTCATTAAATACAACAATAGCTCACACTAGAAAGGCTCTCATGTTACATTTTCAGACCAATAGCACCTTAAGCTTTTGATAATGTCGATGAGGAGAAGTTGAGTTTGTGCCAACTTCTTCAAACACAACATGATACTAATCTGGGTCAAAATACAGACCAAAACCAGCCCTTCACTAAGACTATTTGGATGTACTAGAGAGAGAGAGAGAGAGAGAGAGAGAGAGAGAGAGAGAGAGAGAGAGAGACTATTGCAGGGTTTAGTGAGTTAATCCTACACCCTCAGTAATGCTTCTTTAACAGGAGTAGAGGACTTAGTGAACAAACACACACGATCGACTTGAAGTGATGTCAAGGTCCAGCACTTAACATTTCCTGGATAATCAGTTTAACTTGACTACAAAATAACTCAAAATTAGACCTTGATTCCTTCTTTGATCACATCCAGTTGGCACAGAAGCTCTTCCAGGTCAATATTAACATGACTCACAATTCAATCTAGATTTAAAAGTTTCCATTCCTCTTTTGCAACTCTTTCCTATACTGCCACTTGCCTTATTTATGTGACAAATCAACCAAAAACCCTGAAACTGATGCAAACTTCTGCGTGTCATTAATCCTCTCTCATACAATGAAAAATGACGTGAAGAAATCCATCTTTGCCCTGTTGCCTCCGAGCATGCCTCTCTTTAAAGCCAACAATAGCCGCAATCCATCTCTTCAGGTGGAAAGTCACTACTGAGGGACCACAGCCATTGTTGTCAAAACTAAAGAGAAGTGGCGAAGCTCACAACCACATGTCACCTGAGAGCACCAGGGGCCCGTCCACGCGTTTGCCAAAAAACAAAAAAACATGAGGGCCACTACAAATGACACAAAGGCTGGGCAGGGAAAAGGACAATGAGGTGAAGCGGGAGGAGGGCAATGCAATCGCTATTTCCCTCCTCCATCACTTTTCACCTGAGCTACCGAAGAGAATGGGTGCGACTGATAGAAGAGAAGGTGAGCTATTATGTGAGCTGCACATGTTCCAATTAGCTTCCTTTTAATGAGCGAGGTGGTAGGGGTTACGTAGCTTTCTGGATCTAATGGCATCAAACCTGTGACCTTTCTATTGTGGTTCAAAACCTGTGGTACTACAACAAGCTTAGCTATTAGAAATGCTAGCTTAAATGCTGGGGAGATTGTGTTAACATTTAAAGCAATTTTTCTGAGTCTGTACAACAAAATATCTATTGCTGAAAGACAAACAAAAACCTTAATTTGGTTGGTTGATTTACAAGTACCAGCACAGTAATTATCATTTAGGACTATATTCAAACCTAAAAACAAAGAAAATCATTTTAATAGCATTAGCGTCTTGATGACTGAAGTAAGTCGTTGAAAAGGTCCTAATAAACACTATGTGTGCTTGAAAGAGCACACGTTGCTAATAAGGTTTTTCACTTAATAAGCCAATCAATACATTGAGCTGTAGGCCTCTTTTCTTGAACTCCAATGGGGATTCCAATGGGGCCAAACAACAGGGACACACATTCACATGGACAATACCAAGGGGCACAAAATCCCCATCGGGACCTGTTTCTCCAATGTTCGTTAATAGTAAAAGTTCATCCACCAGAAAGAGAAGTTGAGAGTGGGGGTGACGGTGCGAGGGTGTGTGGTAGTGGGGGACGAGGGGAGGGATCTTGACCCCTCAGCAGAAGGTTAACAAATTTGCGCTTAATGATTGGAGCAGGGTATCCTGGGACAAAGGGTCTCCAGCCGAGACTGGCGGCAAAGGGGTTACAGGCAGCGTTCACTCGAGCGTTCTACCCAACATTTTGGGGGGAAATCTGAGAGTGGGGAGGGCTGGGAAAAAAATCCATACACCGTGTGACATAATTAATTTTTCCACCCTGTGATAACTATTGTCCTAAATCTGGAAATTGCAGTTTTTCAGGAGGCCACCCCTGGCTAATTCCGTGGAAAAAGGGAAAGCAGGGAAAGAGAGGAAAAAGGGAAAGGGGGTAAGGGTCATCCCAGAGTCATTCTGGTCCGCTATCAAAGGCTTGGCTCGCTTCTGCTTCACTTGCTGGGCTTCATCTCTGCTGACAGGTGTATTGTTTCGCAAGGGGATCTAAGCTCTGTAATCATCACTGGATGGAAAGCATAACCCTTTTCACTAAGCACGACTAATTGGCTTTAGTTTTAACTAATGTTGCAGTGTGACTGCTAGGCACACCTTCTGTATCAAGGCTCAGCACTCCTCGGTAAAATAACCGCTCAATTTAGCCCTGCGGTAACAAAACCTCAACTCTGCTAATGAAAATTGCTTATAAAATATAATGAACCTGTGCTCTCTTAATCAAATAGGATAACCGTTTCCCCCCCTCTTGTAATAACCTATTAATTTAATTGGTCATGAAAGAATATAACACATCGCTTACATTTAATTGACCTAGAAAGGAAAGTAGCAGTTTTTGATGGCGACAAGCTAGCAGCTAGCAAGTGTTAGCTAATAAAGCTGTAAAGAAGCTAGTACAGAGGAAGAGTACATTTTCCTGTTTCTTCTTCTTTCTTCCTTCCTTCCTCCCTCCTTTACTCCCTCTTACCCCTCCCTCATGTCGTTCATGCTTCCCTTGCTCACCATCTCTACATCCCCCCCCCCCCCCCCCCTGTCTGCTCGTCTTCTCTGTGCTTTGCCCGTCTCGCAGAGGATTCCTCTGGTGGCCCAATTACGAGATTCAGCAGGCAAATTGAGGCTGTTTAAAGCAAGGTCTGCTGGGAAGGCTAGCA
Source organism: Tautogolabrus adspersus (assembly GCA_020745685.1). Classification (NCBI taxonomy): domain Eukaryota; kingdom Metazoa; phylum Chordata; class Actinopteri; order Labriformes; family Labridae; genus Tautogolabrus; species Tautogolabrus adspersus. Next base: position 17,403,985 of record CM036541.1, on the reverse strand, counting down.
GCTGCTGGAAAGAGGCAGCTTGGACACAGAGAACCAGTCCTCATGTTTACACACTCGCGCACATAAACACAGACCCGTACACTCACAAGTCTCATTCTGAAAGCACAGCCTCTCTATTAGCATGTCTCCCTGAATTTCAACCCTAAAAGATGCCACTGTGTGTGAGATTTTCTGTCTTGGCTTTGGTTGTTGTGAACATTTGTAATAAAAACAAGGGTGGCATATTTTCATTGTGACACACACACACACACGCACACGCACACACACACACACACACACACACACACACACACACACACACACACACACACACACACACACACACACTAGCACACACACATTTTGTGGAGGGTTAATGGTCTCTATTTTTGTAAACTGAATAAGTCAAATCCATTGGTCACACCTCTGGTGATGGCATATTTAATTTGGATCTAGTCAATTAGGCCCAGCTAAGCCCCATACCCTGCTGGCTACCTCCTCCATTTTGCACTAGTTTGTGTCCCCTCCCTGTGCCAGGAGTAATCCTATTACCATACACACACATGCACATACGCACACACATGCACACACTTTTGTGCGTGCAGACACCCACATATATGGGCAAATGCATGTATTTTCACATATGACTATTTTTTATATTGTATACACACATGTTCACACAACACACTAATTCAGACAAATACACAAATACTCAACAATGATATCTCATAACAATTGGACCCCTAGCCACTTTTAAAACCTACTGTGCACTGAGACAACACCAAGCTAGTATACATCCAGAATTATGTGGGAGTCTATTTGGCCCTGGGGCAAGAGGGACAGGGAGAGAGATGGAGGGGGAGAGGAGGTGAGAGAAAGAGAGAGAGGCAGAGAATTAAAGAGAGAAAGAAAGAAAGAAAGAAAGAAAGAAAGAAGGTGTTTTTGTGAGAAAAAGTGAGAAAAACCCCAAACAGGGAGTAAGACAGAGCACGTATTTAGAAAAATATATAGAGTGCAAGAGAGAGAGAGTGAAAGACAGAGAGAGGGAGGGATAAGGGGAGAGAGAAGGGGGGGCTCTTCTAGCTGGTTAGTGTATGTATTAATGTGGCTCATGCATCAACAGCAACCCGGCAGATTTATGACACTTAGGGGGCGCTCACTTGCCTTTCTCTCTCCTTGCACCAGTGAAGACTGCTTACATTTTTGCCAATCAGTCTGTTGCCATGGAAACGTCCTACCTGCCCCCCCCCCCATCCCACCCCACACCCAGTCTCACCACCCAGCCCCCTGTCCCTACCCATCCCCGCCTTCTTTCCCTCTCATCAAGACTCCCCTCCTTCTCCATACTTTGCCCCATTCGCCTTCTTTCTTCTCCAATATGTTGGTGCACACACACACACACACACACACAGACATACACACACACACATTTTGACAGAGTAATTAATAAAAACATTTGTACCAAACGGGCACACAAAATGCATCATGGTTAACCAAGAACAACTTTGAAATATTAGAGTTTACATGTTCTCAAACCCATGAAACAGAATTTTGTCATTGCTTATTATTAGTAATTGCTGCGTGCAAATAGTACAATAGTATTTCTACACATGCATGTCTACTGTCTGTTTTTTCTTCTTCTTTCCTCTCCCTCCCTGATATGAAGTTGTGTAGCTATTGGATATGTGACAGAGCAAAACAGCTCCACACACACACACACACATACACACACACACCCACACACACAGACTCTTAGAAACACACATTTCATACACAGAGTTACAAGGTTGTGATCAAAGGCTCTTATCACCAGAGCGAGGGCGGGACAGTTACAGAGAGAATAACAGAGAAAAATCAACCTTGGAAAAACAGAACTGTGTTTGCAACAAGAAAAAAAACTCCTTGGAGAATTGCCATTTGCAATACAGGGTCTTAAACTGTTAAAATCTCCCATACATTTTCATTTGAATTATTGTTTTGTCTCACATAAACACATGATCCCATTTTAACATCTTTTTATTCACTGAAGGTGTAGGTCAGTAGTGTGTGTCCATGTGTACTTACATCCTCCTTTGTGTTGCGACCGGTCGGACTGGGGCAGGGCTACATGTAGTGCCACTGACCTTCCATGCCCATGTTCATGCCCATGCCACCCATGGGTCCTGAGAAACACAGATATAGTGGATTTAAATTTGTAAACCCAAATAAAGGGGCAACTTGTCACTGAAATGTAACACAAGTCATTAAAGACATTTATAAAGTCATTGCAACCAAGTTCAACCTGGAAAATGAACACAGCTACATACCAGAGATTTTTTTTCCCCTGTGAAACTAATTTAACAGACAACATAGCAGAGGCGTGGACTGGCTTTAATCTGGCAGGGCAGGGTAATGGTGGTGGTGGGGGGGGAGGGGGGGGGAGGGGGGGGGTTAAGTAGCCTGGCAGTTTATCCAAACCTGCTGACTTTGAGTGTAGGGTGAGATAGGGTTAGAGACTTGAGAGAATCCCAGAAAACAGGGGATAGAGGAGAGGAGGAGAGAAGCTTAAGGACAAACTCTGGGATTAGACCTGATGGCGTGAGAGAGAGGGACCGACCAAGAGCCAAGAGGGAGTGGGAGTGCAGAAGGAAGGAGATGCTTGTGTAATGTGATTGACCACACCTGCTCTGGTTTGTGTCTGTCGAGGGAGGGGGAAGCGGCTGTGTGCGTGTGTACAGAATGCGTGTATCTTTATCACTGGTTTAAGGGTGAACATGGAACCTAGATTACACTTCACCACCATTATACGAAACGACTAGAGATACTGTGAGAAGATGAAAAAGGAGAGCAAAAAGGTTGAGAAAGAAGGGATGAATATGATGAGATAGGAGTGAAAAACCAAGAGTGATGAGGCAGGACTCAATAAAGACAAAGAAGGAGGACAGTGAGGAAAGAAAGAAGAGAGATGGGAGGAAAGAAAGGGACAGACACAGAGAAAGCATTACCAGGTGGTCTGATTCCCATGTGCTGCTGGCCGTCCATGACGAAGCCCCCCATCGGCTGGCCATCTGGATTGTAGGGAGCTCCTTGACTTACTGTGGATGGAGGGAGGAGACAGAGGGAGGGATGGAGGGAGGGGACGGAGTGGTCAATTAGTGCTTTTAATTAAGGCTCAGTGGCCGAAGCAGGATCATCTGTTGGCCTGTGCACGCACAGGCAGCCGCTGTAGTCTTTTAACGTCTCTGTGCTCCGTGTCTGTACAGCCCGCTCTGCACTGTAAGCCCCTGGTAGACTTTAATGCATCTAAACTCTCTGATAGGGATTGGACTAAGAGTGGTCAACACACACTATTGTGCATTTAAGACACACAAGAAATTTAGTTTTTTTAAATCAAGTGACAAGTTTATCCCTGGTGTTGGTTTGGACTTATTTTACTTTATACTGATTTTATTTTCAATGTCTCCTATTACGTTTTTTTCAGTGTTGTATTTTTTTGGGTGATGCAAATTGTATTTACTGTTGTCAACCTTTGTTCTTGTTGTACAGTATGTCTCTTAGGTCCCACATTGAGCACTTTGGGCTGCATATTTGTATGAAAGGGGTTGTATAAAGGATGATGGGTTGAGCTTTTCTTTAACAACTCTATTTTTTCTTTTCTAAGTTGTTATATCACAGCAAATTTGCTGCCTGTAATGCCAACCTGAGATACGGGTTTAAAGAACACTAACACTCATGACAATAATGTACAAAAACAGCACTTTAGGACTTAAACCACTGTATTTCTAAGATGTTTTGCCCCTATGCCCGATGTATGATTAAATACATGATCAAAAGAAAAGAAATGAGCTCCAGGCGGACGCTCTAAAAAGGTCAACTCATTCTTGCTAAATGGCCTCAGAATGTGCTCCTACCTGAATGCTTTATCTAATAAATACTGCCTTTAACTGAGCAGTGAAGCTAAGTGAAACCTGATAGACTTCTTATTTTTCGCTGCCCTCCATTGTTCGGCGCTCATAGAAATCCACTTACCTTTGAATCAGGCTGTTTGGGGGTCAGTCAAGCAAAAGCAAGAACTCAGCCCCACTGAATGCCTTTGAACTTTACTGCGCCCCTAATGCCACCCTGACCTCTGACCCCTATTACAGGTAATAAAGTTTACGGCAGTCCAAACCAAGCCATGCACCAGGGGGACCGTTCATTCGCTCCCCTCGCTCCCTGAAACAGCCACAAATAGCGGTTGAAAAGGGGGGGGGAGTTTCAAGGGATAAGGGGGTAAAAACAGGTCTGGAGCCAAAGAGCCAAACAACGGTCACCCAAAAAAAGAAATGAGTGTAGTTCACTTTATGTTTTGGTTTGAGTGAGGGAGGAGGGGTTGAATGTTTTTTTTTTCTTTGCCTGGTAGGCAAAGGGGGAAGGAAGGTGTTAAAAGCAAACTTTACTTAGAACACAGCTAGTTTTGTTGACGGGATAGAACAAATAAATCCACTCGTCGTTAACTCTTTCACGGCCAAATGATTATATATCTTAATTAATAAATGCTTTCTCAACCCACTTCAAAGTTGATTAATGGTTGCTGTTAATGTTTTAAAATTTGGGTTCTTAATTTTAGCAGTGAGTTCAGAGGACACAGCAGAGGGGAAAACCCCCTACAGGATTTGAACATTCCAGGATTGGGGGCATCAGTCCTGTATTTACCAGCCGAGGGGCCTCCGGGTGCATGGAGTATGGATGGCTTTCGCCTGCGAGACTTGCATACAGTAACTAGAGGAGACTTGCCTGCACGGTTTGACTGGTCGATCATGGGCTGCACTATTCTCCTCCTGGCGTTGATGAACCTGCAGCAGAAGAAAAACAAGGAGGAAGAAACAGAGAAACAAAGTCAGTGTATTATTCTCAAAACATCATGAGGCTAAAAGTGCTGACTAAGTCTTTGAAAATCTTGGCATACAGCACAAAAACAAACACATTGCCAAACCAGTCTCTTTCTCTTAGTAAACCATAATAGTTATGTGTAGAAATTATTCTCCTCCAAGCAACGCTTAGCCTTGTAAAAGCCCAAAACGAGCCTCTGCAAAAGTAACATGTTAACATCTCTGACAACCAAGAAAGCTGTCTGAAAATGCAGAAGTCCCAAACTTGTACAAACTCGCACCGCCTCTGCTTACACACAGTCTCATCAGCCTGAAAACACTGGGGTCTTTGTGGGGCGAGGCTCAACTGGGATTTTCTCCCTGCCTGTTTGAAACACGTCGACGCATCTCACTTTGTTGGAGACGTTCCACCTCTCGGCGAGCTGAGATTTGCTGACTGTTTTACACACTTGGCTTGGAGCTCGGTGGCGGTTTCGAAAGTGTTTGCTGACAGAAACATGTCATGTTGCCACTGGTGAGAGGCATTGTTTTGGGTGATACTCTGCTAAAACAGGTGACCATGTGTTACTCTGTGACAGCAGGAGCTTTTTTTAGTGTGTGTTTTTACAGGAGCAGGTTTTGGTAGATTCAGCCTCCTCTTTACCCTGTGACCTCCTATAAAAGCACACCATTTATTGTGCACACAGTTACTCATATTTAAATCATCCTCAGCCACACACAATCTTTTTTAATCTCTCTCACTCTCCTGCATCCATTCACACACATCCACGCCCTCACACAGGCTGTGCTCTGGCCTTGCTCATCCTAAGCCATTGTGAAATGACCCTTTGACCTGTAATGACCCCAGGGAGAGAGGGCTCTTGGGGCTTCTGACTTGATTTATGTGTTCCTGCTGTTTCCCCACCGTACACTTCCATTTCATCTAAAAAAAAAAGAAAAGGGGGGGGCAGCAGGCTAACTTTAAATGAAACAATAGACGGCCATGCTTCTAACGCTGGAAAAAGGAGTTTTAAGAGATCTAGGGACGCTGAGGAGGAGGAGAAACAAAAGGACACAAGCAGGTGCTTCTGTTTGACCCCTAATTAGTGAATGGGACTCTCATTCTTATCACTTTAATATTCGTGCTGTTACTGCTTTATAGTGATCACGCTTTCTTTTTGTACGCTATCTATCCTGTATCACCTTCTGAAGATGGAGCTCAAGGAAATGAGGAGATAGAGAGCAGCAGTGACAGCATTGTGATGTTTTTTTTCACGATTTCCATGTTATATTTTATAATCCATTCTAGCAAAATTGTTCATTTTTGACCATGGAGGTTTCTGTTGAAAAAAAGAATAAAAGCGACCTCATCCACCCTTCTCTAGATGTTTTTACAATTTTGCCAGATATATGTTACAATAAAGTATGTTTGACTTGACTTTCAGGGGGGAGAATGAAACAAAAAAAGAGCTAGGGAGGAATGCAAGAATGCACTGACATGGCAGAGCACCATCAAATGAGGGAACGTCTGGAGTTTTATCACCAACACACCCTCTCCCTCCCTGTTTCGCTGGGGAGATATGGAAGGAGGAGCGAGGGAAAGAGGGCAAGGAGGGTTGAGGAGGCCTAAGCATTCCTTTAGCACTCCTCTCCTCTCCTCTCCTCACCAGGCCCTTTATAGAAGGATGAGGTCAACTTGAGGCCAGCGCTGGCTAACTGTTGACCTCTCCTTCTCTTCACCTCCTCTGTCATTGCAGTGTTCTCGCTTCTGTTCGCTCACATTTATTTCCCTTCCCTTAATCTCTCTTCAGCAAAACCTCCTGCAAAAAAAGGCACTGATGCAACAGAGAAGGTTGTGTTGGAAATAGGTGTGCACCTCCTAGAAAGTCAAGCATTTGTGCTTGGTACAATCGGCTCAGGGAGGAATGTAACAGACTCATAACTCGTTGTGACCTTCAAGAAATATGGCAACAGTGCTTATTTACTCTGAGGATTAAAGAGACTATGTATCAGAGAAGTAATAATCCTACTATCACTGCTGCTGCTGGTACAAGTGCTGCCAACATTACAACCAGAACAACTTCAACACTCTGCCTCTCATACCTCCCCCTCTGTCCCTCTCTGTATCAGTTTCCTTCTCCTGCTTGCTCCCTCCTTATCATTCCTTCCCTGTATGGTGGAAACTGGCTGACCACCTCCCAGCGACAAACCTACACTCCAACCCTCCCTCCTCCTCCTCGCAAAAACTCTCTTGTCGGTTTCCTGTCCCCGTCGTCCCCATATCTGAGGCCAGATGCACCATGGGGGCTGGAACAAAGGATAAAATGCCTCTCATAATAGCAGCCAGGGGAACGGAGCGATGGAGAGCGGGAGAAAGGGAGGGAAGGAGGAGTGAGAGAGTGGGGAAAACAAGGCAAGGGGCTCTGGTCTGCAAACCAGACACTCTTGCTGTGACCGTTAATAAGCTGACGGAGAGAAAGACTGTGACAGAGAGAGAGAGAAAAGGGAAAGGAATCAAGAAGTTGCAAATGACAAAAGAGAAAAATATTTTAGGGATAAAGAGTGATAGAGAAACAGCGAAGGAAGAGAGAAGGAGAGAGCTCCTTTATTAAGGGGAGTGAGGCTTCACCTTTGCACGACCCCTTGGGTGCTATAGGGCCAGTGTTTATGGCCTGTTCATTCCCCTGCCTCCCATCACAGCACAATGAGCTGCACTATTCAGACTGGCTCAGTGCAACAATAGCTGGGTTATTTTGGCCTGACACTACAATGGTGGTATGCCTAAATTTAGTCAAGAAAACACCAAAAGTGAAGCATGAGGACAGAAAAATTACTTGAAATATAATTTGGCCTTGCGTAATTCAGGGAAATCCAGCAGGATGGGAAAACTGGAGTGTAAGTATGATTCCAGCACATGCTTTCATTCGCATGAACCCTAAAGTTATGCCACAGCTCTTAAGTCATACAAGGAAACTGGGTGAATTTCTGTCTTTGTTGTTCTGCCTACAATCTATTTCTCCTTCTGAGATTGCTAATGTCTGGATTACCCCTCCTTCTCTGGAAAGAGTGGAACTGATTGCGACGGCGTCTGCCAAGCCCTTGCTAATGTCCTATTCTCATTACACCCGAGACGTACACACACACACACTCGCATACACGGAGGCACAGTGAGCAGAGGCAGCCGCACACAGGTGTACGCGAAGCACACGTGAAATGCCCAATTAAAAGCAAGAAATTGTCTTTTTCATCAGCTGCCTTTGTTGCGTGACCAATTAGGGGATAATTTAATAACGAGTGGTGGAAAGATGCAGATTGGATATACAAAAGGTTACTGTGAGAGCTCGTTCATTTAAATTCATGTGGAGTTTTCAGTTACTGTGGCACACAAACCCACATAAACACACACATCTCCTGAGCCTACTGCCAATATTATATTAGTAATATGAGACACACTCATACACACACATGTGCATGTGCATATATACACATGTCCTCCGCACTCACTACCAATTTGACATTAGTAATCTGAGAGAATGTGCACACACAGGAAGGCCTGCACACACCTCACATTTATTCACAGCTGGATATTACAGCATCACACACACAGACACACATCAGGACCCGGTGGTAGATTTCAGGGCACACAGACAAGGGTTTACATGCATATTCAAATGTAAGAGCCGCTTAAAATAACTGTGTAACCACTAACTCCTCCTGGCTGCCAATCAATGTGATTTAAAAGCCCTCAAAAGAAAGCGAGCTCAGACGGGTAGAATCGTGTAGCTTATCATCAGGTTGTCACAGCGCGGCTACCGGCGATTGTCGGCTGTTCAACCACAATTAACGACAAGCTCATATCCTTCCTATTCTCTGGTTAACACACACACACTATTTATCTGAGAACTTTTTAACCAATAATGTCTTTGTAAAAGTAATTTTGACACAAATTAGTGCTACAAAACTTTATTATAACACAATAGCAGCTGTTTTTTACTTGTGCACGTACACACACAATTATCAGGCATAAATCACAAGACAAGTATAAGTACAGGATATTTGCGCTCACACACAGACACACACACACACACACACACACACACACACACACACACACACACACACTTTAGATCCTATTCCAATTCTTACGTCACACCTTATATCCCTGCAAAACTTTATATTCCATCTCCTGTCCCCGAACTTATCCATCTTCCTAAGTAAGTAGATATTTTATTACAGAGCTCACATATTCTCCTACGCACTGCTAGAGGTTACAGCCCCTTTGTGTTCATGTGCCTGCTTTGAGTGTACTGTGCATGGGTGAGTAAGGGAATTAAGAGCTTCTCCCTTTGTTTTCCTCATTTGAAATGTTTACACATACATCACCTCCCTCTCTTTACCAAACATATCACCCTCTTGATTTCTCCATCTAAGTGTCTTTCTCAGGTCGGATGCTTGAATTTGATGCTTCAGAACAGTTTAAAGAAATGATTTTAGCTGCTTGCAGATTTCTATTTGCTACAGAAACATACACACAAATAATCGGCAGACAGTTAAGAGATGCAGAGCTGCAACCATCTTTAAGTTAGTCATACCTAACACTGTGTAAAAAGACAGTTTTCTCTGTGCAGCCTCCAGCAAACACTTGATGCCTACATACAAGTTAGCACACATACTGCTACATGCACTCACTTGTCATCGTGTAGCATCCTTCTCAAACCAGACCAACCAATGGCTAGTACAAATAGCTACATGTCTTAGTCTGTAACACTCACTCATACAGTACATACACCCCTGCTTCTCAACCTCCTATAGAAAGGGCTGTGTGCATTAGGAGAAGGTGCGGTCCTATATTTACCATGGGGTTAGCTGTTACACTGTGATAGACATTGACACACATGCACAGACATAAAAACTATATGCAACACACCTACAAACACACACATTGGACATGTAAGGTTGAAGTGAGGTCATGCAGGAGTCGCATGACCAAGTCTGACTGCTGCAGCCAGGCTCTTATTAAACAAGAGGCCTGTTTTTTGAGTCAGCAATACATTTAAGTCTTTATTGGCAGGGCAAACAGTTCCTGAACCATCTCCAAATGCATGCACAGCTATGCACAGACACACCCACTGACACACACACACACACACACACACACACACACACACACACACACACACACACACACACACACACACACACACACACACACACACACACACACACACACACACACACACACACACACACACACACACACACACACACACACACACACACACACACACACACACACACACGCAAGCACTCACACACACGCAAGCACTCACACACACACACACACACGCAAGCACTCACACACACACACACACACACACACACACAAGCACTCACACACTTGGTACATGCAGGTCTGCTGATCAAGCTTCTAATAACATGAGGTGGATTAGCTGAATCTGGTGCCACATATGGAGGGAAACATAAGAAAACAGTGTGAAATTTAAAAGAAGCTTTCGACTGAGAGCAGCCATGGGGTCACCTAATCCCCATTACTGCACACACATAAAATACAAGTACATAAACACACACACACACACGCTGTTTCTCTACCACCAGAAAGCCTAGTGTCCATTAGGAGAGCCATGAATCTCCCACTAAAGCTGGTTTTACAGAGTGGAGCGACAGGCTTGGTAAGTACACTCACACTCTCTGTGTCACACATACACACACAAGAGAAGAGCTCGGTGTATATGTGCTTTTAGTGTGTATGTATGTGTTCATGACAACCAGGTGCTCACCAATGTTATAGAGAGGAAATGTTGGCCACATGAACTCATTGGCACTGACTTTGCTGGCTTTGCAACACTCACTGACTTCTAAACAGGACTCGCCAAAAGGCCAAATACAAACAGAGGGCGGGAGAGAGAGAGGGGGGGGGGGCTGAGAAAGAAAGGTAGTAAAAGTTCAGAAAACAAGACACAAAGAAGAACAAAAACAAAGGAATAATAGCAAGAGAAGAAGAATAGGACATCGGAAGGGAGCGTGTAGCTACAGCATGTGACCTCCGTCGCTCTTATTATCTCTGTTCCTGCTTCCCCTCACACATATTCAGGCTGTCTTGGGCTCTGTTCGGCAGTAATCCATCAATGCCAGAGACAGGGTATGGCTTGAGGCCTGGTTTTAGCCAGAAACAACATGGCCGCTCTGTGCTGCCCACTCAACAAACACAACATTGGAAGAAGTGTGTGTCCGTTTAGCCCTTTGGTTTGGATCAAAATGTGTCTACACTATAGGGTTCATGTAGAATTCTGTTAGCATATCGCCTCTTCCTGTCTGTGATTTTTAGGTTTTGAGCTATTTTGCATATGCATTTACATGCAAATACATAGTGTGGGTTTCTGTTGACTCCATACACCCAAAAAATGGGTATATATATACACACACACAAGCAAACACGCACAGATGACCAGTGTCACACAGAGCCAGGATTGCTGACAGGGCTTGCAGTGTGGGACTGCTGCAAACACACAGTGGTTGACCTAAATCCCCCCATACTGCCCGTGTCATATCCTGTCTGTGTGCGTGTCACTTCCCCCCGCTGGCTCCCAGCAGCCATCGCTATGGGGATCCCTCCGATTGCCCAGAAACTAGAGGAGGCAGTTTTAAGCAGTCCACTTCCACAGTCAGCAAACGGCAAAGACGTTGCATTGTGGAACAGAGGGGAACATTTAGAAGGGGAAAAATTGTGAAATAATGTATGTTTTCAGGAACTGGAACATTTTACAGAACATAACTGTTTTGCTGATATTCTTGACAAGGTCTCAAAACCTGTATATAAATCAGATTGATTGGAGAACAGACATTTCCATTACCAGCTGAGAGAGTGTGTTATCAGCCAAACATTTGAGTTACAGTGATGTTTTACAACAGTGAACATGTCTGCATGTTTCTAATTAATCCCTGATTCTTTGCATTAACCATTGCCTATCTTCATTGCATAAAAACCAATATCTTCTGCTTGCTTATTGTAGGGCAAGGTGTCCTATTTTAGGTGCAAAACACTTGCTCCACATCCCAGCTGCCTCACTTCACTTCACTTCACTTCAGCATTTGACCAACACAAGAAAACGTCAGCGTGTGAACAACAAACTGACTGATGGGTCCAAGCATGGCAGCAACCATGTGTGCTTGGACACAAACCCTGGCATTCACGTTCTGCTGCCGCTTTAATGTTTTGGACCCCCCCCCTTTTGCAACTACAAAAGAAGGTTGAAAAGCAAAGGGAGAGGAGTGGGGAGAAAAGAGGAGGGAATAAAAAAGACTTGAGAGGGAGGCGAGCGAAATGCAGGTTTGGCCTCGGGCGGCGCGCTGTGATGTAAGAGAAACAGAGAGAGTGAGAGGAAGAAAGGGGGGAGGAGAAATGGTGTTCGGATCAGAGTGTGTCTTTGCACATGGACACCTATATGTGTGTAAGAACACTCATACGCCTCTACACACACTTGTGTTGACATAATAGAGTTAAGACAGGGTCGTGTCTGCACAGGCGAAATATTCCTGTAAAAGCTTATTGGTAGCAACCGACTTCGAACTGAGGGAAGAAAATATTGTTTTTGAAATTATTTTCACATTATAACTCAGTGTTGAAATCTTAGGGTGAGGTCATATCTATAGTGAAACCTGTGTGTGTGTGTGGTATTCGCTATAATGTCAGGGAGTTTCAGGCTGAAGCAACTCGACAGAGCTGCAGTGTATGAAACAGGCTCTAGGGCATGGACTGAAACTGGGCCTGCTAATTCCAAAATACACACACACACTGACTCACACACACACACACACGCACACACACACACACACACACACACACACACACACACACACACACCTCAAAAGGCTTTCTACGAACAAGTTCCAGCATCTCTCTCTCCAGCGTGTCAACATACTGAAGCGTACAACTCATCTTACTTTACCTGTTTGTCTCTCACACGTTGCATTTAAAGGGTAGCTCTGGTTTAATACAACTCGGGTGTCATTTATGTGTGTTTTTTTTTTATATCTATGAGTCATTATAACATCATACACACAAAACTGGGAATAAGTCAAGGCAGCATCGGATACGCTTTATTGGATGTGTAAGCTCTTATCGCTTTAAACAAAAAAAAATCTAATAGTTTAACCAGAACTTTTTAAAATTTGCGACAAAACTCAAAGTGAATGCACAAGAATTGTTACTATCATAGCAAGGGAAAGCTGCACATGCACAACTTTAGGGTAACAACACATTTGAACCAAGTTTTTATTCTTTTAACTGATAGTTTATAACAGACTTTTAAGGCAACATTTCCCAGTTTGTCTATATTTTCTCTCTGATATGTTTGCCTTGGTGTATTCAAAATTGTACGATCATTGGACTGTGTTTTTTTTGTTTCCCCAGAGTTGATCTTGAACAGTGAAATATACTTACAAAACCAGGGCATAAAAAAGACCCCTTTTGTAAAACGTTGGGTAAAAAAGTTTGACATTTTTAATCACGAAAAAAGGGATTCTTCTCATCCAAGCTTTCATGTTCTTCATTCCACTTCTCTATCCTCCCTTCTCATTCTACATCCCTCACCTCCTCCCCATCTCGCCTCCCTTCTCCCTCTTATTTGTCCTTTCTGAAACTCGATAAGCCTTGTATACGCACGTGCCACCCTGCCCCTTTCCTAAGTAGCCGCCACGTCCGTCCACTCTGCCCTCTTTAATACTACCTCTCTCCTTCTCTCTCTCGTCCTCTCTCCCTCGCTCTCTCCTGGCCTATGCTTTTAAGACGTTCGTAAAAGGAGGTCTTATTGACAAAACAATCGCTCGGCGAGGCTTAAACACTGCCTTTAAAGGGGCATTATTAAATTGCAGGCAGGAAGGGGAGGGGCAGCCAACAAGGGAAACCTGATGACCTCGCCATCGATTTTTACATCAGCAGAGCGTTAGGAGAACTTAGTAGAGAGATACTGACTGTGGCCAGAGAGAGAGAAAGTAGAGAGAGAAAGACATTTTATATGTTGTGCTTTGAGCTTTTAGCTGATTCGAAGTGGTTTACAATGTGTGAGCAGGTGAGGGGTGGAGTTGTTCAAGGACATTCAGTTACTCTGACTGTTAATAGACCTAAACCTGGAAAAACTGGTTACTTTTCTGATGTGATTGCTGTTTGACTTTGGTCTTTACTGATCCACATTCATCCTTATTTATTTACAATGTTATGAAAAGGGTAAACACGGTATGCCTCTATAGTTAACTAATATGAGTGATTATAATGTCAAAGTCAAACGACTGGTCAATTATGAAATGGTTTTAATTTAGTTTAACTTTGAGTTCTGTCAAAAAAACAACAACAACAACATCCTTCTCCTACAAGTTTAGCACACTGTATTTAGATTTCCTTTTTTGTAAATGTACTGTATATTGCCACTGCCAAATATAAACTGAATTTAAACCAAATATAGACTGTTTCCTTTTAACTATAAACGATAATAAAATGTTAACGATTAAGCAGTCCTGCATTACTCAACTTAGACAACTAACCACATTCAGATCATTCCTTTCTCTTAGTGACTCCATGCATTTATTTCTTCCAGACTCGACTATTGTAATGCACTTTATTTCAACATAAACAAGCGTAACATCCAAAGACTGCAATTAATTCAAAGCACTGCTGCCAGGCTTTTAACGCATCGGCAACGGAAGTGACCACGTTACACCCGTCCTTGCTTCCCTTCACTGGCTTACTGTGACTTTGAGAATTGATTTGGAGATCTTATTGCTTGTTTTTTAAGGGTTAAATGGTACAACCCAACCCAGTTTCTGTGATCTGCTAACTCCCTATGAGCTGGGCCGCTGCAGCCTCAGATCCTCCAGCAGGGCCCTACTAGTCGTTCCTAAAACTTGGGTGACCGAGCCTTTGCAGTTCAAAGCCCCAGAGCTGTGGAACTCCCTGCCTGCAGATCCCGGAGAGAAAAAGTCAGTGTCCTCTTTTAAATATCTTCTTAAAACTCACTTTTATCATTTGATATTGATGTTTGGGTCTTATAAACCTGTCTTTCTGCTTTGTTTATATAACAGACTTAAAATCATTCATATAGTTTTGCCATGTTAGAGTTCTGTGTAACAGTAAGTCTGTTTGTATTCATTAAAAAAAAGCTTTGGTCATTCAACTGTCTAAGCACAAGGGTTAGAGTAAGTGTGTGTTTATGTGCATGCTTAAAACACTGTATAGGCTACTATAGAGATGTGTTTGACTATTTGCATTTGGGTGTGTACATTTTCAGTATATGATCCTGTTGTCTAAGTGAGCACACAAACTAACTCTTACTCTCTCTCTCCCTCTCTCTCTTACACACAGGAACACTTTCTTCATTCAAATTGAGATTCCCTGGTGAAGCGTATTTCTGCCAATAATTCATGAGTGATCTGCGCCCCTTGCCGGCCTTTAGCATTTTTATTTAATCTGCTGAGCCCTACTGCGTGCTTTCTCATCAATAATACACACCGACATGTGTGTTAACACATCTTTGGTGTGTGTGAGTGCAAGAGAGATTGAGAGAGAGAGAGAGAGAGAGAGAGAGAGAGAGAGAGATTGAGAGAGAGAGAGAGAGAGAGAGAGAGAGAGAGAGAGAGAGAGAGAGAGAGAGAGAGAGAGAGAGAGAGAGAGAGAGGATCTGTAGTATGTGAAGGAAAGCAAATTGCACACTTAAATAAAAAGAGTGTGTTTGTTGTCAGTTGTACTTGTTTGTATTCCGCTTTTACTGTTGGGACTACAAACATGGATGATCCTTGGGTCATCTGTGGCCATTTTACTTAAGTCCACTGTCCATGGCCATGGTATGATTGACACACCCACTCCCACTAAGTGTTTTGTGCATCCTGAAGTCCTCTTTGACTTGATGTCACACTTATAGACCTGATTTAATGCGAGTGAATGCATGAGAAATGTGTGTGTATTACTCTGGGAAAATGTAGACATGCAAGTATTCGTGTGTGTGTGTGTGTGTGTGTATGTGTGCGTGTGTGTGTGTGTGTCTGAGAGCATGTGTGTGTGTGTGTGTGTGTGTGTGTGTGTGTGTGTGTGTGTGTGTGTGTGTGTGTGTGTGTGTGTGTGTGTTCGCTGACAAACAGAATCACAGCTAGGAGAAATTGACTTCACCAAATCAGTGGGTCAGGAGGTAACATCACCAGGGGTTGCTATGGAGACACCCAATGACGGGGGCTTCCCGTCCAGCACATCAACATGCCTGTGAAATGGCAGTTTCCCTAACATAACCTCTCCCTCTCTCTCTCTCTCTCTCTCTCTCTCTCTCTCTCTGTGATTGTCTTTCCATCTATCTCCCTTTTGTATTTTTCTCTCCTCTCCATCTTTCTTACAACACTCATTCTCTCTATCTCTTTTTTATTTTCCCTCCATCATTTCACTTTATTGTTTTCCGTCTCGATCGCACTCCCATGCTACAATGAACTGCTCACTCATTCAAACAACCATGCTTGGAAATATGCCTCTGGACAAGTGCAAACAAACACACTTGTATACAACAAAATGTGAGGGGGCAGAGGGATCCCAGCATGCAGGGTTTAACAGCTAATACCCCTTAGATTAACCACCCCCGGTTCCCCTCTCAAACTCACACACACACAGACATCTTCCACAAACCAAGATTAACCTCCCACGATTTACACAGTGTGTTGTTCATGCACAAAAACACACAGGCACACAAACACACAGAGATCTTCAGGGTGTGTTGCTAAACCCCCCTACCAATAAAAAACAACAAACAGAATGAGAGCACACAGTCAGCCTTAAGTGACCAAGCTACTGTTCATGTGACTGTCTGTCTGATTCTCTCTCTCACACGCACGCACGCACGCACGCACGCACGCACGCACGCACGCACGCACGCACGCACGCACGCACGCACGCACGCACGCACGCACGCACGCACGCACGCACGCACACACACACACACACACACACACACACACACACACACACACACACACACACACACACACACACACACACACACACACACACACACACACACACACACACACACACACACACACACACACACACACACACACACACAGAGAGCTCGGCTTTATCTCTGCTGTAAGAATTGATCCCCCATGGAGGGGTCACGTGATTTGATAACCTCTACAGGATTCCCTCTGGTCAGAAGGTCTTTTTTTCTGCCAGAGTGTGTGTGTATTTGTTTGTGTGTGTGTGCATTGGTATTGGTGTGTGTGTGTGTGTGTGTGTGTGTGTGTGTGCATTATTTTTGGCATGGTATTAAATGAATTCTCCATAGACTGATACACCATACCCTAATCTAACGTCTGTCTGTCTCTGAGGTCTGTGATTGAACAATGGCGGGGAATAATGTTAACATCATTAGTCTGCTGGTAATGGGGATTTATCGTGTCTCATCTCTTTCTCTCCCCCTCTCCTTATCATCCTCTCTTTCTCTTCATCTATTTTTCACTCTGTCTGGCTCTTTAACTCTCTCTCTCCCTTTCTCCTTCTCTTGCGCGTTGCCTCTCCTCCTCTCCACTTTCATGCCTGTACCTTGCAAACTGACTGATACTTTCAAGGATAATTTTAAGGGCCGCTCACATCAAACACCCTCTTGCCTGGACGGTGCCTCAGTTAGCCAGACTCCAGCCCCTTTAATTAGACACGGCTAATAACGCTAAGCATGTGCTGATAGCCATCTCTCTGATAAGAGGTAGCCGCACAAGGACACAGGGCCCCTTTCTACCTTTTTTATAGTGCAACCTGAGGTTAAAATGGCTAGTTAGCAAGCTTATTTTATGGCTGCGGCTGCAGTCATTCTTGAGCCCAATTAGCAGGCTAGTTTGCACTTACAGAGTAAGAATCTGTAAACCCACACAAGCGGCCAGGTTGTGCACTTTTAAGCTAGGCTACATGCTAAAGGACAATCCAGAGTGCTATATTCATTATGAAAAAGAAATACAGATAAAGCATATGAGGAAAAATGGCAAGAGGAAGCTCATGACATTTTTTTTTTTTAGACAGAATAACGAGTAGCTTCTGCTTTAATTTATAGAATAAATAAAACAGGAACATTTGGAATATTTCTGTTTCTAAATTTACAATTTTTTGTTTCTTAAATGTAATTTTGAGAACACGTGTCATTGTCATTAATAAAAAGTACACATGTACAATCTGAATTAGCTGAAAAATATCTTTGAGGATATTGAGGTGCATAAGCTAAGAGTACGAGAAAATAAATGTTAAATGAGATGTTCACTGACTGACTTAAACAAATGTTAATCACAGTTCAAGGTGCTTCAAAAAAACCACTAACCCTAAAATAAGTGAGTCAAAGTTAAACCCTATAATTAGTCTCAAAGCTACCACTTTTCTAGTGATCACTCTTGTTTAACTGGGGGAAAAAACATCCAATAAAATCATCCAGCTTACATTTTGGATGATTTTATTGGATGTTTTTCAGATAGTAGTTTCACTCTTAATTAACATGGATGCTTATGTTTTGGGCTGAGTTAGGCTGTTGGTTTGGAAAATCACTCCAGGCCATATCTCTTTAGCTGGATTGATCTAGGTGAGGATGATTCGGTAAGTGGTGCGTGTGTGTGTGTGTGTGTATGTTTCTGTGTGTAGGATGCAAAAAGGGGTGGAGTGGAGGCATTAATTCCGATCATTAAGAACTTGGATAGCCTCGGGGTGCAAACCCTTGAAATCGACTATGTGTAAACTCAGAAACGACTTACCAGTTGTTCACTTGTAGGATGGTGAGGCCTGTGTCTTGTGCCAGCTGTTTTTTCTGTTCTTCTGATGGGTAGGGATGCTGCAGGAGGGAAAAGACGACATGTATTAGAAAAGGCTGACCACAAATTGTTTAATGACGCTTCTTGTTTTTGCAAAAGGATCTCATGTGCCTTTTAATAAAATAAAGAGTTGTTACAGGGCACAAGTAACGCACACACAGAACCATAGTGCATAATGAGAGGTAGAAAATGAGCTGTAAGCTAATGCTTATTAGTGCGTAGGTGTCAGTATGTATCATGAAAGTGTGTGAGTGTGTGTGCACGATAA
The DNA here is from genome assembly GCA_020745685.1 of Tautogolabrus adspersus. Lineage (NCBI taxonomy): Eukaryota > Metazoa > Chordata > Actinopteri > Labriformes > Labridae > Tautogolabrus > Tautogolabrus adspersus. Next base: position 17,385,073 of record CM036541.1, on the reverse strand, counting down.
CGTTCCTTCTCTCTCCCCCACGATCATTAATGGAATATGAAATCTTGTAATTAATGGCAGCCAAAAAGGCGAGCCAATTAGAAAGTTAAGTGAAGTGGAGAACCAGCTCTGGTAATTAGGCAGCCTCTTACACAAATATATTCGCGTTGATGGCCCCCCTTTCACCTCGCTGAATATGTAATCAGAGAGCGGGGAATATGTAGCGTAAACCCGATGGAATACAGACAAGAGGAGGTTAGATCTCTTTTCTCTATATCTGCTGTTTGCGTTTGTCTTTACTGCAGTTGGTACAAAAACATGATGCTGTTCAGTTTGCCACTTTGCTGAAATCTTTTATAGCTCCACTTAGCTGATGGGGTAGGGTTAGGGCTAGGTTAGATAAAGGCGGATTAGGGTTGAGACACATTATGCTGATACAAGATGAATGACTTTTCATTAAGCTGTTATCATTTTATATTTGAGTATTCTGAAGAGTAAAGAATATATTACATGATGATAAAAGTTCAATTGTGTGAAAAATGACTGAAACTATCTACAGGCCTGTTGTTTAAAAGTAAACGGCCGCTCCTCTAGAAGCCAGCTGAGAACAGTTAAAGTCATGCCACCTGTTTAAATATATAGAAGGAATAAATTGGATAAATGTGAACTCAGGCAGTGTGTTGATTTATATTAGAGTGCAGGGGGTGGGGGGGCTATCACAGTTAGACGGAGCCTTGTTGGCTGAGGACAATGTGCTGTTCATGACTGAGACAAGACATGGACTGTGCTGAACACCATAGGCAGGCTGTAAAACAGAAGAAGGAGGGAGCGAGGGGTGAGATAGATTGTTGGAGAGATAGCACTAACTGGAAATGTTACATACAGTATATAATCCAAGATGATATGTTTACATTAAGGAGAAGACACAGTTTGTAAAAACTTTGAAGTCTGATAAAGAATCACTGAATGGGGAATTCTGCAACTTCACTTTTATGTTAGTACAAATACTTTTGTTGGATTCATTTCTCAATGTTTTCTGTTTAATAAATGACAAAATAAAATAATTATTAGAAGTTTTTTTTGGTTTTCTTAAAAAAAAGGAAAAGAGCGTCATTAAAGGATACCAATGGTAAGGCCACTGCCATACATGTGAATTAAAACCAGTGGTAGCGATAGAGAACATTCCCCAGAATATTTATTTTGACAGAAAACGTTGTGTATTAGTTGATCTTTACAAACAGAAAACTGACTAATTACTGCGAGTCACTGGAACTTGCCACCCTGTCAAAAACCCTGATATTTACTCATTTATAACCCCTTGTAATGTTGACCAACAATAGGCGCCACACATATTTCGAGGGCTTAATATATAGAGTATGTCTAACAAGAACACACACACTTAATAGTCAATCAGACGTGCAAAATCAGCGCGGCGCCAGCGTTTTCATTTTTTCATTACAGTTTTTCCAGCGCATAATGAACAGGATTGTGTTTAACGCTGGGACAAGCCAGCGGAGAGAGAGGAGACAGATTTTTTTTTCCCAGTCTGCCCTTGTCCATGTGATTGGTTGTGGGGAACGGGAACACAAGGAGGCTAATTTCATGCGCTTAGTTATAATTGCATTGTCGCCTCTGGCCAAATTGGTGTCCACTTCTTTTCGCACAGCCATTTTTTGTGTGTTTTTGCACGAGTGTGTGTGTGCATCATTGCATGTGAAGTGTAAGTCTATTCATATAGTATGCATGTGTACAAGTATCCTCCATACTATACAATGACTAGATAATATCAGAATCTGAAAATCTGGGGCGCCAATCAGCTGCCTGTGTGTGTAAAGTGAGAAAACATTATTCTTTAGGGCCTGTGTCATCTGATGTGTTGACGTACTTCACATATAGACACACCGCACACACTCACAGCTAACACATTACAGCTAATCATGTGAACATGTCTTTAAAGTTTGCCGTCTTGACAAACAGAGCTGATTGAACAGGAGAGGATCAATGTGTCCATTCTACCAACTGCAGAATTGTGGAAGCAGGAGTGTCTGCCTCGTGATATTGGGGCGCTGCGGCCTCGCCAGGGGCCACAGTGAAGCACAAACACACCCTGTATCAGTGTGTCTCCAACTCCAGCTTCCCAGCAAACACTTGGAGACAGACAGCTATACAGAACCAGTCTCACACAGACAGACACTCACGCAATCTGAATCCCAGACTGTGTTTGTCACAATCTTGCCTGCAGTAAAATTTAACCAAGAAAACAGTTGTGGTTGTTGAGTTTATGATATGATTAAAGGTTTCAAAAGACGCACTCAGAAGTATAGATGTTGCTTCTACGAAATAATAGCGTAAACTATACCTGCTACAATATAAAAGAGCTGTTTGTACTGCAATTCATAGGCAATGAAAAATGAATATGATTACATAATACCAGAGACAGTTTTTATGCAGAAAGTAAAAGATCTGAAAATGTCTTCCATCACTGCTCCCTGCCCTGATACAACCCCACATTAAGGTACATGTGTTTCTTGTACAAAAAAACACATACTTAATGGAAGATTTACCAGGAAGGCATGGTCAGAAAGCCAAGAGTCAAAACTGGTTTTGTCCTCCCTTTTTCTCGAAACCGCCAAATTAGCTCCACTCTGTCAAAACACTGTGATTTAGATTCTCCATGCAGCAACAATTCATACCGTTTTAATACTGTCTGTCAGTGATTCTTGTGTCTTAACGGCTTTTGGCTTTGCGTCAGCGGGTTAAGAGAGAGAAAGAAACAGAGTCAGAGCGAGCGAGAAAGGCCTTTAGTGAGAAAAGCAATAACATGTTCTTTAAAAGAGCAGATGGAAAGTTTCTTTGCGCATCCTTCCCTCCCTTCCCTCTCCCCTCCGCCTATCTTAATGATATGTCTTCTCCAAATATACAACTCCTTTCATGAGAATTTCCACCCTGCTTGCTCATTGCTCTCTTGTGTGTGTGTGAGTGTGTGTGTGTGTGTGTGTGTGTGTGTGTGTGTGTGTGTGTGTGTGTGTGTGTGTTCGCGCGTGTGTGTGTGTGTATATGTGTGTGTGTGCGTGCTTGTGGGAGAGAGAGAGAGTAGCAGAGCATCAGTAACATCCCCTCCCTGTCTGTCCGTCTTCCTCTCTGACCCCCTCAGACAAGAAAGGGGGGATAGATAGACTGAGAGAAGGAAAGAGGAAAAAAGGAAGAAGGAGGCAGGGGAGGAGACATGGAAATGGATAACTGGATTCCCCGGGGGGTTTTCTAACCAAGAGATAAGAAAAGAGATATTCTGCAAGATTCCTTTTTACTCCCCTTGTCCAAGGCTCATCCCGGGACAGAACTATTCCAGACAATGCAACCAAATAGTTTCAACCATACCACTGCTACAAAAAAAAGACTACAGCCAAAAAATTATGTATAATGTACACAATATTTGTCATGACTTAAAATGAAAATAAGACATCCAGAAATGACTTAAAGCTGTCATATAATATTATGTAAGAAATCGAGAAAGAAATGAAAAAGGGTATTATGGACTTCTAAGTTTCCTGAACCTTTCATTATGATTCTTGTTTCCGGTTCCTACAGTTTCGGAGAAGTTATAACCGTGTTGTCTGCAGATTAAAGAAATCATTTTGGGACTTTATTGACAGCTCTAGAGAGACAGGAAACATGGGGAAGAGAGAGTGTGGATGACATACACCAAGTGATTCAGGTAAGGAACCGAAACCAGCAACCAGTGTGCCTTTAAGCACCTGCTCCACCAACTGAACTTATCCAGAACCTAAGTTTTTTTAAACTGTATAAAAAGCCTCACCTTACCGAAGCTATGGAAAAGAAAAAAAGAAGACGACTCGAAGTCACTGTTTGGTTGGGGATGCTCTGTATCACCATGGGGGTTGGGCTGTCTCTCTTTTTGTCTCCCTCTTTCCCTGCTCCTTATACTTTGACTTTATAATTTTCATGTGTCCATTGCAAGTTACAATAAGCAACAAAACAATGCTATAAAAATGAAGGTAAAATTCGACCTTAACACATTACTCAGTTTTGGTATCTGAATGCTTAAGCCATACTTGTTACCTTCGTAATAAATGTCAAATAACTTTGTGTTGTATATCTTAAAACATATTTACTACATTTCACTACTGTGACTGTGTGATTCCTTCCTTGTTAACAGATTCACTGCATCCTGCGCTCCTCTTAGTCCTTCTTAACCATAACAGCAATGGTGTTATCATTGCACACATTTCTATTTAAAGACGTGCTTCCCAAGCCTCTGTGCATTCCATTAAAAAGCTTGACACGCCACATTAGCTTTATAAAAAGTGTAACCATGAAACGTGATGGAGCGAGGAATAAGGAAGTGGAAAATCATATGTTTTCACAGTCATGTGACTTAAAAAGAGGCCATGACACTGCACAATCTGCTGATAACACACATGGGCCAATGATATTTTGAGCTAGCTTACTTTAACACCAGATGGTTGGGGTTTACCACAAGGCACAACGAGGCCATAAAATGCAGTGAATCACAGTAAACAACTTGTTAGAGAGAAACAGTTCACTTTTGCACAATACCATGAATTACTTTTTTCAGCATAAGGAGTTGACATATTTAACCCAACACACGATACAATAAGCAGGTGACAGCCACATTATGCATGGTTGATTGAGGTAAAAGTGAAAAGCCTTCACTTTGCCAGGACTGTTCCCCAAACTGTTCCCAGGTCAAATCACTGTGGAAACCGAGCTACCCATCAGGAATGCCTGACGGCTAATCCGGGGGCCTTTTTGGCTAGAAGGGCATCAGAGTATCATACCAAACTGTCTTACACACATACAGACACACTCACTCAGGAACACAAAGTTTACTGGAAGTGTAGCCTTGCCGTTTCCAGAAGTATATGAGATTACCTCAAATACAGTATTTGTGGAGGCGAGCACATTGTTTTGCTAACAACAAATGGCCAGAACCCTGAGCACAAGCAGACCTTAAAACAAGCGTTCTGAACTGTAAGCCTGCTGTATGTCATGCAACAAGCGTCCGATTTCAAAAACGTCTTTATCATTCAATACAAGTTTCATCCTGTGCGTGCGTGTGCGTGCGTTTGTGTGTGTATGTGTGTATGCTTGTGTGCTCGTGCTTTGCAGGCAAAGCTACGCAATTTCAAATTCCTTTCTGTGTAGGTGGCATCGACTGACATCCCTTTGACTTCATTAGGGAGCAGGGACCCAGCAACAGAGCTGGCTCTGGGAGAAAAGGGGGGATTAAAGGAAAAAAGAAATGAGAGTGAGAGCGAACAAAACAAAAACAGAAAAACAAAGCACCGCTAACCTAATTTCCTCTGATTTTGGGCATCTTCAATGCAAAACAACAAAACAGAGCAAAAACAGATCTTTTGAGAGATTCAAAATGAACCATCTACAGAATGCGAGTCATCTGTAAAGTCTGCGCAAAGTAAATGCCCCCATCTTCATCTTAATAGCCCAAAAAAGCAAAAACAGTCTCTTTCATGGTGCTGGCCTACGGTAAACCAACTCAACACTTGTAGCATGAATAATTCAACAGCCTTTTGGAAACCTCGATATATGCATCAGAAATGGCAAAGAATCCCCCTTTTCAAACTGTTTTTGTTATCAAATCTCTCCATCTCTTTGGAGATAAAGAAAGTAGAGGAAAAAAAAACAGATGTTCTTGGGCTTTTCATTCATTAATGAGCATTTTCCCCCTTCAAAAAAACAGCTTTTGTTGGTTTAGGGAAACCTCTCAGTGCTCTTGCCTATGGGAATGAGATAAATCTAGTTAGCTGGTGAGGCAAAGGGTGAAAAGTATGTCATTAAAGCGCTACTACAAAGTGGATTAGACAATGTACAGCATAACCAGCTTCTCCACTATGATAATTGATGATTAAAATCATGCATGGCTTTTCTTTAAAAAAAAAACAAAAAAACACAGAACATAACACAGGGCAGCAGCCAGTGCTGTAGCTGTTCCTGTAGGGTGTGAACGATGATCTGTGTGCTTTACACATGGGTGGGTCTCTAGCCTACAGTATGTGTATACTGAAGCTTATAGCATGTATGCACATGACCAAGTCTTAACAGGACTGTACTGTTGTGTTTAGCATTGAATGTAAAGGGTGAAGTTGTTGTTGAAAGTGAGGAAGAGCATCTTATTCTGTGTGTTGGATGTGCGGAGTCTGCTCTGTCTGAATGCTTTCACTAAGAGTGAGGGCGTGCTTCATTAGTCCTCCCCATTCCAGCTCAGGGGAGGCTAAATTTATTAAGGGGGCCGGATGTTGCACAACACCTGCTGCTGTGCTTCCCTCTGTGCAATAAAGGGAAGGGGGTGCAGCATGCTAGCTAGTGCTAGTGGTAAGCGCTGCTCGTTGGACTGAGGCTGATGAGCTGGGGCTAATTCAGGGGGTGATTATGTAGTTTGCTGGACCACTAAACCTCTTTAAGCCCGTAATTACTGCCTATTTGAGCGAGGGGAGGCACTCCAAAGCAATCGGTACTCGCACCAAGCGGCGCAGTGAACGGCAGCCACAGCTGGAGGTGAGCTGCCTTAGGGCTGCCTGGGATGGAGGGGGTGTGTAAATGCGGGAGTAGGAGGGAACCACAAAGCTTCATCCCAATCAGGTAGCATAGAAAGCTGGAAGAAAACAGCAGGACACCCCTCGGAGCACCAGCATGCTCGCTAGCTCCGAGGTACAGCGCTTGGAGCTAGCTTTCCAGCAGTGATCTCCAAGTTTCAAAACAAATGTTTTCTTGTTACACACAGCTACAATACACGGAGCTTGTTACAGAGACTGCAGAGAGACTAACTGCTGCAACGGGAGAGTTCAGAGCAACAAAATAGAAACAATTAAACAAATGATTAGACTTCCTAATCACATAAACTACTCTGATTCAAATGAAAGTAAGCAAGGAGGAGGAGGGGTTGGATATGTCATTGTGATGAGAAACTTTAGTTCTTTTTTTAGACTTGGTGTCTGTGAGATTCAAGAGGGAATCAGATTCTCTGATTATGCCTGGACCTTGGGGGAATCCATTTCATTTCACCTGACTTTCAAGGAAATTTGACTTTACGTAATGCCACTGAAATCTGATCTCTCTGAGGAAGCAATTTGGGGACCACAAAACATTCTAATAACCCTGGCGATATTATTATGTTATTATCACAATTACCCTTTTGCCCCCAACGTTTTAATTAGAAACTCACCGTTGGCCCCGAGGGGAGGTAGAAAGAATCTAGATTGGGGGAACACTGAAACTAGGTGAGGGTATTTCACAATTGCTCCCTTATGCTCTTGAGCGGCAAGTTTAAGAGGGAAGGAGGACACAGCGGGCGCTATTGAAAGATGAAGCTTTCTCACTCTACCTCCTCTGACTTTTTCTGACATCTCTGTCATTCAAAGTACTACTCCCACCCTCCTTCCTTTCATTCTTTTATCTCCCTGTCTTCCTCACCCGCCTCACCCCCTCCATCCTTCTGTTCTAAATTTAGCATTTTGCTTAACTGTCTCATGCTGCCTCCTCCCCTCCCCTTCCCCCCACCTCCGCTTAACTCCTCTCTTTATCTCACATCTTCGATTTTAATATCCTCGCCTCTTCCTCCTCAGCCAAATGCTTCCCCCTGTCCCCCTTATTTTCCTCTCTTTCTCCTTCCCTCCTTCCCCAAGCTTCACTAGTGGAGGGCCTTCTCCATCAGTGCACTGCTTTTTACAAATCAATGACTTAATCTGTCGTAACAAATAAGTGAGCAGCACCCTCAGCACTGTTCACTCCCCCCCCCCCCCCCCCCCCCGCCATCGCTAACACCACAACAACGCCTCAGAGAGAGGGGAAGGAGAGAGATAGAAAAAGTATGCAATGTGAAATACATATTATAGAGAGGGTGAGATGGAAAAATTGAGGGATGCAGACAAGGAATGACAAGACGATTAGAGGAAAACAAACACTTTTTTTTTTAAAAAGAAGAAAAAGGGAAGAGTTAAAGTAAGAAAAATGGATGAAAGTCTGTTTTTCCCCCACCAAATCTCATCTAGATGCCCTCAGCTCCTTCCACCTCTTCTACCATGAGTTATTGGCCGTCTGCATTCACCACCTGGTTCACTAGCTAGGATTTCTCTCACTTCACTAGACACAGATACGCACACCAAGGACGAACACACACACATGTCAACATGCACACAAACACACACCTGAAGGAGGTGCACCTAGGGTCAGCTGGTGGACTGTAAACTCACAACCAGTCTATGACGATACCTCCCATGCCACCTGCCTTTAGTGCATCATGAACCTCACAGTGTTTTACACGGAAAACTTAAATCAAAACATTATGAGACAAGTAGGTGTAAAACGATGAGTTATGGATGGATATCACAAGACATCTCATCTATAAATCATAGCGCTCTCCCCAATGCCTTTGAAACAGAGCACCAATATAGCTATGATATCATGGTTCAAGGCCATTAAAGCGCAAGGCAATGCAAGAGTGCATTATAGAAAGAAATGAGTGTGAGGGAATCATGGCAGAAAAGAGGAGAGGGAGAGAGGACTCAGAGAGGCAGAAGGCATGCATAAAAGATAGGAAACCCTTATAGTTTGTCAGAAAGAAGTGTTTTGTCTGAGAGGGAGATAGAGAGCGAGTGTGTGTGTGTGTGTGTGTGGGGGGGGGGGGGGGTGAAAGAGTGTTCACGCATGGGGGAGAATACAAGTGGGAGGAACTGAATTGATAAATTAGTTCAGCCAACGCGCAAACTGATTACCACGACGGCAGAACTGCAGGATCCATCGAGCACACGCATGGAATGAGACACAAAGACACATGCACACACTCAAACACCGCTCTTACAAAAGAAACATGAGGCTGACACATACAAATAATAGTACAACTGCATATGCCATCAAACACGCACACACACACATCATATGTATCTAGGGCAGGCTGCTGCAGCTGCTGTAAGTAAAAGGTATTGAGCTGCTGACTCCAGCCAGAAAAGATCCCACAATCCTCTGGATCACCAAACACAGCCTAATGGATAATGGCTAACACCTAACACCAATGTGATTTCACACATAGTAGATTCAATACTTCTCCGGCTGCACAAAATCATGCTACACAGAATCTATAATCCAAATCTAAGCTAACGCTGTTTCTAGAAGGGTGGTCAACATTTCACAGAAAAAGTTTCACTTGAGGGGGTTTTAACAGACAGGGAAGTATTTTGGTGGCAATTTTTTTACAGTGACAATGAGAGGCTAAACTGCTAGCATTGCTAATCTGTGAGTGCATCATTAATCAAATTAACTGCAGACTCATGATGATATTTTTCCCTGGCTCTTTCAGACGTCAATATGCCACTCGCACTCCAATAAATACCACAGTGATGGTGGGGAACTCCACACCCCACCCAGGCACTGACGTCATCGCTGTGTGCTTGCGAGTGTGCATGTGTGTGTGTGTGTGTGTGTGTGTGTGTGTGTGTGTGTGTCTAAACTCTGAGAGTGGGGCTCTTCTTTGGGATTTGCAAATCTTTGTAAACTGATTAGTGGGTACCAAACCAAGAATGATTTCACACATCAACGTTTTTTGAGCCTTTGTCCGCCCTGAACACACACACACACACACACACACACACACACACACACACACACACACACACACACACACACACACACACACACACACACACACACACACACACACACACACACACACACACACACACACACACACACACACACACACACACACACACACACACACACACACACACACACACACACACACACACACACACACACTTATGACATACAGCTGATAATGAAAAATGGAAGTAGTGCGAAACAAGGCTTCAGCATTAGTACCATCAATCACTGAGATGTACAACAATGAAACCAAACACTTAACTGTTTCATAGTTTCCCAACTATGAAATTACATGAATGTTTGGGGGCGGGGGGGGGGGAGAGAAAGAAAGAATAAGAAAAATGATGAGAAAAGGATGGTGACAAGGTAATTGAGAAATGAAGGTTGAGATAAAATATTCCAGCACAATGATTCTTAATCATTTAAACACGGTACATTTGAAAACACCTGAAGTTGAAACTTTGTTTAGTCCTAGTTGGCAAGTAATATCTCAGACTCATTCATAAAAATGCATTAATAAGAGAAGATACATAATAACTATTGAAGCTTGTAAAATGTGTGTGTGTGTGACTTTGTTATGTGTGTATTCTTGGGAGTCATGTCAGATCTCCTGCGACTGGTGATCCTTTCCAGGGCTGCTGACCGACCTTGAGGGTCTGTAAAGTTCTCACGTTCTCAAGGAAACACATTGACCCGCCCATTGACTCAACTCACTAACACACACACACACACACACACACACACACACCCACATAGAAACACACACTGGCTTTTGCTCCAGATCTATGGTAGACTTTTGGAGAAGTTCAAAGGTGATAGGAATTAAAAGTTTAACTGCCCGTGAGGGCTTTTAAACAGAAGAGTAAAACGATACTAGAAGCAGAAAAGGAAAGTGGGAGCAAAAGATGAAATAAAGGGTTTACAGATATGTAAACTGACTTTTTCTAGACGTATTTCTATGTGCAGTTAACTGTTAAGCCTGATTTAAGTAAGAGAAGCAAGGGTATTCTCAAATCTATGCACACAGAAGCCAACCTTTAGTTGTCACTGAGGACTTATTTCTTCTTCAGTATTGAATAACCCAATTCAGGAAAATGTCTTCTTCTAATTTATATACTAAATGGCACTTTTATTTTGACATTTCAGCATTGGACATGTGTTTGGACTCTGAATTGACTTAATGTGATAAAATCCAACCAATTTACAAAAATTATATCCATTAAGCATGTGACCAAGTTTTAACCAATAAGACTTTTATGCAGGCCGATCTTTGGATGGAAGAGTTCCAAAACGCAATATACATCTGATATTTAAACAAAAGTAAAAGATTAAAATAAAGAATTTTAAAGAACCTCTGAGCACATCCTTTATTGAATCTAAAATGTATGAACTGCTTTAAGGAGGACGGGAAAGTCTTCGGGGTACATACAGTAAACTTTCAATACATACTGCATACTGATTTCAAATGCAGATAGTTCAAAAGGGCAAATAAGGACAGATTTTTCTGAACAGTAGAGAAGAAGACTGACTATTAGCATACCTGACAATAAGACGACAATGCTACCCCAATATCTCTGCCAACCAGTAAATGAATATTTTAAACTGGCGATATCAGCCATGTAGCTCTCTTTCTATCCACCCACTGTATTCCTTCATCAATGATCTCTTCACCCATCCATCATTCCAGCCATCAATCATGAAACAGATGGCCTTTCAGGTGTCAGAACTGATGACTTCCCTCTGCCCTGGTCATACCATTACCCCCCTTCCACCAACACCCCCAACACAACACACACACACAGACATTCACACGTACAGACACACCCCCTGCCCCCTACACCTCCACCACATGGCCTGGTCTCTATTATCTACCATCCACTCCCATAGACCGCTATCAACTCGCCCTGGAAAAGATGGGTCATCTGGTTATCAGCTTTTAATACACACTCTGAAAAAAACAAACAAGAAATGGGTGCAAAGAGTGTGCGAGTAGCAAGTGTGTGTGAGGGTCAGTCCACAAAGAGAAGCCCCAAAAGAGAGCTGTCTGCCTTGGGTCCCTGGGGCCTGTCAAGAGGGATAATTGATGATGTTTTCATTACAAGGTGTGGGGTAATGTGGGGGTTGGGGCAAAGTATTGTGGTGTGCATTGCATATGTGTGTGTGTGTGTGTGTGTGTGTGTGTGTGTGTGTGTGTGTGTGTGTGTGTGTGTGTGTGTGTGTGTGTGTGTGTGTGTGTGTGTGTGTGTGGTTGACTCAGCTGCCTCCTCTTCAACACCAGGAGATCCTGTGATTGGTACGGACAAGTCTTTTCTTCCCAATGCCCTCGTACAACACACAAAAAGCTCTCAATGACACAAACACACATAAACACACAGCCCAAAGCTAAATCCATTCCCAGAGTTAGACTCCTTAAAGCAAATAAAAAAGCTGAAAATAAGAATAATTCATTTTCTTGTTTTCCTGTGCCGCTCTGTCTCATCACAAAGTCACGCCAGGCCTTTGGCAGATCTGTCCGTCTGTCTGTCCTCTCTTAGGACCTCTTTGAGATCCTTATTGCAGTGGCGCCTCAGATTCTGACTGCCACTTAGATTGAATTAAGACCTAATCGGAGACACCAGGCCACATAGGATTCTGTATTGCTTTATAGTATCAGGATGGCCATCATGCTTTTGTTGTCATGTATGAATAAATGAATGAAAACACATTAAAAAGTCTGCAGAACTTTCCCTATTAAGCTCCCTTCCCAATGTCTCTTCAAAGTTATTAACAAGGCGTCTGGGTGCCCGTACTGTCTATTGGAATGACTTTTCATGAGAAACTGTATTTGTGGAACAAACAACTAAGGCTTGATAGTATTACAACAATCATATGACAAAGTCAGTCATGAAAACAAAGATAACACATTTAACTTTTTGATTACGTTTTTGCACAGATTGTTCAAGCTAGAAGCCTCATGTCTTACACTGAACAAGAACAACAATGAACAAAATAACTTCTCCATTTCCTTCATCTAAACATAACTTTAATCAAGGAGATACAGTCCAAAGCCTAAAATCTAAGGAACGGTTGGGAGGAATAGATTGACTCTTCCATGGCCTGACCTAAAGGCCTGCTGTAGCAGGTCAGGATTGCAGCGGGTGAACAGGGTGCTGACATATCCAGGCTCCAGCAATAAACAGCGGAAGACTAATGGCATCTGAGGCAATGTTGAACTCTGACCTCAAAAGTTTTTTTCCCCCCTCTCACTTCTGTTGTTTAGTGGAGGCTTTACATATCTGGTTTGTGTTTGGCTGAGAAGTTCAGGAACTTACAAGTCTTTACACCATGCTGCAGTTATAATCAGCTATGTTCTCATTCTGATTATACGGTCTCTATTAGGAATCGACAACACGCTAGTGAGTCACTTTATGACAATCAAATAAAAAAAGCTGAACCACTATAATAATTGCTGATGTATTATTCATTTAAATGGGATGTTGTAACAACAATAGAAATGTGCTACTTAAAAGACAAATATTAAAAGTTGTCCCTTGCATCATCTGCCTAGAACCTATCCAATTATCAGAGGTAAGATATGAAGATACAAGGGAAAGGTTCCTTTTAATAGTTAGCGCACCTATCAATCCTTTCATGCATCCATGCATCCATCCATGCATCCATCCATCACCTCCTTTTACCCCCTCTCTCCCTGGATTCCTCCACCACCCAGGGCCAGCAACAGTGCGGCTCCTGGCCTCCTCTGCCAGCGCAGAAATGAATTATATTGCCTTTCACACCTGTTTCTGTTCAAAACCCTGCTGCACGCTGCTGTGTAGAAAAAAGAAAAGAAAAGAAATAACATTTCCAAGGGGGGTAACAGCACTCCCCCAGCTACGGCTACATCTGCGTACACAAGCGGTTAAATTAGCCTCTAATTGTATTAACGGGGGATTATGCCTTCCAGTTGGATTTTTTATACTCTCTCTCTCTCTCTCTCTCTACATTTTACACGTTTTAAGTGGAGAAAGGAGGAGGGGGAGAAAAAAGCAGCTCATTGAGGGTTTGCGGGTTGGCTCCTTTTATGAGCTGCGATCACGGCTGCCCCTCGTTACACTGAGTCTGTGTACAAATAGGAGGGGAGGAGAGCCAGAATGAGAGTGTTAGTGATAATGTGTATGAGAGTGTGTGTGTCCCAGTCTGCCAGGCTAATATACCGATGCTAACACTCTGAATGCCAACCCCCCACCCCCCTGCTCTCTCTTTCTGCACACAGACACACACACACACACACACACACACACACACACACACACCTACTTCAGTTCAGCAAGGCAACAATCTAACTGGGAATATGGCTGGTGTGTGTAGCAGGGAGGTGGGGGTGAATTCCATCTAATTACTCTATCACATAATTTCACAAATTGCCTTTTCATAGGGGAGTGGGGAGCAGAGCACAGGGTGCAATGGGGATTTGAGGCCTGAGCTTTCATTTACTACTCATTTCTTGTTAAATTAAACAAGAAAATACCATTTGTGTGAAGGGGGGGGGGGCTCAGAGGTGGGGGGTAAGTGGATTCTAACTGCACAATAGCAGGGTTCAAGGAAACAGAGAGGGGGTAGTAGCTATTTCTTTATCTTGTGGGTTGTCACTTTGGTTGTAATACAAAGCTGTGAGCTAGATAGCCAGTTATGCAATCTGTCAAGAATTGTTCCTACATCTTAAATTATTAAATTGAACATGTTATTTTTTTCTGAAAATAACAAAAAAATATAAGAACACTGGTGGAGTAAGGATACATTGAATCATATCCTCACTGATGTTTGTAGTTATAAAAGTGTGCGTATCAATGGACAAAAGCATATTTGCTATTCCTTAACTGAAAGTCACATTCAGTTACATAACGGTTTGTTGTCATACCAGATGTTGAATTAAGAATGTCAACGAGAAAACAAACATAAAATTGAGATGAGGACACCAGTGGAAAAGCCCTACCCACCAAGTTTACAGCAGCATGTCAAGCTGGCAGAGAGCTGTGTGGGTCAGCCATCGGTGACAGGCGGTGAAAGCTAATGTTTTGTAGTCACTCTCCAAACCAGGGCAGACAAATTCTTCCAATGAACTTGTCCCACAAGCGCTGCTCACAACATATGAGCTCATTGGGTGTGTTGGAGCTTTTAGAGAGAAGTCAGTGAGCTGCGACTGTCGTCATCCTCAAGTATTCTGTACCATTGCTCTATCCGTCATTCTAGGCATTAGATACAACAGAGAGAAGAGATTTTTAGACTAAAAAATCCCTTTCTTCACCGTTTATTTCTTGATCAAGATTATGATATCAGGGCATTACTATTTTTCCTACTGCTTATGTCCAATTTTAAAAACAAAAAATGGTACAGCTGCATAAAAACCTCCTGCTTTCTTCCAGAACATGACAATGGAAAGTAGCATCCTTGATGGATACATGAAAACAGATAAGGAAATAACTTCAAAACAACTCTAAAAAACATCCTTAAGTATGTACCACCTACTACCTACCCTGCTGGGTTGCTCCTCATGCAGCCTGAATTTGCCACCCACCTTCCCCTTCTGCTCCAGCACAACAGGAACTCCCCTGAGGGAGCAAGTGTGAGGGCGAAAAAAACAGGAAATGCACAAAGGTGGGTACACAAACTTCTACCCCATTCTGTTTCATTGTTCTGTTGTGTCCTATTGTCTCTCCACTGTCAAACTCCTGCATGTTTATCATACTTGACAAATACCAGTCTCCCCTATTCAGTTTTGTGTTGCTCCACAACACTCTTTCATGAATGTGTGTGTGTGTGTATACGTGTAGCTAATTGGCATTGTGTCTATCTCTAAGAAGCCAGACTCACATCCTCCATCCTTCTGTGAAAGGCAAGCCAGTTGAGGACGCCGTGCCTGTTCCTGGATCAGCTGTCCATGTTTATACAAGACATACTGCCAGTGTAACAGATACTGTAAATGTTTCTCTATTAGAGGTACTACGTGTGGCACTTATAAACACGGACATATGGTGAATGAATTAATGGTGAGACTGAAGAATGATCAGTTTAAACAAATCAGACCATCACCAGCATTTATCTGTAACCAGTGGTCTTGTTAATGCATGTGGTTCTTAGAATAAGACCACATTTCCCATACACCCAGAGGATGTTCGTCCTCTCCGGCTGTTTCTATTTGGCTCTCCTGAAGAGGATAAACCTATTAGAAGTGATTTTTTTCCTTCAATTTTTAAGTTTATTCACAGTTCTGAAAACTTTAGCAATGGTAAGTGCCACAATGGACCCAATGTGCCATTGTGTCCCCTTATGTGTGCATTTATTTGGTTCCTATTTCACAACTGGGAGAAAGAAAAAGTTGGATCCTCCTTATCCCCCTCTCTTCACCTCCTCCTCTTCTTCTCTCCCCACTCGCTCCCTTAACACTCACTTATATCCTTCCCACCGTTTCAGATCTAACAGAGCTGAAGCCTCCCATAAGCTCGACTCTTGGTGTAGTATGACACTGTAGGTGTGTTGCGTGTGTAATTCGGTGTGTGTGTTTGAATAGGAGAGTGTGTGCTGAGCTGTATTTCCACAGACAGGATGTGTGTATGTTTCAAACACCTTTCCTCTGCAGCCCCGAAGGTTTCAGGGAGGTGTATGGGTTTAGGTCAGGGAGTTGGAGGAGAGGTTAGCGTGTATGTGTGATGACAATGTGTGTGTATGTGTGTTTTTGTATGTGTGTGTTTGGGTTGATGGAGAGCTTGGTTGTTTGTGAAGGAGGTGTCGAGGGTCAGATGGAAAAGGTAGAGCACATGAAACAAAAAGTATAAGAAGCCTTGTGAGAAATGAATGTTTGCATGCAGTTTCTACGCAGATATTCACTATATGTCTCTGCCTACATAACACAGTATGGCAATGAAGGAAGCTCTGATTAGCCTTAACACTGAAACAGAACAAGACATTGTACAATGCATACCATTTATACCATTAACACTGACAACAGACAACATATGAATAATCATTTTAAAAAAGTGGAGATGCTGTCTCAATAATCCAACAACAAAATTACTTCCTCCATCACCCCCCTGTTGGTTTGTGCAACTCCAACCAACACCCACTCAGCCAAACTGAGTCGTGTTCTCCACAAACTCCTGACACAGGCAGAATGTATGTGAGGCCAAGTCAGTTCTGCAACTTATTTCCTTTACATAGCTTTCAGATTTGAATTCAGAAATCGTTGCAACACAGTAATAGCATCGTTATTCAAGTTTTCAAACTTGACGCTGTCAACGAAAAAGCTTAACCTAGGGAGATAAGAAGTTTGTATTTTCCCCCATTTATGCAATAAATGCCTCAAAACTTTTAATTAAAAAAAAAATTTAAAATGTTTTTTTTTTTACATCAAACTAGCCAATTTGTTTTTATTTGATGTGACACTAAAGTCTCTTAGAAAAATCACTGATAAGATCTGTTGAAACTATATGTCAGAAGTTTCTTAAGTTATCATGTTCAGCTCTTTAAGACCAATATAATCATGTAAATACACTCAAAGGTTTTAGTAACTTTGTTTCATTCTGTAAAACTTTTTTTTAAATCTAAGATGTTTTTTTTCAGATGCAGGCTATCAAACTAATTTCATGATGAACTTTATATTTAGCAGATGGAGTGTGTACCCTAAACTACTTTTTTAATCTTTTTTTTGCTAAGAGATGTTAATTGGAGATGTTGGCATTGAGCTGACTTGATAGTGTTTGAAATGGTAAATACTGTAAAGTAAGATAGCATTCTCTTTGTGCTGGCTGTGTGGTAGATTCACATGTCTAAATACATTTTCCCACACTATATCCACCCTATAACCATGTCAGATGCTGTCAGCTGGTGCTAAAGGCATTGGCATTCCCTGCTGTAATTCAGACAAGTAAATCCAAAACCACAGGCTTCTGCAGCATCTCAGGCATCTGTTAAATAATGACAGATTTGTTCTTAATAAGGTTCCTCTATGTATCTGCAGTTATGGCCGGGGGCGTCTCTCCTCGGCTTCAACCTTATTCAGTTTCGGCAGATTAGGAGCGAGAACACAGGCTGCAGAGATCGCTGGAAGATTACTCAGACCTCTGTCTTTGAAGTGCTCACCGTACGGACCGGGATACATCGTGGAGAAGAGGTGGGGGTAACTCGTGATGTCTCTGTGTGTGAGTGTCAATGAGTGTTTCGATGTCAGAGTCTGTGTGCACACTGTGTTACTTTGTGTGTAAGTGTTTTTGTGTCAAATAAGACAGTAGCAAAGCAAGAAAGACAGTGTGTGTGTGCGTGTGTGCGTGCGTGCGTGCGTGCGTGCGTGCGTGTAGAAGAGTAAGAAAGCCTGTGGCCGTGAAGAGAAGTTCAGTGTGCACACGTGATATGAAACTGAGAGCTACCGAGAACTAATGCTGTTTCTTTCAACTCACTGTTAGGTGCTGGAAGAGCCACGCTCTCATGATATTGGTGGCCACCTTAGGGAAGATTCCTCTTTTCTTGTTCCGTTTCTTTTCTTTATCCGGGTCATCGTCGTCCCCAGTGCTCGGCGAGGCTACACTGTTGTCCAGGCCATCACCTGTCACATGACAAGAAACAGGAAGAGACAGCGCAGATCAGACACACAGTTTGTTTACTTCCAGCATTCGCCGCGCCGCTGCGTTCAAAGCGAATAAATACGATTTCGAAGGAATTCTGGAGGGCTTTGTATGCACAGATGGAGGGTTATAGAGACACAACAATGGCAGGCAAAGAATGGCTGGAAAACAGCACCTCATAAATGCATTCATTTTTAATACATTTATAAATAACCCTGCCTTTCATTTTTCTCCCCCTTCACTTGAAAACACAGCAAGCGCTTGCATCTTTCCGCCAGAAAGAGAGGGAGAAGGGGAGCACAAAGGACTTGTAAGGTCGCATTTCCCCACTCTCCCATCCAAGCCCGCGCAGAATGGAAAATGACAGAGAGATTTAGTCTTTATTATCCTGAGGGGAAAATAGTTATTGAAGCGTCGCCCCAGCGCATTCTGCCATTTTACCTGAGGTGGAAAGAGTAACACGGCACTACAAAAGGGGAGGTTGCGAGGAGGGGGAAGCGGGAAAATGAAAGGAAAAAAGGTGGAAAAAAGGAAGTCAGAGGCACAAACAGCGCTAACAAAGCTAGCTGCTTTTCATAACAATAGCGTCATGGCTGCTTACAGCAACCTGTAGGGCTTCGATAAGGCTCTATTAAGGCCAGTTAACCTCACCTAAGGGGAGACAGCTTAGAGTATTTAAACACTGAGAGTAAAAGTGAAAGGAAGGCACTCTATGGGCCTTTTCTCTGCATTCAGACTCAACATGAACACACACACACACACACACACACACACACACACAAACACACACACACGCATACTGCACATAGTCAAAACTACCCAATTACTGTATGAATTCTATACAGCTCCAGTGCAGAGAAAGAGGCTCTTCCCATCTGTGGCAGGGAAAAGCCTAATTGTTATTATCATTATTCAAAAATGCGAGCCTCTGTCAATAAAGACGGTAATCAGGAAATAAACATGAGGTGAGGTAAACAAGCGGTAACCACACTGCTGCAAATTTCAGCGGCTGATAACTGACTTTTGTCCCGTACCGCCTCCCATCGAGTGGAAGTGAGGAGGAAGAAAAATAAGAGACGCTGAAGCTGTGCACAGAATTGGATCCAGTTATTTATTGATTACACACAAAGCACTTCTAAAGCTTCCAGGTCTATTCACTGTAGCGAGAGAAGATAACTGCATTCTGAGCGCGCCCGTGCTCCGCTAACTTGCAGAGGGCGACACCCAGCACCTAGCTAAACCCTAACCCCTCGATTCATAGATAATTAATGGGGATGTTGGTGCTAATCCGGTTGGAGATGACTTTTTTCCAGCCTGCCACATCAATGGAATAATCAAGGGCCTAAAACCCAGGCCTTTGCTCCCCATTACCTCAGGCAAAAGAATTCCTGAAAGCATGCCTGGAGGGCACCTGAATTATATACACCATTAGGAGAGAGAGGCTCTCAACGATCCATACGAAACAACACTCTTGGCTTGCTCTCACTCTCTCTCTCTCTCTCTCTCTCTCTCTCTCTCTCTCTCTCTCTTTCTCGCGCCGACTGTTCTGGCAGAAGGAGATACATATGCACACATATTGAAGGCTTTCTAATGAACCTTGCGTGGAAGTGGAGGTGACGCTGCAGCAGAGGGTGGGGGGTGGATAAAACATGCGCTTGCTTTTCATAGAGGAGTGCGATTCTGATACAAACGCCAACCAATGCACATTAATAATGCACAAATGCATGTTAAGCAGCTTGCAGGGTTCGGCTGTAACAGCAACAAAAGGTCCAAAATTTGGATCTGGCAGGTTCAAGTGCCTTTGAGAGAATCGGTGACATCTTACAGCGTACAGGAGTGTCTGAATCCTTCCTAAATTCTTGACATATACAGAAGTATTACAGAACATTTTCACATATGTTGTTATTTTTTGATGTCCCTATATAGTCCTGAAACCAAGAAGTATTTACGTATAGATCTGTTGATTAATCTTTCAGTCAATGAATCTACTGCTTGGCTCTTTAAAATATGTTTTAGTATTTTGGAAAATAAAACAATCTCAAAAGATATTCAATTAAAAAGAATGAAAGGCACATCTTAAAAATGATAAGAAGAAATATTAAACATTTCTCAAGAACAACTTCAACAATTAATGAATAATCTTTGTTTATTTGTTCTTTGTCAATTAATTTATTGACAACCCAGAAAAGCACTACAGTCATATCAACCCTCAAACAAACGCTGAATAATCTTCTCCTTACACTCAGCTTCTGGACCTCTTCCTGTCTAAAAAACTCACTCACATTGCAGGCTTCAGTTACATCATTAGCCCGGGACAAATGCAGCCTGTGCTTAACAAGTCAGCTTTTTCTGCCTACTGTTTCAGGGCTAAAATCCACACACCCCTCCCTTTCTCTTTCTCTTTCCACTACATCCCTCTGCTTGCTTGAACAGAAGGGGTGAGTTGAGTCGAGGCCCTGTAATCTTAGACCAGATTTTCATTGGAAGCAAATGCTTTCAATCCGTCGTAAAGACCGGCTCATGTTCAGCAAAGCCTACAATAACAAACCTAGGGGCTCGTCCCATGCGAGTTGGGAAAACAGAAGCAAACGGCCGGAATACCCGCTCAGATCAGGACTGAGTGAGAGAGAGAGTTAGTGAGGGAGGGAGTGAGTATGCATGCAAGTGAGCGAGAAAGAGAGAGAGTGGGCCAGCAGGCAGGCTCAGGAAGAGGTGAGAAATCGTGAGAAGCATGGAGAGAGGGGGCAAGAGAGAGAGAAGAGGAAACAAGAGATGGAGAAACAAAGGGGAGAGAATTGACAAATTAACTAATAAAAGTGTTGCCAAGAAAATGCACGATTCTGGGTGTGGTAATGATACTCTTTAACCACTTCTTAATAACATGAGCCCTATCTCTTTCCAGTAATCAAACCAATAAGCTTCAACTCCAAAGCCTGCCCTCTAACCTGTAGGCTGCCACTGACTCATACAGTAGAACATCATATTGCAATATAGCAGCCTTATCTTACAGTACATTATATCTAATAATATATGGTCAATAAAATGGTTTGCAAGCAGTTACTACCATCTGTAAGACTCTTAATCATAAACGTATTGAATGTAAAGCAACCCCAAAGACCTTTGGGTAATCAATAATTAAACGAAAACCAAAAACATGCATAATGTGAGAGCATCAGAATGCCTTACATCGCTATACAACATTAATATCTCTCTTATGATGTTCATGTCCAACATCTCCAATATCTCCTCCAATCATCCAAACAAAATGAACAATAAGGAAGCAAAAAGGTTTTCTTTTTACAGATTTCAGGTGCAGTTTGATCATTTTAGGCCAATA
Source organism: Tautogolabrus adspersus (assembly GCA_020745685.1). Taxonomy (NCBI): domain Eukaryota; kingdom Metazoa; phylum Chordata; class Actinopteri; order Labriformes; family Labridae; genus Tautogolabrus; species Tautogolabrus adspersus. The sequence continues at coordinate 17,363,506 of CM036541.1, read as the reverse complement.
CCTAAGCCAAAAGGGGAAACCTAACCGCCAAAATATATCCCTTTCTTTCCTCTTCCTTTAGCCACTTCTAAGTAAGTCTGACCTATAGACACAGACTTTACCTAGGGGGCAAAAGGAAGGAGGGGAGCTAGAAAAAGGATATCAATTTTATTGGCATTTCCATTTTCACTGCAATTTGATACCAATCACCTCTGCCGGCTCTGGGGCTAATTTCTGCTTTGCCTTAGCACTTGCTAGCAAAGGAAGAGTGGGAGGCAGGAGGAGAGAAAAAAAAGAGAGGTTGTGGGAGAGAGGAGGAGTGAAGTAGGAAAGGTGATGAAGCTGTGTCTGGCAGCCATGTTTGGGAAATGTCAATGGTGTTACCTCTGCTCGTGAGAGAAACGTGGGGAAAAACAGGGAAAGAAAACAAAGAAACGGTAGTGAAAATGATTGGGAAGAAAGGGACAGGAAGAGGTGATGTGGTGTTCAAAGACAGTGGAATAGTGAAAACTGAGAAAACTCAAGCCACTAAAGGAGGCAATGAAGGAGGAAAAATGGAGGATAGAGGAGTGATGGCTGTGTTATTAAATTATATCTGGCAAAATAGTAAGCCTGGCACTTTCTACTGTAATGTTGTTAACCTTTTGCTTTTGAAATCCATATTTTTTTAAGCCAAAAAAATACTAAGTTTTTGAATTGGATACACTTAAAAGAAAGACAGTTTTATCCTTTTGTCTTCCTTTAGTAAAATGCCATAGACTTCTAGAAAAAGCTTTACAACAATCTTCATGTCTTCATAAGAGGTCATCATTCTAGTAAAACCAAATTGTGACTTAATGGTGCTGGTTTTGATGGTTTTCTCGTTGTGTGTCCGCATGTTCCCTGAAGCATCTTTGGCGTACGCAATAGACCAAACTATCTCGTTTCAAGAAGGTTTGCTAGCATGCTTGAATGGGCAGAAAAACTTGTGGTGGATAAGCAGATATTTCTAAAATATTTGCTTATCACATCCTTAATTTCCAGTTTGTCTAAAGCCAGAATATCAGACCATTGAGTGGTCCAACTGGTCAAACTTTAAGTAGCCAGTAGGCGATTCAGGTGATAAAGCCACCAAGTCAGTCAGCCAATTAATCAGTCAACCTTCAACCAATCACCTCATCAGTCAGAAAACTTGCAGAGCAGCTATGAAGCCAGTCAGCCAATGAATCAGTCTGACACTCACTATACACAGGCTTCCAGGCTCATTAAGAGCATCAGCAGTGCTAGGCTAGGCTAGCAAGCTCTAGTCACCCCACAAGGAAAAGCCATAGGCACAACTCCGAGCCTGGCCCACTGATCAGTCATGACAAACATCTTTGCAACTAGAGGAGGGGCTGGGCAGGGGAGGGGGGTGGAATCAATGCAGGACGGTGGGGGTTCATGTTCGTGTGTGAAGAATGCATGCATGCATGGATGTGCATTCGTCTGTACGTCTGTGTGTCTATCTCTGTCTTTCTTTATGCATGTGTGTTTCCAGCCACAGAAGCTCTGGATGTTGTGTGTGTATGTGTATGGGTGAGTGTGTATATGTGTGTGTGTGTATGTGGCAATTAGGGAGCAGGCCAGTGACTGGAAGGAGCCAGGGGCAGTTGAAATGCCCCGGGGCCAACCAAGGGAAGGAATATTTTATCAGTCCCCTCACACGCTGTATGTACAAATACACACTACACACACACACACACACACACACACACACACACACACACACACACACACACACACACACACACACACACACACACACACACACACACACACACACACACACACACACACACACACACACACACACACACACACACACACACACACACACACACACACACACACAAACTGTGAGCAAACAGATAATGACGTAAAAACTAGGTTAGCTTTCTTCATGCATTTCCACAAGCTTCGTTAGCATTAGCTAAAGAGACACTTGCTTCCATGCTCATTCAGCTTCGTTGGCTTTTATACGAGTCCTTCCGCCACTTCATGTTTCATTCCTGCCTCCCTCTCTTTCCTACTTCATTACTTTCTCCTCTTTCGCTGTCTGCTGGAGTGTGTGGTTGTATGGAAGATGTTTGGGATGTAAGAGGAGGAATTGTTGTGTGCCTGACACTCCAGGTTTGAATATGTCTTTCTTTGTAAACCAAACATACAGCAGTGATATGGTGCTAATTAAACATTATAAAATTAAGGCAAACCAGGCTAGCATGGTTCAATATCCTCAGTCTTGATATTTTTCAGTATTTGTCTTCAACTAGTGGCCCCTAATGATGTTCCATCTCCTCTGTCTCTTCATCTCTCTCTTTCTCATGTGTCTTCATCACTTCTCTACATCTCTCTGTCTCAAGGCATACCCTGACATTATCAAGCGGTATCTAGGCTAATCTGTTATGATCTTATTATGAGCCATCTCTCAGTGTAAGACACAGATTGGTACTACCTGCCCCCTTTGTATGGGCACACGTGCCATTCTGGGGTGTCAGCCATTTTTCTGCTGCCTGGCAAATTAACAGCCGTGAATACACCAATCAGTCATCTGAGAACTGTGATCTTGTCAGACACGTCGCTCCTAGCGCTACGAATAATGACATTTTGCTTTTCTAATATTTTTTTTTTGTTCATTCATAGAAGGATTGCAGAGTAAAGGAGTAAAGGTTTATGAATATTAGCTTTGTGCCAGATGTCATGAGACGTATCCTGTGGCAGGAATCACTCACAGATGGCTAAATGTTTTCGGAGGACACTATGAGATGATTTTACAGGCCGTGGATGGACGAATAGGGTGACGGAATGTGGACAGGTCTTTTAAGTTTATGACAGTGCATTTATTCCACAGGCTGTTGTTGCAAGAAATGAAGAAAGAAAGTCTCTCTCTCGTGAGTGCGAGTGACCTGGAGCTGATCTCTCATGGGTCGCTCCTAGAGTTTCACACCCCAGAAAGCTCACATGACCCTGGGTTGGCTGCACCAGGCAAGGCCCAGGCCTCAGGGACCCGCTATCCTGTTCCACATGGGATACACACATCTCATATTGGCAGGCGAGAAATTCATACACCCACACACACATGCACTTAAAACATGATACAAAAACCATGCACACAAATGCCGTTGTACATTTACTAAAGTGCTCTCCTTCTCGCTATTTTTCTGATTCTCAAACACACACACACACACACACACGCACTTACAAAAACACACATACATCGCATTCCCAGAAATCCTCTGAGAGGTAAAGAAGGGCGCGCAAGAGGGAGCGAGTAAAGAAAAAAGTGGCGTTTATTGTATTCAGGCCATTCATAAGCTCTGGCCAGGAGGAGGGGGGAGAATGGGGGGAGTTGCAGGCAGTAGGGGGTTCCCTTTGCATGGCTCTGGGGGCCCCTCCCACCTCCAAATATTGTGGACATGCAGGAATTCCTTGCAAAACCATTCCCAACTAGGGGCACATTTTCAAAGCATCTCTCCCTTCTCTGCAACACTTGAACACACACTTGCATGCAGCCGTTTCTGAGGATCTTCCATGAGGCAACGTTCCAATACCGACTAGAGTATTCTAAACGAACACACACACACACACACACACACACACACACACACACACACACACACACACACACACACACACACACACACACACACACACACACACACACACACACACACACACACACACACACACACACACACACACACACACACACACACACACACACACACACACACACACACACACACACACACACACACACACACACACACACACACACACACACACACACACACACACACACACACACACACTCTCTCTGTGACCAATGCTGTTTCGGCTCCCTTTTATCCAGAGTGAGAGAAATCCCCTCGACTGTTCTGTGCATAATGACATGCGCTGTGGACAAAACAATATGACTAGTCTAGACTTCTCTTCCTGTCTTTGCCAGAGAAATACTCGGCTATTTTAAACTTCAGCCAACGCATTTCAAACTTATCACTCAAAAGTAAACACTTAGCTTTAAAGAACATGAACCAAATACAATATAATGAACACAAAGATTAGAGAAATGCGTCTTTTTTTTAAGCATAAATCAGGCTAAGTAATTACTTCCTGTAATCAAAGACAATTGCATTCAAGTAATTACAGTAAATAATGAGCTCTTTGCAATTATAAAGCCAGGTAATTTGACTGACGACAGTTTTGTGGATCAGTGCTGACAGATTCAATAATGACACATAACTGGTGAATCATTTAAAAGGCTTTTTTGTAATTAAAGCACAAAGGAGACTTGTTGTTGCGCAAATCAGAGCAATGTTAAGAGCAATTATTTCATTTGTGGGGATCTGATGAGGAGCAAGAGCAGGAAGCCGGACACAGGGAACGTGTTTAACCAACAACAAAAGAAAAGAAAAAACACAGGCCACTTATCTCATTGATAAGCTATTGTAAAGTATTTGCTAAAGGCTCAGGTCTATGTGAACTGTGGTTTGTGTAATGAAGTGCTTTAGTGCATTGTTTTAGATATCTGTGCAAGTGCATGCTCTTCCATTTGATTAAACATTAAACCCCAATTCCTAAAAAGTCAGGAAGTTGCATAAAATGTAAATGAAAACTGAATGTGATGATTTGCAAAACACTGAAACCTAGCCTTTAATCAAAAATAGCACAAAGCCAACATATCAAATGTTGAAACTGAGAAAGGTCAATGTTTTTAGGAAAATGATATGCCCATTTTTAATTTGATGCCAGCAACACTTTCAAAAAGTTGGGACAGGGTCATGTTTACCCATCTGGTGGGCCACTTTTTCTTTTAACCACACTCTTTAAGGGTATTGGGGATTGAGAAGACCAATTTCTGTCATTTTAGGAGGTCAAAGTTTTGCCCTTTTAAAATTGCTGCTTAATGTAGGATTTCAGCTGTTCAACACTTCAGGGTCTTCTTTGTTTTATTCTACACTTCATAATACTCCCAAAAAATCAAATGAGTGAAAAGTCAAGACTGCAGCACGGCCAGTTTATCATCCGGACTTTTTGACTACAAAGCCATGCTGTTGCTTTACATCCAAAATGTGGTTTGACTTTGTCTTGCTGAAATAAACAAGGCCTTCCCTGAAAGAGAAGTTGTCCATTCGGCAGCATATGTTGCTCCAAATCCTGTACATACGGTTAAGCATCAATAGTCCCTTCACAAATGTGCAGGCTACCCATGCCCTTTGAACCAATGCACTCCCATACGAACACAGTTGCTGGCTTTTTAACTTTGCACTGATAGCAAGCCAGATGGTCCCTTTCCTTTTAAGCGGACTTTTTAAAACATCTTGTTGGGCATCAAATCTAGTTTGGCAAAAATCTTCCAAAAATAGTGAGATTTCTAAGTTTCAAGATTTGAAATGTTGTCTGTGTGCCATTTTCAATCAAACATGTGGTTTAAATGTTGTGCAAATCATCAAACTCTTTTTTATTTACATTTTGCACAATGTCAACCCAACTTTTAAGGAATTTGGATTGTAAGTTATGTGCAAATAAACACACAAGAGTTGGACAAAAAACATTTGAGTCCCAATTTCAGTAAAAAATGTAAAGATTCCAGTCATGAATCTACCAAAAAACAAACTTCTCAAGCTTCTAAAGTGTGCCACTCTTCTCAGTTTTCTGTAGTTGTAAATGGATTCAAGTTCATTTTTAGTCAACAAAAAAACAACATAAGACTTCACATTGGGATTTGAGAAGTTCTGCTCCACTGACATTTTAAATACAAACATGATATTCATTTAGAGAAATATTGAATGTAAGGTCTTTGTTAGTGGATATTGTTTCTGTGAAAGATGTCATGCGCTTCCATGTGTTGTGGCTGAGGCCTATACACTGTTGTCTGTGAGAGAAAAAGGGGGGTTGGGTATCAGGCCTGTTGACATAGCCATAGGTGATGGCAAAAATGTCAGTGTAAATGTGACTGCTCTCTCTGTGCCATTTTCTCGTAAAGGGTCATCACCACAGGCTGCCTGACACGCTGGAAACTGCCTCAAGCGCAGGGCACCGACACGACATTAAACTGCAACACACACACACACACTCCCAGTTCACCTTTTAGTCCCACTTCCACATCAGTCGAGAAAGAAAGAATAAGGGGGAAAGAAGCAGACGGTACAAGCTAAAATGAAAGTATAGGGTGATGAATTCACCCTTTCATGTCGAGCACTTTTGCTGTGTAACTATTGATTTTCCCCCTCTTGCCTTTGTGTTGCTGTTTTCTTTTTTTTTCCAACCTAAAGCTAGAGAGCCAGACCCGGTTCAAATGGGAGCACTTGTAAAGGGGGACCCACAGATTCTTTGCCTCAGTAAAGGGAAGTCCTCAGACACATAAACAAAGACACAAAACGCTACGATTACTGAAATCGTGCCTACTTTTCTCACTCTTAACTCTCACTCTCTTGATTTTTTCACGGCCTCTCTGATAGCTTTTGACACCTTTGAATCCACCTGCAGAGCTTCAGTCAAACTCAATGCACAACGGTGCACAGAAGGCCAGATAGAGAAGGAGAGAGAAAGTGGAATGGACTGTGGAGGGAGAGGGGGGAAGGAATGGGATGGGAGTGAGGACAAGGACTTTAACAAAAGCTAAGAGCACTTAACAGCACAATGGCACGGAGGTCCTTTCCAAAAGTCAGCTGATGTGCTGAAGGGCGTTCAAAAGTCCTTCAATTTAGACATGGGACAAAGAGAGGGGACCTTCAGCTAAACCAAAGAAAAAAACATCCTATTTAGACTTTAAGGACTAACAACACATTCATTCAGCTCACATACAAACTAAATATAGATTTTAAGCAGAAGGAAACTAGAGTTATTCATAGAACCCTTTCACAATGTCCTTTTTAATAAACTCAAACTGTAAACTCATCTTTCTAGACACTTGGTTATGTTTTAGTTACCATCTACTAATCAACAGTAGCCTCTTTAAGCCGAAACACGCTCCATTGAATGATCTCAACTTTTCCGATGAGCTAAATTTTGTTAAATTACATCTTGGAGTACTGTCTATTTTAATTTCAACCATTCTACCAAAGCCAGCAGTTTAATGAACTAACATTAAGTGGAAACGTATCATTTCAGTGCCAACCAACAGTCTTCTCCGTCTGTAATCATGCCTTTATGTTTGGGGTGTAGTTCCATTAAGCAAACTTGAGTTTCCCTGTTTATTTTTCGGTGCTGACATTTTCATGTCCCGCCTCTGTGTGTGTTTGTGTGTGTGTCTGTGTGGGTGTGTGTGCATTTTTCCACATGGTGACTATCTGAATGACACAGCCTCTGATAAACTCTTTTAATACACAAGGATTTTCCCACTCATGCAAACCTATCAGCACCCGCCAAACAGCAGCATGTAGTTAGATAATACAGGCACGCTTACCCTGCGGTGGGTTAATAATAGCAGGCTAATAATAGCGTTTTTTTGGAATAACAGCAGGTTTTTTTAGTATATGAAGGAGTATAATATGGCCTGCTCCCACAAGCATAGGTTAGCAAAACAGGATAAGACATAGTCAGGGGAACAACCTACTCTATTTAAATCTGTTTAGTTGTTGTATTTACATTTCAGGGTTTTAGCTGTTTTTTAAAGAGTAAACATGGATATCCACTCTTCTGATACGACCAAACCTCCTTTTTTTCTCAAGCTTAAGTATTAAATTATAGATTTTCCCTCCAAAGTAAAGCTGCATCTTCACTTCCTCCTACATGTCAGAGTGTCGTTGATAGGCACAGGATGTGTTGCTGTGGGGATGAGGGGGATTTGTAGTCCTATCAGTCACTCCATACGTAGCTGATAAGGCTTTGGGACGCAGGCAGAGGAAGAGGAAGTTAGAGGGTTTACAGCAGGCCTTCTTCCTGTGGTGCATGAACCCGTGTGGACGGGGTTGATATGCCCCCCGTGGACGCCGGCCACTCCCGCCACACGGTCCCACCGAGTCACTTCCTGAAATAAGCAGCCTTCTGTGGGGGTGACTTCCTGTAAAAGTATGACCCCTCTGAAGAGAATCTCAGTGGAACAAAGACCTGGGAGCTAAGGGAGCTAGTGTGTACAATACATATATGCAGTGTGTGTGTGTATGTGTGTGTGTGTGTGTGTGTGTGTGTGTGCGTGTGTGTGTGTGTGTGTGTGTGTGTGTGCGTGTGTGTGTGTGTGCGTGTGTGTGTGTGTGCGCGTATGCGTGTGTGAGTTTAACACTATCGCTCATGCCTTTACTCCAAAGGTTATCACAAGTGAAAATCTGAACCCCCAGTCCCTGCTCATCTCTTTGAGTTTCACTGGCTCGGAGCGAAAGGGGACGATCAGGTTGCATCCAAATGTGCTTGTGTGTGTGTGTGTGTGTGTGTGTGTGTGTGTGTGTGTGTTCGTGTGTAGGCTAAGTGGCATGCCTTGTGTTGTTCTGCAAACACACAAAATAAACACTGGGTGCTGCCCTCCGGCCCACCCTGCTGCTCTTTTGTTTACCTACAGGTATTTGTTATCTAGCTCCCTCTTTCCTCTCTCTCTCTTTCTCTCTCCCTAAACTGTTAGAAAGAGGCAGAGGTCTTTATCTCGCAGTAGAATCCTTAAAGCAGGTATCCATGTCAAAAGGACTGAGCGGTAGTGGACCTCAGGGGGCTGCATGTTTGGTCTGGGTCAACCCTGGGTCAAGTTTTAGCCTAGTTAACACACATTCAATAGTCTTTTCCTCCAACCCCCTGTATCCCAGGTTACCTCGGCCCAAAACACTACAATTCACTTGTGTTCATGACTTTATACTTTTCAGCAAGCTTGAAAACCATGAATGGTTTTAAATTGCAGAATCTGATACTCAAACATACCGCTAACATCACTTTTATATGTATCCCGAAGTCAGGTCTGAAGGTTTGAGGCATCTGTTTGTGTCCCATCAGGGTTAAGTTGCATCGACCCAATTTCCCTATTCAATGATCCACAGGGATGCAGGTTTTGACCAAAGATGGCGCTTCTGCTGGTGTTTTCTTGGCATGAAATTGGCTTTGTGTGGCTGTCGTTTGGAGAGCCGGCTGGTAAATTCTCCTGTTCTTTTGTTAGAAAAGAGGAGGGGGGGGGGGGGGGGGCTCCATGCATAATGGTCTTAGCCAGGGAGGTCTGGAGCTGTGTCCATAAATTGAATTATTTCAATTTGAGAGAAGAGAGAGGGAGAGAGGGTGAGGGAATAATGGAGAGTGGCTGTGTGAGTGTGTGTTGCATTTACATGTGACCGCCATATGCATGTGTGTTGATGGAGAGACAGAGAGAGAGGGAAGGAGGGGGGGCTCATTTTTATTCCTCTATGGGGCTCACATTTACAACTGAGAATATAAACCAAGTTGCAGGAGATTACAGAAGAGGCCAAATGTTACCTTGCAGCTGGAAGCTATAGTTGATTTAAAAAAGGCCACTGTATGTTGGCCATGATAACAAATTCCTGTCTGAAAAAGACATGTGTGACATTTCCCTCTATTCTTAGAAAGAGATATAACGAACAAGATAAAAACAAATGATAATTCTTTTTAGGGATCTTAAAACCCTCTAAGCTTGAAAATGTGTCTTAAATATGTTAATAAATAAGATAGATGATATCTACCCATCTCCAAACTCCATAATGTCAAAACAACAGATATGCGAGTGTGATTGTGTGTATTGGAAGGGGGCGGGGTGAAAATATTCCTGACACAATATAATCGTCGGGGGACCATATGGCAAACTGGCAACAAGCTATTTATCCTTATCCTCTTTGGAGGCTAAAATTAGCACATCACTGTTTGTAGCTTTAAGCTGGACTCCAACCACTGTGATAGGGCTAATAATATATATTTTTTTGAAAACAGCTCATTTGGTGCACTTGTTTCACCTCCTTGTTCCGTTTCCTTCTTTTTTCTCTCTCTTGCTAAATTCAAATCCTCCTCTCTCCATCTTTTTTTCTTCAACCTTGTCATAATCTCCAATAGAATATTCCAATCTGACCAACATGCCTTCCATTTCCCAATCACACCACACTAATCTGTCCATTAGGAATTGTATCAATATCATATAAGTGTTGCTTGAGCCAGGTTTCCCCTGTAAGCCCATGTGTCAGGAAAGCCAGGATTTCCTGAACACGGACCCCCTCGGCTAGCTTAAGAGCGTAGGATGATGGGGCTAATCTCTTTATCAAAAGCTTAAATAAACGTTGCTGCTCCCTGCATGTGTGTGTGAGTTGCTTATTTGTATCTGTGCCAAGGGGCCAAACAATGCTTCTCAACCAAACAAAGTGCTAATACCCTGTCACTTTGCTCTCCCTCTTCCTCCCCCCTTCCTTCCTTCTCTTTTTTTCTCATGTTCTCTCTGTATAAGTGAATGTGCAAACAGTTCATCTCATTAAAATCAATCTAAGTTACTCTAATTAAAGGGTTAATAGTGTCTTTTTCCTGTAAGAAAGCCATGGCCAATCAGCTATCAGAGGTTATTGCACAAATTCTCCAGCCTGCTATTAACTTTTTTCCCTAAAAAGTTAACATCTATCTGATTAGAGACCTCCTGAGCCCTGAGCTCAGCTCCTCTGCAAGGTAGGAGGAGAGGAAGGGGAGGAATGGAGGAAGGGAGGAGGGTAGAGGCAAAGTCAGCGTCAAGAGGAATGAAAAAGGCAGAGGGAGGAGAGTGAGTTTTAGGTTGTTTTGTTGGCAAGATGTAATTTGTTGTGACACGTCATTGATGAGTCGCTGTGATTCCCTATGAACTTGTTCTGGCCATGATTAAAGCCATGGCATTTTCTGTGTGTATGTGTGTGCGCGTGTGTGTGTTCCCTGTGTGAATAAAGGCAATTTGGAGCTGAATTGAAACAGACAAAATAAGGTGTGCAAACTGGTGACGAATTACAAATGTGTCACTATTCTGCACTATGACAAGTTTACTGTGACGAGAACACAAAACTGTCCACACATACACAAACATGAGTAACTTTGTATCCTTTTTATTTAAGAGCATTACCATATTTAAACCTGTTTACATTTGTAAATCAAAGACAAATACTTTCATTTCAAGATTTATCTAGCAAATGATAGGAGGCTATCAGGACATTATTACACCAAGAAGGGTTGGTTTCCTTGTGCTGCACTTGCATCTTGAATCTCTACATACTGAATGAACACATCTTCATGTTTTAGTGTGAATAACTCTTTTTATGCTATTTTTTAACTATCTGCACACTGAGACAGAAAAATGTTTCAGGGATAACAAATAAAGAAAGAGACTGAGTCTTTACCACGTTTACACATTTAACTTTTTGTGTGATAATCTCCCCACCCCGACACACAAGAGACCTCTAGGAGGCAAAAACGTGTGTGTAAATAGTATCTTTTACCAAACACCAGTAATTAGATATAGGATTTGGCATTCACGCCAGTCGCAAATTAAAGAAGAGAGCTTCCTGTAAACAGACAGTGAGAATGTGTCTACATCATTAGCGTGCCACAATTATAACATGGGAGCTAAAGATACAATTTCTCTCCCTCAGTGAAGCAAATTAAGCAAAACCTTTTTCTTTTTTTTTTAGATGAGCGGCTGTTGTACTCATTCTTGGATCAGAAGAAACTACATGGTGTGATCTGAGCATATTCACAAGAAAAACATTGAGCAACTTTCAACAAAATAAGAGACAGTAATAATACAAGTGTGTCATTCGAAAGACTTTATGAGCAGACCACAATCTAAGAAGGTAAAAATACTGCGAGAAAGCATGAGGAAGAGCGTGGAGGAAGAAGAAAAAGCTTTTTTTGTGTGCAGGCATGTCATGAATGAATATGTATTTCATGTAAATTGTGCATGCAAGGCAGATTGTAATGGTCGGGGCTAGACTTTGCATTTCTTTGGTCATGCAAACATGCCCACATGCAATCAAAAGACGTAGAGAGACAGACAGTGAATGCAGGGAGGATTAAGTAACGGAGAAACTGAGGCAAATATTTTATTCACCTTCAAAATGTGCACAGCATTCCTCTGAAAGTAATCGTAACCGGAAAAAAGAGGAACCCCGTGAGAAAAATCACAGATATGAGCCATTATGAACCAATATGATGCCCATTTGATGATGTGTACACATGCTAAGCAACAAAAAGGAGATAAATCCAGAGACAAACAGTCAAATTACCTCTGACAGCTTATCATACTGTTTTATGACTTGAAATCTCTCATGGACAAGACTGACAACATGGTTGGTAAAGCAGAAGGGTTCTGTGTGAGAGGAGAGGAGAGGAGAGGAGAGGAGAGGAGAGGAGAGGAGGTGGAGGTGGAGGAAGTCACTTTGTTTTCTTGCATTCTTAACTCTTTCTGCCTCACAATCCCTGCGGCCAGTGACACCAGCCCTAATCCAAAAGCAAACTGGCCCCTCACTGTGGGAACCTGATACAATTTCCTCTTTTTCAATAGGGGCAAACTCAGGCCACTGTGAGTTTGCCCATTGCCAACAAGGCAATAAAAAGTAATCCAGGGCCATCATTTTCTGCAGGGCGAGTTGCTACATGTTGGTGGACTTGCGGCCACTGCAATAGAGCTAGGTCGTAAAGACGTGAGTGAATCTGAGAGAGGGGGGTCGTGATTGGACGCTGACACACCAAACATCTCTTTCCCAGGTAACAACAGATAATAATGTTTGAGAGGTTGTAAATCCAGTTTAGGTTGAATAAACATTCCTACTGGCTACGCAGAGCTGTCGTGGAATGATTTCTCAAGCCCTTTAGGATGCAATTACCCTTTATGCCTTTAAATATTGATTTTTTTCAAACAGCGTGTAAACGGGAAGTTATGCTCTTAATATAAAACTATTTTTAGCACATGGACACATGCTTACACATACTTTGATAAAACCCAACAAGGAACACATCGTGAGCTTGAGGTGACCTGGCTACAACCTCTGAACTGGCGAAAAAAGATATTGCTGTTTGCTGGCAGTGAGCATTACGCCTCAATAGACTCCCAAACAACCCTCACTAGCACTTAACACACTGCCTTTTCCTCACTCACTTCAGGATTTTCATACACACATACACACTGCTCCAGTCAGCATCAAATTGTTTTCACTCTGGGATTCTCTTCATTCCTCCTTATCGTATGCTTTCATTTAACTGCTTCTTTCTGTCTTTTTCTTCCTCTTTCACCACCTTCCTCTCTCTTTTTCACCGTGTTCACGCATAGAGGAAATCAAAGAGCGATTCCTGTTTGTCTGCCAGCTACTGTACTTACTCGCACACACACACACCTCCAGTAATACAGACTGCAGACTAATCAAGGGAACCACATACCTTTTATCTACCCACACAGCCTCACATTTAAACAGATTACCAGTAAAGCTGGACACCAGAAAGACAATTACCGGCCTGAGGATCTGCCTCAATAACGTCTAGACAACGTCTAGACAACCTTTGCAAAAACTAAGTCATGTTTCTCTTACTGGTTTGATTATGCATCTTTAATTTTTGTCCAGAAATATGAACTTTCAATTTGTGGAGAAATTAAAGTTTTTCATAATTTCCACACCAGAACCCAACTAAATATGACTTTTAAATGATTTTTGAAACTGCAAGCTGTCAGATTTAAACTCTTAGAGTTGTTGCCAATGCAACTCACACAGCATCTTTAAAGTAGATCTAATTCTCTTTATGATGAGTCTCTAATTTTGCAAAAGCATTCCAAAGAGCAGCTCCTGGGAGAGAAAGCTATTCAGGGGAGGGTAATACACATACAAACACACACACAAACACTCACAGTTCTCTCTTCCAGTCTACTGGACAATCGGACCAATTAATCGGTGACTTTGAGGGGCCTCGTGAAGCTGAGCGATTGGTTGGGCCAGATCTGGTTGCTGATTGCCTGGTACCCCTGTCAATGTCCCTGTTTGCTCGCCCCGGATCTGGAGACTGGCCAATGAGGAGGCAGAAAGCAACAGCTTGTCTGTGGCCTGACCTTGTTGGAGGCCACAGAGGTTGGAGGGTGGATGGATGGATGACAACGTCAGAAATATTCAAGCCTGATCGATGGGGATTTAAAGCCAGCAGAGGTTATATACTACGAGTTAAAATAAATGGGCTAAAGTTGAGTAAGGATATTCAAAAACACGAAAAAACAGAGAAAGTGTCTATCCCAATATTCTTAGAGCCACACCCTGAAAGGAGTGCAGGCTAAGTGCCCCATCCTCAAACTAGCAACTGATCAGGCAAAGGGTTTCTCCTTTTGCACTTAATCATTTTCACACGGCTGCCATTTTCCTCTTATGTCACCCTCAGGATGGGAAGCTCAAATGCTGTAATTATTTCAGCACTCCAAGATTGATCTGCAACTGTAAATGCAAGGAATAGGGTATATCTGAATAATCTCTGAATCGGAATAGTAAGCAAACTGTCAGACAACACCTAATTTTAGCATGTAGCCACCTTCTAGATCAAGTAGGCCTAAGCTAGGAGGTAGCCTATAGCTGAAAAACTAACATCAGTATGTGAAAGTGTAAAGCAGTACAATAGGAATGGTGATAATTCCTGGCTACCACAGAGGCTGTTGGTTAATGAATTGTGTTATTTTACCTTATATGTCTCTGAATTTTCACTTTGTACTTTCTAATTTTTCATCGAGCCCCCTCCTAGCTAAAGTAAGATAGGTAGTAGCTGAATTCTCACATCACTATTTTAAAGCGCAAAGCAGTAGCCTAAAGAAGGAAAAAGGTTAATTCCTAGCTATCACACATGTAAGCTAGATTGTCATTTAATGCTAACTTTTATTAGTATATCTCAGTGGTTAATGGGTTACAAATAAGATTTTACTTTTAATATGTCCTGATGTAGCCTACCTAGTAAGAAGTTGAACGCTAACACAAGCATTTGATAGCTTAAAGTGATACAATAGGAAAGGGGCAAACTCCTGGCTAACACATAGGTTAGCTAGACTAGTTCAATGCTAATTTCATCTGTTATTTAACACTGGCTCACAGTTAAATCAATAAACTATGTAATTTTATTTTTGAATATATTCCGATACTTTCAGGTTTTCAATAATGTCTTTTTGGTTGTTGATTCATTGAGAAGCAATTCAATATAAACAGTGATTACTTCCCCATTACTATATGACAAACAATCTGGAAAACAGCAGTGTAACATTATAACAGCTAATGAACTTCCATTCTGAGTGTGACTTCAAAGGACATGTCCACCATGTGAATATGGTTATTAAGGGCAACACAGGTCTTTATATTTATGCTATAAGCTACTTCCCTGTATAAGACTAGGAAGTAGGCCACATATAGTTTAGTTCAGTCAAGTTGCAAATATCAGCATACATTTTAATGTGAACATTCCTCAAAATAAACCAGCCAAAGTTAAACACCCTCAGATTGATAGGTATCACATGAACAACCAAAAATCCCAAATGTTCATACACCAGAAATGTATGCAGACACTAACACACTGCCTTACAGGGAGCTATTTGACTTGGCGCACCACACTGTACTCCTTACAAATGGTCTGGGTAATTGGTGATACATATCTAATGAAGCCAGTCATCGCCTCACTCCCTGGATGCTACTGACGAGTGGAGAGGGTAACCCCGTAGCTGCTAAAAAACACAGCAAACACTCTGCTCAGCTAGCATCCACACGGCTGCAGCTGTCCGATTCCCTGCCTGAATGTTATTCTGTTTCCCTCAGAGAAGCCAAGGGGTGTCCTTACAAATTCACACAGGCAAAGAAGAGTACTTTATTCTGGGAGAAAAAGAGAGGGCCCGGCTCATGTCCATGAGGGACCCCCCTCTATTGCAATGCATATATGATCTGTTGGCTTTTCCTCTGCCCTTTGAGCATTACTCTTCACAGAAAGCATGATCCAAGGCAACAACAGCTACAATGAGGCTATTCCAGAGGGCTTTTGGGTATTAAACAAAGGGGCCTGTTGGTAGGAGCTAGCTCACAGCTGGGCTAATAGAGTGGGACTAATTAACTACAGGGCCGCTCTCTCCAACTCTCCCTGTCGAAGCTTGCTGGATGTTTACAAAGATCTCCCGAAGAATGGGAGGAGAAAAATAAGAGGCTTTCTTCTTTGTCTGCTCTTTTACGGAAAGAGGAGACACCCAGAACTGATTTTAATGACATGTGTGAAGCAAATGTGATCCTCCCTCCATTTTTTATGGCTGCCAATGGAATTCAGTGCTAAAAAATACCACCAGCATTGTGGTCAGAGCATAAACACATAACTAAGGAATCAGCATGTCAGCATTATCACCACATGCAAAAATAAATGTGTATGCTTTATTCAATTGCTCACATTCTTACAATAAAACTGAAAAATCACTCATAACACCTGCTACTTAAAAAAGCTTCCAATAGAGGTTCCACTTCTGCAATCAAGTTCGACAACACACACACACAGAGACCTCCAATCTTACGTAATATTGAGACTTTCTCACCACTCCTACAGCTCTTGCCTTTGAGAGAGTGAATGCTCTGTTTCCAGGTGGAGATGGGGATTTTTGTACTGATGGGCAGTGAACCGTTCAGAGAAGAGGGCACAGCGGAGCATGTGTTTGTGCTTCAGAAAAGAAAAGGCTGATAGAGGAGACCCAAGTTCTCTTGTTGAAGGCCCTAACCATCTAACATACATCCTCTAAGCTGTTACCCTCCCCTTTAGGGGGAGGATATAAGCAAGAAGAGGGCAAAAGATAGAGAGATAAACAGGGAGGAATTTGAGGAAGACAAAGAGCAAGATGAGTCGTGGAAGAGTAGTAGGATGCATCTTTAGACTGAGGAGCAGGAGTGAAAGATAGATGAGAGAAGGAAAGAGAGCATATGTAGAAGAGAAAAAGATGGTCATTATAGCTGTGTAGCTCAATGGGCAGAAAGGAAGAAATGAGAGAGTGGAAGAAAGAGGTGGGGAGGGAAAGGTCAGGGAGAAAGCAATCTTTAAGAGGTAGAGAGGAAGGATGCTGGGGAAAATACAAGGATGAAACATGGAAAATGGGAGGAGGAAATAAGAAAGGAGGTAAGAAAGTGAAACTGAGAAAAAGAAATAGGAAAAGGGTCAACATTAACCAAGAAAAAAGATTGAGAAAGAAAAGTCAAAAAGAGAAAAGATGAGAAAAAATATGTCAATAAAGGAAAATGGAGATGTGACAAAAGAAATGTGAACATTTGGGAAGAAGGGGAGGAAGCTAAAGGAACAAAGAGAGGTAAGAGAAAGGGAGAGAAGAGGGATAAACAAAGGTAGTTTTTTTTACAGCGTGTGGGAGGCATGGAAGAAAAAAGGGGGAGGAGAGAGAGGAAAGCACGGGGGTTCACTTGTAGAGAGAAACCGACTGAGAGCAAAAATGAAAGAGGGAGACGCGAGAGTAGGTGGGAGACAAGGGAAAACTGGAGAAGAGAGGGAGGATGCATAGATGAAAGAGAGAGAGAGAGAGGGAGAGAGGGAGGGATGAGAGAGACAGCAGGGTGAATCTGTCGGGGAGAGAGCGAGTAAAGTGCCAAACAGATAAATAACCAGCTTACTGGGATTACAGAGTGACTGGCACACAATTTGCCAGAGCCAAAATGACGTGGCAAGTGATAGCTCTTAACCCATATAAACCTGAATGCAGTCCAAGATGTCCTGCGGTATTTACTGTTGTTCCAGCATCCTGATGCTGCTGTGTTTGTGTGTATATGTGTGTGTGCTGATATAAACAGTACATAAACAAAACAATGACACACACATACATGCAGAAATGTGTTTTTTCAGGCCTTAAGATGATGAAAAAGCGGTTTAATGGACATAAATGCCAAAATGATATGACATATGCCAGAAGTAAGTGGAAGCCTGAACAATATAACTATGACTTTATTGGAGAAAGTCAAACAAAAACCATGTTAAATAATATGCTGCTATAAAAGCTTGGACAAGAAGAGAAAGACAGAAGTAACACAATTGTAATGTTACATAACATTAACAGTCAAAAGTATCTCTTGTCGAGATCTTTGCCGCGAAAAAACAACAACAAAAAACAGTTTTGTTCAGAGTGCCGCTAATCACTTTGTGTGTCACCTTACCCCCCCAGCAGCGATTTAAGGCATAGAAAGTAACAATATAGCAATTATCAATCCTCTTCCTGATGGTCTTGTTTACTTTTGTTGGTCATTAAAAAGTGACCATAAAATCTCAGAAAGTTCTGTAATATTTGGACACTTAACACTAATGGTATTAAAGCATACAATAAATACGACTAAAAAAGATTAAGATAGTACCTTTTTCCACCTTAAAAAGTTTGTTACAGGAACCACACGTGCAATATTACAAATATTCATGATTTTCATCTCCCTTCTTCTGTAACACTATCAAACAACCTTTACTAATCTGAGGTACACCAACACATACACAAGCCAACCCTGCAGATTTTAACACGCACACTCTACCTCACTTTTTGTCCTCTAATGAACTTCAACAACAAACAAATAGCAGATGAGCGGTGAGGGAGAGGAGTTTAAAGAGAGTTGTGCTGAGTTAGAGAGAGAGATATGATAAGAGAGACAGAGAGGAAAGGAGGTGGGCCTTCATAAGGAGAGGGCCTATAATTGGAAAGATGTGAAAAATGAAGTGTCAGTTTGGTCAATACAGGGTAAAGGTCACAGAAGCAGGAGCCCAAACTCGGCACAGAGCACGCTCATTAGAGCGACCAATCAGATCTTGCCTGGCTGCCCCAGACCATTAGTCATCAGAGGAAGAGGCGTGCACACACAGACACACAATATTGTTTTGTCACCCCCTATTTAACTATAATTTCAATATTTTTTCTTGTTCTCCTCTTCCACATTTTCTGTCCATCTTTTATTTTTGTCTCGTCTCATGTCTCACCTCTCGCTCGCTCAGCTCCTCTCTGGAGAAAGACAAACAGTGTATGAGAGCAAGAGAGGTAATGTGTGTGAAAGACATAGAAAAAGAGAGGATGAGACAGTGTGAGACAGACAGAGAGACAAAGAGAGACACAGAGTGTGTGTGTGTGTGTGTGTGTATGTGTTGCCTGTATAAATGGCTGCTCAGTGGAGTGGAAGGCATGGCGGTGCTCTCCGCTCCCACCCAGACTCTTCCTCCTGGCACTAGCAACCCTGCAAACCGCTTGCCTTGACAATGCCTTCAATAATATATGAAGTTGCTTTTTTGCCTACAGTTTGTGTGCAGCATAGCTCCCCCCCCCCCACCACCATCAACACCATCCCATGCTCCCATCTCTGCCTCTTTCTCAAACACACACATTAACACACACACATTTTTAGAATGCATACACAGCACAGTTGTCTGGCCCAGACACAGTGCAGACTAATGTGTCAGACCATTTCAATTTAAGGCTAAACATAATGTCAATGAAAAATAAATGAAGTAAATCATAATCAGATCCCTGCTACATGTTGCACATTTTTCTGAGCCCCAGTTTAAGTGACTGTCAAAGATGCCAGGGACATCTATAGCTATTCAAAAAAAGACATAACTAAACATAAATGATCATCCGCGTTTATGAGGAAAACAAAAGAATTGTCTTTTCTTTTTTTTTCAATAAAAGAAAAATTGTCTCTTTCAAAAACTAAATATCCATTGAGGAATCTGTAACGCTTAAATAGGCCTGAATGTCCTAGCACAGTTGCATGCAGCCGTTCAATACTGAAACATAAAATATGTCATCGAAACAGAGATGATAAAAAAGAGCAGAAAGAGCCACCTACTTGTTAGTAGTTCTGCAAGCTAAGTAGTCAAACAGTACATAAAAACACTGAGCACATATAAACAACCAAACACGCTCAGGTGTAAAGCAAACTGCATGGTTAAGAACTGTAACAATGAATTGCCAGGATAGAACAAAAACTGCTCCCTCCCTTTCTAATCTACCAATGTGTTCCTGAGCAGCAAAAAGTCCTTTACAAACAAGCTTGAAAAAGCCTGTGCACGTCTTTCAGCTGTGAATCATGAATCATGTTTTTGTACATGGATGATGTACAAAAACATATACTCATCAACCTTTTTCAAATTTCTAACCTTTTCCTTTATCAATCATCATCAATATTTATTAATCTTTCATTCCTGAATTCCTCTTCTCCATCATCTGATAGTAAGAAAAAGATTCAGACACTGACCCTGTTCGCTGCTGTTGTCGCCGCTGTGTGATGTGTGTCCTCCGCTGGACGGCCCCGGCGTTCCTCCAGAGCGCGTGGACGCTGTGTCATCGTGATCTCTGTTCCAGGACGTCTGTCGCACAGAGAAAGAGAGACATTAAATCATCAGTTTTTAACCTCCAGTGTTCTTCTTCCATCAATTAGATATGTTGTTATTATTTTATGTGTGGAAACTGATTTTTGATAGGCATAAAGTTCTGCTTTCAAAAACTTGTAATAAGTAATCAGGAAAATAAACGCACATACGCAAAAACACACTTCAAACTTAATTCATCATTTTGCCAGTGGTGCAGCGTGTGTGTGTGTGTCCCTGCAACATGATTATGGAATGTGAATTATTGCGGCTCGATGTAGAGAAAGGAGAGAGAAATAGCGAGCGAACATGTTGTATTAGTTCCCAGCTTTCTGAGGCATGCAATACACGGCTGCCTCCATTTGGCTCAAACCACTAGCAGATGAAAATACAAAACAGCTACAACTTAAGATAGGCCAGAGCCTGCGCCAGGGAGTGATGTCATCCAAGCAGAGCAGACCAAGAAGAGAGAAAGAGGTAAATAACTCAAAGTATTGCTACATTCATATAAATACTGTGTTTTGTCCAAAAATGAAACAAAAAGTGGATGACCAATCCCACTAATGTGGATTTAAATTTCATTTCGAGGAAGCAGAGCCAAGATGGAGACATAACCAAATAAGCTGAAGTTTTCCCACAGTCCCTTTTCATATACAAAATGAAACAAAAGTATTGTATGACGGACCAACCTGAAGCTTTTTAACTTTACATAGACAAAGGAAAAGGTTTCTGTATTACCACGGAACTCATTCCCTTCTCTGTGACTTCAAAGTTACACATAAACACAAGCAGCTGACTGGACTTGAGAGACACAGGAGACATGAGTTTATATATAGTAGGCTGTGTGTGTGTGTGTGTGTGTGTGTGTTTGTGTGTGTGTGTGTGTGTGTGTGTGTGTGTGTGTGTGTGTGTGTGTGTGTGTGTGTGTGTGTGTGCGCGTGCGTGCGTGCGTGCGTGTGTTCAAGGGACAGTAGGGAGCAAATGGTCCTGACAGAAGGATTACACACACACACACACACACACACACAGGTAAGTAGACATCAAATACAAACTCACACACACATTCAGAGAAAGAACAGTTTTACACATCTTCACATTTACAGATGTAGTGCTACACACATAGACACTGCCCAATACACACACAAATCCCACACTGCCCCATACGAAGCTGCTACACATTATTGAAACCAAACCAGATGTAACCTCTTATCTCTGCGGGCCTCTGAAAAGCCACATTAGCACTGAGGACAGGAGGGGAAAAGAGACTTGAAAATAGTAGGAAATGGAATCTAATGTCTTATCACACGCAGCTAGCTTTCACAAACAAACACACACACACAAACACTTCTACCTACTCCAATCTATTGCCTGCATGAGTCTATCTTTGCACTGTCAAATCAAATGAAGCAGATATCAAGGGGCAATGTGGTGTCTGCATCACGCTTTTAGGGCTACGTGACGAAATGAGTGATAGAAAGCCACACAGAGGAGAGGAACACACTGGGGAACAACTGGTTTCAATTGGGACACTCATAGCTGTGCTGCACATGAGAGGAGTGTTTAAAGCCGAGTTGAGAACAAAAAAAATAAAGTACGGATTTATTCATGACACAGGATTTGTTGAAACAAAATGTAGATGGAATAAAGTAACAGAAAAGAAAATACAAGTCAGCAAATCCAACACATTTGGGCTCTATTAGAGCTGTTTGATGTTTCTGAGCTATGAAATTATAATCCAGTGCTTACATGGACGATTTAATCGTTGTTTTCCAAATTAAGCTTTGAGGCTTTGCAATAAAGAGGAAAGCCACAGCATAAAGGCATGACTAGAATGGCGATTGGGTAGATAAACGTTGATTTTAATGTGGTTAAGATACCAAGAGGGTCTTTTTTTCCACCTCTTACAGATTCCTTTCTCTTTTTTTTTTTTTTGCTGAGCGCTAAACACAGAAAAATGAAACACCCGTGCATGACCGAGAAAACTCCAGAGAACATCACAAGTGAGGTAATCTAGACCACATGCTCAGCACGCAAACAGTTAACACGAGCTTTTGCTAGCTTCTCTAAAAGTACTTTTGAAAAATGAGGAGAATTTTGTTTATTCAGAGCTCTGTGAAGACGAATAGCACAGCACCCCGGGGACGTAAAACAGCAAGTATTCAAAAACCCTCGAGTCTCAGCCTGAAAAGAAGGATATTTTTTCTTTTTTTTAATTCTGAAACAAATTCCACTTGAAAATATAATTAGAAAGTGCAGGGGGAAATGGCAAACTACTGCATTAGCTGTAATTGAACAAAAGAGCGCTTTGCCTGTTGGGAGGTGGCCTTCTGAGGCCCCATGGGAAAGGGGGCGGGGCTGAGACAGGGCCTGGTGGCATCTCCGCGGGGACGGGGAGTTTATTTATAATCACAGGCCGCCCTTGGACTGAACAGGCCTCGGTAGTGATCTAACACGCAATTAATACACACACGGCTGAGATCACACAACACACATACCAGTACACGCAGGTCACACAGTATATGTGTGTGTGCACACACCCATGCACAAACACACTCAAACACTTCTTTTTTGGGCGCTTCATGCAAACCCTGTTCATCTACCTTTTGCAAACACAACACAGAACTGCCATACTTGCAGTGCGTATTTAACAAAAGCACACCTTGACCACAAGACACACACACACCTTGTGCCAACAAGACATCAGCACACAAAGAGGAGACAAAATAAGAGTTGTGTAAATTCAAAAGATGAATAGCTACATAAATGGAAAGCTTGAGGAAAATAGAGAGCTAGAGAAAGCTGTGCACACACAGCTACACACTTGATTTATTCTGTCCCCCTTATAAGCCACCATGGTCTCTCACCCTCTCTCGCTCTCTTTTCCCCCTCTCCCTCTACCCTGTTTAGGATGTAGAGGAATTCACTGCTTAATTGTTTAGTAAATTCAATTTTCCACATTCTATTCTGCATAGCTTTACTTAAAGTTCTTAAATCTTCTGTGCCAAGCCGAGGGAACCCTGTATGCGAGCATTGCATACCTTTTTTTTCCCTTTTTTTTTATTACCATCTCTCCTCCCTCCACCACCTTAATTCGCCATGAAAAGATTTTCCTTGCTGGAAATTCTGATTCCGCTATGATCGGTGAGGCATTCCAATCCGATGCATTCTCATTGTGCTGCGTCTAAGATGCAAAGGGGGGGGGGGGGGCTTTCCTTTCTGTCTGTGCCAGGCCCCCATATCATACAAGCGCTCATGCAAGAAATGTTGCCTTGCCAATTCATTTGCAATAATAAAGAAAAATGGTTAAGGTTGTTGTGCTTTTGCCCCTCCACCATCCTCACTCTGTAATATCTTTTGTGATGATATGGATATTTACTTTTCACTCTGTGCCAGTGAGCGTGCAGGAATAATCATATGTGCATACTTAACGGCACAGACATAAATATCCAAATAACCCCCCACATGAACACTCTTCAGTGGTAGTACATCTGAATCAAAGATGACAGTCAGGCTACTCCATCCCCCAGAATGCTTTGGTGCATGTGTTCTCTGCGGTTGTTTTCTTTAACACCATTTTTGACCTTTTGCAACAGCGCTGCTTCCTGGAGTTGAAATCTGCGAGAATGCCATGTGTTGCAGCAGTGAGATGGCCTGCAATGAGCGCGGACACATTCTCGCACTCAGTCGAGTGCTGGTGGGGAAGCTGTTAGTGAAAGGGGCTGAAAGGCCAGCTATTGTAAACTCTTGTTTACTTTGCTTGCCACTGTGACTAGATAAAGCAGGATCTGCCTCTCTGATAACCGGCCAGGCAAGTGCTCGCACAAACTACGTCCGCTTTCTCTGCTCTCTCCACCCCTCTCCTCCCCTAGCTGCAATATTAGTGCCTCCGAAATGAAAAGAGGGGCTGGTAATGGTATGCGTGGTGCAAAAAAAAAAAAAAGGAGCGAGAGAGCAACAGACCCCCCTTTCCCTCTCCCTCCCTCCTATTCTGTTCTGCACTCCCCTTCCTCCCTAACTCTCCACAATAGACAAAGAAAGAAGAAATAACCTTATAATTGCTGAAGGGGGTGAGGGAGAAAACTGGATTTGGTCTCTTGAGTAAGTAAAGTATGCTATAGTGAATAGCTATCAGGTACTCTTCAATCGGCTTTTTAAAAAAACGGCGGGTTCACCTCATAGAGGCAACCAAAGATAATTACATGTTTGAGATAATTACCCAAGCTTTCAAAGTCCATTTAGAAGACACTTACGGAAACTGACAAACTGATTTTCCTTTCTCTGTGGCCTTTTCCACTTCAGGCTTCCTTGTTTACTCTCTGTGAGCTGAAATCCAAACAAAAACATTAACTTGAGTGCCCCCCCCCCTCCTCCACGCTATCTTACCCCAAACAAAGCATATTCCTTTTTTTTGTGTTTGTGAATGAAAAGGCAGGCGTAATTTCTTAATGATATGTTTTCCTGTGGTTTCCATGTTAGCCTAGCCTAGCCCATAGCTTGAGCTGGGATGTTCTCGGAGGATCCCTTGGAGACGGGCTGTTTGTGATGGCGGCCATTGTCAGAGGCTTGCAGGGGGTTAAGGGGGGAGAGGAACTTTCCATTAGCTAAGTACACATGTGTTAAGCCCAGGTTATTGTTTACTTAGCCAAAGAAACCACAGCAGGCCTCAGGGACAGACGTGGCCGCCCATCAGAAGTAACACGAGACACAAGCCAAGAACATTATTTGGGATTTTCTGGGGATCTCACAGAGCACCTGTAGCACCAATAAGCACCAGTTTCCAGCACTATATTATTGTTAAAAAACTAATAAACCACCTGAAAAACCCAGAACTTAGATGTAACGCAGATGTAAGAATATGATGCTCCTGACATGTTATTCTTTGAAGTCACCCCTGCCTTGATTCGTTCAATCAGAATCACCCCTACTTGCTATTCCAACACAATAATGAAGAGGCTAAGAAACACACGAGTCACGTGGTCACTTCTTTGTATCACTTGTTGAATCCTTAACAGCAGCCCCGCATTCACTCCCTGATGGAAAAAAAGGGGAGTTGAGGGAAGGGGAGGGGGGAGTGGGTGTAAAGGAGGGAGGGGGCAAGTGAGGGTCAAACCTCTCCTCTATTCAACTACAAAAGCCGCTATTACCAACAATCAGCGGCAAGATTCAAAAGTTTGTATTAAGATCAGCAGCGTGCCACTGTAGGAGAGAGAGGGAATGAAAAAAAGGGAGCGAGAGTGTGTGCGGCTGTTAAGTCGGGTGTAACTCGATCCATACTTCAACGAGAAGCAGATAGATTAGCGATAGCGGTGTACTGATTAGGAAAATAGTGGCTGACCCCAGCGGTCAGGGTTTCCATTGAGTTAGGAGGACTGGCGAAGAGAGGGGGGCAGGGGTCACTCTTTGACCGCCAGAGTTACCTAAACCAACACTGCTGGGTCTCTCTGACCTGGAAACCAGCACTTGTATGCCATAACAGTGCCAATTGTTGGGAAAAGATACAGCGATAGCGCTATCCAGAGTAAATTCTTACACAGTGACCACAACACTGAGCTCACAGAAGCAGGGTCTGTACAGGATAGATTGAGCGGGGCGTAGAAAAAACAGCATCAGACCCTGAACATACAGATGCTACTTCAGATTGTCGGCTTTTTTGCATTCTTTTTACATGAATTCAACAGCGAAAACAACAGTCACCCTCTAAAAATGTAACAAAGCCATTCTAACCTCTTCACTAAATTAACTCAACAGATCAACTGCTGAGCGTTCAGAATCACTTAAGATTCTCTCACATCCGCGAAAAGGCAGGCGGAGAAGATTTTTAAGGGGAAATTTCAATTATTTCCAGCCCCACTTCAGCGTGCATGGCTCAATCAAGACAAGGAGCTCTTGAGACTTGGAGTGAGTCCTCAGCACTATTAGTAGTGTTCTGCTCTACAGAGAAGAGCCCGGGTCCACAGAGTTCATTAGCAAATTGCTGCGCCCCTCCCTGTGCTCTCTGCGCAATTAAAGGCAACTGTGCAAATGACGTAGAGCGGCGTGGAAATACCTCCCCGCATCTTTAAACCGAGGTGAACATGTGCAGCAGGCAAATAGGGATGCAATCAGTGGAGCAACTGCTGCCATGTTTCAAAAACAACAAGGCGACTGAGACGGACGCAGACATATTCAGTGTGGACACAAGCTCTCCACATTATAGGCCCCTTCAAAATATACTCAGCATAATTGAATTTTACTGTCTTTTATGCTTATATACAGCTGAGTTAAAGCAGGATGTATACGTCTAATGGGGAAACTGGAAAAGTGCAGCTCAAGTGAAGAAATTAAGCAAACCTGGTGGGAAGCTTTCCAGGGAGCAGCAGGGAAAGGGTTAAGAAAGTCCAACTGGTGCTAACCAGTCACTCCACTCACATAGCACCTGAGGGGGGTGCTGCATTTATCAGGCCAGTCTGAACACAAACAGCATACTCACATACACATATATGCATACACTTGCAGTCAGATGCACGCACACAGCTCGTGCACACATACACAAAACCCCCACACACACAAAAAGACACACACAAACACAGGAGGGTGAGCCCAAACTGGCTGGGCTGCATTCACAAGCCAGCACAGAGCCTCTCTGACTTTTTCACCTCTCAGCTATGCTCTGCTTTCTTTTGAAAGGGGCTAAGCGTCCCTCCATACTCGCCTGCACAGGCAGGCTTACAAAACAATGTAAAGACATGTAAAGAATATTCAGAAAATTACGGTTATGACGCAAGAGTGCATAATGCAGCAAGAAAAGTCAGCGCTGTGGAATTGTTGAGTTTAATAAATTCAAAGTATTTTTTTTTTCCTCTGACATTTTTTTTCTCCTCTGCTACAGTCGCCCCACTGGAATAAATTGGTTTATGAATAAATGAGCCTGCTTTCTCCCTCTTGTTAACATTGTTCTTTTGTGCAAATTTTCAGCATTTTTTTCCAGTCCACTTCAACTTTATGCCCGAGGGCATATATTAAAAATACATATGGAAAGAGATAATGCACACACAACGATAATTCGTTAAGGATGTCATTCCCTAACAACCGGAGATAAGATGTCATACAAAAATAGCCCACAAAACTCAAAAAAATATATATTCAGCTGCAAGTAAGTTATGAAGCGCAGTGCCATTAGATTGACAATGTAAGTATTCAGCAGAGAGACTGTTTGGATATGCCCATTTACACACAGCCTGCTGCTGAGGACAGGCTCCATGTTATCCCATCCCTCAGTATTACACTGCTGTCAAAAAGTTGTTCTATCCAAACTGTGCCCAAAGGTCATTTATATTATTCTGTCATGTTACTGTAAACACGAGTGTATGTGATTTTGCTCTGAATTGTCTATATGTAGGGACCATTATTATGTTAAAATAGGCCATGTCTTCATCTTAAAGTCAATTAAAGATCTGCATCAGTGCCCCAAGCACAATATCATTTTCTTCATATACCTAGAAACCCAGGGGTTTTAACACACTCTATTTCCATGTCTATATACCATAAGGCTTCACTCAAGCTTTGACCTCATCTACTGAAAAAAAAAACTTTTGACAACCCAATCCCCAGGAGAGTACAACAAACCGTTCAAAGAGACACTTAAATGCACAAGTGGCGTCTGTTATTTAATTTTGCTTCTGGATTAAATGAAGTATTATCTTCCGGGTGATCTTTCTCATTTCCATAATCAGACATAAGGGGGCCTGAGCGGAGGAGTGGGGGTCTTCACAGTCTGCTCCCAGTCCTGCCATTCAGCCCGGTACATAAAAGCCTGTGGCTGCCTCTCTGCGTCCTCAGACCAGCCACTCAACCATATGGAAGTCCGCGGATTTAAATTATTTAGTCTAATCGCTTCATTACTTTTTATGTCGGACTATCCAACTAATCCCTTTAATTTGGACACTTGATTTTTTTTCTTCTCCTCCCTCATCGGCGTGGATGGGTTATAAGCCAGTCCTTTAAAACTCAGGGATAGTTTCACTTATTGAATCATTGTCTCATAGCCTGCAACCCTGTCTGCTGCACAAATGACTCTTGCTATTAATGGCCGAAAATCCAGATTTGCATAATTCTAATCATGGGTTGCTGTTATCATTATTTAACTGCAGTGTATGGGCCATTAGGGTCATGCCTGCGCGCGCACTACAATGTCCCCGGAGTGCCAACAGTCATTGGAGCACATAATGAAGGCTGTGGTTATCTCTCATATCGGTACAATAGGGAAACACTCCATAGTCTACCTTTAATACTTCAAGCTTCTATGGCTTTTTAGACAAATAAACCGCCTTATTGGTGCTTAATCTCTGCGAGAAATAAAAGAAGAGGAGATGAGGGGTCTCGATAAGCAATGTGCACTCATGTCTAAGGAAAAATACTGACAAGACGCGTAATGAACCGTGAACTGCGCAGTGGAGAAAGCAAGGCACCTCAGCCACAGTCTGCAGCCCATCCTCCTGCTGCTGCACAACAACACAGGGAGGAGCTGATAATGACTTTTGATTTCAAAAAGAGACAGAAAAATGGAAAGACGGGCTAAATTAAAATCGACATGAAACAGGTCAAGTTTATGGCGATGCTTTTTCCAGCTAATCTCCGCAGGTCGGTTCCAGGTTCAAGTCTTAATAGGCCAATAATAGCGACATTATTCAGAAGAATTTCTCATTCCGATGGATGGAATGTAAAACGGCCTTAATCATATGCAAATAACAGCGCGGCGGAGGAGTGACCCAGAATAGCTGAATAGCCAGCAGGAAGAACACACACACACACGCGCGCGCGCGCGCACACACGCACACGCACACACACGCACACACACACACACACACACACACACACACACACACACACACACACACAGAGGGAGAGAGGGATAGATACCTGATCAAGGGCCATCGAGGATCTCGTGATCTCCTCGCTGTCTGATTTGGAGCCTCCCTCTCTGTCGTCTATGACCAGGTCGATGGGCATCTTGCCTTTCAAGCAGCTGATGTACCGGTGACAGAAATTATCACACAGCTCGTGCACCTTCAGGGAGAGGATGAAGAAGCGTCACACAAACACACAGCCCAACAAAAATAATGGACATCATCCAGCAAAACTGACATGTGCAACCACAACACACACACTATCAGCCTTTGACGTGCAAAAGGAGCCCTGAAGACTTAAAGGGAAATTTGGCGAACCCAAAATCAAAGCACAATCGTTGGATCTAAAAATAGGGAAATGTTTTTTTTTAAGTTTACACAAAGCATGCTGGGAATATATCACTTTGATAAAAGTACAATTATTAAATATGGCCAAAAACAATTATTTTGAAGGTTTTGGCCTATAGAAAGTCGTATTTGGCATGCTTCTTCATCTGTACTTTGAAAGTATAAAAAAATGAAATTAGATCAATTTGGACTCCCTCGGGCTAATATATGTCCAGTTCCCGTGCTGTACCAAGCCGTGTCGTTGTAGCAGTGTGCTCCATCCGGGCGGTGATCTTTACTTTAATTTTTTCTTCTCTCAAAATAGAGATATCGTTGAAAATTGACAGTGACAAGAGGGCTCAGGGGCTACAACGCACTCAATAGCCGTGTTAAATTCATCATGGGTGCCCCGGGTAGTGGCCATTAGAGGAGTGTGACCCGCGTGACTGACATTTAAGGTAAACTGTTTAATTTCGTCTGATTAGTACATTATCGCTGCTTGTGCGGCGCGTCATGACGCACGAGAAACTACAATGTCAGATTTACAGAGAAAAATAGGAGAAAACTGTAAACTGCCTGAAACATCATTATTTCAGAGAGAGGACAGTGCATGAGACTAAAGTTGTAAAACACTCAAACTTTAACAGCTTTGATCATGTTCCATAACGATAAATCTGAGGTCAAAGTTGATCTCACAGGCTACTGTAGTACAGCTTATGATCAGAGCTTTACACCCACTGCTGCCTCTCACTACAGATGGCCGCCTGAGGCCTTTTGCCCTCCACAAAAAAAAAATCATTTGCAAATCCCGCAAAGTTCGCCTATATGTTTCACCTTGCATGCAATTTGTGCCAGCAATAAACTTCATTAAAACACGCTGGGAGATTTGCGCACACAGATATCCGTTCCAGTTGTAACAGCTTGCGTCGTGATTAAACGCGGAGAGAAATGGCCCCATGATTGATTCTGACGCTAATTATAACCGACTAGTAAAAATACATTTTCGCAAATACAGCCCATAGGTCTGAAGTGAAGCACAGTGGACAGATACGGTGAGAGAATATTACCTTCTCCAGCTCCAGAAGATGAAATCGTAAAACTTGAATGGCTTGAATCATCTGAAAAATTAAAATCACAATAAAAAAATGAGCTGCTCACATCTCTTGATATTAAACAGACACGTTTTTCTCAATACAGGAACTGCAGACGAGGAAAAATATTCATGTGAATGGATTTTATGTGGGGCTGATATTAAAGTTGGACGTTATTGCAATATGGAGAGCAGGCGTACAGTAGAGCCTGGCGCTGCAATAAGCCTCAGAGTCAGAGATCTATTAGCAGGAAAACGTTCCTCTCACATCACACCCACAGTATCAAACTGTACAAAGTGAAAAAGCTTGAATAAAATAACTTTACAGGCTGAGTTCAAAGGTTTGTGACAGCTGTCTAACAGGGGCCCTTCATCTGCAGATACGACCGGGGGCCATCATGATATCAAACAGCCCCAAAAAGAGGAGCTTCACCTCCAATCCTGCTCAAACTTTTCAGCACTACATGGCACTCTGACACATTTCTAAAGCCCGCTTATAAACATGCCCAACAACTGCTGAAGCAAAGACAGTAAAATAAATCAAATGTATCTTACCAGATTATCCAACTCTGGATTCGATGAAAATAAAGGTTTTTCTGCCCGAATCTAAAAACAAACACAATTTTATATAAAATATGACTTTTTTATATTATACGCCATTATTAATATATAATGACAAATTAAATGTGACATGCAAGTATTGATATATAATTGCGTATTGTGTATTTATGCACAGCACACATACTATGTGCATTTCAAATTTTCAAATAACTTTTTGTTTTCTTTTTCTCCAGAATTTACTTTGTGCACAAAATCCACAAAATTCTTTCAAAGTAAGAGTTCCAGCAGCCCGAGCATGCGGATTACAAAGAGTCAAACTTTCCTGACCTGTTTTGCAAACACTGCTATGTCTTCATTGAAAGATTCCGATGAACAGACGTCTCCTCCCGCCACCCCGGGCTCTCTGGGGGTGCACGTCGCTAATTCACATTTCTCAAAAATCAGTGCAAGCAAGGGGAACAGGGGGTGCCTGGGAACACACACACAATAGCAAATGTCACCAGAGAGAACAGCGCCGGGGTCAAGACTACTCCAGGCTAGATTTAGCCAGCCATGCTACTCTTCAACAACTCGCCCATGGGGACCGCTGCTGCAGCCCGCTTGCTATTATATTATGCAGAGGCTCTGGGAAAGGCTGCAAACAGCGGACAGACTTCTGTGATTAAATCTAGACGTGCCTAATAGCATAAAAGCTTCAGAGTCAGTCAAACTAATTCCGTGCACAGGGCTCCCTTTGGCTCCCTGGCGTGTATGTGTGTGTGTTTGCAACCAGTAAATGTGCACGTATTTGTGGATTATTAAGTGTTTAAGTCATCAGAGTAAACATGTGCAGGCTGCGTATGTGCTGAAAGTTGTCAGGAAAATGGCGCAAGATGGTCGAACTGTTCCTGGGGTGTTGAGCCACCGTGAAAACATCATGCTGAGGATTTTTAATTAACTCCTGTGTAAATTAATAAATGACGTGCAAATTTAGGATTTACTTTTAACAACGTTTATATTTATTTAATTACTTAAAATCTTCCTCATCATAGGACATAATTAAAAAGTTTAGAAAAGAGAGAACTTAATTATTCTGCATATAATAAACACAAAAACTTAAAAAGAAACTACGCATGTTAAACTTTTAAATAAATAACATGTGTTCTAATTAAAGTGGAACAAGTTTCTGAATTTTTCTTGAGCCTATTTTTTCAGTGAGACAGAATCCACAAGTCAACTTTGTATTTATAAGTCGTTTGCAACAGAAACACGTTATACAAACAAATAATAGAATTCTGAGTTCTTCTATAATAATAGAAAACAAAAAGAGCAGCAGAGAGTCTCATTTTTTGCGCCTCTGAAGCAGTTTTGATCTCCAGTTTTATTTGATCTTTTTAGGCATAACTTCACTGAGTCTTATTGCTCTGGTGTTATTCTTGCTACGGTCAGACTTTGCACCCTCGAACCCACCCCGACTGGCACATCCAGGCCTGCCCGCCAGAGCGTGAGTTTCCCCGCAGGACCTACCCGTATATCGCGTCTTTATCTCTCTTGAGAGCGTCGTTGACGGAGGAGCCCATACTTGGGGGCATGGTGTTGGTGTGGGCGGTGTGCGGGTATTGGTGCGAGTGCAGCTGGGGCCCGTGGTTGAGGTGCACCGCCTGCATGGAACGGGCGCCGTGCGGGTCTCCGTACATGGTGGTCGGGATGCCCACCCCGTCCATCCCGTAGTGGGGCAAGTCTTCGTACTGCACATAACAAACACACGGGACCATATGAATACACAAGCTGAGCAGTGAATTAAACTCTGGTTACAACTTTACTTTACGCACAAGTGAGGAATACATTGTAAAATCATTTAAATGAAAACCTGTGGTGTATTTCCTTTGAAAGTAAAAATCAACAAACAGGGCAAAACGTATGATTAATTTCCATTACAAGAGGACATGTTTTAACATTTGTCTTTATTCAAAGGGGTTTCCTGATACTCCTGCACTGAGCTGCCTTTTCAGCTTTCTTCAAAATACTGACCCTCTTAACACATTTAAATAATACATATAAAATCACTGTCATTTTTTAAGTCGTTGTCAACGTACACAATACAGACACTGGTGACTTATTCAAAATGATTTAGTTTGAAGCTAGGGAAACACATTAATTACGCAGTAAAAAGTGGTAGTTTTCTTTCTTCAACTTTTTTTCCACAGTCAACATGAATACAATTAATTTGAATTATTCAACATTTTAAAAATACTGAGAGTGCAAACAAATAAGTCTTTGCTCCACTGGCGTAGTTTTTTATTGTTATCGTTAACCAAGCAGTACTTAGCTTTTAACACCATCAGTTTGTTCAACAACAAATGTGTTAAACGTGTTACTTGCCGTGTTTACTAGTTTTAAAGGCTCATAACTGTGCAGCATGTTGTTGCTGTGCGTGGTCTCTCCAACATACTGTGATCAGTGCTGCAACAAACCTAAGTAGTCGCATGTTGTGCTTTTGAGAAGACATTAAACTGGAGCTGCATATTCCAAACTTTTCCACGTTTCTTATTGCAGTATAAAATTGTTGTATCGTCTTTACACTCTTATTTGGTAGTTATCAAATACTCTGCTGGTGTGTGTCAAACCCAGAAATGCTAATTCAAGTTTGTAAACGCCTAAAATAAAATCTTTGCTCCATGTTTGCACCTCAAACGGATTCAAAAGGGGCTTGAATTATTGATGGTGCTCTCTCGAAGTGTCAAACAAGTGTTGGGCAGAGAGTAAAAAGCATTATCACTTAAAGCTGAGCTTTTCGACCCTAAAGGCAAAGAGGTGCAAACCCAAGCGTGGTGCAGCTCCAGAGCCAAACTAAGCAGCTAAATGTGTCCCGAACATCTCTGCTTTACACTGTTGACTGTCCGTGGGAAGATCCCAGCGCTGTTTTGAAGCTGCCCTGGAGTGTGTATGAATCAAAGAATTTTGTCATCAGCTCATTAAGAAAATCCGCCTCACATGATATTATGCTAATATTGCATGTTTGGTGCATTATGTGGAGTAAAACAGAGCTGATTTCTGTTTTGTTCGTAAATGCTGGGATCCTGTCGGAGCAGTCTGAGTAGAAATGTGGAGATTTGTTTTGCCTTATGCCCTCCCCCATTTTGCTTCCAGTAACCGTGCTGTCATAACTAATCTAAAAAACATAGCCGATTTGAGATATGATCACGCATCCAATGTCCCCGAGCGGGCCGGTTCGTGAAGCAAAACGAGCGCGGCCGTGCGTAATAACGTGCCAAACGACGCCAAAAATGAAACGGTCGTCTCCATGTGTCAGGAATACGACAGAAACTTTCGCCGCGAGTATCTGTCCGTGTGGGTATGTGTGTCACTAAGCCACGTTACAGCGCAGCATTGCATTCAAGCAGACATAGCAGACTTAGAGAAACTTTTTTCGGGGGATTGCCCTACGTACCCGTTGCGCCATAACCCTCCTGACTCCCTGGTCGTCCTTTCACTTTAGATAAATCCCCTCAGAGGCCAGGGTGGAGACGAAATGAAGAAAGAAAATCCAAATAAACTTGAAGACGTTTCAGCCAAAATCCCGTATGCCTTTTTCTTTCCACGGAACTGTGCAGCCAGCCCCCGCTCTCTGCGCAAGTTTAAGCCCAGACGCGGCGAAAAGGTCCTCGGCTGTCCTCTCCTCGGGGCAGCGGCGCCAGGCTCCTCTCCTAAAACCAGGATGAAAATAAAACAGCCCCTCAAACAAAAGTGGCGACTCTCATGGCTTTTTGCCACTCCGCCTGTCAGTCAAAACGCGAGGGCTTGTCAAAAGCACCGGATGAATGATGGTCCGACGCGCGTCTCCACGGGCTCGGCACCACCTAAACGTTAATAGTCACAATCAGAGTTAAAAAATGAAGCAGCTCTCCTCTCGTTTTCTTTGATCACTCTCGGCTCCCGGCTTGATTTTCTTATGCAAAAGCGTCTAGAGGAGATCAAGAGGAGGTGGGGTGATAATTCTGGCTTAGGCTTTCTTAAAGGAGCCACGATCGATGCTGAGCGTGTGTGCGTAGATGTGTGTGTGTGGATGTGTCTGTATGTGTGTGAGTGCGTGTGTATGCATGAGCCGCCTGCCCCGTTTGTGTACAATGGATGTGTGTGTTGAGTTGAGGAGGAGCGGAGGATCTGGACCAGACTGCTGAAACCCGGAAGTAGTGGTGGCCATAACAGGTCGCGTCTTACACAACGCACCGGGCTGCAGCAAGTCGTGCGGAGAGGAGGGGGGGTGGGAGGACCCTGCGAGAGCCAGCAAGCCACAGCGCGAGCTGGAACAACACTGGAATAAACACCGAATATCAAACCATGACCCCTGCTGCAAGTCTCATCCTCAGAAAGTGAATTTATTCTGCAGTCTGGAGCCGTTTGTTTTCACTGATACTTCTGAAATTTGGGAAGTAGACATCACTGTCTGTCCTTGTAAACAGTTAATGATCGGTTACTGAACCATCTCTCAACCCTGAAAGTGATATTATCAGGTATGTTGTCAAGAGCCTCAATTTCTGAATTGTATTCGAAGTTTGGACCGTGTATAACTTATTGAATTTATATGATTAAAAAATGAATTCCAAAAGTTTAATACGAAGTTAATCTTCTGGTGGCTTTCTAATATATCGAGGGTGTAGTGTACAGACAATCCAGTCTTGCAGGTTTTGCGCCTCTTGTAGCTCACCTTTACTTCCATAGTGTCTTCTTGTTTGCATGCATAACTGCATATAAGTGTCATATTAACGCATAGGCTGAACATGCCTTTACAAGTTTGAAATGCTGATAAAAAGATCACTACAACTTTTTCTTTATCTTTGAGCAATAATTTTATTATGAAAAGGTTGTTACCTCTAAGTAAAAGCAGTGTCATTTGTGAAAATATTGACACTGAATTTTGTTCTGCATACTGATTTCTGTCATTAAAACCCTACTGCAGCTCCTCAAAGCATCTTTTCAGTCTAAATAACAGTTCCCATGTCGTCCGTCCTTCTCCCCCACAGCAGCGCTGAATGGGTCGCTCCAGTCTGCCCGGGCTATCCAATGGCAGAGAGGCTCAGGGATGGGAGCCCCCTATTGGCTCCCCACATGATCGATCCGGGGTTGATTGATCGGTTTTAAAACTTTTGCAAGGAGGCGCAAAACAAAACATCATCCTCGAGTAGAAAACACACACACATTGCGTTTTCTGTCAGCCTCCACGAGCTGTAAATTTACCATAACACACAACCTTTGATCATTACACTTTCTCTGTCTCCTTCTCGCTATGCCTCACACACACAAGCAAACACACACACACACACTCTTTATTACTTAAATGACTTGCTTATAAATGCACTCACACCTTGACTAAACTTCAAACAAATCAATCTTTCGTCAAATGTATTCTCTCAGAAAAGTTATTATTTTGTCTCTCTTTTAATAAGACGTTCAGAGGAGTTCCTGAAACAGTAAAGTTTGATTAAATATTGATGAGCTTTAATTTATGGAGGGGAAACTCGGATTCTTGAGTCATTTGAGAAGGTGCTGATGTCAGAGCTATATGCGTGGATCTAAATTAACAAAGGAGTTAATATACTGCGTTATGTCTTTATATTTGAGTCCTCTACCGAATACAATGTGGTGCAAATCTTATTTCATTTCGTCTATCATGGTTTTTAATTAAGAAGTTGAACTAACTTAAAATCTGCATGAAATATATATTTCCCGACATATAAAGTTGTCTTACATAAGAAAAAGTTTCATGGGCAGGTTTAGTGTCGAAGGGAAACGCAAATGTAAAGTTTTTCCATCACTTCCAATTAGTTTTTGTTCATTTTTAAGGTCGTTCCAACATGATGACCCGGTTAACCCTTCTTTTATCACTTTTGTTTATTTCTCAGACCCTTACACATAAACCGAGTTTGTGCAAACGAGCCACATTATCTCCTGATTACGCTCAAAGGTGTTGCTGCTCTGTGACAGCTTGCTTGAAGTTTTTTTCCCCCCTGTGCAGCGCGTCCAGTCATCGATCATCTGCCCCCGGTGCCAGAAATGGTGTCATAACATGATAATGTGGCTTCACACATTCGGTGGTGATTCCTGTGGTAAAAACCAGAGCGTTGGGATCCGAAGGGATACATTATACGGGCATGAAAAGACTCTAGGAGCCTCCCGCAGTCCGGCAGAGAGGCTCCGGGGCGCGGACATAATAAAAAGCCTCGAAGCGGTGCAGGACCCACGGACTTTTACGCACAGAGACGCCGGATCAAATAATAAACTTGGTTAACTTGTGCTCGTCGAGCTTGTTAATTATTAGCTGGTGAGTAGAAACTCTCATACTCTATTTCTTTTTTTATTTTATAGCATATTCAATTATTTAAAATCCTATTATCTTCACTGATATATCCTCTTGCAAGACAGTCATTTTAAACTAAAGAAAATCCTGCTGTTTTAAATCTACTTTCGGCTAAATTTGTGGGTTTAGTGAAAGGCAAACAGGATTTTATGACTCACCAAACCACAAGGCATATTACACTTTAGAGGGTCATAGAGGAAAAAAAGCTAAAGCCAAATTAACATGAAAGGAGCACACATCAGCACCTGACCACTGTAAAATAACTACAATGGCATTATAAAGCAATTAAGCTTCTTCAATTAGCGTCTATAAAAGTGAAGCGGAGCTGCACTTTCTCTCCTGAAGTCGCTCTCCCGTGAGGGTCAGCGCATTTTGGCATTCAGAGAGAGAGCAGGGGGGCAAATACCATCATTTCTGTTTAATCCGCTTTGCGTTGACGGTAATGCTGTGAGTCGTTTCAATAAAATCAGCAGGTATTACTTTCAAATGGCTGGATGGAAATTGACAGCATGTTTGAGTGCAGAGTTATTAGACGCCCTCTACGCGCGTGACTTTTGCTGTTTGGAAACAATGAAGTTGCAGCTTTTATGTCAGTTTAAAAATCCTGCAGAAATTCACTTTTTATTATGTGCATTATTTAATTTTAAACATAGTACTATGACAAGTTATGTCCAGTTATTTTAGCTAAGAAAAAGTAACAACTAATTTACATTTGAATATTCATTTTGACGGTACATGTTGGTTTAACATAATTAATTCCAGCAAGGAGAAGCTATATTACCGTCTGTGACTGTCTACCTCTGCCTGCCTGTTGCTGTTTGAAGAAACAAGGAGCAACTGGCAGCTCGAGAAGTCAAACTGAGGTCAAACTTTTTGCAGCCCCGCAGCTCTGCGCGCAAACGTGTTGGGATCTGCAGAGGCCACTGAGCCCCTCCGAGTCTCTCTGCTTTGTGTCAGTGCTGCAGCGCACAGGCAGAACGATAGAGACCTGCTGCAATGTTTTCGCAGCTTATCTAATTATAAGGAACTACTACTAGTATATTATCGCCTGTGAGGATAACCAACCGGATTCATTAAGGTGCGTTAGGAGGCTGTGAGATTCAGACTGAAATTATTCAGTCAGAAAATGATGATTGACTGTGTACAAGCAAGGGATTTCTGTTTCCTTGGAGAAATGTTTTTAGAAGTTAGCGAAATGAGCTGAAATGTCACGTTTAAAAAATGTACTTTACATTGTACAGTACATACCCTGATTCGCCATCATCGTTTACAAATTAAATGTAGTTGAAAGTAGACTTTTGTTAAACGTAGTTTGTCTCAAATTATTCTAACAGGGGATTTTTTTTACAGGGGATAACAGTCGATTGTGTAAATGATTATTCAAAATGACTTTTCTATCTTGGGAGTGTCATTACATGGCACCGAGAACTCCATGGCAAATATAACAGCTTGGGTTTTCCTTGTTAATTGAGTAAAATCCCACCTTTAGTATCATGTATATAATGTAAAGTATTGTAGTATGAATTTGCAATCAGTTGGAGCTTCTTCTTTTTTTTGTAAAGAAATCAGTGTAAACTCTCTCCTCTGGGAGCTTTCTTTTTTGCTGGGTGCTGCAGTTTGGCCCAAATGTTGCTGTGAGCTGCTCTCCACTCTCACACACATTAATGCTTAATCATGTGCGCCTTCTACCGGAGCGGATGGGAATTACACGACGCTCAGAGAGGCAGAGAAAGAGGAAGAGATCTTGTTCAGATAATTGAGATTTTAAAAAGTACAACACATGAAATGTAAATCCTGAGTTAAACCTTTTTTTTTTGCTTCAACCCGTATCATTGTTAGCACCTTTATTTTGTTCAAGATGATGCACAAAATACAGAATATACTGTTTGATTTGATAGAGAATTGTTGTATTCATTTATTTCCCTTAATCTTTGTTTATGTACATTTTTGCCGTGCTAATAAAATGTAAAAATATTGCCAGTTATCTTTGGTATTTTTTCTTGTTAATGCAAACCTCCAGTGTTTTATGGTCTTATGGTTTTCTTACATTTGAAGACAGATCTGAAACTATAAATACATTTAACACACACAAACTGAGAATAAGCTTCCTGAGATCCAATCAAAAACACATTTCAAGATAAAGAAGAACTAGTAAACTCAAAAGATGGAGGATTTAAATGATCCACAATCAACAGCCATCTAAATAATATATCCTTTCTTGACATTGTTTTGAGTAAAATAATAACATCCTTGTCTTTTAAATGAAAATAAAAATGTTCTTTAAAGCTTCATTTCACTCTGTTGTCGCCCTTTGAGTATAACCTCGCTGCTTCTTTCTCTCTGAGCTGTAGGTGTTGCATTAATGTGAACATGTGGATTGATGATAAAGAACTGCTAACGGCTGAACCCGAGCAGATCCAGGAGCTGCTGGGATGTGACAGTCACACTGACGTCGCTTCATCACACCTATAGATACATATGTGATGAACAGCTGCTTTCTTATATGGTGAGAAGTGTGTGAAATTAGATGCACACATACAGGATATAGAGGTATAAATGTGTACATTGAATCTCTTTCTCTTTCCCTCTCACACACACAGAGGCCTGTAATTATAGCTGGTGCTGAATGCTGCCAGTCAATTTTCACATTGTGCCACCTGCCACCGGGTCAGCAACCACGCTTTTACTCTGAAAGGCTGCTGAGTCTGAATTAACCCCACAGATAGATAGATCACATACACCTCCCTCTCTCTCTCTCCTTCTCTCTCATAGTCTCTTGCCCTCCCTTTACAGCAGCATTTGTCACCACTTCTATTATTTCAGGTGTGCTAATGGTGTCACAGACACTTTAGCTGACGGGAGAAGAGAGGAGATGGAGTGAAAAAAGAAGGACTGAAGGAAGGACAGAAGGAAAGAAGTTTAATCTTCATTAGATAAACTCCTCTCTCTCCCCCCTCAACAAAATATCCAGGGTTATGGGAGTTTTGGGTGAGGAAAGGGCAAAGGGGATGCCAACCATTCTGGGTGGAGGGGTATGGATGGCAGTGGGTGGATGGGTGAGGATGAGGAGAGGAGTGGGGGTTCTCACACCTCCTAGGGAGACTGTGAATTGATCAGCACCTTAGAGAGAGAGGGAGCGAGGGAGGGAAAGTGAGAAAAAGGGAGAGAGATGAAGGATGACGATGACGAGAGAAGCTGGGTGTCAGAGCCCAGCTATAAAACCAGGAGGGGGAAGAAACGGGGAGATTGAAGGGGAGGTGTGAAGACTCATCTGTTCCTGGATGGGTGTGAGTTAGGGCTGGAGTGCAGCGTGGCCAGGGAGGTCGGGTGGTAATAACACAGCAAACCCCGCCAGAGAAAAAGAAAAACATACAAGGAAGAAATATAAAGGGGTTTGATTCACATTTATTAATTAATAATTCAAGAACGTCTTCGGACACAGAAGATCACTGAGTTACAAGTTTGCATCTCGTAAGGTTTATTAAATATATATATATCTGAAGAATTGTATTATTTTAACGGGTTGATTATTATTCATAAGACAGACAAACAATCTGATATTAAAAAGCCTCATTTGATAAACTAATACACTAAGAACAATAATGATCAATCAATTTAAATTGGAGGTAACGACTCATAGATTTACTTACTGTCAAAATTAAAAACCTTAAAGTTGGGTAATATAATCCAGATTTTTTTCTTAAAGGTCAGTAGAGGAACTTTAAAAATACACCTTTGTCTTTTCTGTCCCTTAATTTAGACGTTTCTTTAATGAAAACAATAACCATTATATTAGCAGGAAAAAAAAAACAAGTCAAAAGAAATGTGTTTATTTTTTTGTATAGGCTCCAAAAACAAACGGTGCCACATTGACCTCTTTCTGATTATGAGAGAATCATTCTACCACATGATGACGATGGCAGGTTTTTTTTTTTACCCGGGCTATTAGTAGATTGTAAAAAGCGAAACCACGACCAGCAAATGGCTTGTGGCTGAACCAAATCACCCTGCCTACCG
Organism: Tautogolabrus adspersus; assembly: GCA_020745685.1. NCBI lineage: Eukaryota > Metazoa > Chordata > Actinopteri > Labriformes > Labridae > Tautogolabrus > Tautogolabrus adspersus. The sequence continues at coordinate 17,322,048 of CM036541.1, read as the reverse complement.
TAAACATATGGTAGAGTATGGTGTAACACACACACACACACACACACACGCACACGCACACACACACGCACACACACACACACACACACACACACACACACACACACACACACACACACACACACACACACACACACACACACACACACACACACACACACACACACACACACACACACACACACACACACACACACACACACACACACACACAGCTCAGTGTTATGTAGGTGATGAGGTGATTTAAAGATCAAGCTTTTCAGATGAGTTTTTGATTGTGTCCCTCTGTTATGAAAAATGAAACTTCATGTAAAAAGAGAGAGAGAGGAAAAGTTTCAATTCACTGTGACAGGCTTGGGCTCACTATTTGATCTTTCCAGGTATCACATTCAACTGTTTATAAAGGACTCTTACAGTATATCTCTATAAATGTTCATAAAATCATCTAATAAATATATCAATAAAATAGGAAAACTAAAACTGAAGTACGAATACATTAATAATGAAAACTTCCTCTACAGCAACAACATGCAAAAGAATTCTTTTGAGATAACAGGTAATTGAAGGAGTGCAGAGTTTTTCATTCTCAGACTTTATCCTTCAAGTGATATCATGTTCTACTGTTAATGTCCAATAATCTAAACTTATACAAAATTATATAATATTAATAATGCAGGCTTTTAAGGGATTATGAAGGACCGTAATATAATGACTGAAAAATTCAAAGGATGTGTTTTCACTGATATACCATCAGATTCAGGTGCCTCAGTGTGCTTCGGCTTACTGAAGAAGGAGAGGAGAGCCTGTACTAACTTTACTTTATGCTGGTACTCCCAGCTTGTGGAAAAAACTAAAGGAGGACTCTTGGTTACGTCACATGTCTGCTTCTGACTTGAAAACCAAAATCTTAAAAAAACTTCTAATAGTGCCGGTCAGCAGTTTTGATAATTGTGAGTCAATTCAAACATGGCTAAGGTTTTCGTTTGAGACTCCGAGACTCTTTTTTGTTAGGTTGGAGGTTTCAAAATAAAAGATATATATACACACACATATCAGATTGGATATCAGAGGTTCAGCTGAGGGGCAGCCGTCCGTCCGTCCGTCCAAGCAGCAGAGAATCAGATTACCAAACACACTGATTGACTGCAGCGGCCACCACTGAACCTGCAGTCATCTCTCCTAAACAAAGTTATCTCTACTGAAGTTCATAAAGGGGTCAGTGGTCAAATCATCTCATCTAAGATCTCTTAAATGCTCTACGACCCTGCGGGATCCTATAAAGAAGCTTTCAAAGCATGAATTCCTGTCATAACAGCAAATGTCAGAGGCATGGTGGAGGGCAGAGACTACGCTAACGTGGCTCCGCTGCAATAAATGGAAGCAATTATTCTACTGCTGCTGTGTAACAAAAAAAAAATCCTTCAAAGATTTTCAAACAATGAGACACAAACTTGTTTTCCATGAAAAGTTCTTCTGAAGCCCACACGCAAACTGTCACAAGAATCAAGGCAACACGATTTGTTGTAAATTTATTCCACTTAGCTTTTGTTAATTATCACAAGTGTCAAAACCATCAAAAGACAACAACAGACGACCGGGCACACACGCTAACGTTTGACACTTCTATCTTTATACCTTTTATTCTGTCGCTCTTTCTTCCTTCCTTTGTTTATCACACATTATACCACACCTGCCTCGCATAATTATTCTTCCCTCGCACTTTTTGTGCTTAGTCCTTGATTTCCTGAATGCACCCACAACTTGTGACTTGAAAGATTTCTCTTTCCAAAGAGCCACCTGCTGGGGCCCAACCTTTTGGTGGTAATAAAATGTCATTACATTGTCATAAAAAATAAAACAAATGATTGAGGAGCTTTACCTGCACAATTGCAGCATCATCTGTTTTGTTCTGGGTGTACTTTTCTGCATGTTTAATTTATTGAATCCATAACTTTGTCTCAATTCATGAGTTATTTGTTACTAAACGATCACAAGTGTTTGGAATATTATGACGACAAACTGATTGGACAAGTTGTCTCCAAGAATGCAACATTTTGATGTTACCTGTACAGTAACACTGTAAAAAAAAAAAAAAAAAAAAAGCTACTACAAATTTTGAGTCATGATTTGACTCATAGGTTAAGAAAATTCTTGATCTCAAAAATTAAAAACGGGGCGCTGGTGGGCTAGCGGTTATGTCGACAACCCCATGTACAGAAGCTGTAGTCCTCATTGCAGCGGCTGTGGGTTGGAATCTGACCTTGGCCCTTTGCTGCATGTCGTCCCCCACTCTCTCCTCTCAGCATTTCCTGTCTCTCTTCAGCTGTCCTATCCAATAAAGGCAAAAAGGCCCCAAAAATATATTTAAAAAATAAATCAAAAAAAGAACAATACTTAAGCTATACTGTAGAACGTTTTTTTTTCTCTATCACTTAAAAAAGTTATCTAACATCGTTTTTTTTACTTCAGTTTGTCATATATATATTTATTTATTTTTTCTGAAACAAACGGGAAAAAGACTGTACATATTTTAAAAAAGGGCAGAAACCGAGCGACAGCGGCTGACCACTTCAGCTTTCCGAGAGGGAAAAAACAGGATTTGCGTGTAGAAACAGTGACAGAGTTAATCAGTGTGGACTGACATGTTAGCAGTGATTATATTGTCCCAGGATTTTGTCCTCACCGCCAAAACCGCCAGAGCTTCCACTGCAGCACGGCTCCGACTGCCCAGATCCTGTTATTTTCTATAACTCCTGGAATATGACCTGAAATCTGATTTTCTCTGTGTGTAGTGTCATAATCTCACCCCTTGACTTTTTGTAGTATCACATTTGACAGGTAGCAGTGCATACACCTGTGGCTACTGTGAAGTACTGACATATATTTCTCTGCTTTTGTTTTGGAAGAAATATAAGATACTGTAAATCAGAAACAAACTTTACAAGTGAAAAAAGAAAAAAAACGGAAATAAATACACTCAATTTAAATGATAATCTCAAAAAATCTGCAGTGCAAAATAACTAAGCACATTTGGTTGTGTACGATAGATTTAATCAGCCGCCAGTATGTAAATATAGGTTAACATTGTAAAATGTAAAGAATAAACACCTATACTGTGATCATTACGGAGCCCTTGAAGTCCCAAAAAGTAAAAATAAATATCTTGTGAGCTCAAGAAATTAACTCGTACACACAAGATATCATCTAACTTGTGCGAACAACTTTGTTTTTGTTTTTTTACTTTTTGGGACTTCAGAGGCTCCATAGATAATAGTTCTTGGAATAAATATTTTTTTAATTTCAGCTTGATTGATTTTGCGCAAACTTTAACGTGCAAGAAAAAAATAAGACATGTTGACATTATTTTTAAATAAGCGAATGATCTCAGTATCTTTATGTCACTGCACATCTGTAACACAAATCTAGTTAGAGAACTTGAAGAATTATTGTTTTAATTATTTTTGACCTGTGCCTCTAACGTCTGTTTGTTTCTACCAGTGGAAATACAAAAACCTGACCGTGATTTAGGAGCAGTGTGGGTTTATCTGAGTCTCCTGAGGGAGTCAACATCACAGGGCTCTGCATAAACATTTTTAGAGATTGACCTTTAACCTATGAGGCTTGACAAAAAAGGAGTCTGATGGGGTGACATGTCCAAAACCATTATAGACCACATGTTAGTTCCTTCAGACATTAGGACAGCTTAACTGTGCCTCTCATGCTGGAGTCACATTGTCTCTGCAAAAAAGTAACACAGCTGTACATCTCTCCTGATTTTCAGAGCGCTATATCTATGAAAGAATGTGCATGAAATAAGCCTGCATGCAAACACACAAACACCTACAAACAAACACAACCCGTCTGAGAGCCAGTCTCCGGCTGACAACATCAGTGCAACCTGATCCGGCTTAATAAAGACCCTTACCTGCGTTTACTGTTCGGTTAAAACGCCTTCTTGTTGTTCTACCAATTCAGCACTCTATAATCGCACTGAGGCTGCATATGGTCCTCATCTAGTGCCCAGTGCAAGATAAAAGCATACAGACTGCCAGTGTACAATGCAGGGGAGAAAAGTGTGTGTGTTCATGCACTCCACTCTTGTGAGTGAGTGAGTGTGTGTGTGTGTGTGTGTGTGTGTGTGTGTGTGTGTGTGTGTGTATGTATGAAAGCATTTTAGGGCAAATTGGACTCAGCATAACTCGGGGATAGTTAGGAAAATGGCATGATGTCACCGTTATTACTCCTTAAACGCAGTTGATTCGGCTTTGAGGATTTGTGAACGTGGCGGCCACAGACAAATGCCCCGAGGCTGATCAACAGATTTCACCTCCACATCCAAGCTTTGTACTTTTTACTGTGAATCAAAGCAGAGTATTCACACATTTAGCCAATGTAGTCATTTATTGTGTGTTTTTTAATACTAGTTCACAAAAACCAAGGGAAAGTTTTGCTGCCAAATGAAAGAAAAAGGTGACGGCAGAGCAACAAAAATTGCTAAATTGGACATGTTCCATTTTTTACAGGATAGAAGATGGCTTTCAGTCTTCGCTTATACAAATTTAACACCTTAACACCTCTATGTTTTCTAAATGATGACCTTTAGATGATTATTTTGGCATGAAACTCAACTTTACAAAAAGCTCAATAACTAGATTAAGACTGACAGGACATTGGCATGTGGACAACCACACAGTGCTTCCTTCGTGCTAAATCCTCTAGTTTTTCTGCTCTGCCCGGTCAGGTTTATGAACGTCAGCCGGATTAGAGCCCAGCTGGGGCTCAGTAAACCAACACTCGGCCCTCTGACTCACACCCACCGTACACCGTTTCCCAAACAAATCTCTAAATCCAATCCTGCCCTGTCTTTGTTTTAGCCTCCTCTGTAATTCTTCCCCAGCTGTTTTTTACTTTTTCGTGCATACTGAGCTCTGCTCTGCAAACAGATACACCCCCTCTGCTCCAAATTAAAATACCAAGGCTTATTGAGCAGTACTCTTCTAATAGTTTCATCCGCCAATGGTTTTATCTTTACAGCATAAACACACGCGCAGCTTCTTGTTCTTCTTACGTAAGCTGGCAGAAAATCTCTTAAATCCCTCTCTTTCTTGCCGTTGTTGTGCTGCGTCTCGGGTGGTGCCCGCTCTCCAGGAGCATCTGAGACCGAGACAATTAGAACCTGAGCGGGGCCTTTGGGCATCAGACCATTTAGCATAGAGGCTAATAAGGGTGGCAATGGAGAAACCCAGAACAGTTGGCACTGCGGCACTTTTTGGTATTGAAGGTTGAACTGAATGGTATTGAAGAGTTTTAAGATGTTTGATGCCTCCCTGGGAGAGCTTAAGTTTGGGTTTTTTCTGGAATGAAAGTGGGAATCTCCTCTGACTTACAATTAATTCAATTCACTTAATTTAAATATCCTTTAAAAGAACAATATTTAAGAATAAAATCATTTTTCTGTCATGTACCAAACTTGGAAATAATTGCAAAATATAGACGCACACTAGTTTGCAGACCCCAGATTGATATGCACATTGAACAATGTGGATGCCACTCAGGCTTGCAGCAAGCAGCAGTGAGGTAAAGAGTCAGCACATTTATGAAATCTGGCATGTTTTTTCATTTTCTTCAAGGTTGTTCCCTGAATACTACGGCCAGAATCCTGTCACTTTTTGAGACTGTTTACTTATGAACAAATATGATGGGTATCTTTGACAGGTGTTTAAATACACAAACTTGTCAGATGACTGTAGGGGAAAACAGAAGAAAGCGCTCGAGTGTTACAAGAGATTCCGAGACAATGTGTATGCACGAGACAATGAGAGGAAAGGTCATAAAGAGAAGAAGAGAGGCAGAGAAAAGGGGGTGAACAAGGCAGCAGAAAGGCACAAAAAGAGAGAAAGAAAGAGCAATGGAAGGTTGCTGCTAATTCTTCCATATCTAAGCCTCTTTGCAGAAACTCCCTTTGTCTTCCAAGTCCCAGTCATTAGAGCCTAATCCTATCAAGAAGGGGCTAATCTGAGGGCAGAGGGTTCAGCCCCCTCAGCTCCACAGGCCAACACACGCACGCACACACGCACACACACACACACACACACACACACACACACACAAAACAGGTGTAAAATGTAGTCTTGTAAACAACAAGGACATTTACACTTTTATGCGCCTGCACACAAGGAAACGTGTGTATGACCTTGCAGAAAAAGACTCAATGAGAAGCTGACTTTTATATGAAACTACGTCTGAACCATTATAGTTTGACACAAAACTAATAGCATGCCCCAAAAAAAGCACACTATGAAGCTTTGTGATTATCTGCTTTATGTCCTGGTGGAGCAGAAACCTGTGTGTGCATGTATGTGTGTGTTACAGGAGGTGAGGGGCAGAAGTTTCCCACACATCACATTCTAGCAGACCTCCCCACACACACTCTTACCATCATCATTCTCCTCTTTATTTCAGCGCTGACTATGCCCAAGATTAGTTATTGATCAGCCCAGATATAAATTATTTTAAAGTGAAAGCCCAACAACACAGTCATTATAGATCGACTATTGACCAGCACCGATACATCATTCCATTTCCCCTGCACTGCACCCCTGCCACCGGCCAGAGAAATGCTCAAATAATGAGATGAGGGGCTTTATGACTCCAGCACACTCTTCTTGACCTTTTGCTGAAGGTGGATGGATGATAGCAGCAGGTTCCCGATGAGATGCCATTCGGAGAATTTGGCTAGAATGAGCTGGTAGATTAAGACGGATAATAAGATGGAGATGAATAGCCTTAGCAACAGAGGCTGAGGGGAGTTACATCTCAGAATATGATGAGTCTTACACAAAACTTAGTTATAGCCATGTAGAAACAGCTTTCACAGGGTTTATGTTCAAAAGTAAGTGCACTAAAAAAGACCAGTCCTGTGTTTGGTAAACTTGTAAAACAGTTCTAAAGTTACAGTTGTCCTTATTAAGACATGTGTTGCAGTGTCACAACAAAACATTTTAAGCAACAAATATGTAGTTGGTCCTCTAGAATGAATTTGATGCTCCAAATGGCAGGAGAACATCGTTGTTGTGAACAGTGAATGGTGGTTTGGGCAGATATCACTGTTTTCTTAGGGATAGGGGAACCTTTGCTCTCTTTAGAAAAAGGCACCAACATTCAAACAATTTAAGTTCAGTGCTCTCATGTGTTAAATTGCAACAATTTGTTGACCCCTGACCTCTTATCTCTGCACAGAGGATATGTATTGAATTCACTTTTCTACCAGACCACGCCCCCGTAGTCAGACTGAGTGTGTCAAAACATTCTGAGACACTGCTGCATTCAGCCTGGGCAAACGATGAAGACAGGAGTAAAACAGACTAGTATCTACTCAAATCAAGGAGGTCTGGACTTGACAGAGATCATTTAAGTTTTCTAAAGACACAGTGGACAATTGAATTATGGCCAGAAATCAGGTTTCCTGACATTTTGATGTACCAGATTTCAAGGGAAGTACACAAGAAAAGCTTGAAGGCACACATAGGCCTGGTTTGATCAGTGATGGATGTGAAACTGAAAAAAAACGTTGAAGTTTTAGATCACTGCAAAGTTTTGGATCAGTTGTGTCTCCGTATTTCAGGCATACTTTGAGTAAAATCTAGCTCCATTTGAATGCCTGTTAAACTGTTGTTGCCTGCCATTTTTTTCTAATGTTTCAACTACACACAGTACAGCTCTAAAACTTCAATATAACTCAATATAATAGCAGTACGTGCTATCTGCCACTCAGCGGCTGTAACTGCAGTGACTCCATCTACCGTGATGTCACATCATGCATACCCTTTATAGCTCTTTAATTTGCTTCTCTTGACTTGTGTCTTAACAGACGAGGGTCTTTAATACATCAGCCACAAGGGGGCCTTGTCACTTGAACGTAAAAATATATGATGTAGGTCGATATTGTTTTTGTAGAAGTTGGAGTCAATCACTCATTAGGTGAAACTGTACTCTACAGTAACAATTACTCTTGCTGTTGCATATATAGTGTTCTCATGCACATGATTCATTATTTCCTGTACACCTAACTCACAAACAGTGTAATCGGTTTGTGAGCTGTCTCTTGTAACCCTGTTTATTGGAGATTCAATCACAGCTTTGTTTTGTTGTGGCTTTGTTGTTCAGGCGGAGATGGGGCTCGTACAAATGGGGGATTTTCTCCATGGAGGTGTCAGAGAGTTTAGCAAAGTGTAAAATACTTAAAGCATCAGCGATACACAATCCCCTGCTGGTCACAGTATAAATCACCATATATTCTTATTGGCCTAAGCCCTTGTTATGAGTAAATACATCCACAGGCAAGGCAGCCTGGCAAGGTTCATGGGAGATTCATCCAGCAATAGTAGAGGGAATGTCAGCGCGTTTGTGTGTGTGTGTGTGTTAGTGTGTGTGTGTGTGTCTGCTCTGCTCCACATAGCGCTTAGGGAGGCTAAGGAGAGGATAAGGAGATCAGCAGAGGGGGAATATCACGCCTCTTAAGCTTGTATACACTTTCTAACTTTTACTTTTTTTCACTCAAAACCTAAATAAATCCCCTGCTCATCTTAGAATGATAGACTCCCCCTTACCCCTCTGCAGAGCCTCGAAATAATCAAACAACTTTTATTTTACAGAATAAATACCCGATGCCTGACAATTTTACAGCAAACCAAAAGTCTTTACGACTTTCTTAATATCCAATCAGAAAAGCTTTTTCATTACACCATTTCCTACACAGTGTTGGAAAAGCTTTTCGTATGTTAAACAAAACACACAATATCAAGTTATTTTCCATCCCCTGCCACAATTATTTATTGCTTTCAGTTCCTTGTCTATTTTCTGGGTGAAGTGGGTTAACGGACAGGAATGGGGGTGGGAGAGGGATGCGGGGGAGGGAGGGAGGGAGGGAGGGAGAGAAAAAAACAGTTTCATATTTCTGTAAGCCTCAAACTTTTGGCAAACAGAAGAAAAGAGAACTTGGCCCTAATTCCATCTCACGCTGGCGTTTGTGCATTCTAAGTTCTCGGGGGCTGCTCTGGCGGAGGGCCTGAGCCCGTAAATTGGATATTAGGGGGCGATATAAAGGAGCCTGTGTGTGCTCCCGTCCCGGGGAATTATTGCCTCCAATATCCCTGCGTATGCGTCTCGGGCTTCCGAAAGCCAGGCCAGATAGATCCTCATCTCATAAGGAGGCCAAGACTATATCCATCGCTCCTTAACTTTTATGAAGCTCCCAAGCTCTACAATGGGATTTGCCAGGGTGTCTTTTCCCCTTATCCAAGCAGGAGTGGGGAGAGGGGGTGTGACAATGCAGATATAGCTGCATTCTTCTGGCTCCAAAGCTGCGACCTCCTATTTGAATACAAGCATTCAATATTGTAAAGTGGCATTCTTCTTTTTCTCTGTGAAGCCGACTCCGTGGCCAGTTTTCTCCTCGCATTTAAAATGCTTTTTTCCCTCACTTATCACTCTTTTCTTCCCCATTCTCTCTATTTTCTCTAAATCTGATTTTTTTTCTCCATCTTCTTTCTTGCATTTTCTTTCTGTTGTTTTCTCTCACTCTCCACCTATGTTTGTATATTTATTTCTCTCTCTATTCTCTTACTCTCTGATCTTTAGTCTTGTTCTCTGTACGAAGGGCTTCAGTGGCTGCCCTCAAGGCCCCCCTTCTTCCCTTGGGTAATCCTAAGAAGGGGCAACACCATCAGAGGGTGTGAAATTAAATACATTACAGCACTGCGGATTAAAGTGTTTCATAGGCAGTTGCTCATCCACATCAAACTTTAGCTTTTTAAACCCTAACATTTGATCTAGGTTAGAAAGCAAGGCCAGAGAAAGGGGCTGGGACACTCCTGGGCCCAAGAAAGCAGAGAAAGTCATACTCACAGAGCACAGCATGTAGAGGCAGATAGACGGAAAGTAGACGTTAGATTCTGTTGCTGGTGCAGAAAACATGCACACTTCCAAATGAAAGAAGTTGCAGTAAAGAGTGAAGTTGGACTGTAAATTTACAGCAGTTTCCGTAAGTGCCAGCAAGCAGGAAAATAAAGCAGCCGTGTGTTCTGTTTCACAAGGCGTATATATGAGGATAGCGTAATCTGGGAATTGAAGTGCCTGCACACAGGGCTGCCACTTCAGGTAATCATGCCTCTTTCAAAAGTAATAAATGTTAATGTGCCGTTTCCCAGTTAATGAGAATTACTCACATCGTCCATCACATCATCACAATATGGGCCACACATGGCTGCCATCTCACAACAGACAACTGCTGCACACTGAAGATTAACAAAGAAGGACCTCAGATACATGTCTTCACACCCAGTCTTTGAGGAGACTTGTCCTTATTTGCCCTTGAACCTTCACAAAGCAAAGTCACTGCTGAAGTGACTCAGAGTTAATTAAAAGTAGAGTTGCACAGTCGCCAAAAGTAGTTGGTTTGTGGTTGCACAGTCTACATGAGCTCCCATGTGTGAATGTGTGAAGGCCGAGCATGTTCATGGGCAATTGAAATTAAATTAAATTCTTAGAACATTGGCATGAACCATTTACACTGCGGCCATTTTCTGGTGATGTCAGACTCAGGGCGGGAAGTTTGAGCAGTGTCTATTGAAGTCCTTGTGAAAATGGTTAAATGGAGTAGAAACCTTACTCATGTACCAGCGCTTTCCTTTGACCTCATCGTCAAATGGGCTTTTTCATCCGTCAGGATCCCAAAAAGAAATTAAGTAAGGGAAACAGCAACTGGATAGAGGCTTTTGTCCATGATGTTGAAGGTAAGACCACCAGCGTCTGCCCGTACTGTAATGTAGACATTGTACTTTTGGCTAACTTACATGAAGTAGAAGTGAACAGTAACATCAAAGATAGCACGTCTTAAGAAGTCAGCTAATTAAATAATGAATTTGCTGGTGCAAACATTAAAAACAATGTTTCACAAATCTGTGTCTATCATAAAGTGATGAAAAAAACGACAGTTGAGTTTGAAGAGAGAGCTACACAGTTAACATTAGTTGTAGGCTAAAACCACATCCAGCCTTACCTTAGGCTTGTATAAAGGTTTTCAAGATAAAAAATAATATCAACTATTCATTTAGCCCTTTGCAATCGTATCAGCGACTCAAACATAAACGTTACTGGAGCGTGAGCGCAGCGGAGGGCAGCCATGCGCTGCTGTGCATACATCGCAGTAGAACTACAAGATCACGCCGGATTAAAAAGAAAAACATGCAATCAACTTGTTGTTTTGTCTTTCAGAGGTTGATTTTTTTGTTCGTTTGGTGCCTGTTTTGGCTTAATGTTAATAAAGTGATGGAAGAGTCCGTATGTTGTGTTTTATTTTGAAATTGACCGGATGCTCTATGCGTTTCCTTGTCTGACTTCCTGTCCGGGTCGTTCTATTCTGTCCAGCTTGCCGTGTGATTGCAGCGTGCTCTGGCGAAAATAGCATGGAATCAATCAAATTCAAATAATTATTGGTGTCATTCAAACTTGCCAGTAGTTTCATTGACAGACCTCTTGGCACCAAACTTGTACCCAGAGATTGTTGTATCAGTTCGAGACAAAGTTAAACTGTAATGAACCAAATTATATTTAGTGTTAAATTATCTCTAATGTTAACTTGTATAAAGCCTTTAAACTTAAAAGAACAATAATGATTTTACAGTATGGAGCACAGCTTCTTCAGCTCTCTGACCAGATGGACAACCATGAAGTCTTTCCTGGTGATGAGTTCAGATGTGAGGGGAAGTTGGTCCAGCTGGGATCAGTCCTTTTCTCTCTCTGTCTCTTTATTCCTCTCCCATTCTAATGAGTCTCCAGGGACGCCGCCTCTCACTTAATCCACTCGTCTATTTTGACTTCCTCTGCTTGAGAACGGTAACCTCAGAACTCCGGTAAAGGTCATGTTCTGTCAGCTCTGCTCAATGACTTCTATTGATGCAGCTCCTATGAACAAAACCCTGAGTTTTGGTTACACGGCATCAAATGAGTGGAGAAAAGAGGCATTCCACAGTGGCAAGATTTCAACATCAAAGACGTCCAAAAACAGAGAAATTTGTCATAATAAGTAATTTATAGTTGGTAGTAAATCAAGGGGTGGAAATAAGAGGTGTTAGGAATCTTACATTTGTAACTTAAACATAGCCTGGTTGGTCCAAATGAGCATGCAGACATCTTTTTTTTTATCAAGGCAGAAGCCAACAGCAGCTGTCTTTAAGACTTAACACAACAACTACTTAAAGATCTAACAGACAAAACAGACATCAGTTGGTGCCCAGACAAAGCAACTTATGAAGGAGCGCTTTGAGAAGGACATGGCTGCTGCATTGACCCTGAGAATTAAAATAGCTGTATTTTAATGTTATTTATATTAGCAGCACTTTTATCAGATGGACAGTAATTTAGGAAAGGCCTCATTCAAGTTCATAAAAGGCATTTTGTGACTATATTCCCTCTGAAGACAGTGTTAAGCCTCATTGTACCATTAAAAGGACAAATTCTAAGAAGTGACACTTGCCAGCGATTCATTTTGGTGGTTGACTGCTACAGTAAGCAACATGGCCAGTTAATAAGAGTTATTGAACACAGTCTATTTTATGATTTTCTTTTGAACTGAGGCAGTCCTTCCAACTAACTATTACCTGAAAGAAAAAACATTTGATCCGTAAATACCCAGTGTGCACACTGTCATGCAGATATGTTGTCTGTTTATGTGTCATTTATTACAGTAAGCTCTCTACTGGATGCCAATGATTGTGCCAACTTGAGTGACATATCTGGTTAACTTGAATTCCTCTATCAGTGTTTGAGACATCTTAAGATTGTTGCATCTTAATGATTGCGCTAATGGGAAAAGTATCATCCACGGTTTTGGAATACCGATTGAAGGATTTCAGGTCATATTTTCCCCATAGATATGAAATGGTAAAAATCCTTCATGTGTTAAGAAAGGGAGTAAACAACCATCAAAAATGGTACCAATCCAACAATATTTCCTATCTGAGCATGAATGACCAAAATGACATATCCTAAGTTCCCAGTAAAGCTAACCTGACAATGTCTTTACATCTCAACCTCTTAGATGAAAGCTGGCTAGGCTTTTGTGTCCTGACTGACGGTAACATCTAGATGGATGATTCCGTCATCCTTTATCCAATGTACGAACAAGCTTCCACTGGCAACAAGTCAATCATCCGCAACCTTCCTCTGGTAAACAAGCAGCGCTGACAGAGCCGCCACGTGCTTACCACCCTGAACGCCAGGACACTTGCTGACAATCACAGCGAAGGAAAAACAGATTAATAAAGAGAGAAAAGGGAGTAAAATAAAGATAAACACTAACAGAAAAGGAGAGCAGTCGGAGGTGGTGGTGGTGGGGGGGTTAAGACTGCTGGCATGCTGTGTCTCTTTGGTGAAATCTAAATAAGAGTGTATATTATGGGCCCTTCATAGGATTGATCCAGAACATTCCCCCCTTCACTAGGCTTTTCTTCCTGCTCAAATTGAGGGATTACCCCAGGAGGAAGTGCTTTGATTAGGCACAATAGGCATCTATCCTCTGTTGATTTGTGGGATTGAGGAGGCAAATCCTTGACAAAAAAGCTGATACACAGAGCGAGGGCTGCTGGATGATGCTGAGTTGAGGGGGGGTTGAGCGGGGATGGAAGGATATTCCATAGAGAAACAGCCAGGGATGGTCTCTTCCAAAAAAAAATTGGCAAACAGTGAAAAAGGGAGAATCAAGGTTCTGTTGGAGGTCAGGTGAGAGGGAGGGGGAATAGATGTCTTAGGAAGTTCATGGGGAAGAAAAAAAACTCAGATAGAGATGTAGATGTTGTACTTGTAGAGAGACAGCTGTGGGTTTAAGTGAGTTTAAACCAGGATTCGTTGATATTGTGAATATGTTGAACTGTAAGAAGCACTGATTTGAAGGCAAAATATGTCATCATAGCGTTGGATTTTGATGCTTTTTTTGCAAGTTCTGCGTTCTTCTTTTTACATCATGACTTGCCTCAAGAGATCCCCCCCCTCCTGTCTGACAGGGAGTGTGTCCCATTCTGTGGTGAATGCGTAAACGAGCAACTCAGTAAGATTTCATGGGTCTGTCTGAAATTTCTACAGATTTGAATAAAACAGCTAATGACTTTTACAGCTATCTAAAACATCACAAAGCACATTTATACAGTCTTTGAAATGACAAGAAAATCCATTTGTATGAATTTTCTACATAATTTTCCGTTGACTTCGATTACATTTCTAAACAGGATGAAGTGGTGTGAACAGGTTTCTGTTACCCCAAGGGTAATGAAATGCACTCCAACACCCCAAAAAAATCAAGCACTTCAGTTGTGTGTGCAGTTTTTAGTCTTAGGGATAGAGGCAGTGAGGAAAACAAGAGGATCAGCCTCTTTTCTAAAACAGTTACCTCAAGTCCTTCCATTCAAAGTCCTTAATCTGCTCTCTCTTTCACCCCTGTCTCTCTGGTTACTGTTGCAAGAGACCATGGCCGGTCCCTCGGCCTGTCAGGAGAGCCCTGTTATCCCAAATGCTCCTCTAAACACTGCTGTTATCCAGTTTCTGTGGGGACCTAAAGCTACAAGGCACAGACAAACGTGGGCTTGGTGGGAGTGTTGGGGCGAGGGGGATTTTTGTCGGATTTACACATATATTCAATTTCAGGGTTTAAAACGTAGCTCCCCCTCCCCAAGGTCGGAGCCCAAGTAAAAAGGGGCCATCAGTGTTGGCTCAGGCTGCCAGTGTGACGCCCAAAGGTGCAGGAGAGGCCACACGCAGAACCACAGGAAGGGGCACGGATCAATGACAAAGTGGGCGTGTTGTACCTGTAAGAGGTTTGAAGTGCAACTACTGCTACGGTGAGCTGAAAGGGGCAACACTTCAAAGGTCTCATTTAAATTCTTCAGTCCAGTCTCTGGGATTTGGTTTAATGAGCTGAGAAGCAGGGGTAGACAGCTGACTCCTGACTGTGTGTGCATGCCTGTGTGTGTGTTTATGTGTGTATGCTTGTGTGCAAATGTATTAGAGGACTTTTCCCATCGCAAAGTCCCCATGTGCATGTATCCACGTTTGGTTTGCCAGACTACTGTGGCAATGCTCTAACACACACACACACACACAAGCACACACACTTTCTCTTTTCTCTGAAGCCTTTCCAGCTCTGGAGACTCTACACACACGCACACACACACACACACACACACACCTACACACACACACACACACACACTGTAAAGGGCCAGGGGTTTGCCAAACTGCAGCAGACTGGGTTTCTACTCAGAAGCCACAGCTCTCCCTCTCTCTGTCATTGCTGCTTACTGAAACTGGTCAGAGCTGGATGTTTTAGTGGCTCCAGAACTGCTGGCAGTGACTGCTGGCAGCCTTGTATCTCCTTATTTTTTATTTCTCCTCATGCCGGCGTCTGTAAGTCAGTGGAATCTTAAATATGGAACTGCAATCCCTCACACGCGCCCCGACTGACTGACAGTTTGAAAGTTACGCTAATCCATCCTCCATTTTCGGCCTTGTGACGTGTTTCTCTCTGGGATTTGACACAGCATCAGCCGACGTTGACCACCGCCTTCCTCTTCAACATTTGTTCTGTAGGCTTTCCACAGACGTCATCAGCCTGAAGGAAATGATGCCTGAGGCCCCTCGCTCTCTCTCTGAGAAGGCAGACTTGGAATAATAACATAGATACAGAAGGGAAGCTTTTGGTTTTGGTGGTTGCTGTTTTGGAATGCTTGCATATATCATATTAAATACGAATCTCTCTAAATTTCAGTACATCTTTTCAAGATACTGAAATTGATGCCACGAACTGCAAACTCAAATACAAAAAAAAACAACACAAAAATATATTTTGATGTGTTCTATGTTTATGCATAAGGTTGTAAACAAACTCTTGTGTTATAGGTTTGTCACTATGAAATAACCTTAATCAATAATAATTCTGAATGAACTGTACAATAATCTATGTTAGGTCCAAAGCCTGTGAAATGTTCAGGCTTGTTAGTGAGTGTGACAGAGAGGTCCAGCCCTGGCAGACAGAGCTGAATACGACACTAGTGTTAATCTCTAACCCTGCAGGGCAAGTCGGCACACAGAAGGATCCTATTACATCTTACATTGGGCCCCAGCGGGCCCCATCCTGAACAGAGGGATTACTGGGGGCTCTTGCAGTTACTTATATGCTGCCCCCAGAAACCCGAAATCCACTGCTGACATCATCAACTAGGGACAGGGTGGAGGAATGTGCGGCGGGAAAGAAATGTCAGACTATTTTACAAGACGTAAACAACACATCAACATTTCTGTCTTGGCCCTGCATGGACATTGGCTGCTGATTGTTGTTTGTTAATGTACATTAACTGAGTGAAACTTATCATCAGCAGTAGTGATAGCCAAGAAAAGGGCCAATTTGGTCGAAAGGATGGCAGTGAAGAAGAAAGAAAAGAAAAAAGGATGAGCTTTTTTCTGTAACAGCTGCTGTACGACAGTGTTCGAGTGGCGCTATACACCACCGCCCATGTTCTGTCGTGTGGGAGATAGATGACGCAGAAAAACGAAGGCTCTATTGAGCGGCTCTGTTGTGCACCTGTCCAGCAGTATTTTTTGGGATTGGATTCCACCGCAATTACCCAGCAACGTGCCGCTTCGCCGTGACATCAGCCTGCAATTTACATCCAAATTAGAATCAGATGAATAAGGAACAGCTCTTTCTTTCCTTGTCTTTTTGCCATCCCTCCATCATTCTCTTCCTCTAGACCTCCATTTCCCCCCCCCCCCTCTCTTCCTCTCTGATCATATCGAGGCCAAGTTAAAACAAATGTGACGTGACTTTTACTGAAAATGGGCTGGATGTCTTTATCAAAGCAGTTCTCTGAAGTGGCCGACGGCCTTAGTTTGGAAGAAGTTCTGGGAGAGGAAAAACTGTTCTTACTTCTCATCAGAGTTCTTTTGTGACCAGTAAACTCATCTACAATAACCATGCTGATTAAAAAACAACAACTGAGTCTTTTGAGCTAACTTACAAAATGTCGGTGTTTTTTTTTTTCCTGTCTTAAGCAAGTTTGGATTGTTTCTGACCACATTTCAGTAAGTGATAGTCAACTAAACTATCCAAGCCCCCTCTTGTAGGGGCATTAAGAACAGTAAGCCCTGTTGAAGTATTTCTAACCATATCAAAATAACTGTAATAACATCTTACACCACAGAGCCATCATCTTATGGGAAAGCAAGTGTTGATCAGCAGTTTTTACAGAGTAATAAGAGCAGCCTGATGATCAGAAAATGAGCAGTTAGTCTGTCAAGACGGATCTTACAACATGTCAAATCCCAGCACATACACTGATTATCAGCTTGTGGCTATAGTGGAAAGTGTAATGTGACTTTAAAAATATTGAAGAACTTCTACTGGTTTAAAGACACCACCAAACCTCCTGGCACTTTTTGTTTCACACTACAAAGACACTGTCACACATTTCAGCTGTCTGCTTTGAAGCAATTAAAAGCCAGCACACAAAGGCAAACATTGTACACAGCAGGTACTCATTTTCTTAAATGAACAAACCTTTTTTTTGCATGTAAAAGCCTTTCTCACTGCTACAACTCTGCTTTAGCTATAGTTTGGTCTCTAACATCTCTTAAGCAGCTAAATGTGTCGAGTTGCTGGTTGGTGCCTGAGAAGTGGATGCAAATATTTAAAAGGTTTTTTTAATTGCTGAATATAGCAAATTATCCTGATGAGAGCAGAGAGTCGACCAAAATAACTTAATTTAGCAATGAAACGACCAAAACAACATGCTAAAAGACTCTAAAATGCTCTGTAGAATGAATGAAACTACACATATGGGTGGTAACTCTCTGTAGGTTTCTCACTTTTCTTTTAGAAGTAAAAAAAAAAAATGTTTATCACATATATCTCTAGGAACAATTTTAATGCGCAAAGTTTAATGTAGCCTTAAAATATGGTAATGCAAGTCTATTTGTTGTGCACATTGTAAAGCATTTTGAGCCGTCTGATTGCACTGTGATGTTTAAATAAACTTAAACTATAGCCTCTATATCATGATTATGGATTTCTGAATTTAAAGCTGCTGCAATTTTTACATTTGCCATCTTCACAGAAAAATGTCCATTGGCTACCAATGCTGTGTTGTGGATGCAATCGAAAAACAGAAAGGCAGTGTACAGAATTTACAGAAGCTAAGTAAGTACTTTGAAATTCAATAAGTTCAACTTTTTTTTTGGACGGGATGAGTTTCAATTTTCATACCATTTTCAGATTTCAGAAAAGCCTGACGTTGTCTCAGTCAGCTTTACATTAGCCTTCAGCGTGCAGATGTCAAGATTCCAACCAACCATTGCAAAGACATGGCAGGCAATGATGACTTTACTTTTCCAGACAAGTACAAATGTCAGCTGTTGAATATAGCATGCTATATCCATTTAAATGTGAGCTGACTCTTAAGGTCAAGTTGCACCTTTTTTTTTCCCATGTTGATGACTTGTCAAAGCCTGACCCACCCAACTGTGTGAGGCAGCAATCTGTCCAACAATCAGAGGTCTTTTCAATTTGGACTATATTGCAATCAAAGGCTATGAACACAACCCAGTATAATCCATGAAAAATATCTTGATTGTATGCACTCTACATTGCCCACAATTTTATGGCAGAACATCCTGATTATGTTGAAAAGGTGTTATACAGCAACAAGCTTCCATGTAACCAAGAAGCTTCTACAGCCTCTCTTGGTCTTCAGTCAGACTCTGCATCTACATGTTTGCTCTGCTGGCAGAGGCAGCGTCTGAGGGGACACACACTGTGAGAGTGTAAGGCTGCTGGGCCAAGAGATCACAGAGATAAACATATGTTCACTGGCAGCCTGGAACCCTGGAGGATGGTGGCTGGCAACCTTTTAACCTCTGCACACTCACACACACACACGTTAATATATATAATACACAAACACATGGGCAAACTGGATGCAAAAGTCAGTATGCACATGCACAAACACACTCTTGGTTTCTTGTGCATGCTTAAGTACAGGTGCAAATGCATAAACACAGACCACACAAACACTGAAGGCAGTCTCACAGGAGCATAACCCCCCCCCCCACCCCCCCAACACACACACACACACACACACACACACACACACACACACACACACACACACACACACACACACACACACACACACACACACACACACACACACACACACACACACACACACACACACACACACACACACACACACACACACACACACACACACACACACACACACACACACACACACACACAGCACCCAGTCCAGCAAGCAGGCAATATTTTGTATTATTCATGAGGGAGAAAATATTCAAATAATTATGAGCTTCTGCTTCTGTGCCAAACACTATTTATGTGGTTCATACTGAGAGAGAGAGAGAGAGAGAGAGAGAGAGAGAGAGAGAGAGAGAGAGAGAGAGAGAGAGAGAGAGAGAGAGAGAGAGAGAGAGAGAGCACCTTATCCTCTTAGATAGATAGATAGATAGATAGATGTACTTTATTGATCCCAAACTGGGAAATTGTGGAAACTGGGAAACTCTTCTATTTTTGACATTAGTTTGACCATATAGATTTTTAAAGTGCATTAACCATCATAAAATTCTGCATAATATTAAAAAAATACGAAAGACAAAACATATATGGACTATTTCAACATCTAAATAAAAATGTTATAAACATATACAGGAAGAATGCCCCTGCATTTACCATAAGGAACACTTTGCCCCTCCTTCGACTAGTCTTGGCTGCTTACATCACAAATCCCATTCAAGTTCCACTGTTATAACTAAAGGAAAAGGAAACATGGATGTTCTAATTCCAATTGCACCATACAAATCAGAGATCATATTTGGCCCTTAACAGACATCATTCTGTGGCAGTCTAAGCACTACTTAACTTGAAGAAAACAAAACATCATATAAGACTGTTAGAGACTCAGAAACAGTAAGACTTGGCTGCTTAGAGAAGACAGGCTGTGCAGATATTCTGAAATATCTTTTCCCAAACATGTAAAAACTAGAAATGCCCAATATTCTAAGGTCTGACGGAAATAAAGAAAGTGTCTAAAAAATAAAGAAAATGTGCAGTATTGGCTGCTAAATATGTCAATTACACAACAAAAGAGACAACTAGAAAGGATATTTTTAAACGTGTTGGTCAGTATCTCTTGCACGTGAACACTTAGACTGTTACGTCTTTCTCCACATGATTTTACCCCTAAACAAACTGCAGAACGTCACTTCAGTAAGGAACTGTATCTCTGTGCGTCCAGATGTCACTCAACCTCCTTCACCACCAAACCAACTAAAACAAACTGGCTCAGCAGACCTCATCTTTGTTCTGTCCGTGTAAGCTGTCCATCACTTTGATTGGCAGACAAGTGTCAGAGTGAGGGAATGTCGCAGGGAGCTGGGAAGAGAGCAAAAGCCACCGCAGCAATCTCAATATTTCATCTGGACCCCTGAAGAAGGGCTCGGCGGTCTCATAGTTTAAATTCTAATCGTGTTAGGCCACAGGGGCATGTCATTTAGAAAGCCAGCCTCTGACTCTCCATCCCTCCACTTTCCAAAACAAATTATTAGAAGATTCCATTATTTCTCCATTATGCATATGTGTTTGTGTGCGGCTGGCTGTTACAGGCCGAGCGGAGGGAGCATGGGTAAATAGGCTTAGTTTAGCCCATCAGGGGCCAATACGTCTGGTCCTGGACACAGCTGGGGTCCTCAGGGGTCCTCAAATTGGTCATCATTAGGGCCATAATGCTGTTATTTTGCTTCAACTAATGCCTCAGTGCAGCTAATCAGTGTGCAAAGAGGATGCTACTGTCTCTGTTTTTCCGTCTTTCATTGCCTTTAGCCTCGATTCCACGACATAAGACCTCAGAAAAGTAAAAGATTACCCACCTATGTCTGCAGTTTGTATCACTATATATTTAAAAAGCTTAATTTAATGTGCTGGTTATTACTGAGGCCCATACAAAGGCAAAAGATTAAGTGTGGGAGTAAAATTTGACATTTCTGATTTCTCAAAGAAAAACGTAATATTTAGTAAAGCATGACTGAATATTCAGCTTTGTGGTAAGACCTTTAATCTTTTTCAAGGTCAAGGTCAAGCTTTGATCATTATCTTTAAGCTACAACAAACACTGGCGGGTGTGTTCACTCCTTTGACAACAACAATTTTGTCTGTTTCAAGATCAGCCAAAAGTGAAAGTCAGCATTTCTGGTATGGCGACCGTCATCATTGGACTTCACAACGCCACTTTAGAAACCAATTGGTGACGTCATTGGTAAGGTGGAAGAACTTATACTTACATGAAACTGGTCATGCCTGAAGGCCATAGTATTTATGATTGGAGCAATGATTACATGAAGTCAAGGGACCTTGAATAAAAAGACAAAATGTGAACGGAAGCATGTGTTTGGGGTGAATAAACTGGTAAAATAAACCTGGGACATGAATCTAGCAGACTGGGGTTCATGTCTGGTGTGAGACCAAAACATTCAAGTTGGAGTTCTTCTAACTGACTAAAAATACACAACGCGTATAACTTGACTTCACTTTCTTCCTCTAAAGTTTCCCTGATCTACAATATTATAACTGAAACAACAATCTGCTTTTCAGAACCTTAATTGCTAAGCAGTTTTGGGGGCTAAAACTAAACCAGACCAATTGGTCAGAATGTAAACCAGTGTTAACCATTACAATAGTACAATGTTGACAATTAGGGATGTTATAAAATCAAAATCTCACAATACGATAATATCGCAATAAGTCCATGGAACAATATTTATTGGGATCATTAAAATTGAAGAGTTGGAATAAAATGCCATCACTTTAACAATGATTGGACTTTGAAACAGGGTCAAATGACCTAAAAGTACCTTTTATAAAACAAAACAATTGCACCAGCTGGACCTTGTAAATAAAACAAATCATACTCACAATATAACTTCTTCTTTTTGTTTCTCCTTGACCATCCAGGGAGTGTGATATGCCCCTCTGGTGTGTGTTAATGTATTTATTCAATTCAAAGGACAATCTACACAGGCTGTTTTGTAGTAAGTGCACAGATCCGCTGATACTAAAATAAGCTGAATGTGATAAATCCATTCAACAGTTCTATATTTCGTATTTCCCTGCTGAAAGCAAGCTGTGACATCAGTCTCAGGCTGCCATGGCTTCTAAATGGCCCTTACATGTCAGCTGATCACTGATACAGCCTCTGATTGGTCGATAGACCATCTATGAAACTATTTCACTATAATTTAAACATAAATCATCACGGATTACCTTCATTTTTGGAGGGATTCGATGCTGACTGTCTCTGATATACACTGATCTTCTCAGTGGGATAGAAAAGCGCCTGCATGTAGCAGTAACACAGGGAGTTTATCAGCGGAAAGCTGCTGATCTCACAAATTATTATGAATTGTATTTACAGCAAGTTGCTATGTTGTACTGTTCTATTTTTAGAGCTCATATTTAAAAGACAACAATTGCATGTTATACACGACAGTATCAACCTCAGAACAGCTGCAGCATCCACAATTTAAAAAATTGGCTCTCTGTTTTCCCTCCCAACTAACCCTGGTGTACGTCATTTTTGCTGAACTGAGGCAGCCAGTGGAGCGCATAGGGTGATGGTCTCTGTAGTTCCCACTTCTGTTGACTTTGCTCACCTGCAGCTGAAACTAAATGACACCTTTTGCCCGGAAGACCTGCCGTTTCATACCGTCACAGGTCCATGACAGTATTGAGACACTTTTGTTCTAGCGATATTGCATAATTGACAGCACCGTTACATCCCTAATGACAACTGATGATGTGCAATTTAATGCTCTGATAATACCTGATGGCGGTGCAGAAACCTTTTTTAAAGCGTTCTCTGTTGACTGCATTTTGTAACAAAAATGAGTGTGACGGCTGAATCATGCAGGGTTTAAAGAAGTGCACACATGTGAGGCAATGCTGGTTAAGTGTGATCGTTTTATTTGTTGGGCCTCAAACTATAGTTTTTCTTTCTTACCTTCTTTCTAACTTTCATCCCCATTGACAAAAGAGAACAACACACACACAATAAAGCCACCCTCCATGGACATAATCAGAATAGCATAAAACAAACTGTACAAAAGGTCTGTCCATTCAATATAAATGAGCGCAGAGGGAGTATTCCAGATCATGACAGATATAAAGAGAATTGTGTTGCATTAGGCGATAATCCATATTTCTACAATGTGTCAGGGTTATTTTTGGCAATGTCAGCTGGATGTTTTTAACTGCCTGCATATTTATAATGTCATGTTTTTTATTTTACAGCCTAGCACAGATTTCCTGCAGTTGCAGGGCCATAATCATGGTCAGTTCATAACTCACCAGGGATTATTGATGCACTTTCACATCAGCATTACATATCCCATTTGGTGCAGCAGATGCTATTAGCCAATGCATCTTACAGTATGAGGGGTAAATATATTCTCAGTGTGGGCCTATCAAACCATTAAAAACTGGCAGCATTGGTACTTAAAGGACAGTCAGGGAAAAGAAACAGGGCACCAGTGATACAGGACAGTTCAATTGAATAAATGATATTCATGACAAATTGCTTCTATAAAAGCAAATGATATCACTACTACATAAGAGAAAGGACACATAAAACAGGTGAATGATAGAAGGTTGCCCCTTACTTTTGCATAATCCCTTTTTATGTTTCTTTATTATTGTTATCCATGCCAAACACATTTTTTTTGCACTTGTTGATGACTTAAGGCCCTGACACACCAAGCAGACGACAAAGAAATAGTGGCGACGAAGGGATGCCATGTCTTGGCCAAAAAGTTGGAATTGAACACACCGCAAAGACTACAACAAACCACCACATACGTTCTGCGCATGCGTGAGAGGAAATAACTTTCCATGCCAGCAGGCAGAGGTAGTCTGTAATCGTCATCCCAAAAAGGGGAAATTGGAAGAGGACGGAGAAGAATGTGGATATATAAACCGTTGCTATGATACGAGAAGACACACCGATGTCGCTCACCACTCGTAATATAGGTACTTCTAATCGGGAGTAATGTATGATAAAAAGTTGAAGTCGTTTACTTGCTTTCGTCACTTCCGTTTTTCTTCTCGAGCACTGATTCGCTTAGCTGAAAGGCCAATCAGTGCGATTCCTCTCACCAAGTGCGCAGACGCCGACCGACGCCGATTCAACATGTCGAATAAGCCGAAAAAAAGGCAGACGGGGTAGCGATGGAGCTGAAAACACTGCAAAAACTAGGGCGACGATCTCTCATGGACCGACGGCCGACGATCTCCTTGGTGTGTCAGGGCCTTTATGCATCTGCAACTTTTGCAAATATGACTGCCTTTTTTTTTATCTTACTTGAAAAATTATTTTTTTATATCAGGCTGTTGATTTAACAAAAGGGCAACTTTTTATTTATTTAAACCTTATATCAGTAATCTCATGTTTTATGATAAGTTATAAATCTGGATGATGTTATCCATGTGTGTAACATGTTGAAACTTCTCTCAGATGGACATCTGATTTGTTACTTCACTATAGGGAAAATCATAAAAGGGTCTGCGGTACATTGTACCATCAAAACATGGAAAAGATGTTACTATTGTACAGCGCACGTCTAACTTTGCTTATTAAGATGTTGGTCATTTTTACAAGTTCTTTCGTATATATTTTTTTGAATGTATATTAAATTTGGTGCACTTTATTTTTCCACACCAATCAAAACTTAAAAAAGAGCTATAGGCTTTTCAAATAAAATAATATCAAAACAAAAAACTAACTGCTGCTGTGAATAAAAAGCCCAAGTGCAAAATGTTTTTATGTGGCAGCAACATCACCCCATCACATGACAAAAAACATGGGAGAGACATGTTACGCCACACACTGCAGATCAGCTACAACCATCACTATTCAGCTCCCTCATCTCTCACACTGCACAATGTGGATCCTTCTGTCAGTAAATCAAGTCAGAGGGGATCATTTAGACCTAATGGCTACACTACAACCGGACCCCCTGTCTATCCAACAACAAGCCCCTCAGCATTGCAGCCCGATGTGGCAAAGTGTCACCTCTGAAAATTAGCCATCAAGCGGGGGCAATTTTCCCCCGAGCTAAATTGCTAAATAAGTAGCGAGGCTGTAATAGGTAGCAATCTGGGGCTAATCTGATGAGATCATTTGGAAAACGTTGGACTGGGGGTTGAGAGGACGGGAGGGGAGGTCTGTGTGTATGTGTGTGAGTATGCATGCATGAGTGAATTGTGTTAAAGTTGTGTGTGTGTGTGTACCGAAATCAGTGTGTGTTTGTATGCATGAGTCTGTGTATTTACAGGTGTTCTACTGTGACAATCGAGCCTAAGAAAAATTCTTTATGGTATCTGTGTGTGTGTGTTTACATCCATGATTGTATACAGATCGTGTTTGTGTGTAAACGTTTGTATGCTTGTGTGTGTGTATATGCATTAGCTAAGTTTCTTCTTTGCTAATGCTGTTACTGAGGAATCGTGTGGACACAGCTGGAGGGTCATGTGACCAAAAACGTATAGCAGGATGCATTACTGTGATACTGGGTGTGTTTGTGAGCATAAGTGTGTGTGTGTGTGTGTGTGTGTGTGTGTGTGTGTGTGTGTGTGTGTGTGTGTGTGTGTGTGTGTGTGTGTGTGTGTGTGTGTGTGTGTCTGAGGGTGAATATTACTGTCGACGGGCACCAGATGCCAGCTGGCAGGGGCACAAAGGGAATAGATGGGGAGTGGGGTTGAACAATTACTGTTATTCATAGCTGAGCCAACAGAGAAGGTCTTTGCCATTAAGAAGCACACAGGGCCGGATTCATGCAGATACGTGTGGATTTAGAGGCATACAAACAGGAGAAAATAGCTGTCGCTCTTCCACTGGTGGTAAATACACAACTTCACTAAGACCTTCACATGTGTGTAAGCAAACACACATCCTCTATCTCCAACACACATACAAGACTGGTTGTTGTTTTTTGCACTTTCTTTAGGCAATTACAAAAAAAAAAAAAAAAAAAAACAATGTCTCACAATTCTCTCAAAACAAACTCACTGCTTAAAAAAAAAGACACAACCACAACTTGATTTACACTTTTGAATGATTTAGGTTCTTATGTTACTTACACAATGGAGGGGTTTCCTTTGTTTCAATAGTTAAGTTACTTCTGGATGTACAACCTAATTTTCTCCTAACCCACTTTTGCTGAGAACTACAGTAATTGTTATTAAGTTCAATCAGAATGGGGTCAGTACTGGAAGCCACTCGGCCCCCTGTTTAGTAATTAACATTTCACAGTGAATATCTCATTACGGCAGACAAAGGTTGCTAATGGAGGCTCGGCTAGTGAAAAAATGTGAAGCAACAAAGAAAGCCCCCCTTCCAGTTTAAGTCTGGAATCAATCATGGAATTCACCAGTAGCTGCGTAGAACTGGATGTGCTTAAGTTCCTTAATAACTTAACCGTGTAATGTTGGCAGAAGAAAACACATGGTATATTGCTTAGATTTTAAACTGTCATTCTATCATGATGATACAAATCTTTATACAAGTCCTCTGCTTCTGTGAACCTCCACTCTGTGGTAGCATGGAGTCTGTTTTTAGCCATGCTAGCAGCTCTGTGGATGGTAACGTTGGTCAGTCTGTCCACACTGAAATAACCCAACAACTACTGGTTGGTGTGAGTTGCTATTGGTAGCCAAGAGCTAAATCTTAGAAGACTCGAGTGCACTCTTACGCACATTTGAGTCCATAAATACATGTCAACTTTTTTTTCAATCATGCAATGTTTGATCTTAACTGCAAAATATTTAATTATGACTATACACTTAGCACTTAAAATTTAGTAATAAAACACTTATTCACAGCAAAACCTACCTTCACTCACACAGCTTATCAAATGACAAATCTGTAACATTTTCATCATTTTACAATGTCAGCATTTAGAATCAATGCAGGCTTCAGTCAAGTCTTATTCATTTAGAAAACAATATGAGACATGGCATCTCTGTGTGCGCAGTGTGTAAACAGCCCTGCAGTCTCATACCCTTATATGGGCATAAAAGAGGGGTTTGCTATGCTACTAAGAAAAACATGCAAAAGCTTCCAGTTTACAAGGACATGGCGTTCATCAATTTAAGAGTACAGATGCGTACAATTCCACTGTTGAGGGACACGTCATGAATCCGACGTAGGCTTTTCTTAAGTAATTCCTTAGAAACAGATTTCAAGAAAAAACTTAAGAAGATGTTGGTGAATGAAGCCCAATCACTTTTTATCTCGCACCATTTTCACATCAAAGTTTATATTCCTCAAATGGCCAGCATTACAGTCAAACAGCAGTGGCTGGTAATGTACTTGCTTAATGTTTTTTAGAGTTCCCCTACAAACATAGTTAACTGGTCCAATAGGGAATTCTTTTTAATCCTAAAAGCAGAGTATGAGACAGTAATGATCATTTACATTCTGAATTCTTCTGCCAAATATCAATAAAAAAAGTGCCTTTGTGTGCGAGTCCTGTGTTGACTCTCTTTGCTCGTTGAAATCTTGGCTTGTGTTTAACTTTAAATGCAATACAAACTTCTGTGCATCCATTATTGGTGTTTCACTTACATATCATTTGCTGTGGACTTGACCATTGTGGTTTAAACCAACAACAATACAAAATAAAAACAAAAAGGCTTGGCAACGTCCAACATGCTACTACGAGTGGGCAGAGACGTTTGATTTCTTTACATTTTGAGTGTATATTTATACATTTTTGATTTCGATTACCAACAAACCCTCTGACTGGAATCACAAACTAGCCTGTTTGACACACAGCACCTCATCATGAAGGGTTCATTTTAGAATGAGTTAAGTGTACGCCATCTCCTTTGGGAGCATCTGTGACAATACTGTTACTTTTAATATCATCCTCTGTGTAGGTCAACAAAAAAAGATGGACAAAGACAAAAGGTAGAAAAAGGAGGTAGTTATACGCACATCATGTAGGTGCAGGGCAATGCAAGCACAGCAAACTGAGAAAGAAGATAGGCCCGCACACTTGCTCAAATGCCACAAAAAAGGTTTTTATTAATCACAATGTTTCGACCAGAGGTCTTCTTTAGGTGATGGAGATGATTTTTTAACACAGGAGGGGTACCACACCGATATATATAGATGTTCACACCAATAGGCTGAAAGGCACTTTGATGGCAGTTGTGGTCAAAATATTCAAACCTTTTTTGTGGCATTTGAGGAAGTGTGCGGGCCTATCTTCTTCCAAAGACAAAAGGTACACATTTTTCAAGGTGGACTGGCCAGTTGATGATTCAGTGTAGACACTGCGTTTTAAAAACTGGTATCTGTTCTGCAGGTAAATGTCATTCAGTTAGACAGCTCAGTGTTTAAGTCTGATGTTGTCCAAGCTGACTAAATGTAAAAATCAGGATATTATAGCTTTCATGAAAAACATATCCAGGTTTGATACCCATCTAAGCAGACAGAAGTCAGATGGTTAAACATAATCAGTGATTATCTTTCTTCAAAGGGACTTTTAGGGGACTTGACTTGCTGCACTTTGGTTTAAAACTGAAGCTAGGAGTGATAATAAAAAGGGAAAGAGAAATTGGTATAATGTCTCCTTTAAATGGAGTTTAGAAGCCATTCTTACAGTAAAATACAGACATTCAGAAAGGGGGAAAAAATCAGCTTGAAATAGACACACCATGATCTAACCTCATATGCTTCTAATATGGTGAAATACAATGTACTCACATTTTACCCCCTGCCAAGAACAGGAAAATGACTGTCAGTCTCACTTTTCTTTAAGCTTATCTCTCTTTCTTCTCCGTACGAATGGAGAGTCAGAAAGGTTGTGCGTTTGGAAGACTGCCTCTATTGAAGAAGCCCCTTCTTTGATCTGCCTTCTTCGACCTATGCTAGACCTTGGAGGCCTCATTTCCCTTGATAACAAGACAAAGAGGGTAAATGTGTTGATAGTGGCAGACGGGGCTGGAATTCTGGGCAAATGTGTCAAATTAGTTCTCACGTCTGGGCCTCATTCCTCTCCACCTTGCTGTGATCTTTTGCTCCCTCTTCTCCACTGCTCTTTACACCCCATAGTCATTCCATCCCTCCATGCTCCCACATAGGTTGCTCCATTCCTCCTGTGACCCTGTCCCTCAGTTCTCGCTCCTCCTATACATCCATACTTAGCAAGAGAAGGATTAGCTTAAATGATAAAAAAAAAAACAGGAAAAAGAGATACTGAAGGGGATACAATAAAAAGGATAGTTTTCTTGTCTGCATGCAAACTAAATCTGAACTTCTGTTTTTCATTTTATCTTCTCAGGAGGCAGGACATGACATGAATCAAGCACTAACTAAGTCTCAGTCATTACATTTATAGGAACAGTTAGGTCGAGCTACAGTTATAGCTGGATTAGGACATTTCATTGAACCACTGTCCTTGTCCCAGTATACAACCATTGGAGGAGAATCAATTTATGGACAAAAGTATGTCTAACTCCACTACAGTAGTTGGGGATATGCCCCCTTTCAGCAGGTAACTATTAGACTTTCTTCAAGGTGAGCTAATACGTCTCATACAAAACAATCTACAAACAAGTTAGCTAGTGGGTTAATGTTCTACTTGCATCCATCCACTAAAATATGTTTATCTCATCAGCCGACATAAATTGTGTCTCCTCATTCGTCCAAAAAAAGTGCATGGTTCACAATCGTCATGTTGATACCTTCTACCTGGTCAAGTCTGGTGAGGGAACCTTGGAGCATCTGCAGAATGTCTCCTTTGGGTCAGATTGTAAAAACAAGAGTGAAAAAGAACATGCTGACAAGAATAAAAGAGTATGAAGCAGCTCATTACATTCATAAAGATCAAACTGGTTTCTCTGCAGTAGTATAGTATAAACATTATCATCCCCACCCACTGGCTCGAAGTTACTGGAACTGATTACTACTTGCTGCGTTCCCACTATAGGATCACCCCTGACCTCTTGTGGAAATTTTACCAGGGGGTCGGGCTGGGAAAAGTGCGGATGAGTTCAGGGTGAAAAACTTGTCTCTTTGAGTCAGATACATTTGGGAAATGTTTAGGATGTAGTGCATGTGTGAAAGGGGCTAAAGAGATCAATTTCTAATCATTGACCAAAAAACGAGTACAACGTATGTTTGATTCTACTCGTTTGCTTATCGAAGTATGTTTTGAGCTTCATGAGATTAATGACTAGATTTAGTTGCAGTTTTTATACAGCCAGTGAGTGTTATCTTTGTTTGACCAAGAAGTCAAACAGAGATTTAATGTCCCTCATCCAAAATCTCTTTAGGTTTCAGCAACTTAAATGCTTAAAGGTATTCTGTGGATCTTTGACCACTAGTAGTGCTAATGAGCATTTTTGAAGGGATTCACACAATTCAACAGTTGTATTAGCATATATCTATCTCTATCTCCTTAACTTATTGTTTGTAAACTGTTTATTAATCATGTAATGTTTATGATGACGTGTGCTGCTGCCCTCTTGGCCAGGTCACCCTTGCGAAAGAGATCTTGATCTCAATGGGTTAATTACCTGGTTAAATAAAGGTTAAATAAAAATATAAAAAATATATATAGACAGGTTCTTAAAGTAAATACTAGAGGTGACAAATTAAATACTGTTGACAGAAGTTTTTTAAATGTCAACATTTAGAGTTAGTGTATGGTGTCCAGATACGTAGATAGATTTCTTGTTACAATGTCTCTCCCATGTTCATTAACAGCACAATCCAAGTGGCACTATGCCAAAAATAAATTACATTTAGTTCTAAAAAAACTTGAATTCAGGGTGACAGGGTTGCAAAGAGCCATCTGTAATTGGGGCTCGTTTACAGGGCACAATACTGAATATTTCAGAGAGGACTTTCATGTGTTTTATTTTACATTGTCACTTTGATAAAGCTATGGGAAAAGTGCCAAAATCAAATGATACCAGATTCTCTCACTGGTGTGGCTAGCCTACAGTTTGCGTGTCTGTGTGTGTGCTTTATGTGTTATTGATGGAGAGGGGGAAAAAAGATAGTAAAGACTATGAGAGAGGGTAAACACAAGGAGGCATACGCCGAAGTGTTTTGGTGTGTATGACCAGAGGACATTCTCCTGTGTGTCCTCCCAAGTTCCCGTGTTTGCCTCAGTTGCATTCTCGCCCACAGACCCAGTTATAAAGCATAGGCTCACAGCCTTTATGTGATACCGTATAAAACCTCTCAGTAATGTGCTCTGTGCTTCCAGCCAAACCCCTGAGCAAGGTTATAGTGCTAACATGTACTGTATGCTTTATTTATGCATGAGCCACCCTTCTGCTATCCCGGGAATTCTGATTCTTTTCCCGCGATAAAAGTTGCATGGCCTAACCCACTCCAAAGGGAGTAAATGATTTAACACCAAGGCTTACTGTATGGTAAGCAAGCAGCTAATGTTAATTCAGCCTTTTTCTGATAGGGTATCAAGTAGGGGGCTTTGATACATTTACCCTCCTGTCCCCTTTTAATATGTGGAGGCTATACGGGGGCAGAAATGAGGGAGCCCTGCCGTGTCACGCTACATGTCATCACAGGCAGTAAATATTTAGCTCTGAAGATGTTATGTCAGCTTGTGAGGGAGGGGAATTTGTTATAAAGACGTTAAGTGAAGTTTTTTTTATTAATATATTATCAGTCAGAAAGTGCAGCATTTTGAAAATGTTGATCATCCAAAAATAAAATTCAAATTTTAAAAGTTCTATATGTATTTGATCTGTACGTATCGATGCATATGCATATTTATGCAATTGCAAATGTGCATTTATTTGTACCACAAGGCCTGTGCTAATGTGTTTACGAGCTAGCACACCCTCCCCTTCCCCTGATCAGGACTGAGGCAAAGGAGGCCATGTGTGCTACTAAGCTAAGCCCCCTCCCTTACCGCATCAGAAGCGCTTCAAAAATTCAAATCAACATTAAAATAGTTTTATGTGTAAGTAAGATTCGGTGAACTCCATTATTTTCCCCACTATTTGCTTGAATAATTCAGGGAAGATGGCTGAATTATGGATAAAGTGTACAGTTTGAAGAACGGGTTCATGTGCAGCCCGGGGCTAAAGCCGGGCTTTAATGATGTCTGGAGATGGTGGACGGGAGGAGGGAGAAGTCGTTAGCTTCACAGTCATTTTCTCCAGGATTAAAAACACGCCCTTAAAGCAGCAGGGTGGACCAGTAAACTGAGGGGGGGGCAGAGAGGAGGGAAAATCTTAAATTCTGCAATTTTGGAATATTCACTGATTCATACTCTCATGAGGACGAGTAAAGAACGAGAGGAGTATGGTATGAGAAAGTTATTTTTAAAAACACTTGATTGGTAATATCATCATGTGACCATTTGCTTTATCATTTACAAAATCAAAAGGCATCAGATTTGATGCTGATTATGTCATTTGTACGGCAGGAACAACATTTCATTATTAAATTCTGAATGGGTTTGAATAATATTTTCAGTTTGCTTGTTGTAATCGTCGTCTTCTTTGACTTTTATTTGACAAATAACAAAAGAAAACCTACGAGTGCAACATCATTCAGCCTTTCTCAGAAGGGGAACCTTAAAATAATCACAAAAACTTTTATATGTAGCAATCAATAATCACTATTTAAACAATAATATTCAATAGATCACATTTATAATTAAACTTGTTATATGCAGGAGCTTATGTTAAGCTGTACACCCAGAGTGCCTTGATCGTATAGATTTAATTTGCACATAAAATATTGTGTGAATGTTAGAGTTCAATGTATACATAGCACCAACATTAGCCACTGCATTGTGATCTCTTCATCTACTACCCTTTATATAGGTCTGGATTCTTTACCCTGGCACAGCGAGGATTTATACTATTAGCTGGTAGCAGTGACATCCAAAAACACACACTTACCCGCTCACACACATAAACACCCTGCACCCGCCAGCAGGGAGTCTTCCTGTTCCTACTCACTCCAACAGAGAAGTCAAGCACAGTCGACTCTCCTAATTACACACCTTCCTCTAATTATCCAATCATAAAGCCATTAGCAGTCTCACACCATATTAACATGGTCCCGCCTACATGCCAATTTGTGCAGTGCCAAGAAGGAGCAACTGGAAGGAGGTTTTTCAGCATTTAACCTTACCAGCATGTAGGAGAAGACTGTGCTTTACTTTGATCTTGACACAAAAATAATCAATTTTTAAGGGGATTTAACAGCAACCCATAGTGTGGTTTTGTGTTTTTAAATACATGTTCATCGGTTAATTTAAATCATTTAAAGAATAAATAATTGTACTAATAATACCTTGAATTGTGTACCATCATATAGCAGATTATACTCATTCTGGTGGGAGATTATCACTTTGTGCTTTCAGATTCTTGCAGAATCGCGCACCCACACTAGCATAGTTGTCCTGTACCGTGGTTAAGCACGATTGCCCCCCCTCCCCATTCCCTCTGCTGGCCTGCACTCACACTGCTCCAGGACTAAACGGGCCTGAGCACGGTTAGTCTTGTACATAAGGTCGAAATACAACACATGCATGGCTTTAGGTAATTATGAAGCCTCCTTATTTTACAAGACAATCGGACTAAAGAGAAAAAAGAAGAAAAAAAAGTGTGTGTGCTGTCGGGTCCGCGTCCGCACTTCAAAGACACGGAGAACAACACAGCGACTTTACTGACTTTGTGGCTTATTTTGAATGATTTTAGTCAGATGCAGCCGGGACACTCCGGGATTTCTCCATAATGAAGGCTGTCAACGTTGTGTACCCGCGTGCTTGTGCTCGTGCATGAACTGTACCGGGCCAAAGCACACCTCTTCGGAGTGTGCCAGAGCAACGGAAGTGTACCGTGCTTGAGCACGGGTCGGAGCACTCACACTAGTCAATCAAGCTGGACTTTAGGGGTAAAGCGTGCTTGGGCACGGTACGGATTGCGCCCTTAGTTCTAATTCCCAAGTCATTTAATACGGCAGCTTGTTCAGTGACCTACAGTAGGTTTTAAATATATGACACTGTAGAGACACTTCTAGCATCATGGCCTTGGAGGTTTACGCTTATAGTAAATTATGTCATTGAGAAAATAGATTTTAACTTTGCAAGATTAAATAATGCTCAAAGGGATCATGTTATAGCATTTATATATATGTTTAAATATGCACAAAAAAATGCAAAAAGAAAACTAAGGAGAAGGTCAATCCTGATGAATCTATTATTGATATGTGTTCAGTCCCGGCGGCATGTTGTGCAACAGAGTATCCAGATTGTTCCCTCCTTTATTCATACCCATCAGAGGTATGGCAGGTTATTGGAGGGAATGGGGCGGATGTAGAAGACACAGAGCACAGATGTTGGCCCAGCTGCGGCGCCGAGGAGATGCTCGGGTTAACGGCTAGCACTCGACGTGCACAGACTGTGTGAGAAGGGATACAGGGGAGTTAGCTGTAGAACTAGCTCATCCACCTGACTGGTTTGGAAGTCGAAAGCAGAGGTCAAATCTACACAAGTAAATGAAATGAGAGTAATGTAGAACACTATGGGTACACTAAAAGCATGTAAAGTAATAAGTTGAGTTAAGTTGCAGGCTCCACTGTGATTTTATGTACAGTTCCTTATACTCTCACCCTTATCATTAAGCCTAAAATCTAAGGTAACTAAGATATTTGCTCTTCTTCTTCCATGGTTCTACTTTGGCATCAGTGAAAATTGTTATGTTATGTCAGGGCTTCCAATTTCAGGATTTCTGAGATTTCATGGATATTTTCAACTCCCTTATATTCCCTTTTGCAAACATTTGCAGTAAAAAAATACTCTCTCTTCTCACACAACATTTTCAAATTGAAGTTTAATCACTGGAGATATTCCTGATAAAACATTTACTTCCTTAGATTCTCTCAGAAAAAAACCTTGTTTTTCAACATCCCATTAAGTCCAGAGCTGTCTCGATCCGTACAGCTGATGGTCTCGGGCAATAGGTCCTTCAGTGCAACGCTTTAATAGACTCCAGCAGAAGCTTTGGCAGAAAGTCGAGCCAAGGCCAGGAACGAAACTGAGCCTGTCAACATTGGCAGAGGCACAAACAAGCCCACAGAAAAACTGTACCACCATACAAAACATGGAGACAAATCCATTCATTCTGCCTCACAACAGCAACTCCAAACACTGGCTGCACAATGACATTGTTTTATTTGATGACTCTCTCAGCCTGAGAAAACATCCTCATTATCTGACCACACGAGCAAGGTGACGGAGAATAATGGTGCTTTGTCAGAATTGATCCATGCCCAAGGTATGGACTGACAATGGAGGATGTCAGCGTCTTGTTTTTATAAAGCCACACAGCTGTTCCCCCTCCCCTCTGCACACAATCAAACCTCTGCCATTCAGTGCCACAAACCAATAAACGCTGCCTTTGTTTCAGCTTGACACCATTGTTTTGTCTTCATGAAGATTTTTCTTCTTCGGCACAGTGTTTTTCTGTTTCTTTTCCAGCTGGAAGGCAGAGTTTCTCTCCTTTTTAACATGGTTTTGACTCATATTTGATTTTTTTCTCCCTGTCCTGCTGCAGACCCTGATCTACATGTAGACCAGAAATTGAATTAAATACACGCAGCATGTACCAGTGCGGAAAGGACAATGAGACTACTTTATAAGTACTAAATAATCCTTATAAGGTACATAAAAGAAAAGATTTTCTGGGTCTAAAAAGTTAACTCTCTGCAGCCTTACAGCGTGCTCAAATTCCTAAATATAACACAGAAATCTTAACATTGCGTAGTTTCAAACAGACTTCAGCTCTGTCTGTGTTGACAGTGTTCACACCCTGCGGTCAGCAGAATAATAAACCGGTAATCATATCTGAGAATGTGATCGGTTTCTTCTTTTGGTATGCAAGCCAAGGGTAGTCTCTAAAAGAGAAGAAGAAGATAGCATCACATCAAACTGACCTCAAAACCACAGTTAGGTTCAGTGCCAACAGACACGGAAACAGAGCAGGAGAAAGCCAGAGGCACACCCATGAAAAGAAACAGACAAGAGACACGCAAGAAACATAGACAATGAAAAAATAGATTAAAGGCTTCCATATGTTTAGTAACTTGTAAAATATTTGCTGTGTTGAAAGTTTTTTACAAGTTAAAGAAGAGGACTGTACTGCTGTACAGCTTCCCCCTGTTAGCGCACTAACTGGCTTCTATAGGTTTTGTTTAACATGCGTCTTCAATTAATTGAATCATTGCAAATGTCATATCTGTGTCAACACTATACTGTAAGTAAAATAGCCCCAAATAACACTGTTCATAATTTACCATCTTCAATCACTTTATGTACAGTTTGTGGAAAATAATCACTCTAAAACTCTAAAACTCATAATGAAATCAAAATAATCGTGGCCTACTTAAATGCACATAGCAAACCAAACTGTGGATTAGTGCTTTGAATGACCTCAGCTGAGCAGCCACCACACCTCATCCCTCCCTGCCTGCATCTCCTCCTCCTCAGCCGCTCTCTCTCTCCTCTTTTTGGAGCGGTGTCGTCCCCCCGTCATCTTCAGGTCATAATGTAACATGACACCAGCGGTTGCAACAAGGCCGGCCAGCCAACCCGAGCGTTTAAGACCAATGAATATCATTTGCTCCCGGTAGGTTCCCTGGCGCTTTCAGACACTGCCACCGCCAGACTGAATCAGCGTTTGCGCCTGTCATGTCTCTGACGTGATAGAACACACACGGACACGCACAGACACACGTGCACAACAGGCCACGCACACCCATAGATATATATATATAGTGCATGAAAACAAACAGAGCTGCACCACGGCCTGCAACTCTTTCAAAAAAAAAAAAAAGAGACTCTGCTCAAAAGACAGGCACACTCACATCAGCACCCACTGCTACACACACACACACACACACACACACACACACACACACACAAATACACACACGATATTGTCTGCCTCCAGAGACCATTTTGTTGTTTTTGATGCTTCTGTCATCCCCAATACGCTTCACGCTGCTCCTACAAATCCACTGATTTCTCACATCTCACACTTCTTATGCCCTTTAAAAAAAACTTTCAAACGTTATCACCATGCAAACCACATTAGGAGCCTTTACAGGTGCAAGCAGCCTTGCTGAGATCCCCTCCCTCATTAGGGGGATTAAAAGAAGGGGCTGCTTCTCCAGGGTTAGAAACAGCCACAATAACCCCCCTCTCACCTCAGCTCTGGTTTCCTGGCTTAGACCGCTGTTTAAATTCCCTCCTGCCTCTGAAAATGTCCTCCCTGGGGATCCCCGGGGCTTTGATCATTGGCCCCCAATGGATGCACCCGTCCACCTCCACCCCCTCACCCCACCCAACTCCCTACCACTGGGGCGAATAAGAAGGCTGAAGGGGGTCAGGGGTACAATGCTGGAGATAAGAGAGAGGAGGCAGAGAATGAAAGGGGAGGGATGTCTTGTAAAGATCAAGTGGGGTTTGGTTAAGGGGTGGATAAGTGGGAGGATGGGCTAATGAACCCCTCTAATGCTCCCCCCTCCCCTCAAACACACACACAAACCTAGACTAATTACCTGCCTGATCTGGTGCAATGATGGCACCTGCACTGAGAGGTCAAAGCCTGCAGTTGGGATGTGCTAACAACCTTGTTAGGGAATACCTCATATTAATGAGAGCTAATCATGCAGCATATTTAGTTTCATGCTAATAGGGCAGCATGTAGGCTTTAAAGATCACTAGTAATGCATGGGCCAGGCTGTGTCTTTTCATCTTGAAAGTAGCACCGCACTGGACGTTGGCTTTAAAGGTTGGGTTGTGTGTTAACCCAATCTTATACGACTGAATGTATATCATGCAATGGTAGAGCAATTATAATCAGTATTTGACATGCATGAAGTACTGCTAAGGGTCATAGCATTGGCTAAATGTGAGTACATGAAGACAGATTTGATTTTTACAGAAATCTGCAGCTGTAATTAATAAATACTTTAAGAGACTCAAATCTCATTTCCAATGAAAGTACAAGGATTTTTGATTCAGGCCTTTTTGGGTTTCCCCATTCAGGACCCTGGTCTGAGCTCCTCTCCATCGATATGACCATAAAGCAGTTTTACATTAAACATACTGTACAGTATATATGATGGAAAATCTGTTCCCTGACGTACAAGATATCAAAGCAGATCATACTGTAGATAGAGGAGCTTCCAAACTGATATCTCATCAAATTAACTTTGATGAAGATAAAAAATGATGCTCTGATAAAAAAAAAAGTGAATGTATGACAAGAGCAAAGAAGATTCTCTTCTCACTTTCAAGAAACAACAGTGCCCGAGGCTCCAAGCCGTGACCAAACACAAAGTTTTCAGAGGAAGTGATGAAGTAAATTGGGGAAAATTTGGGAGGGAAAGTGAGATCAAGGAGCCATTTTTTATTCAGTAAAAGAGTACCCAGACAAAATGTTTTCTTTCAATGTTTCAAAATGTCAGGTGAGCCAATTTGGACTGAATTATGTTGGACATAGAAGTCTGGAATTCGCACATAAAGCCCCGAAATGTGGAAAGAGACAAGGTGCTTTGTGCTCTTCAGCCTCACCTTATCATACATTTAATCTCCATAAAATAACAGTTTCATGAATACTGATAGACTTAAACTATGCTGATGAGAGAGATTATCTTATCTCGCAAAATAAAAGCTCTTTTTCTTCATCTAACATTCCTTACACATTGACGCTGAGCACACATAGAAGAAATAGTTCAAGACAAGATTGTTTTATTTTTAGTGTTATGCTTATTCTATTTCTGGGGCAGTGTCTGAAGAGTATTGGCAAACTGTTAAATCAATGATCATTGACCGATTTTTGTTTTTTAATTCTTGGACACATTGAGGCAAGCCATTTCCCAATTTTTACACTCTTTATGCTAAGCTAAGCTAAGCTAAGCAAGACAGCTTTCTGATGTAGCTCAGTATTCAGCATGTGCTAGTTTGGGAATCTCTTCAATCACATAAAAATACTGTCCATTTGTTATGTGGGCACAGACACTTTAGTTGTGAAGTTTTTTTTCATACCATAAAATGGTACAGTGTCACTTACCATAACTAACATTGGAATCCTTCAGGATTAAAGGGGTTCCATCTAACTGACTGTAGATCAGAAAATGCTGAATCATCTTTTCATATCAAACCATTCACAGCGTCTTCTGCAGTGACAAGCTGAATATTAGCATACCTTGGCCGTCTTTCTAACATAATTTACACCTGCTGAGCCTTATAGTCAGGTGTAGTACTGTTATGTACTGCAATGACTTGGTAAGGTTGAGAAAAACATTGTGTTATTTAAAATCTTAAAGGAAACTTTTAAAGAAGAAGTTAATTGATATGTGTTTTGCATGTGACGTAACTTAGGTCAGTCTAAATAACTCTCATGCAGACACAAACCCCCGTCTCCTTGTTGAAAGTCCTCCATGATTGGCCAGTCTCTCCACGCTAACCACCTGTTGAGGAGCACTTTCTTGCCCTTTGTAAAAGCCTTCAGGGTTTAAAAATGAAGCCAATACAGGAGGTGCAAAAGTGCTTATTATTCATTTGATTATGTGTCTGCCAGTATAGGAGTCAGGATTGCTGTGGATGGTATTGGCTTCTTTAGTTTGATAAATAATCATCTGTATCCAGCCACCACTAATAATAAAACACAAGAGATTGAAAGTGGTTTGAAACACATTGGTGAATGTTAGTGTCCAAAAAAAAGAGATGTGGACAGCTAAAGTAAAGCAAAAAAACATCAAACTGTCGCCTGCGTACAAACAGAACAGTGCTAAACTGTAATCTGCCAGAGTGAGATCATCAACAAGACATATGTATGAAGCAGGTTTGATACCAAAAGGACTCACTCCAGATGAATTGTCACCATCCAGAAACAACCAAAAGTTTCTAACTGCCAGACTTGAACCTGAGGCCTAAGTCAGCCTCCTCTGTAAATGGGCACCTGCACTGAGCGTGGCTAAGTATTAACCTTCTGCGTTTGATGCTAAGTGCTCGTTTGGGTCCTTGAGGTCAATTCATTTTCAAATGCCAACCATCTGAATTCAAATACACAAATTACTCCCACATATCATAACATTAAGATAGATGAGCCAACTTAACGCATCTCATCCCTCCAGCTTTGCAGACAATGCCCCGCTAAACAGCTCTAAACAAACTCTCCAAAAGCCCTGATGAATAAGTGAAGGGATAAAAGCTACATCGATACCATTCCAACGCATTAACGTGCCAAATAAATAAATAAGTGGTGATGTGCGGGAGGGGGGAGTAAGCGAGGAGGTGGTGGGAGGCGTTTGCACATTCTTTTGTACACTGAATCTATCTTATCGGAGCGTGTAAAAATAGCTTGACAGAGGCTAATTGTGCTCGATGCTGAATAATGGATCACAGCGGAGAGGGCCTTCCTGGAACTGGGACGGGCACGACTGTTCCCTGCTGAACCTTTGGGTTCCTCTCCCTGCTTTTGCCCTCAGGTAAGAAATCTGCCACAACTCCCCCTCCTCATTTACCCCAACTCTTTTTTTTTTCTCCACCGCCTCACTCTTGTTCTCCTTCCTCATCCTCCTCAGTCTCTCTATTCCCTCGGTTTTGCTGTCCAAAAGTTTTGAAATATTCAATGAGAAAGTCATTTATTAAATGAAGACAAAAAACTTTTTATGGCAGAAGCTTTGAGATGGAGCATACATTTTGAGACCCTTCAGTTTGGTTCGATTTCATTTATTAATCTTGGAATATATTTACAGTTTACTCTAGATCAAACTTTCTAAAAAATAAAATTGTGGAAATGACTTTCATGAGAATCAGATAAGAGATCAAATACCTTTAATATTTCAAATTCTGGGAAACAATTAGTCAGTTAAAATCCTATTTTCGCTGAATTTAAATGAGTTGTTGATTATTTCTGGAGCATTTTAACAACTGTCTTAAAAAAAGCCTCCATATGTTAGAGTTTATTTCTTAAACAGTCTAAAATATAAAGCAGGAAACAGAAGAAAGAGTGAACATACCACAAACCAATGCAGTAAATAGGATATACCAGTCAGAGTCATTACAAGCTGAATTTAAAAGGAGGTAAAAATGGAGTGTTTAAGTGCCAGCTGTAAGTCCAAAAAGAAAAAAAAAAGGATGCTTTATATGGTCTGATACACCAACAAAGTTGCTCTTTCCTAATATTGCTCAAATTCAAGAATATATCATCTTCAAGTCAAAGTCTTGTTTCAGTCAACGGAACAATTAAATTCAAAAGTTGTAGTTTCTCTAAGACCCTGACAGCGAAAAGAAAGAAAAAAATAATCCTCTTACTCTTCACAACCCACAAGTGAGCACAAGTCTTTGTTGGTAAATACCCGTATCAAGTTTGTTGCTCCACATCTAATATGGCATCAAAGTTGTCGCACATGTGACTGGGAGAGTTGAAAGCGTGAGGTTGCATCTTTGCATAAACGTCTTAGCCGCTATCGTCTCATCAGAGGAATGTGTGCAGCTGATGGAAGACTGCTTACACTTATTCCCCTCAACAACTAAAGGCTTGTTAAAAATTGCTTTTCCCCCGTATTGTCGTTTGAATTGTGTGTGCAGCTAATGAATGAAAGCGCTCTTTGGGAATTTAAAAACACTATCTGCAATTGATGTCAGAAAACAGAATTTAGTTGTTTTAACTTCCGACTAGCGTGCTGTAATTTTAAAGGTGAGCAAGTAAAATGTCCTTTCAGATTATTGATTTATAGATACTATTCAGAATCCATCCTAACATTATTGAAAGAAGGGTTTTCAGTGTAAATATAAAGCTGACATTGTGCAGATGTGTGCTTTTCACCTAAAAACTGTGATGTATTTTGTTTTGAAAAACTGTAGCTAACAGCTGTGATAATAGCCCTGACAGCCATGATATTGCTAAGACAGATAACTTTATCTTTCATTACTCGGATTTTACACTCTTTGCAGCAAAATATCAAGATAAACATCTCTGATAAGACATCTTTGTTGAGTAGTGGATATCAGAGTCTCGTAGTTTTAAAACAGAAACATTAGAAAGAGAATAGAATAAGATGATTGACCAAAA
Organism: Tautogolabrus adspersus; assembly: GCA_020745685.1. Lineage (NCBI taxonomy): Eukaryota > Metazoa > Chordata > Actinopteri > Labriformes > Labridae > Tautogolabrus > Tautogolabrus adspersus. The sequence continues at coordinate 17,279,789 of CM036541.1, read as the reverse complement.
AGGGATCTGTTGAGGAAAGTGTCCACCACTTTAAGCACGTCTTAACAAACATGCAGAATTTTTTTGACATGCAGGTTTTCTCCATTTTTTTTTCATCCTGACATTTTAAAACCCGAAGAAATGCAAATCTTTCTTATGAAGCCGTCGTAACACGAGGTTGTGTTCAGCGTCAAGTCAACTCTGTTGCTGCTTGTTTTTTGGATTTTTGTGCCACAACAAACACGGCCTGAAGAAAAATGATGCCGTCTGAAAATATTAACTTCTATTACCCAACTGAATCTACTCATCTCCCAATGTATTCTTTTGTTTAATTTTTTAATTCAATGTAATAAAGTTAACTACAGAAAAAAAAACAAGGAGCCTTTTTAGGGAAGTCCATCAATTTATATTTAAATGAGAGTGAAATAGACTTTAAATAGCTGTTACTTTCTATATGTAATTACTATTTACATCTTTCTAAAGATGCTGTGTAACCATGAGAAACTTGTACGTCATAATTGTGACAGAATACAAACACAATAAAATAATATGCAGATACAATAAAAAAAGTTATCTGCAGTGGACGAGCTCTGTTCTTCTCTCCACTTTGTTCTGCTCTTACGCTCCTCAGCTCATTACACAAGCAGCCGGAGTCCAGCCATGGCCGGTCAGTTGTCCATTTATTTGTCCATAAGGCCTGATGGGAGCAGAGACCACTCTTATCAATATTTCATATAATCATATGATGTTGCGTTTGGTCAATCTGCCTTTTATGGTCTCGTGCTATCTTAAGCTGAAGCCGTCAGTACTTAGGGCCACAGAGGAAATCAATGTGCAGGATAACATCAGTGGCCTGCTGGTTACTGTAAGTTCAGCATGACTATGTTAACGTTTCCTGTAATGTTGACATCACAATGTTGTTATGAGCCACTAAGGGAGAATTTGAGATATGGCAATATGTTTTTAATGGCAGCCATGTGACTGTAGAGCCTCTTAGTGTTTGATGAAGAAAAGTTTTGTCCGTCTTGTATTTTCTTTTTACATCACGTCATTTGCAGCAGCGTTTTTTTTGTTTTATCGTCCTAATAAGACTAGGTGAAATATATGTTTTATGTTTTCATTTTATGCTGCCTTTATGGAAGTATCTTTGGTGTGCACAGTGTAGTAGGGTATTTTTGAACATTGTAAAAGAACAGAAAACTTCAGTCTCTTTTCCTTCACATGAGCAGGAACTCCATCACTACATCCTAATGTTACCTGACATTTCCAAACTGTTTTATTATTCCAATATTATGATCAACGGCTCGTAATGCAGGCTGCATGAATAATTTCAGCGCATTTGGTGAAGGCCTGATTATTCGAAACAAGTCCTGTTCTGGGCTTGCGGGGAGCCGGTGGATCCAAAAACACCATTAGCCAGGTGGTATCCCATGAATTAAAAATAGCCGAACACAGTTTTCCAGTCAGGCTGCTCCACTGCAACCCCCGCCCCCAAACTCCCCCCCCCCCCTCCCTCACCGTACTCAGCACAGTGTTTCGTGACAGAAGGCCACCTTCCCTCCAACCTGATGAAGAAATCTGCCGAAATGGAAAATAAAAGGACATGAAGTAGAGGAGGAAAAAAATCTGCCAACTGATCTGGACACAGATACATGACCCACATACCCTCTTGCTTCCCCCACTATAGTACGACTGTCATTCCAGGATGTTTTCCCAATGTTTTACCATCCAATTTTTTGGGGAGTGTACTTCAGGGACGTGTGAATTAGATGGCAAACGGTGAGAAAATGTGGCAGAGACACCTAAGCGGTGCTGCGTTAGCGAGCTGTCAGCGAGCTCGAGACTGCGCCCAAACCCTCCTCCACCACTGCCGCCAGCCACGGCCAGAGCTGATTCATAAAAGGATGAATTAACATCGAGGTTAGCCTCAACTCAATTCACTTCAACTGGTTCCTGCCATCAAGGACTCCAGGACTTATTCTAATAAAACATCACCATTTAAAGCCTGCGGCTGGGTTCATCTCTGATTTATAGTGCATAGGTGGCCCTACATCCCAATGAGCAGTGTTTCAAGGAAGAAGGAAACTTATTGCAGGGGATAGAAGTAAAGGAAAGGAAGGGAATAACACGGCAAACAAAAGAGAAGAAAGGAGATTAAAGATAAGAGGAAAGATAAAGAGAGAAAAAGATAAGTACAAATACAAGACAGAATATAAGATAAGGACATGTAAAGATATAAGCAAGCTATAATAAACAAACAGAAATGAAAGAGATGAAATGGAGAGAATAAGAGTTAGGAAAAGCAGTATAGATATTGAAACAAAAGGGACGCAAGAAAGAAGGAGGTAATGTTTAAATAAAGGGAAAATATGGAAGATGTAGAAAGATGGATTCTGCAGGAAAAACAACAGAATTTCAAGAAAGAATTGTTAATAAAGAGCAGAAAACAGAGCTACAGATAAGAGGCTGTGGTACTAAAATAGAAGGAAAAAGAGTAATGAAGAGATGGAGCGACGATAATGCAGAAGCCTCAGAACAACACCCTGCATGCTCTCCACTGCCTGCTGTATATTTAATAGCCACTCCATCATTCTGCCTCCTCTCCTCTCGCTCTGCCTCTCCATCCCTCTGTCATTCCCTCCGCTCAGCCTCGGCTCGCCCAAGCAGATGGGGATTGTAAGGCTCGGTGGCGCATTCCAGCATCACAATCTGTCTCTGAGTTCTGCGCTCCGATCCGAGGGAAAAAGGCCGGAGTGTTTCCCACATTGTGCGCCACATATGCGGCGCTTAGCTTGTGCCAGTGTGAGGGAAATAAAAATCAGCGGAACGGCTTGGAGTGGCAGCATGTCAACATGGACAGACAGAGGGAGATAGGGGAATCGCTGTTGGGGAATTAATCAGTCGGGAATGCTTTTTCCCTCATGCTGTTCTGCGTGGGTGAGAGTTAATGCAAAGCAGGCCAAATGGAGAATTAAATTTACACCATTACAAACATGTTTATCTTTATCCCTATGCTCTGTGGGGTGTGTTTGTGTGTGTGTATGTGGGGAGGGGGGGGTGACGCCAGTTCAAAGTATTGTCACATTTAACCGTGTTGGACTTAGCTCCCTCTGGGGTTTTTTAGGTGGGGGGCTGTTATTGTCTGTCAGAGGCTTAAATAAACAATGAAAGTCTGGCCAAAAAAAGAAAGAGGTATGTTAGGATGTTCTCCTAAAAGTTAGGGTCAAAGGTCACTTAAAGTCAACCTGCCAAAAAAGAATGTTACATTTCACACGTGTGTTGTGTGAATGAAGATTTGACTTTCTCAAATCTCCCCTCCACGATGAACTTGTTTTGTAAAAAGCGCTTCATAAATAAATGTGTCTTGACTTGACTCGCCCTGTGGGTAGCATCAACATATTATTTCCATATTCACCTAATTGTGTCAGTCACTTATCCTCAACAAAACAGCCTTTTCCAGGTCACGGAGATGCTTCTCTTGCAGTTTTCTCAAGTTCAACACAAACCAGAAGAAAGAGTTAAGAGAGAGAAAAGGAGGCAACATCAGCCTGTGAGGTGGCGACTCCCGACACTGACAACGCCAAAAAAACTTGGTGGTGTGAGGAGAAAAAAATTAAGCGACACTAGATGATAAATCTTTCATTCAAGCCCACACACCCAAGGTGAAATAGGCGCACTGCAGCAGCAGCAGCGTGACATGTAAAATGTGTTTGGATCTGGCCTGCAAACACTGCTGAGGAGCCCATGAAAGATGCATGGAGCCACTGGAGAGGTATAAAGAATTTAGAGATATAAAGGATATATGACAAATAAATCAGGATGCAAATCTCACCGGGTGCCACTGGGAGTTCTCCAATGAAAACCGGCTAAATTATTGAAGAGGAAGAGGAAACATTTCATCAATGAGAAGAGCAGTGGAAAAGGACCTTCCCTCAATTTTTAAACCTCTCTTAGGGGGATCTTTTAGTGTTTTAAAAATAACAAAGCAAAAGGCAACGGCACTGAAAAGGGCAAGTATGGAACGCAGACATTTGCTGTTAAGAAGTAATGTCTCATATTGGGATTTCAAAGTAAAAAAGGGGGTTTAAGAACCCTAAAAACATAGCCAGATATCAAACCAAAACGAACAAATAACAAGAAGGAAAATAAGTCAAACACAAATGAAAATACAGTTGCATATTTTCCCAGATGACACAGAAATGTCTCTCAGACAGTGAAGGACTCATTCAAATATCTTATACCACACCTCCTCTAACATATGGAAGATTAAAGATTCAAGTCTCTTAAGTCATTGAGCATGGCAACTAAACTGGGAATGACTCCTTTTTCCCAAAAGAAGCTTTCTCACTATGTTTTCATTCATTTCTTTAAGTATTTTTTATACAAATTCAGATGAAATGATGATTAGTTTTTGTGTTTTTGTATTTGTTTAAGTAGGCATAATACAAATTTAAGTTAAAAAAACTAACCAATAATTACTTTTTCTTCATGTTCAGACAGATGCTCCACATTGAGGGGGGGGGATCTATTCTAACAGGGACTCATCACCACCGTGAACCGGGGTTGCCAAGCATGACTGTCTTGGCAACCACGTCACCAGGGATACAGGCTCCCTGTAGATGGGTTCATTGATTAGAGTTGGAGCTCACCCCAGAGTCCTTCAAATCGTTAAACACTGAACATTTTTTTCTTTTCTTTTTTTTTTTTTTGGGAGAGAGAAGGAGAGCCCAGGGAAATGTGGGAAGGATTCAGAGGTCATATTCATTAAGAGGTTGGAGGCCCTGTTCTGAGTCCAAACTGTATTTCAACCGCCTTTCATCCACCCTCATGACATCACTGGCAAGATACTTAGAGGATAACCTTGATTAAAGTGAGCCTGGTTCAAGATGAAGTTTGTTCTCATGCTGCTGATGAAATGTTTCTGCGTCTTAAAAGGGTTGGAAGTGACTTCTATCCAGAAGTTAAAGTTCACCTCTGAAGTGTTAGTGATGTTTTTCCTTTTCTTTTGGCACTGAAGTTCTTTAGATCAAACTAAAAGACAGATCTTGAAACTTATAAATACGTTTTTCTATGTTATATTATGAGGATTAAAAAAAAACACTCAAATGTACAGTAATGTACAGATTATGCGTTTACATGTTGCTGTCAAGTCTCATATTATAGACCGACACAACAACGAACATCTGCTCACCTCTCCACACAGCCAGTCTACAATCTTTACATTTTAAATACAGAGGACTTGATCTGATCTCATGAGAACTTGGGAGTGAAACAGCTTCTTCCTGCGTTAGAACTATTGGTGTGTGTGAGGTACTTTGTACTGTACTGATGTTACATATAAAGATCAGTTTAGTAGTCATAAATATTAAATTCAAAAACATATTGGTAAGATGTCTTCCATGCTTTGGAGGAGTTTCGTCAATTACCAGCTGGTGCAAGGAGAGATCGAAGTCAGGGGCAACAGAAAGCCTGCATTACAGACTTGAGGCATGGAGTTGGAAAAAGATGGACATTTATTTGGCATTTAGGGGCTTTGAAAAATGTGCTATTGAGCTGCATCATGGGTAATGAAGTTCTTTGTGTTTCTGGAGCTCAAGCCAAACGTGCCTTACTGACAACTAGGGCTCTATCTTTTTAATATTCTTAGTCAGGTTTACTTTTGAGTCCCTCAACTTTAAGGAAGTTAAAAACTATATAACAGAGGGGTTTTTTAAGGAGCTATTACATATTAGTGTCAAAGACATAATAGTTCATTTTTCATATTTACCTGAGATTTGACATGAGAGATTTACAGCATAAAATGTCTGTGTCTTTGTGTGTGTTTAAGATGTGATGAAAATGCACTTGTTGTGACGCAAAGAAAATGTTACATTTAAAATAAAGTTGCATAGCCTAATGGTTGCATGGAGTTTGCCAATTTGTGTGTGTGAGGATAGTGATGCACCCATTGGACACCTCCTGTCTAAAAAAAAGAGCATGAATAGTGGGGTTACCTTAACAAAGGAGACGAGTGGAACTTCCTCTTCTTGAAGCAGGCTCACAGCAGCAGGCAGTAGTGTGTGTGTGTGTGTGTGTGTGTGTGTGTGTGTGTGTGTGTGTGTGGGATGCGGAGGGTGAGGGGCAGGGTAGCGGGTAGACGGGGTGAGGGCCAGTGCCAGGAGCGAGGGTCTTTGTGTGTTTTGTTCGCGGTGGCGGCACCCCTCAGGTCCGGTGGACACACGCCTGGTTCATTCGACGACAGCTTTGTCTGAGCTTGGACGGCCGCCATGAGCTGGGCGCGCAGGTTGTCCAGACAACTGTAGAGCGAGACAAACAGACGCACATTGACACATGCACTCACAAAGATGAAGATGAATATCATGTGACGGTAAGTAAGCCAAAGCATGTTTAACAAATACTTAATGTTTTAATCATTTTGGAGGGGAAATGTGTTGCCACATTTTAATGCAAAGAAAGTAAAAGTGACTGTGATATTATTGAGGTTGAAATGGAAAGCAAAGGGCCCCTTTTAAATAGTATTGATAAAGGTATTCTTTGTGTATAGTTTTTTCTACCCATGTCTGTGTAAGTACTTGTCTCTCTGAACCCAGTTCACCTGCAGCAGCCGCACAATGGAATGTGTTCCACTCCGGCCCTTGTGCATCTTTCAACCCTAAACTATGCCAGGATCTCAGAGAAACAGAGCATCCGTTGACAGCAGGCGCTCCTCCAAAGACATGCTTCTCATGCCCTGTGGAGGCCCCCCTGTACAGATGACTCCCCCCATCCACCCAGTCAAGTCCCCTCCAACCCTTGTTCCCTCCTGCAATCAAAGACAGCTTCATTATCTGCTGACTAATTTCGCTCCTGCCCCCAAGTCGACTCCCAGGTAATGGCTGCGCAGGTTCATAGCCGCTAGGACTTTTAGGCCACAAGGCTGTGTCTCTCCCCCGACAAAGAGCTTTCTCAGAGGCCTGATTCTGTTGTGTGTGTGTGTGTGTGTGTGTGTGTGTGTGTGTGTGTGTGTGTGTGTGTGTGTGTGTGTGTGTGTGTGTGTGTGTGTGTGTGTGTGTCCCCACCTACAAATGGAGGAGAGGGTGGAATCTATGAAGAGGAGGGGGGGGGGGGGGGTTGAATCTTGAATCTCCACAGCAGGAGTGGAGCCAGCGTTGGGACAGGCGATGATACAACATTTGAATGGCCCGACCGGGGACACACCGTCGTGCCTCTCCAATTAAATTATCCAGTCCACAATGGCGAGGCCCCGAGAATTGACACCTCCATTGATAGTGTGTCAGCAGCTTTGTGGGGACCGACAATTTCCATCTCTGCAGAAATAGATTTGCTCCCAAGGGGAGCAACAATAGCAGGGCAATCCTTCTAATGCTCGTTTTTGGGAGGAAAATAGGGATGAGAGCTGGGGATTTGGACGGTTTACTTACAGGGACCGAGGGAATTCTCGTTTGGAAGTGATAATATATCTGAAGTATCTTGCAGGAAATGCAGAGTGAATGTGTTGTTTTGCAGGTGTAAGCTAAGTGCACCCTCAACACTGTAACATTTTCAATCAGGCAAAATGTGCTGTTCTGCATGTGAAAAAGCTGATTTGAGAGAGATTTGGCAACTTTTCTGAGGTCAGTGTTAATAGTTTCAAGAATCCATTCACTACTTTTAACAGCTTTGACTTTAGAAACATCAAACTACATCATGTATTGGTCAATCCAAAAACCATATGTTGTTTTTTTCTTCAAGTTTATGTTCAACCATCAAAAGGACTTACTCTAAACCCAATCAGCAGTGGACACTGTTTATTCTTCACAAAAAGAATGTGTGACTAAGAAGACAGACTAAGAAGAATGAAAATTAAAAGGCTCTACTCCAAACACGCCACTAACAGCATACACTGAGGTTTTGGCACGTTACATTGGTTCAGAGTAGGGTGCAACAGGAAAGAACATGCAAAAATAAAAAGGAAATGCCAAACACTATATTTACTTTGGACACACCTGAGCCCATCGAGTCACCAGGACTCCAATAACTCTTTGGAATAAAATGTCGTTGACATGAGGCGTGTACAAAATCAAAAACCTGTCTGACACCTAACAGCTCTGCAGGCACACCCCACACAACTCCAGCGGAAGATTCAGACGTCCAACAGTGCAAATACAGTGACGGCCAATTCCCCCAGGCAGAGTTTGGAAAACACAAAACATGACACCTCTAAAGTGAGCGTAACTAACAGACACATCTGCGTACGGAAGTTGTCATCTCTTCTGCACACAACAGTGTGGGTCCAACTTTGACTGACAGACACTGCTGTTTGCATTCAGATCTGCTGGTTTCCTTAAAGCATGGCCATTAGGTCTTGTAATCTTGTGAAAGGAGTTCAAGAAGCTTAACTTAACCATCCACACGGAGGTGATAGAGAAGAAAACTTTTGACTCCCCCTGTCATACAAGTAAAGGGGCAGTGTTTGTCATAGTATATTTTTTAACACTGAAGTGTATTGCAGCACAACTATCATAAACATTTATTGTGTGATAGAGCAAGATCCAATCTGCTTATATTACATTTGACATAAAAAATAGCTTGTCCACCACTACAGGGTTGTCTTTGAAGTTTAAAGAAACTTAATGGGCTTGGTTGCACCAGCTTCTTTTGTCTGTACTTTTAACATTGAGTTTTGATTATATATCTTATCTTAGAGTGTCTAAAGAAAGAAGCATGGATGATTTATTAACTACCACTGTTTAATATAAAGAGGACATATTATAGCCCTTTTTCACCTTTTCAAACAGTCCCCTGTGGTCTAAATGAAACATCTGTGCTGTGCTTTGGTCAAAATATAACATGAATCAAGCACCAGAGGAGGTTTGTGACCTTGTACAAACCAGCTCTCTCAAAACGCTCCGTTTTGGTGTGTGTGTCTCTTTAAATGCAATGAGCCCCCCCCCTGAGTTTTCCCTGTAGACATCACTCCTCTGTAGCGAGAATAAAAATGGCGGACCTGTGCAAAAGTTTTGCTCTAGGCTGGGGGTGGAGTCCATGGGTGGAGAAAACAGGGGAGAGGAGGTTTTTTTTTTTTTACCAGAATCCAGCTTGTGATGTCACAAACTGAGAAAATTTGAAACGGAGCATTGTTCTGTGTTGTAAGACTTATGCAGACCACAAACAAAGGACTGGATGGATTTATTTCACATTTTATGGGTTGATAGACACTCAGGCTACCCAAATAAATGTTCAGAAACACTGCAAAAGTGGATTTTTCATATTATGTCCCCTTTAAAATGTACAAAGCTGTATAATTTGTGGATACAGAAATGGTAAATTACTATTTCAACATGTTTGTCTCATAGACTGTAAATATTAATGGACGAAGCCTGAGTAACGTCCCCCATCTGTTACAGCAGAGGGATTTGGAAGCCTGTCGTTGGCGGTCACCATGCTGGAAATGCTGTTTTCACCCTAACTTTCAGTCAACGACAGGCAGAGAGTTGGAGCTGAGGCGAGCCTTAAGCCCCCTGACAAACTGTTACATTGAGGCTAACCATGCAAACTTGTATTCTTCATGAAAATCAACCCTCCCGTGTAGTGTGTGTCGATGAAGACCCAAATCGTTTTTTGGTCTGATTAGTTATTGCTGATTACACTTCTTTCTTTTTTTTGCAGTAAAATATTAGCATTTTTGAATGGGGTGACTTCCGGGATCTCTTGGAGCCAGCCTCAAGCGGACACTTGAAGGACTGCAGTTTTTTGCATTTCTGCATTGGCTTCATCTTTCAACACCGGAGGTTACCTCTTGGTTTGCCTGCACTTTATGCCACCCTGCAAAATGCTGTTCCCCCAGCCACCCTTGTCAAAACATTCTGGATACACCCCTGCACCAGAGAGCACCGACATGTTTGACCATTTCTTAGACAACATTCTTTCAGAATCAAACTTCAGGTGTTGTTCTTGAAAACGTTAATATCTGTGTCATGTATTTTAAATGTGTCTTTTGAACCTAAAACAATGACTTCACTTAACTCTTCTGCTTCTTAATTACACCTATTCACTCACTGTGCATTGCAAGTCGGAATAATATTCACTTTTAAGCAATCAAATTCCTCGTCTAAAAACTACTACATTTTAACTCCCCCTCTGTCTCCCATCTTCTCTGTTATTCATCTTCAGAGGAACCTGAGCGAGTCTTTCACCTCTGCCCACATAAAGACACAGTTGTTCTGTTTGACTCAGTCAATACAAAGTGAATTTGATGGGCAAAGGTACATGGATAATATGTCTGTCTTCCATCTCTGCGCTAAGTGGATGCTGCTGAAAAGCCAAGCCTTTATGTCTGACCCCAAGAGGTCGGACTGATATCAGAATGTGTGTGTGTGTGTGTGTGCGTGTGTGTGTTCATGTGCGCATGTGCGTGTGTGTGTGTGCGTGTGTGTGTGTGTGTGTGTGCGTGCGTGTGTGTGTGTGTGTGTGTGTGTGTGTGCACACTCCACCCAGATGTTTTTCCACAGCCTGAGGTACTTCTTATCTTGGAGACATGGCTTCAGCTTGTTTTCTGTCCCTGCAGATATCACATCACTCCTATAGTTAAGGTATTTTCTGTTGCGTGTTTTGTTTTTAACTTTGTAAAGCACTTTGAATTTCTTTATACAGGAATGGTGTTCTATAAATGAACTTGCCTTGCCTATTAGCTGCCTGATATCATTGACACTATCATAAATATTTTAATAAAGTGTGACATTTGTAGGAGTAAATTATAGAAGATATTTTTTAAGAGACTGGATTCCTCCACAGATATTTAGTTTTTTCCCATTTTGCCATGAATAGCAATAAGTTCACTACCTGCAGAGTTGAACTACTAATGACAAATATCAGTAACTGTATTAAAAACAAACATCTAAATGGACAAATGAATCCATCAGAAATATATTTGATCATATCATTCTTGCAAGAGGCCACATCTAATGAATAGATCAATGTATAATGATAAAACGTAAGAGCCGATATACTTTATTAAGGTAAAACCGTTGATAGCCCAGAGGAGTTCCTTTGTCCAATCAGAGACAGCAGAGGGTCCAAGTCAAGATATGAAAGAGCCAGAGGAAAGAAATGAAGAATATTATTCTCCCTTTTTGTCTCAGTTTCTGGGTCAGGGCCTAATTGATTTCCTGATTAGTTGTCCTTCAACCTAAATCACAACCTGCCTCCACACCTGTGATGGGAGTGTGATTTCATAGATAAAGAATTCATTAATGTTGAGGGGCTTATTTATCTGCTTAACAAGTCTATTCCCGTCATTCTTAGAGGCTAACATTTAATGAAACGTGCAGCACAATGAAGAAAAAAACGGAAAACTGAAGAATGTAAATTATGGAAATGACATTATCTCTTAAAGTTAATTTTGACTGCTGTTTTCCCATGAGGAATTACACATGCATGATTATTCATCTCCAGACAACAGCTCAATTAACACAATCATTTTGTTTTTCGTTCGGTATGATCGAGGGAAATACGCCTTAACACAGGAAATGACACAGTGTAATACAAGCGGCGCAAAAAAAAATTACTTACGCTGCTAGTGACATTCATGCATTTAATTTGTGGAATGAGGCCCGATCCTCATGTGATACGTAGGCTTTGGCACTACAATTATCTCCTCAAGAGCACAATGTAGGCATAATTTCCCCAGACTGCGTAATTATCTCAGAGTAGGATGACAAACTCGTCACAGAAAGTTTGAGAAACACGAGGTGTCACTTCAACAAAGTAAGTTCCTTTAATCAAGGAGGGTCTATTTTGAACCCTTTTGGTGATCAGGTGTGTTATCTATGCAGCCTTGGGAAGTGCTGAGGCTGCAGGGTTATTCTTTGTAATAAAACATTTTTATAAATATAAATATTAAGGCTGTCAAACGATTACAATTTTTAAACGCATTCGCTAAGTTTCAATAGTTTGACACGTTTAATTTCCGGTTTGAAATTCAATTTTTTCGCATTTAAAAATAACAAAAATTTGAATGTTTATACCGTGTTAAGATAGGGGAACTTCAGTTTGGGTTTTTTTACCCTGCTTTTATTTTGAAATACAGTAAGGACCTTCAGGTAGATCGAAGGTTACTAATGGTCTAATTTGTTAATAAAGTTGATCTTCATACTGTCACCCTTCATGCACCTTGATAGTCAGGGAAGTTGTTCCAGAAAATCCCACTCTGCTTCTTCAGATTGAAGGTCACATTTACTTAACCACAAGAAAGGAACTCAATGAGGTTCAAAAACTAAATAAAAACTGCTCAAAGGAACGGTAAAAAAGTGAGTTAGTTAATCGTGATTTAAAAAATAAGCAGCAATTTCAGATCTTAAGTAATTGTGATTGACTAGTTAATGCTGACAGCCCTAATAAATATACTTCATTGAAAAATGTGAAATAACCAATAGGTATTGCCCACTGAGGAATGCATGATATTATGTTGGTGATAAGGTGTCTAGCTTTGTGTTTTTCTATGTTTACAGCACAGGGCCACTTGAGGAGGACCATCAGGCCTCAGCATGTAAAGAAATATTGTTTTATGTTTGGTCTGAGCTCCAGTCAATGCTTTCCCTTCAATTTGGTCGTCATTAGGGGAGTATTTTGGTGTGCTCATGGTAACCTGATACCATTGACTGATGCTGATCGCTCCCCACAGGGCCCCTCTCTCCCTCCCTCAGCCAGCCAAGGCGAACCCAGCTGCAATTATAATACTTAAAATAATTCCACAAAAGTGGAGCCATCATTGAATAATTCAGCCTTCCAGTCTTGTCAGGACTTTTCTAGACTTATGACATCATTCATTTTGCACATGTGTGTGCCTATAAATACTCAAACAGGAATCACATTCCCAGCACATTTGAATGTTTTCAAATAGAGTTTCAAACTGCTGTTTCCTAAAACTGTGTTATGTCCAGCAAAGTGTCTCATAACTAAATGAAACCGGTGCTTTCACCCTTATCAGGCTTTGCAACAAAGCCCCAGAGTGGTCTGATTTGCACGGCTATGTAAACAAATCGTGTTTAATTTTACATGAGTATTTGCTTGGCGCCCGACACCCTAAGAGCACGGCCATATCATTAATAAGCCAGACTTGCTCATCAGACTGTAAATGGCTCTCTTCATGTATAAAATATCAGAGGAATAGAGTGGCCCTGCATTTCTAAAGAGTCCTGAATGGACCGCTACGTTCTCAGCTGGAATTTATGGAGCATGTCAACACCTGGACTTGGCGATGTTTACAGCACCACTCCCACTGTGCCTAATGGATGATGAAGGGCCGGTATGGACCGGTTCTTTTTGTTGATCCCTGGATGGTTCTGAGTTTAAAGCTGTCTTTTGGGAGTCTAAATGCTTCTCTGTACACAAGGCTGTTCACAGAGTGTATTAACCAAGTTCTCTGCAAAATGCAGCTGCATAGAAATGTTCCGTGCAAGTGCCAGCCCTTCTTTTACTTTATGGTTCCAATATATCTGTCTGAATCTAAGTACTGACAATTCGTCAATGCTAAGAAATGCTAAGTTTGTTGTGAAAATGCTGCAGACACTCTTATGCTTCTAATGAGGTTTGAGCCGGTGATGCATATTTTATACCAAAAAAAAAATCACCAGGCATTGTAAGCAGTATCCTGTCGCACCAACCCTATTATTTCAGACCATATTTTATCAGATTTTCAATTGTAATCAATATATTCAGGATGTTTTCAACAGAAAGTACCACATTTATTTTCCAGCATAACTCACATGACACAACCAGTTTTTAATAAGCACTGAGCTCAAACTGATACACTTGTTGAAGGTAAAGAAAAAACATGGTTTCATTATAATACTAATAAGGTTCTTTGTGCATAAAGGACAATACTTTATTTAGAATGTATCACCATTTGCCTCAATCTCTATCTATCATCTATCTATATATCTATCCATCCATCCATCCATCCATCCATCCATCCATCTATCCATCCATCCATCCATCCATCCATCTATCTATCTATCTATCTATCTATCTATCTATCTATCTATCCATCCATCAAGTTCCTAGAGTCTTATTTTTGCTAAAAGCAGTTACAGAACTCTGCGACTGAAGTGTCCTAATGATGAAAACTTTGCACCAGGTTGCCAGATAAACTCTGGAAAAGGGACCCAAAATGGATGGTGGGCATAAGAGAACTAGCATTTAATAAGACATGAGTCCCACAGTGAAGCTGCATTGACTCCATTGAGCTGAAGAAGTTTGAGGGGATCCTTCTTTGTAAAGGATTCATGCAGCATATAGCATGTCCAGACTTCCTGGCAGTTGACATTAACTATTAAGCATGGCAAGTTTTAAACCCACAAGTTGCAGAAGACACTTGCAGCAACGTATACAGTGCATGTGTGTTTTTTTCCCCCCCTATTCCCTCTTGGATCTTCTGCACAAGCTTTTCCCCCTTAGCACCCCATTTGTCTGCACTGCGGTGTGTAACTGTAAATAAAGAAGAAGCCACTCGTGAACGCTCCCTCTGCATAGATGATGTCCTAATTGAGAGACGCAGTGAAATGGTTATAGGGTGTTTTCATTTCATGGTTCACTCCACACTCACCATCCACTTGCACACGGTCCCTCCCCAACACACATACACATTGACTGTGTGGTTTGCATCATGAATAAATTGAATATCCTCTTACTAAGCTACTAAATACATCTGCAGTGTCACGCTACAGTGGGTTTTTGGTGATGGCTGTTCTATACAGATCGTTGCTTCCCACCAACACATACTGTCAGAATATAAACATTTGTGCGTCTTGGTCATGTGATGTTACCAAGACGCACACATTCTGTATGGATTAAAGGCCCATATGCCTTTAAGAAAAAGATCATCACAGAGACATGTGGGACATAGGTCATAAAGTCAAAGATTCTGTTAAGTTCACACAAATATAATACATGAGAAAAGGGAATTAAGTTTGCTGTAAGAAGTTTGTTGATTTGAACCATGAACGCCTGATGTTGAATCTGCAGTAACTTGCAGGAAACTTAGATTTTTGTGCATCCTTTGATGCTCTGAACACATTTTTTGGTGGGTTAATTTTAGAGGGTTAAAAAAAAACTACACATATTTGCTAACACAAAAAAAACCAGAAGCAAGGATGTGTTTGTAAAGCACACACAAGGTACATCGAAGGGAATTTTTGTCTCGTTTTCTGTGGAAGTTTAAACAGTTTTGACAGGAAATGTTATATTAAAACTACAAGATTCCTCGTGTGTTTGTGTTACTGACAAAGAAAGATGAATTTTCTTAACTACACAGTGCCAGACTCCCTCGTCCTGTTTGATGTCCGGTCCAGGTATTAGAAGCAGTGTAAGAAGTGAAACAGTGCAAGCAGCTCCTACATATACCAGGATGTATAGCATGAAATCAGCCGAAGCACTCAACTTCATGACAGGATAACTTTAAATGCAGCTTTCACAATAAGTCGCAAAGTTTTGTGGCTAGTTTGCAATACGAGCTGAATTTGAAGGCACAATGAGCTTGAGCCGACAGACGCAGAGAATACTGGCAACAACTACACTTTCTTACACCACATGCTTAGATTAAATAGATAGAGATCACTCATTATGCATTTCTTCTGTACTATAGCAATAAAAAACAGCCTTGTGCTACAATATGCAGCCTTCAATTGGCACTTTTAAGAGAGTCGAGACCTGATAAACAAAGGCGTGTAAAGAAAGAAAGTGTGTTAAAACCAACCTGACATCTCCAGGTCTGCAAACTAGATGCCCGCTAAGCCAAGCGAAAAAGACACAAACACACCATTTTGAAGTTTCTGAATTTCCATTTAGCCTGCCCGAAATCTAGGGGTTAATCTCGTGAATATTTCAACAGACATCCATTAATTTGGTTGTTATAATGCCTTATGTATAACTTGCCTCACATAACCTCCCTCCTGTACTTCACTGCATTGCAGGAGAAATGCACTTATAACACAGAGGATGAGAGACGAAGCTCATTGGCTATGTAGCCATGGTCTGTACATCATTGGTCAGGATCTACGAGTGAATGTTATTGTTCTCTGTATAAGTGCACTGTCCTTTTTTGGTTAGACAAGGACATTTTCCTTATGCATCATGGCCTAAAGCAGGAAAAAAAACAGCAAATTAGGGGATGGGGCAACTCCTTTAAGCAAGTTTTATGAGAACGTTGTACTGTTTGTGCAAGGTGGTTTTTATGTGTGTGTGTGTGTGTGTGTGTGTGTGTGTGTGTGTGTGTGTGTGTGTGTATTACAGTAGTCAGTGCAGCACACAGCCAGAGGGCTCAGTGTTTGATCCCTGGCTGTAAAATGGATTATCTGGTGGCAGGAGGGTGAAGGGATAGCAGTGTGTTAGCTTTGAAAAATATAGACACAAGTAAGTGTGTGTGTGTGTGTGTGTGTGTGTGTGTGTGTGTGTGTGTGTGTGTGTGTGTGTGTGTGTGTGTGTGTGTGTGTGTGTGTGTGTACGTGTGTGTGTGGGGGGGTTGCGGGTGTGTACTTGTGTGCCTGTGATCTCTGTAGTGGACAGCCCAGGGAGTGGGCGGCCCCTGAGGAAAACATGTCTTAAAAAGCTCTCTGTGGCTCCAGCTAATGCTCACTTTGTCACCCAAACAGGGCGGGAAAGATAATCAATAGCCTTTGATAGCTACTATTAGGGTTTTAACAAGCTTTTCCTCACGCTGGGCTGCTCTGCTGAGGAGAAACGAGGGGAGCAAAACAAGCCTTCATCATCTAAGCCCTTGCAACCTGGCTCTCACAGCACACCACAAGCTCTATTTCTTCTTGTGTTTGCATAAAGATTCCCAAACCTTTCAATTAAGGGAAACCCATGTAGATGAACAAGAAAGAAGTTTATTTTCTTTTTGAGTTTGCCTCAGATTTGGTATGCGAAAATGCATTACTGATTTTAAACTTCTACTGCAAGTTAGCCGAAAAAAGTAGAAGAGAAATGTTTGCAAGACAGCACTGATTCTTCTTTTTCTTCTTCTTGTGTAAACTAAAATGTTGGATCATACTCTTTAATTTAGAAGTCCTCTGCTGCATCAGTGAATTCATTTAAACAGTTTGAGACCAATTTGAAAAAACAGATATCAAAATAAACATTTACTTTCTTATTTCTGACGTGTAATTGTATTTAGGATTGTATTTTTCTAAGTCAGTAAAAAAAAAAAAAATGTCTTTTTATTTTCAATCAATTTCCCTCTACATAAAGTAAAGCACTTTGGGCAACATGTTTTTTTTTTACTGTATGAAAGGTGCTATTTAAAGTTGAAAGTTTTTCTTTTAACTTTTATATTTCATCCATGATGTGTTATCCATTAGTTTTTTCAGTCCATAATTTTTTTGGGTTGTTCATCTTGAGCCGTTTTCACATATGCACTCCTGAAAATGTCTACATAACAGGGACGCTATCCCTGTCAGACGGGAGGGGGGTCTCCTCCGGTAAGACGTAACTTTAAAAAACTGACGCGGACGAAGCAACAGAGTCCTCTATACGACACTATAAGAGAATATTTGCTTTTATATCAATGTCCAACGGAATCACACCGTCATACTGGCGAACAGAAAACGTAATGCAGCAGTTTCATTACATGAACGGAGATCGTAATGGTCGCGTGTATGCACTCTGTGCACAGTGCAACAGTCACAGTATAGAAACGTCACTCCCCCCTTCCTCCTGCCTCGTGGTGAATTCTCTGGTTTAATATCCTGCTGTGTTCTCACATCAGCTCACTCAGACTTGCTGCGGAAAAAATACTAGGTGCCTGGCAGGAGAATCTCCGGGTGAAGTCCGGGGCGAAAAAAAAATTGGCAGTTCGCGTTCACACGTACAGCTCCTTCTGGAAAAATCAGGAGTTATCTGCAAGTGTGAAAGCACTATTATAATCCGAATGTCTTCCTGTTGAACTCATGCATACATACATTGTTGTGTAGTTTGTTTGAATTTGTTTCTTAAAGCACTTTGTTTTGTTAAGTGCGATCAAAATATGTTATTATTATTTGTATTACCATCAAACTTCTTGATGTTGTTGAGAATATCTTGTGCAGCCCTTTCTGAATGTTCCTTCTTGAAGAGTTTGATTTCCTCTCACACACTCAGAGGTGCCCACACTGTCCCCCTTCCAGTTTGAGCCTCCCAGTAGCACCAGGTAGGGGAGAACCTTTGCTCAACTAAATCTAATTTGCAGCATCTGTATTTGTCGCACCATTACAATAATTGTTCCCTCCTCAGCTGTTTCCCTGCTGTTTGTATCAATTTCCGCCCCTCAAAACTAAACGATCTATTCATTTCAGACGCTCCTGAGGTTGTTTTTTTTCTGTTCAATCCCAAGCCACTCTTCTCAAAATTAGTCCCCTCACTTAAAACACATCATGCTAATGACCATAATTAACCCCAAAAAAAGAACTCAAATAATTACAGACTTATGGATTGCTCATTCAAGAGAACAGTGAGTTAATCCTCCATCTGAGAGGCTGATCAAGGTGTATTGTGTCGTATTCCTGCTAACACTTAATCTTCATTCACTAACAAGCAGTATCAAGTGCAGCTGAGCGTCACTATATCTGCAGTCACCTTGACACAACGCAAACAGGTTGTAACAAAAGCCATTAGGGGCTGTGGGTGGACTGAATGAGTGATGGTTTATTTTATTTTATCGAATACAATCAAGAGCCTCTTGAGCAAGGCCAAACACAAAGATCAAGGGTTATAGCAGTGTGTGTGTGTGTGTGTGTGTGTGTGTGTGTGTGTGTGTGTGTGTGTGTGTGTGTGTGTGTGTGTGTGTGTGTGTGTGTGTGTGTGTGTGAAGATATTGAGGTGTGTTACAAGTTGTGGTATTTTTAAAAAGGTTATTCATTCGTGAGGACTGATACAAATCTTTACATCTTAATAAAATATGTTAATAACTGCTACACCCATTGTATTAAAAAAAGATTTTTACTTCACATAAGGTACTTCATTCTTTATTGATTCATTTAAACTTTTAAAGGTCCCATATTATGCTTTTTCTGGTTTTATATGCTCTTTAGTGTGTTTTCCAGGTGTCTTGTGCATGTTTAGGCACATCTATATGCAAAAATTCAAAGTCCGCAGAAAGGCGGCTTCTCCTACCTCCTCCTGTTAGCAGTAGCAGTAGCTGCATGTAACGCTCGGTTCTAGCCCCCCTCGTTGAAAATTGGCAGTGTGATATCACACTGCGATGATGTCACTGATCCAAGCCCATTGGCTCGTTGTGGCAAGCACAAGCTCATGCTGCACATTAGCTACATTCCCAATATGGTAAAAGGGGCGTGACATTTCTGAGAATTGTCCGAACGACTGACCAATTACAACAGAGCAGATCGGCCAACCAATCAGGTCAGACTTGGCACATGTGGGGACCCTGCTCGGGGGAGATTCAGAGCGTTGCAAACACAGGCAGATGAGATGGGCTGCATCGATCGTCAGTACATGAAAACTGACACTTTTTTCAAACATTAGCGATTGTGAACGTACTTTAGTAGGCACATACATTAGATATATGAACTCCAAAAAGGGCATAATATGGGATCTGTAAAGATTGATCTGTAATCTGAGATCAATTGCTTTTGTCTCCTTCCACAAACCATTTGAACGGTTGAACTCTCATTCATTCATTTGGCTAAAGATGTTTCATAATTTGTGAAAACACAAGTGAAATTGCAACAGGTGATTTGTTCAACCGTTGAGGAGAAGGGAACATTTCTGTGGATGTCTGATAAACGTAATAACTTTTTCATGGAATTGCCAAATTTACTGTAAAGCAAAAACTGTTAGACTTGTTCATATACTTCACTTCAAAACAACAGAAAGGTATATTGTTGCCAGAATGGCAGTAAGGCAGGAAGAGGGTTTTGTGTCATTGAAGCAATTTTCCCTCCTGGTATTATCCAGGGAGAAAGGCATGATGGGTAAGGGATGCATGGTGGTAACCCAGATGGGGCCAATCTTTCCTCCCAGTCAGATCCAATAAGAGCCATTAGAGAGGTTTGGTGTGGATCATTGTAGCGTCACAGTTAACAGCCTAACACAAGGAGCAACAGATGTATTATACCACTACTTGTCCAATGGAAATCTGTGTCCTGTGGCACAGAAAGACTTACCACATTTAAAGACTTGTTTCACTCATTCCTAAATGTATTGTCATGGAGCGAAACTATGACCTCAAAGTGACCTCTTGGGGCTCAAAATGATAGTGATTTTTTGATATCATACTAGATGATAGTGATTCAGTAGTTGAGGTTTGTGTGAGAGAAACCTGCTGAAAGACAGGAAGGAAAACAGAGGCCGAGTAAATGAAATCTCATCCGTCTATCTACGTTCCTGGTTTCCTCTTTATCTCATCCTGCAGAAGAGGGAGGAGAGGCAGATTTGTGCTTTTTTTTTAATGGGGTTTACAGTAATGCTCAGAGGGTGAAATTATTCCTGGAGCCCGAGTTTAATTATTTCCTCTGGTATCAATACAGTCCACCGACGTAATTTCCGTGTTGATCTGATTAGAGAAATATTACATTCTGCCAGGGCACGGGCAAATTGACTTTGGTGGCAAGGTCTTGACAAGAACCAGACACGCAGCTTTATGCATCAGTAACGGCGTAACCATATTATCCATGCACTGCTTCCTTCAGTGAAGAGGAAGATGCGGGCTGTTTCCAATGAAGACAAAAGGGGAGAGGAAGCACATTCAGAATGGATGATGTCGACGTGTAAGTATACACCTTCTCTAAGAGAGCTAATACCCTGACATCAGAGCTTAAAACATCAGTAACTTCACTGAATTAATAAGCAAGTCATTTAAAAAAAAAAACTTCCAAAAAATATATATATAAAGAATAAGTTGTAGTAGTAGACTTAGGCAATATACGGCTAAAACTTAAACAATAAAAAAGAAAATCTCTACTTTTTTTATTACCGTATTTTGATCTTTTCAGCTAGAGCAAAACATCTGTTTGCCCACACAAGATCAATATTGGCCGTTAATTTTATCTGCAAACAGTTTGCTGGTGTATTGTCACCGAGCACAGCGACATAAAGGGTCTGATTTTTTGTGGTCTCTTACCCATTTTCTCTGTTTTTTCATTCCTGCTTTTAACTCACTTTGTGTTTGCTTTTAACTTATTTTTATGCCTTCCAGAGAAAAACTTTTTGGCCCACCCATTTAGATAAGTGCAACATAAATAAAGGGGTTTATTATCCTCATGTCATTGCCTGACATGAATCTTACTGCTTTTCTAAACAAAACCAGTTTAATTATTGCTGACACCCAGGGGTGCCGAAATTAAAAACAGGGACTCCATAAACTAATACATATTAACGGATTCCCCTCTACGTATATATAACTTTAAAAAAAGCCAATGTTCCTTGTTTATTGTTTTTTTACAATAAATAACACATTTCATAGATCTAACAAAGACAACTTACATTTTCTGTAAAAATAACCAGAAGAGAAACTTCAGGGCTGAAAAATTAACCCAAACTTTGGTGGACAAACTATTTGAGGGTGTCATTGTTTAAATCAGTGTTTCTCAGCTGGTGGCTTGGGACCCAAAAGTGTGTCGCCGCACCCTTTGCAGTGGGTCGCACATGCGTGCCTGGAAAAAACATATTGTGTCAAAAAGTCTATGAAGTGCTTCAAAACATGTTTGTTTTCGTTTTGTGTCTTAGTCACATTTTGTACAGTCTGAGGTCCAAACGGCACCATTTTTCATTGAACAATTCTGATTGGTCAAAAAATATCTGAAACTCGGGTCGCGATTTTCCATGAGGGAGTTGGTGGTGGGTTCTGAGGCTAAACCAGTTGAGAACCACTGGTTTAAATGACCCTAAAACATCCTTTGGCATTTCTATAGACGAGTCTCTTCTTACTAATCAGCTAAAATATACTCAAAGCAATATTCTAGGATGTTTGGTAAGAAGAAATGCATGTTCACTTTTAGGCGGGTGCATGCTAAAAAGGATAAGAACCATTGCCTTAATATAAATGATACATTTGGAAGAAGAAAGGTTAGAACTATAAGAAAGTACTCAATGTAATGTTACCTTGTAGAACAGACTTTTAGCTTTTGTGTTTTTTTCATTTATTGATTCTTTGGCAGATGTCACTGTTTGATGTAACCTATAATTGGTTGATGTTGATGGCAAGAAAACGCAATAATGATAATTCCCTCACTATGTGTGTCCTCTTAACCTTGAACTATCGAAGGTTCTTTCAATCACACAAGGCTTCTTCTTTTCAACAAATGTGCTTGTATGGTGGATGGGCGGGGAGAAACGTAATTGGTCCACCTGCTTAAACTTGGGAAGGTCGCTGACTGCAGCCATCACCCTTTTGACTGCATATTTTATTTATTTATGTTAAGATTTATTTGGGGCGTTTTATGCCTTCATTAGAGAGACAGAACAGTGGATAGAGTTGGAAATCGGGCAGAGAGAGTGGGGAATGACGTGCGGAAAAGGAGCCACAGGTCGGATTTAAACCCGGGCCGCCCGCTTCAGGGGCTACAGCCTCTGTACAAGGGGGGTGCAAACTAACCACTAGGGCACCAGCGCCCCTGACTACATTATTTTATGATGGAATGAGACAGGGTATCTCTGTTACTGGTTTGTGAAGTTACAGTTGTTTTTTACATTATTTAAGACTTCCTGCCGTTCAACTTAATGTAACACTACTGCAGGTTATTTTGTGCAAGTTTAGTCACAAAGACACTACAAAATGCCTACAGAAATCCAGAGGCACTTCGTCAATAGCCATTTATAACCACTTTATGCTGTTTTAAGATTCAATCTTTAACAGTGGCTAAAAAATGGGCTGACTTAGTGTATGTAGAAGGAACTGAAAATAACGCACGAGTCAAACAGAGTGCAGGAATGCGAGTCAGCAATCATGTAAAAGGAGAAGGAGAATAGAAAAAGAAGAGCGAGGAGGGAAGCAGGGAGGGCAAGAGTGCAGCCATGTGCTGGGCTGTACACCTGTACGGAGAACAGGTGTTTTCCGCCCCACTTGCAGGCCCCTGATTACAAGCCGCCACGCTTGCCTTACCCCGTCAAAGGCTAGCTTATCCCCCCATCAGTGCAGCCCGGGCTCTGTGTAAAATGATGGTTAATTAGGCAACACAAAGCCACAGGCTGAAGGAGAATGAAACCCCACCCCTTCCCGACCTTCTGCTCTCCGTTTATACACACAGGTCTGTGTGTACTGCACACACGGAGGACATAGGACACAGGAATATTTCAAATACATAAGGATAAACAGACACTAGTAGATGAGTGTAAAGTCTCAATTTTTTGTGAAGCTTCTTCATGATTTAACCAAAGTTACAACGATGGTTCACCAAGTTTGATTTACTTTATGTTCATAATTGGCGAAGCACTACTTTAGGGGTTTATTATTGATGATAATGACTCTTAATATTGTCCTACCATTGATTAGCTATAACAAAATATTACAATGGCTGCAGTGAGGTTATACACACTGTACTTTCTGCTTTATAACAAGTCCGATCCCTGGCTAATCTGCACATGGGGAAGCAATCAAAAAACGAGAGGGAAAGAAAGTATAATCATGCGCAGCTGCAAATGCGGGGGGGGGGGTTGCATTACCAAACACTAAACACTTTCACCTGCACAGCTATGTTACCCAGCGTTAAACACTTTCACCTGCTCATAGCCTCGTTTTCTATTTTTAATCATATTTCCACCAAGACGTTGAATGATTGTGTCCAAATCTCTTTGTAGTAGACTTACGATGGTGGAATAAAAGATCATTTTGGGGTAAGGTTGATCTAAGTCTCAAAGAGCAACAGGCTTTAGTTATTGGTTCAATAACCTGCTTAACTAGCTCCTTTTTTGTCAAGTGGCCAAAGAGGAAATTCTGTTGAAACTTCAACAATGTCGCCTGTTCAGAGTTGGAAAGAAGTATGACTTGAAGAGCATGGTATTTGTCTTCAACAGAGCAACAAACAGGGCACGATCTTTAGCAATACATAGTTTCAATAGTCAATGGAAAGAAGTTATCTGGGACATCTCAGTTCTGCTTTCTTTGGTAGCAACATCATTCCCAAAGCATGCATTGCTCATGATGCTCACTTCTTTTTTTAGATTTTTACATTTTAAACAAAAACTGCACCAAAATGCAAATCTAATAAGATTTACAAGAAGATTTGTTGACAAAAAAAAACTCAGGTGGGAGGAGGGGAGAGGGGAGTATGGGGCTGTTCAGGGGAATTGGTGTTTTGGCACGCATCACTCTCTGTGGAGCTACTGGTGCTCACATATCAGAGCTTGGATTCCTCCAGGCACAACATGCAACACATAGAGGCAAAAGAAATACATGCATTTACACATTTACACACATGCTTGTGTCGTGGCTACACGTACACACAGGTAGTCATACACAAGCTCACACTCTTACAGTACGTACACTTGTTCCCTCCAGCCATAAGCACTGCTCTGCAACCTAATTAAGAGAACAATTAAGTTTGAGGCTATAAGGACTGAAATTGAGGGTCTTTCTGTGTACGTGTGCTGGTGTTAGTATGTGTGTCACTGCAGTCATCCAGATCATACAGTGTCTGATGAAAGAACAAAGCTTGTTGCCACAATGTCAGGTATCTGGTACTGCCTACAATGGGGTATTAGTTATCAGCGAGTTTGTCAATGCAGCGATGCAATACCATCATTTCTTTCCCCCCCACAGAAAATCTGCTGGTTTAAAGTAAGTTATTATGTGATGATGACAAATAGTATCGGCTAACACTAGGTATCAGAATTGGAATAGAGATGAAAGCTCACTTTGGAGACAGCGCATGACCACTTGAGGTCCAACAGGTACTGAGCACTGTGTGGATATATGGCACAGGACATGCATCCAACACCTCTAGAATAAAGTCCCTGGCATTAAATGTGAAGTGCAGTAACTCCACTGGTTAAGCTTTTCAAATTAAAAGCATGAAGATGAGAGTATATACCCACATATTCAAACAATACTTTTATTCTGAATTGTTGTCCGGGACAGTTGTTAAGTGAATGTAGTCACTTTACAAAGCTCTAAGCTCTCTCCTGTGATCCCTACTAAAGCTCATTCATAAATCATATACAGTACGTATGTGTAAAACATTTAAAAACATCATGTTACAGGCATTGTGATTCTTGTGTGAGTCTCTCTCATTCTCTCCCTCTCTCTCTGTCTCCCACAGAATATAGTTGTTATTTGTGCCTGCATGTTAGGGAAGTACCCAATTTTAATGTGATACCTTAATATTTACACTTTATGAGTGATACGGAGTTCGTGGTGACAGAAAGATGTTTTGTATCACTGTCCGCCAAGTCTTTCCGCCAAAACAAACAAAATGATCCCTCACTCGATCACTTCCGGGTCACTACCGGCATTTTGTACACTCCCTTTCTGTCAAGATTCTGTCGTTTGTAAAAAAATTTGGGGACTTGTAAAAGTGTTCTACACCTTGTAAATTTGTCTCAGCGCTTGTTTAAGTGTTTCACATCTTGTAAATTTGTTTGTCCTTGGTAAAAGTGTTTTGGTTTTGTAGTCTTATTTTATAAAATGTAAAAATGTTTTTCAAAATGTAAATTGTCTCAAATTTTGTAAGAAGTGTTTCACACTTTGTCATTTTGTTTTGCACTTCCCAGCCACCGTACCCACCACTACCTGTCACATTTAAAAACTTAACCTCTTCCATAGTTTTGCTAACAATACCACAAAGAGAATCCTACAACGCAAAGTCTGGAAGTTTTATAGTTGGCCTCAACCTGAGAGTTTTTGTTGTCATTTCTGGTTTAGAGAACTTTTATGAACATACCGTAGGGTCCTGTCAAAACTATTCAAAAACTATCATATACCCACGCTGAAAAGTGTTTCTTTTTTTTACATTTGAGCACACCTAGATGTTCATCTGACAAAAATTATATTCCATCTAAGTTTATATCATAGTGTAGGTCTGCGCTGGCAGCACAAACAGGTTTCTGCAGCCAGGACGCCAAGAAGCAGGGAAATATTAAACAAAGGAGGAGAGAGCAGACGCTGAAAAATACCTGCTGGCCCAATACTGAGGCTCCATATGCCCAACTCTTCCCTGACTGCTGGCTGGCCAGCCTGTATGCCCACTCTCTCCCAGGCCTGAACGCACAACTACACACACAAACACACAGACACACATATGCAACACACGCTTCACTGGGGACAAGCCAGCAAGAGTAATCCTGGCCTACTTTTCTGCCTGGAGTGTACCGCAGCACCGACAACACACACTATACAGCTACAGAGGAGCAAAAGGAGGTGCACGAGGGGTGGATGAGGAATGAGGGGAGATGTAGGGGGAAGGTAGAAAGAAGTTGAAGGGAGGAGGGAAGATGGAGAGAGTGGTTAAAAATTGGAAAGAGTGATGGAAAGAAAAAAGATGACCATTGAGGGAGGACTGCCTTTATCTCAAATTAGGAGGGTGGGAAAAGGAGAGAATGAGATATTGACAGAAAGTACAAGAAGTTAAGTAATGTGGGTAGTAATGTATTAAAGGCGCCTGTCAAAGTACTCAAGGTCACATTACAAAGCAGAAATAAAAACAACAAAGTAACAATACATCGATAAATTTAACATTAACTAGACAAATTTACAGGATCATTGTGTAGAGGATTTATGAGACCGGATGGAGAATGATCAGACTGAATATGCCAGTTTAAAAAGATGTGTTTTGAGATGAGATTTAAAAATGGAGAGGGAGTCAATATTGCGGATGTGTGGTGGGAGGGAGTTCCAGAGGCGGGGGGGCAGAGCAGCTGAAGGCCCTGGACCCCATGGTGGTGGTGCAGTGAGTTGAATGGAAGAAGAAGACCTGAGAGTGCAGGTGGGTGTGTTGATGTGCAGGAGGTCAGAGAGGTACAGAGGAGCGAGGTTATGGATGGCCTTAAAGGTGAGGAGCAGAAGTTTAATAACTCTTCCCTTTCATTGATTGACTAAGCAGACTGAAAATAATAAAATGGTTATGTTTATTTATATGCATGGAGGATATACTGTGTGATCTCCTGATAACAGAGGTGTAGTGAGCACAGACTCGAGACTAGGCATATCTCGAGAAAAAACCCTCAGATTCATTTAAGTTGCCAGTGTATTCCTAAACCAGAGAAACACAGTGTAGAGTGTGAAGGCTGTAGGATCAGGGGTTTTCTAGGATGCTGCATTCAACCATACTATGGCTTCTTGACATCTCTGCAATGAGTACATCGAGAGACGAAGCCATCCGCCTATTCCAAACTGCCCTTCGCTGCAACAGAAACCTCCACCAACACTGCAACCGGCAATATAAGGAGCCAAGCAACTTGCTTTATGAACGGCCAAGCCGTGTGGAGTACCGCATTAGTACTGACATGTCTGTGACAGTACTCACACTCCAGTATTATGAAGTTGGAGTCCTGAGACTCACCTCCACACCCTTACTTTCTGTTTTAGCATCTGATCTTTGCATTGCATGTTATTACAGTAGGCAACTGTCCAATATTGAGCACATTCCTCAGGTTATTGGGCAGATATTTTATTGCAGTTATTAGAGATTATTTGCGCACAAAATGATATATTGTAATTTAAAGATGTACATATACTTTCCCTTTGTAAACAATCAGGCTTAGCATAAGTACAGTTCATTCTCTGAATCACTGCTCACGAACAGAAGATACTGCTATCTTAAACTAGACAGAGGAGCTTGATTACATTTTTGTCAGCAGGAATCAAGAAAGGTTCTGAGCAATCCTGAAGCCTTTCTGCATTGAAAAGAAGAGTAGATATGGATCACAGGGGAAGGGGGAAGGGTATTTAAAGGGTCAGGGTAACTACACACATACACACACTCAAACACACAGTCATCCCAAAGCTCCCATCGCTCTCCCTGATGAAAGGTGTGTCTCTGCTCATGGGTCGTTTGTCGCGGGCATCTCCACGGACGGCTCATTGGAGAGTGCAAGGACCCCTTCATCTTTCACTGTGACAGGTCTCAGACACTGGGCCCCCGACAGACGACCAATAATTCACTGAAGGGGGGAGTGGAGCTAATGGCCTTGACTCTAGGCCTTGGTAATGATCACGTCTAGATTTTCAGGCTGTTGTCACTGTGTGTGGATCAGACAAAGTGAGGCAGACAGCGTCCTCCCACAATCATCACATGTGAGCTGATTCCAAATCGAAACTAGGGGAATAAGGTACAAATATACTTTGCGCTCCTGATAAACAGCAGATAGCAGTAAGTTATGCCCCTCCCACCCCTCTTAAATATTGACCACAGTTTTAGAGCATAATGACTGGTTCTATTTTTTTTATGTTTCTCGTCAATAAATACTAAAGGCACAGAATGTATTTATCACAGTTCCTTCATATGTCCATTGTGGTCCACTGGAAGTGTCTCCAAACTGGATCCAGCACCAAAGTGGTCTAAATAGCAAAATAACTTATCTCATTGGAGTATTGGTCTTAAAATTAGATGTTGTGAGGCATATTGTTGGTGCATTCCCATTTACGGCAGAAGAAATCAACTTTTCCATTGAACAAAAATGTTATCTACATTATGACACTAGCTCAGTGTTTTCCTACTGTTAAAGCTTAGGGTGCATTTGGAGGGTTTACAACACATACAGTCTGTGTTGGTGAATTCCTGCAGTTCTTATAGATGGTCTATTTTTGTATTTTTCAGGAATAAACTATTTTATCTAACCCTTCATAAAAAACACAACAAAGAAATCACAATAATACAGTAAACCATTCTGTACAATCACTCACGCACACTTAATAGTCCCCTATACACTCCTCGCTGAATGTATACAGCACAACTACAATATGCAGTCCAACAGAGTTTCTCAAATCAGTACTGGCTTCTCATTGGTCCACAGACTATCTTCTTGCACATGCTGTGGATTTGAATCCAGATTATAAATACATTCTGTCTCTCTTTGTCTTTACCAATTTTCCTTTCACTCTGAATTCTCTCATAAAAGTACAAATCCCTCAAAATGATCTTTACGGAAGTGTGTCAACATGACATTTAACAGGGTGTTCCGCCCCTCTTAATGTTTCTCTCTGCTATACATGCGCTTCACGGCTGAAAAGATCTAACGGCTCCTCTCAGTTGTCTGCACTGTGAAAGTTTGATGTTCCCTGTCTTCACATGTAACTGTATCCCTTGGAGCAATGAGGGCTCTCCAGTAGCTTCTCATCACTCTGTGGAGAAGAAGAAGCTAACCATGATTAGTAATAGCACCATTGATTTTCACTGAGTAGTGAACGCTCGCTCCAATCCTACCACAACTCAACGAAAAACCTGTTAGAGATATTAAACTGCTGAGTTTTTTCTTAAAAGGGCATGTTTCACATTCAGTGAGAGTGATCAGGATCTATTAGGGTGTTGGTGATTGCACTGAGTACGAGTGCTGACAAGAAAGTGAGGGCTCCCTGTGCTAGACAGCGTGGGATTTAGTCTCTCACAATTTAACTACAGAGACGAGTTCAGAGGAAATAATATCACATTGACCTCGTGGAAAACGGAGCGGTTAAGTACTTTTTGTCTCTCCAAAGCCCACTGAGACTCACCTCAACCCACACATGTTCAATTTCCAGAAATAATCATCCGATACTAATCACAGAATAACACAGGCAAAGGATGTAATTATGATTTTTTTTCTTTTTCTACAACTGTAAAACCTTAAGGGGTGTGACACAATAACCTCTCATATGCCGAACGCCTCATTTGGAATAGAAAATGAGATGGGAGGACGTTAGAAAAAGATGAATAAAGAGGGGTAGGGAGGGGTTACAGGGGGAGGCATGAAAACTGAACTCTTGCTTATGAATATGCATATTTATATTTGGACCCTGGTCAGTGTGAAAGACAATGGGGACTCCAAAGTTTTCTGGCCCCTTTGAGTGTATTCAGTCCTGATTCATACAAAGACAAATTTTCCGCTGAGGCCTAGTCAGAGATGGCGTGGAGGGAAGCTCCAGCACCCCTGAGCGTCCCTGAATCAGACAGACAGGAAGTGGTCCTGCAAGAACCCCCGTCCCCACGGCGATTCCCATGAATTCCCACAATTCCACTGGCCTGTTGGTTGGTTACGTACTCAGCGATGCGCCACCGTGCTCCCCTTGAACGCAGCTATTAAAAGGGACACGAGGGGAGTGAAGAGCAAGACGGAGACAAAAAAAAAATCATATTTCATTCAGCGTCACAACATGACCCAGAAAACTGTAGATTGCCCTTTTTAGCCCAAACAAAATTGCCTTTGTGTCCGACGATACAAGAGCGAAAGAGAAACAAAAGGCGAAATGAAAAGGGGGTTCTTCAAAGGTTAATCCGTTACAAGCAAGATCAGAGCATCCCTTCTTTAAGGAACAGAGGAAAATCTATCTCTTTTCAGTTTCCCTCCTTTCCCTTTTATGTCTGGCCATAAAGAGAAGGTTTTATGTACACTCGAATGGCTGAGGCTCACAGAACATGCATGCGAATGAGAGGGAACCACAGGGGACCAATATATCTCTACAAACATATATGCACATATAGAGAGGAAGAAGAGGGGTAATAGAAGAGAAGAATGAAAGATCTAGAGACATAGATAAAGAGGAACAAGAGAGTAAGCAGGAACAAAAGGGGGAAGAAGCAGAGATGAAAAATGGAAGAAAGCTATGACGGAGAGAAAAAGAAAAAGAAGGGGAGAAACGGTCTGGAAGGAAAGTGGTCTGGTGCTTTAATCACAAAATCAGAGCTGGAGGAGCGAGGCAGGCATGCAGTCATCATAACGGATCCCATCTGAGAATGCTATTACAGCAAAGGCCTGGCTCTGGTTGCGGCTAATGCTACTGGGCTTACAGAACCAGCACTGAAGCTTTTTACTTCAGCCATGACTTGCTTTAAGTACCTGCTAAAATCTATGCCTGTTTAATATCAGAGCACTCATCAATTACCAGGCTGTGAATGTGTGGTGCTGCAAATCAAACTGCTACCTGAAACTTGCAGGTGCCTATGGCTCACCTCAGCTCAACACTTTGAACCATTGAAGCTGTTCACACATCAGTTCTTCCAAAGGAATAAATATTAAAAACATAACCATATACAACTGTGTATTCTTTAGTGATGAGAATAAAAACAACCCGTCTGTCAGAAGCACTGCTTTCACTTTATGCAGAGAAGATCATTTAAAAAAAATGTCTGAACATTCAGGACTTCAGTCTTTGGTTTGCTTTATTTTTTGCAAAATGCAAAATGTTACAAGCTTGTTTTTGTTTAAGTCTGTTAACTGTGAATTACATATTTGTTATCATGAAATATCTTTGATTTCTCAAATGAAGCAAAAACTTCAGAATTGAAACTACTTTATGCAAGAATATACTGCTCCCTGCTGTCGCCTGTTCCCTAAAAATTAAGGGAAAAAGTGATATAACGTGCTTGAGTTGGAAACACTCTGCAACCAAATGCCTCTATAGTAGAAAAAGAGCATACTCTTCACAAATTCACAGTATAGGTCTGTTGAGCATATGCCAACTTACCTGCAGGACTGGGGGATGGAGAGATGGATGAAGGGAGAAGGAAGGTTGTAAGAAGAGAGAGAGAAGGGGGGAGGAAGGAGAGATGCTAGAGGGGGAGCAGGAGTCTGGAGTTAAATATTAATCCGTGGTGATTCATCTGCTGTGGAAGCCTCCAGGCTCCTTCTGCACACAGCCAGCTGTTGGCCCCTGTCTCTTGGCCCTGGACCTGGATGTGAAAGGTTGGGCTGCTGCCCAGAGTGCCCAGGCATGAGCTTCCCTGGCTGGGGGAAAGGCAGCACAGGCCAGGGCAGGTGGTGGTCCTGGCCGGGATGACAGTGTGTGAAAGTGTGTTTGTGTATGTGTGTCATTATGGGGTGTTACACACACTGTATAACCACAATTCTAAGGGTCCAACAGTGTGCGCTGGAGTCAACGCACTATGTCACACCCACAGAGGGCAATGAGGCTTGACATTGTCAGGAGGTGAGTTACGGGGATGCTGCAGGGGTTCGAGGATTGAAAGATGGAGAAGTAGGTGGAGTAAAGGAGGCTGGAGACAGGGGGAAAACTGCATGTGCATTTTGAGCTTTTTACTATGTACTTAAAACGTGTAACTTTTCATAAATGAAATAATTCATAGCATTAATACTGTTAGTTTTGTTTTTTAATAAAAAGCAGCTAATCAGTCCCTCATGGTAGTTGTGATGGCCATTTCGTGACAATGACTGTCAACCAATCTCGGTGCATTTTGCAACTTTTTCCACAAATTTTTACAGTCCCCCTCTTTCCTCTGAAGTAATGTCATGTACATCACTAAACTAAACTGCACATGTTGATTTGATATTTATTCTCCTTCATGTCATCTTAGCCGCCTGTCTTGTTTGAACGTGTGTCCTGGCTTGTTAGAGATGAGGCCACACAGTCACACACAGCTGCTGCTATGGCTATGGGGTCAGCTTATATAGCTTGGGTGATTTCTGCACACCAAGACAGCCAATTTAACCACCGAGAGGAGGAAACGAAGGTACAAGGAAGCTAGAATGATGCTGATGATGTCATCAAAGAAGAAGGTTGCATTAAGTAAAAAGTTGTGAACAAAGAAGGACCTGTTGGCACAGGTTCAGCTCTGAGGTTGGAGCATGCACCATACTGTATATACATAGGCTACAGTTCTAGTGGCAATGTGTTCCACTCTGTCCATGTTGGTTCTTTACTGTACATTTGCAAATCTCACATGATAAAGTTAAGTGTTACTTATGGATGTTATCCAGCCAAGGTAACTATGTTCTGTGTCCAAGGTGACACTTTGATTTTAATAACACAAAAAAGACAGATCAGTATTTATTGTGCCCTTATACCTTTGTACTGCCACTGTGTAATAAAGCAAAGAAAGGACATACTGATGAACCGATCCTAATTGAAAAAGATTATGCAATCACAAGCCTTTCTCACAGAACAGTGAGAGACTTCAGTGTTGTGCAATTTATCACCTCTACTGCTGGTTTACTGCAAAACACAAGCAAGAAAGAGAGGAAAGCCGCTCAGTGATGAAGACACTCGGCGGGTCGACTGTAACTACAAAGAATCAAGAATCAAAAAGAGGTGTTTTCTCGCTGTTTCTCAGCAGGTGTCCCCTGAGCCTTTGCCTCAAACTACGCTGTTTGACTATTCTCAGTGTTCCCTGTAAACCTAAGAAGAAAGAGAAGGGATGTGTTCACACCAAATGAAAAGAGAAACCTTCCTAAACCGCTTCAGGAGCCAACAGAACACATAGAAGCCTTGAAGAGTCTTCTCAGTTTAGTGTGTTGCCTCTTTTTGCAGTTCCTTCTCCTTGTAGAGTTTCAAACTGGGATTCTCCATATGAGAAAAATAGCTTCACAAAGCACTGTAACCGCCAACATGAAAGTAAAACTCTAAGGAGAGTGAGTCAACATTTGTAACATTTATCTATAGAACACATTTCAAGATCACTCTTGCATTTTTCAAAACGGAGTCATTCATTTTAAATACGGCTTTGGAATAACAGGCATCAGTAGATTGAGCCTATAGAAATGTATGCCAGGATTGAGGGCATTATGATGTTTCTTCAGTTGAAACACAAGGGAAAAAGTTCTAACCGTACATTTTTGTTCCTGCAGTTGCTTTGAAACGGCTTGTTAGCACTCACAGAATTCCTCACTGAAACCAGGGAACGCAGCTGAGCCCATTAACACCCTACACCCTCCATGTCCATGTTTGACATCACATAGCTCTTTTCAGAATACATTACATCTTCAAAATCACTTGTTCATGATGTGTATCCATGTAGGATGCCCACCCACTCCAACAGTACCATTTCACAGGGCAAAGGACACTGAGGAGGACGGTTACTACAGCGCCTTTGGGAAAGAGAGAAAAAATTTGCGAGGGAAAGAAAGAGAAAACGCTGGGTCATGAATTATAGAGCAGATCACTTTCGTCTGGGTCCAGGGAGAGAGGGACATCCACGAGAGAGGGAGATTCACTCCTTATTCTTCCATGGCCTGTCTGGTATGTGGGAAGCCACCGGGGAGAGCGATTTATGGCCAATTGAAGCGGCAGCAACATCCCTCGGAAGGCAACCAGTGGATCCATAGCAACGATCCTAGCGGGGCATATTAATCCCCTGCTTTATGTAGTGCTAAGTGTACAATAGTAATCAGGATTGGAGTAGGCCCCACTGATCATTAAGGGAAAAGGCTATATAAAGAATTCATAATGGGATTAGCCCACGGCGAGTGGAGAAAGAGAGAGAGACAAGAGGGTGTGTGTGGGGAGGTGTCTGGAGGATGAGGACTGGGCAGAGGCAGGCGTGGGAGGGAGGGAGGGAGGGAGGGGTAGGCAAGATGCTGGAATTAAATCACCCATCAAATTGCATGGAGGAATTTTAATTTACAGGTTAATGTTATATTGTGTGACTAATCACAGCAGACCATTTGCATAAACCAGAAGAAAATTGGGCGAAATCAGAGGCTGATGCAACAAATGGGAAAAGCTGTGTGTAGTTGTTGCTGGTGAAAATACGCAGCCGAGTACAAAGAATGTGCTGTGATGACTCAACTGTAGTCACCATTCAAAGCAAGAGTACTGGGATTACTTCAGTCACTGAACGACTACTTCAGTGTTTCTTAAGTGTTCATGTTTCACTATGTGGAACTGTACCACTCACTAAAAGTAACACAGTGTAATTAAGCTTTTTGGAAGTTTCCTGATAGAAGTTAAGTTGGATATACGTTTTTTATTTACTAGTCTATTCCTCTTTATTTCAAATTATTTGTTATGTCTTGGTCAAGTTCTAGTTTTATCTGCTGTATCTGGGTTTGTTTTCATCTGCAAGGCACTTGATAACATTTTTAATAAAACTGTTGTAAGTGTAAATGTTATTATTGTAATTTGAGTACCAATATATCCATTGAATATTTAACACCCAGATCATAAAATCCCAACAAGGACCTCCCATAAAAAAGTTTTTTTTGGTTCATATTTTTTCTACTCCAGTGGCGCACAGCAATCCACACCACATAAAACGCCAGGAGATGCTTAATAAACAGTGGAGGTAGTCAGGGCATGTTCGTCAAGAAGGACACCCTAGGGCGGACCAATAAAATGCTGAAGGGGTCGACATATTTCAGTCAGTATGGGAATGCCTCAGGATCCCCCAAGAGCAGCTGAACGTGGCATGGAGGAGGCCAGGTGAGCATCTAAAAATGATTGGATGGATTGGTGTGGATAAAATGTTAAAGATTTGAAGGTACACATGGACTCTTATAAACCCCAAGGTTGTCTAGAGTAAAGATGATCAAAGATAATTGGTCCTGTACTTAAATAATGAAAAAATTATCATTGGAATAAAGCTGAATTGGCTTTAAATGACAATTATAACGTCCATTTCTTCGCCTTTCTTTACAGTCAAGCTAATTCACATCTTACATTGTAGTTGGCAACAAAGACATGGACTTGAGACTGGAAGATACACTTGTATTTTGTGTCAACTATTCCTTGAAATCTTGCAAAGGCATGATTAGATGATTAGATGCTAAAATGCTTGAATGAGATAATGAAATCAATATCTGATCCCTCTGAAGTTGTGGTTTCATAAGACAGTAACAACAGAAACCAAAAGGACCTGCAGTCGCCCTTTTAAAATAGGTTATAGTAGGTTAAGGGTAATGCCCAACAAGGTATTTACTATCGAGAATTTGTAGATGACCTCCATAAATTGTTTTTAATATGGACACCTCTGAGGGCCTCATCCTGCTCGTGCCTTTAAAAGCTGAAGAAGAAGCAACAAAAAGTATATTTTCACATGCATGAAATTAAAATAGAGTTCTAATAAGCCCCCACTTTAGTTGAGGGTTTGACGATCGCCTGCCAAAAATATAATCACCCATAAGTTTATTAGCAAATTATCAATATTCACTTCTTCTGTAAAAAGAACGAATCGGAACTTGTTGATTTGCGATACCCTTTGGCTAAGTGACGGTCGGAAAACTAACTGTAGCCTACCTAGTAACACAGGATTTCATTTTGCCACTAATCAACATCAGGAATTTGACAAACAAAGAAGTCATGTGTACTGATGGCTGCTGCATGTCGCAGCAAGTTCAATTGTAAAGAAACAGTTAAGAGTGCAATCTCTTAATTTGTGTCTGTTGTCAAGACTTAATTGACAGCCTGCAGCTAATAAGAATGAAGTATTAACCAGAGCATGGTATAATAATAACTGTGGTCTGATGCTGTTTCAGCACGTTTCTTTCATACTAAGAAGTATGAAACACTTTTAAATACCTATATTTCTAAAGTGGTTTTGGTGTGTCCATGATGAATTCAACTTACAGGACAGTCTTCTATAAAAAGTAATTTGACCCAACCACCAACAGTCACAAAGTAAGTTCAGCTGAAGCATTTCCAGTACTAATTCTATCTAGGGCCTTGGCTCAGCCTGCTTTGGGTAGCTCCTTCATCACTGCAGCAGACCGGGGGGAGGACTTTATTACAGCCACAGCTCGTTAGCTTGAGTGGTCTTAATGAAGCAGCGTGGCGATCAGACAGAAATCATGCTGCTGAGGCCCTGCGTCATTACACCAGCCTTTAATTACGTTGATATATGGTCTCTATACTACAGAAATCCACCAGGTCTCACAAGACTTCACTCTATCTCACAAAGACTCGTATTTCCTCAATGTAGGTAAGTTTAAGTACTGAGAATGTAGATAGACAATTTGTAAAGTTTTTATATTTTAATTTCTGTAAAACTTTTTTCAAACAGACTGCTGTAGAACTAAAACATACACTTCTTTTAAAATGTGCACCAGACATTTAAACTGTTAACTGGAAGTGTGGCCAGTGTTTTTTTTCAATCCCAGCATGCCTCTCTGCACAGCAGGTGGGAGGGAGAATCTCAGGACACACAGGGAATCCAGGCCAACTCTAGGCGAGATCGGAAAAGGAACTTGACTGGGTGACAACAGACTTGAAAAAGGTAGTGTTGTGTTTCATTAATATTCATGGGTGTAGATCCAAATGTGTTCTCCTTCAGAGTAGGGGGAGAAAGACTTCCAAAAGGCCATTGAGGAGTTTGAGAATGAGTAAAACATCACATTTTACAGTCCAATAGTAATGGAAAACAACCCCCTTCTCTGTTAAAATAGTTAAATTATTTCTATTCATAAAAATGTTCCTTAAAACGTTCCTATAAGAACATCTTGAATGATATTCATGGAGTTTATGATCACTATAGAGCAACTTTATAAACAGGTTTGTTCGTGCATTTCAATGACTTGACACTCATTTAATTATCTACCAGCAGCAGAAATGTACCAAGATACGCTGTAATGTGCAAATAAAGCAGAGAAGAAGACTTTAAGCAAGTTGACATGTATATCAACAATCCTGTTTTTTTTTAAAGACACTGATTTGCAATTGTTTGGTGATTAAAGGTATGCTTTAAAGGTATTTGTTGGATCACACTTGGTGAGTAATACAACATGTAGATAGAATTGTATTTCCTTTACATGTACTGAAATCTTGTCAGTACCTTTTATTGCCCAGAATAATTTTTCAGTACAAATTAAAAAACCTACACACAGTGGTGACGATGAGCCCAGGAGGAGGGCCCAGTTTGAATGTTGTGTTTACAAGCTGCAACATACATTTCTACTGACTCTACCTTTAAGTCATTTGTCAGAGCTCTGCCTGGCTCTATACCAACACTTATATGTTACATGATTAGGGGATAATTGTAAGAATAATGTTTCAGAAAGCTATTTTTTGGGATAAATAGACCTAAGTGGCGCAGTAGCCCATCTACAGGTGTAAAACATTACTCTCTGGCTTCCCTGGCCATTGTGTGAAACATTCCACTTTTCTTTCATTGGC
This sequence comes from Tautogolabrus adspersus, assembly GCA_020745685.1. Taxonomy (NCBI): domain Eukaryota; kingdom Metazoa; phylum Chordata; class Actinopteri; order Labriformes; family Labridae; genus Tautogolabrus; species Tautogolabrus adspersus. Next base: position 17,241,871 of record CM036541.1, on the reverse strand, counting down.
CTCAGAGTTATGATAGCCATATCATTTCATGCTTCCATGACTCCTTCATTATTCAAAATGAAGAGAAATCCAGTTATATAACACGAGGGCAGAAGTTCTTATGAGATTTGGAAAGCTCAGCACCAGACATCTTCACTCAGTGTTAATTGGTTTTGCTTTTGAAAGGCCATCATTTTCTTTCAGGCCCATTAACCATAACGCTCCAGAGTCCAGGATTAGTTTGCACTCAGTGAGACTGCTGTGTTGTCGTTAAATTCAATTTAACAGGGCACCCACCAGTGCTAATTAGTGCTAACCCTGTGCTAGTTTGGCCACTCATCCTGTAAAAGTGTGTTGGATCCCTGTTTCTTCAACCCTTGGCCTGCTGCTGGTTGACTTTTTGAGTGCACGTTGTGGTTTATCAAGAGAAACATTTCTTAACTTTTCTGTTCTTGCATTTTAAAACCCTGTCACAAATTTGTCTCAATGAGCTGAGCTACATGTTTCCCATAACAGGTTCCAAATAGACCCTTCACTTCTATGGGCCTTGACAAATTGCAGTGGAGAACCAAGTAAATAAATAATACAGTCCACAATGACTTCAGTATTTTTTAAGATAATCTTCTCATAAAAACTCTTTCTGAATAAATTGACAATTATTTTACATTTGCATTGACAACTTTTATTATTTCTCGTTCATTTCTTGCACATCACAGAGAAGGGGACCCAAGAGCATTATGTTACTGCAGCAACGTTTAATACCGAGTGTCCAACATGACAAGTCTCCATTGTGCAAGACACAGATTCCTAGTCGAAACTACAACTTGGACAGTGGATGGATCAAAGAATTGTGTCGATATCTAAGTTGTAAAATGGTATGATGTTTTTACCATGATGTCTACATAGAGAGGCCAAGATGAATTACATCAGAATGAATCCTGAAATTAGCATAAAATCCTGGTAACAATTTAAGTATTGATTATTACCCAGAGCTGCAAAAAGTCTGGGACACAGCTTTATGCTAATAACTGCAAAAACACTCAGAGAAATATTACATCACACACCTTCTTCGCGGCTTACGTGTCGTTTCCACATTAACATTTTAATCACTTAAACACCTCCTTTCTTAACATTTTATCACGTTGGAAAGACTTGTGCTTTGTGTAAAAACAACGAGAGCTCGTTTATTCACGGCACTCCTGCAGTTTTCAGTCTACTTCTTAGAGAATCTGACCTTTAATATTAACTCTCCATCCCATCTGGCCAGCTAGATATGCTTAAGAAACTTTTGCACAGGACGCAGGTAAAAGATTCATTATTCAGCCCGTGGAGCTGGCAGGGGAGGGCCTTTCCAACGGCTTTTACCTAACTACCCCCTAAAAGCTTCCCAAGAAAAATACCTGCATTACAGAGCCATGCTGTGGAGAAAGTGTATTCACTATAGAAGCACTCCCAGTACCTGAATAACAGATGAAATATTGAACATAGACTGTGGGGTTTCAAGTTTATTATTTAGGCCAAGATGGTCTAATTGCCTTAATGCAATGGAGTTTTCAAGCAAGGTGGAGACTGCTACTTCTTAACCCTCTACTTAAATGCAGGATTGTGAAAGGACCACTTTACAGCGCACCAATATTTTCCGCGAGGATAGAGGTTGGCACTGTACATTCAAGGTAGAGACATTAATTACTTTTTAATTTGTAAGGAGGGTTTTACAGACTCTTTAATTTTTCAGACTCAGGGCTCTTTACCTGAGGCTCTGAATGGTGGGGAGAGAGGATCTAAATCTAAATGTAGAAGTTTTTAATGCAGAGAACGATCGTGCCGCCTTTATTATTAATGGGAAAAGCATGGCTGCCATCAAAGCCAAATAGACCCTGAGGAACTTTGGAGTGTATCATTAGGGTGAATGAAGGCTTACACTCTGACAAACATTTTCTTTTCTTTTCCTTTATTTGAATGTGATTCAAATGAATTAATTTCCTAAAATACATTTTCATTTCTTCGTCTTATTTTGATGGAACAGAAATATACACTTGATTTTTTTATTTGCTTACTCATGTTCTGGTCAACTGTGTAAAAGTAGGTTGTACTGTCTCCTTTACAAAGCATTCTATTCTCACAAATATATATATATATATATAAAATACCTCATGTATATCAAATTCTTTCTGGAAAACTAGCATTTCTATAACGTTATACAACTAGCTGCTAATTATGTCTGTGTGATATTACACAATGCACCTGACAGAACTCAATACTTAGCCTGCATTCAGGGATACAATTATTCAGACCAAAATGTTCCAATTCATATTATGTCCAAACTTGGACATAATATAAATGATGTGTCGCAGAAAAAACTAAGGTTGAAAACCAAGTTTAAGGCTTTCAGCATGTTCAACATATATACACAGCAATCAATTTCCTTTGTTGTCACTCTCAGGTTGGGAAGCTAACAAGCTATTATGATGTTGTTTCGCTGTGTTCCAGTTTGTTAGTTGTTTTGACAAGCTTTCATTTCACCTGTCTAGATATATCAGCAAGTGAAAACCATTTGTAGTGAAGAGAAATATGGCCATATTTCTGAGTTAAAAAGCATAATACACCTGTTCCCTACATCTACCAAAACAGCTAATGTTACCAATCAACTGCTCCTAGCTATTTCATTACCGTGTTACGCTACAAATCTGATATTAACTTTCAGCCACTTCTAAGCAAATGGCTACATTAGCTAATAAGAAGCTATATAAGGGGTGGCTGTGGCTCAGTTGGTAGAGGGTTCGATCTACCAACCGGAAGGTCGAGGGTTCGATCCCCAGCTCCTGCAGCAACATGTCCGATGTGTCCTTAGGCAAGACACCTAACCCCCGAATTGCTCTCGCTGCTGCTGTTGGCGGCGTATGAATGCATATGAATGAAATGAGTTACTCCTGATGGACTCACTACATAGCAACCACTGCCATCAGTGTGTGAATGGGTAGGTGTGACCTGCAGTGTAAAAGCACTTTGAGTAGTCAGAAGACTAGAAAAGCGCTATACAAGCTCAAGTACATTTACCATTTACCATATGCTAACATTAGCTTGTGCTGTTAATAATGCAGTACAGTATGTGGTTAGTAACAACTTGTTACTAAATATGTTTTTACTTAACATGCCAAGTTCTCACTCTAGACCTTGACACAGCCTTTTCAGTCGATCAATTTCAAAGCAAAGGAGTGACATTGATTTGTCAGAAACGACACATATATACTTCTTGCAACCTGTGACACAGCAGTAGAGCATTATAAAAGCATTTGAGCTCCCCAGCCTGAGCATGACATCAGATAAGAATGGTCGCTGTTTGAATATGGGCTAACTATCCAAGCATAATAATTACTGATTGCATTCATTTAAAAAACTGTTATAATGCTTTATGTCTTATTCCTATGCAAGTTTAGAACAGCTGAATATTGAACCCTTATCACAACTTCTCCAGCAGATTACTCACTGACTTCTGAAAGTCTGTTTGCTCTGAGAGAAAGCTTGGCAGGAAGAGGAGGAGACAGGAAAAAGTGAAAGAGACCGAAAGACCCCGACATCACCTCTCACAGTGCCTGCTCCACTCTCTCGTGTGTTGTGTTTGACATTTCCTAGTAATGATGGGAATTTTCTCCCCTCTCCTAGCAGGAGTCACCATTCCTCCCCTCTTCAGCAGCCCGCCACGCTGGGAGCCACACAATCCCTCTGCGCCAGGGCCTGTGAAATCCCAGGACGCCGGGTCCGATGAAATCCAATAGAATGGCTTTTATCCCCTGAAGATACAGTACAAATCATCATTGGTTTTATCTCAGCTGGGGATGTCGATTTATCTAAATGAGCTTAGTCCCTCTAGCTGCCTCTCAGAGTTATTTCTCCAACACCCGCCCCACCCTGATGCCCGCCCTTCTCCTCATCTTTCACCTCTCTCCTCCCATCGCTCAGCTCTCCTCTTCCTCCTCCCGCCCTGATTTGCTGAGGTTTAGAGCCTCTCCATGTCTCTGTCCTTTGTTCTCTGCAGAGGGAGGGGGCAACAGAGGACGGGGCAAGTAATGGGATTGGTACCCTTCACTGGGCACCAGTTTTGTTCGAAGCCTGCCTTACTGGCCCAAAGACAAGTGTGTGCGCCTGTGTGCGTATTTTTGTGTGTATGTTTTATTCTGAGTCCCTTTAGTGTGCACTGGAATGTACTTAATCTGCCTGCCATCATAATGCAAATGAAGCGCCCTGGTCCCAGCGGGGAGATAGTGTGTGTGTGTGTGTGTGTGTGTGTGTGTGTGTGTGTGTGCGTGTGCGTGTGTTGTGGAACAGCAAGGCCCTTGACCGAAAGCTCTGGAGGGGGCATCAAAGAGTGGGCAAAGGCTTCTGTCAGACTAACACAATGGCTCGGAACCAGGTCCAGTTACACACACACAAACACATGCACACAAACCCAGAGGTCCATGAAGCAGAGTGAGATATGACACCATGTAGGAGAACTAGTGTAATTGTATTTTCCTTTTCACTAAATTTCCTCTGCAAAAGCACTAAATGAGTTTTGAAAACACATTTATAACACCAAAATCACTGAAGTTCAAGTATTCTTTGACAGTTTTACATTTTGAGTGTCGGTAACAAGTTATCTTAAAGTAATGCCCCTTTTCTGTCTCACTTTGCACTTTAACCTTCTTTTGCTTCGTCTTACTTTCTCAACTGGCTTTTGAAAGCGCAAACTACACATACAGTAGACTGTTTTTGATTGTACTTTAATCGAAACATGCTGTTGCTGTTTTAGGCAGAGGCTTTATTAACAGAACGGGAAATTAATTACCGTAGTTTTGAAGTCACACTAATGTTGTCTTTTTTTAGACGTGAGATGTCCCTACACAGAATTTTAGACAAGTTCCAGTTCTTACATAATTGAAAATATACTTTATGAATGATTACAGTGCATGGATAGATACTGCAGGACAATGTTCTGCAGCAGTTTTTATTCGGTTCTGAATAAAATGACAAGTGACGGTAACATATGACATCATCATGAGAGAGGTACATGAGCTCCTAACAGCTACTTTCAGGACACGTTGCAAAAAGGCCCTCAATTCTGCTGTACTTTTCTCATGTCTTTTCCACTCCTGTAGCAGTTGATCGCCCTAATGTCGGCTTGTACTCCAACTCAACAATCGCCATCAGCTTGCAGAAGCCTTCACCTTCCACAAAATGTAATGAGAGCATATCTCCAGTCATCATTCTTGTTATTAGCAGACATGAGAGACTGACTGTTGTCTATCTCTGCTGGCTTCTCCTTATGCTTTACCAAGTGGCAACCCCCGGCTTAAAAAAAAATTAAGCCAATGCAGAAGTGCAAAAACCCACAGTGTCTGCTTGAGGCTGGGTGCAGCACTGAAAGTCACATACACAACCATTCGAAAAAGCCATTTTTTACAGCAGGAATTAACATGTTTACAGCCTGGTTAAAAAAAAATCTCTAATTAGTTCATGTCTCTATTGGCACACACTGTACAGGTGTGATTTTTTGTATAGCTAATTTGTTTAGATTTTATAAAGGATAAGCATTATTCATAAGACGCGTAGCTGACCTGATTGACGGGCAGGAGTAGTGTAGCGGTTTGTCAGCAGGCTTAGGGCCTGCCTCAACTCCAACTCTTGGCATGTCATTAGGTTGACTGAAAGTTAGGTTGAGACAGCATTACCAGCATGGCGGCCGCCAATGACGGGCTTCCAAAGAGTGGGTGACCTTGCCAATTATCGGGGGCCGATATTCTGCATTTGGCTGATTATCTCCATCGCTTGTAATTGTAATCTTTTTTTGTCAAAGTACTTCCAGACATGACTTTTTCTGGTCACAGCTGACATGGTGCATTCTGTGTTGAAATGTTATTCGAATAATGACGGCAACCACGAGTAATCCCATAGTCGTACCCATCCCTAGTTAAATATGGTGGCAAGACCCCTCTATAAATGAACCTTTCTATGCTTCCTTGTCAAAGTGACCTTTGATCGCATACATATAAAACTAAGGACTTTCTTTCACAAAGGTGTAAAATCCTGTTTTCTCTAACACCTTGTCCTCCTTTAAATCCTCACATATCATCCACATTCTTAAGATGAAGGTCAAGGTAGATTTTATTGTCCCAAAGGGAAATTACTTCTGCAGAGAGGTTATAGGAAATTCTATCTTGACATGGAAACTATAAATATTTCTTTAGGGTACAAGCTAAAGTCAATAGTGAACAAAAGGGAAAAAGGAATTATACACACTGGATCTTTTCAGAAAAAGTGATGTGCTTTCAGACAGCTCTTCTTTCAACATTTTTTGTTAAATAATACAGAGCATCCTTTTTGAGATACAGCATTGATATGTTCATTTTACTGTTTTTTTATTGCTGTAAATTTTACTGTTGTACTTTTAAGACAGAGGAAGACGATGTAAAGTGTAATGACCAATATCAAACAATCAGTCTGACTTGCAATGAAAGCGTATAAAGCATTAAAGGGCTGGAAAGTCACATTCTGATTTAAGAGAAAACATTTGAGCAAATTGGCATGTGAACTACGCACACTATACAACATTAACATGTAATTACTCTGCCAGTCATTTACATGTCTACTTTAACTGGCTTTGCTTTAAAAATACATTTTGACCGACTTTAATTTGATTTCTTTAACAAAACTTTTTCAAACTGTCAGCGGTTCTCCTCCTGCCTGAACTGTAAATCCTCGTTTCAGCGCTCTGACAGTCAAAGGTACAAAAATGTGGCCAAACCTATAAATAGCAAGACAGTTAATTAGATTCAAAGATTAATTAAGGGCTTATCTAATCCATCAAAGGGCTAAAGATAACTATCTAATTAACAATCTGAGTGAAGAACAGCGGCAAAGTTTGTCAAACAAAGAACTCTGTGGTTAGATGTGGGAGTTATCTTCGACCATCACTCTGTGTCGTCTTTTGTTCTTCCATCCCTCTCTTTTACTCTTCCTCTTGTTCTCATTTCTTTGCCCTCTTTCCCTTACACACACTCTGCTTCCCCCCTTGCCCTGATGTTTATTGATTGCCAGAGTTCATACAAGAGCATCACTTAATGTGCTTGCTTTCATGTCCTGCCTTTGTTGCCGGGGCCGCAGCTCACGATATTGCAAATTGATCCGTCTCTCCCCGCCACCCTTTGTGTAGTGAACTACTATTACATTAGCTCTGATTCATGCCCCCCCCAACCCTAACTCACTCTCCTTTCCCCCCTCCGTGTCTCTCTTTCAGTCATTCCATCTCTTTCTTGTCACTCGGTGGACGGCATCGGCACAGCTAAACACCGGCCTGAGAGCTGATTAGCTGAGCCACACGCCTGACTGGCTGCATTGATGAGCTCCTTGAGGTTTGATGATGTAGCCAATAAACGGACACTTTTGATTATCTGACCTCCGACCTTTGCTGTAACAACAAACACCCACCCTCATCTGCCCTCCCCTCTTGCTCCTCATTGTCCCCTTCATGCCTCCTTCTCTCCATTGTCCTTCTCAGGTGACAACTTGAAAATGAGGTCATGCTGGTGTGAACACAAACAAGGGCGCACGTCCTCAAGGGCAGCTCATCCTTGAAATGATTCATGTAGGATTTTTACACCTTCTGGGAAGAACATGATGAGGGGATGATTTTATTTTAATTTCATTGAATACATGAATCATTATTGTCCAAATTTAGAATCAGAAACTAGTAAGAGATTCCTAAAGTGGCTTGTGTATCCTTGCTGCATAGGTAGGGCAAACGACTTCAGAAAGTTTTTCCAAGAAGTTTTGTAAGTGAAATCTCTTAGATGGAAAACTTCTTTGCAACTTGTGCTAACCTGTCCCTTTAGGCATTGAAGTGGAAGTGAGCGAACTCCGAGACACAAGACAAGCATCCAATAATGAGCTTTTCTCTCACTTCTTCGCTCCAGCCCCGGACAACTTGGCAGGATTTTGGAACGGAGACATAACGCCGGAGCTCTTTGACGCGCCTGAGGTCTGACTTGGACGTCCTCCTGAGCCAATCAACAGCGATTCCTGAAGTCTGTATCCCTGACAGTGTAATTGCCTGTTGGAGTCGCCCCCCCCTCCCCGCTTAAAGCAGAGGGGCCTGTAATTAAGATTGGACGCGCAAGGACCACCACCATTACCACCCTTCGACACACACACACGTACAGACTCCACGAACCTCCCAAAGCTACTGTTGTCATGGAGAGAAGACATGAGAGCATGGGGGGGTTGTGTTGCGGAAGTCGAGGCTGCACAGGGGGTTGTTTTCAACTGTGTGTGAAGGCAGGGTGGGGGTCTGAAAAGAGAGCGATAAGGGGCTGGGGGACTGCGGCACAATCATCTTGATTTCTTGTGCTGAACGATTACATGCCACGCTAATTGCTAGCAGAGGGATCTTTAATAAATATTTCATTCAGTGCAGCATCATTACTGCCTAATGTCGTTATTAATCTCCGCCGGTAATTTCCACTCAGGAGAAGCGTCTTTGTGAGGGTAGACGCTGTGTTTTTCCACCCATGAGGAGGGAAAGAGAGAGTGGGAACGATGAGGAAAGGAGGAGAATTAGGAAGAGAGAGGCTGGAGAAGTAGCCTCAAAGTTATGGAAGAAGAGGAGGAGGAAAAATGAATGCAACGGGAAGAAGAAGCAAATGGGGGACATGGTGAGGAAAAGAAAAAAAGTAGAGAGAGTGGGAGGTATAGCTGCTGCAGCACTACATGGATAATGTGGTAGCTAGTACTGCTGCAAATAATGTTACGGACACATGTCATTTCCTGAGAGACCTTTCCATCAGTGAGATCATAGCCACTAATTTGATTTGTACATGGGAGGGGGTTGGTATAACTGCCTCTGTAAAAAAAAGATTTATCCAGGATAAAAGGGCTACTGCTGCCACTTATGACCTCTGAGGTGTAAGACGTGAAAAAAAATCAAACCTGGCAACTTACCAACCTTTCTTTCTTTTTTTTATCTCACTACTGATTGATCGGATGTTGTTTTGATTTTGTGTTTTTTGCAAACTAAATACCGTGATTTTGACACAGGACCTTTTTTTCGAGCTCTGCCCAGGAAGTGCATTACCGAGATTAGAAAGATTAACGTGATTTACAAGACCTTCCCTTAGTCGAATACAATAAACTAAAATATTGTTGGCATATTTAGCATTTCACGCTAACGGGTAAAACATCTTTAGCTTCATACGGGACAAATATTTTGTGACATTTCCTTTAAAAATCTTCACATTCTGCTCATGTTGTTGTCTACTGAACATTGAAGCATCAAATCAATGTGGGTTATCCAAACTTTCACTCTGAACTTACTATTTTTGCAGTTCTAAACTCTACAAATCTTTCGTAGCCAAGTTCTTTGTTTCAGAAGAAAAGAGGACAGCTATGCTTAGCACGAACTATTATATCTTAAGTAGTGGAGCAGACCATTCAAATATAGCTCAACACCTCTAAAACACTTCTTTTAGGACAGACAAAATGAACAAACTTTACTTGCACATGTATATTTTTCTAGCAAATGAAACTCAAATGTCAAATGTCAAAGTAGCTGTTAAACAAAACACACTATTGATAACTTTCCTTCATTATTTGCAGACCAACAGAGAACTGTGCATAGTTCATACCATGTTGTGCAAGCCATTTCATTCTTCATGCAGTTTAAGACATTAAGAAGGCGTGAAAATGGCAGCAAGCTAAGCCTCGGGCAAATAGCAAATAGCATTAGCCGCCGAGCACACACTGCATTTAACTCATTCCAATATCCCTGTGTGCCTGCAGCTATGCTAGCTAACGGCTATCAGACAGGCTTATTCACAGACATTTTCCACAGCTAGAGTGCTTTTTAGAGGAAATTCAATCTTTGGTAATAAGTGAATTTGAGATGGAGCATAAGCAGAAACTAAACAGCAAATCCAAATCCATGTTGGTTTTATCTAACATTGTATTTCATGGCCCTATTCCAAACTCCTGAGAAAAGGTTATGAATGATTACCAGAAAAATGATTATATGCTTTGCATGATGTTTCAATAACATATCCATCATACACGGCCATAGAAAGTGACAGCAGAGCCGGGGTGGAATAGGAGGATGGCTTGAAAGAAGAGAAGAGGGAGTGATTTATTAGCTTACAATAAAAAAAAGGAGAGAAAAAAAAGGCCTCTGCTGAACCATCCATCTAGCTGGTACTTACGCACTCTCTTCTTCACTCTGCCTCCATCTTCTTTTCTCTCCCACGCACACAAACACTCGCACATGCACACACGCACACACGCGCACACACACACACACACACACACACACACACACTCGCACCAGAGCCACACAAGTGATGGCATTGCCCCCAAAGAAAATAGAGTTGTGTGTACCATCCAATTATCTGTCAGGGGTGAATAATGGCCCCAATAATATATTCACATAGCTGTTGCCGATCAATTTTTAATCAAGCTGAGAAATATGGAGGAAGTGAAGCTAAAATGACCCATCAGGAACTCGCCCATAATGCCTCAGCAGAGGAGTCCCTAATTTTGCACCAATCAAATTACCTACTCCCTAGACTCCCTCCTCTGAGCCCCCCCTCCCCAGCTCCCCCTCCTTTATCTTGCCTTCATCCTAGGAGCGATAATGGTGTGTCCCAGTGTGGGGCAGACTAATAACTACAACCGGCCTGTTCTTTTATAAGGCTGGAGGTCAGGGGGCAGCGACCTTATTAAAGAATTTTTCACTGATGACAAACTGATTAGCTGTAACTATCTGAACAACATGCATTTGTCCACAGCGAGACAGCAGAGGCAGATACTTGGTTGTTTTATTGCTTTAATGTATTTGTGTGCCCTATTTTCTAATCAGAAAATAAATGTTTTAAATGTTTAATGTTTTAAATGGGATGCAAATACATATACAATGTTTTTGTGTGTGTTTGTGTGTGTGTGTGTGTCATTCTACTTACATGTAAAGCGGAGTCTATGGTGGAGCTCCTGTTCTATTATAAAAAGTTCATTGTTCATTTATTAATGATTAATATTGGGTATCTTTTTCATGTAAAAACATTTTATAAAGTGATTTAATAAAGACTTGTAAAGCTGATTTGTTTATCTTCTTTGTCCACTTTGTCACATTGCAACAAACTGTCAACCAGTATTGTTCATCACATTATAAATCTGACATTTAAAACGTCTAAGCAAATCTTTGCATTGTGGCACGGAGCGCATTAAGCATTCATTTTGATCATACTGGTAAGGTGACCATCACAGATATTTGAGTTCTGTGTTGCTGTTTAAAGATTCATGCCAGTGTCTTTAGCAGTCATTGTTCACTAGCAAGCTTTTTCTGACGGCTGATTGATGTTGGTATAGAGAGCATATAGTAGAGGTTTTAAGATGTAAAAAAGGGGATTTGCAGAGATGGGTGATCATGTACTTAAGGTTGGTCAGTGTCACAAAATTATTTTTGTTTCTAATGTCCGAGACAGATTTGACTTGATCTTAAGTAATGCTCATCAACTGTTTTGCAGCATGACTCAACATTGGTTGTTTAATAATGGCCGTCAAGTATCATACTCTCCTACTAGGTCGTATACTTTATCACCATAAAGCTCCTCTAGATGACCTGCTACCTTCTTTGACATGTATCTTGCCTTTCATTGATGTGCATTTGGATAAAATGAAAAAGACCGTAGCTCCAAAAATAAAAAATCAAGCATGCTGAAGAACAAGCCCATTGTACGCCATAGTACTCTGTTACAACATGTGCACATATGTCATGGTGTGCTGTGTATAAACAGCATTGTCTTACCCTTTTTGCTACATAGCTCACAGTTACTTGTTTATACACACAGTACTCATACACATATTTTACTGTATGTGTATGCCTGCAAACTTACACAAACCCAATTAAATTTTGACTGTGTAGTTTGTGAGGGAATACAACCCTATAGAGCGGAGCCCAGTGCGCCTGATATGGGTCACGTACCTCTCTGCAGCGCTGGGGCAATCTGCAATGAAAGCTTTCCCATTTGTAATAAACTGCAGCCTCTCAGAAGAGCAATCCTTGGGAGAATCCAGCGTGCTCTCTCCTCACTATAACAACCGCCTCTGTAAAACAAATGAGTGGGGAGGTAATTGCAGACAAACAAAAATTACATTTCCAATAAAGGCTCTTGTCTCTTTGGGCTCCCAGAAGCCCCCAGCCCTCCTCAACTGTTTAACAGCCTTAATATACCCTCTCATCAGGCTTCCTGTTGAGAATCCGCCTGAGAGAGGTTATCACAGCACAAACAGAGCTCATCTAATGTGAACAGGTTGAGGCTTTAGTGGTTGAAGTGTTTTAGGCAATTAAAAGGGGAAGTAATGGTGGGATAGATGGATGAGAGCATTAGACAAAACACTAAAAGTTTACATGGCAGTACTTTATACTTGAACACATTCATGGCACTGTGGTAAGAGTCTCATAATAAGAAGCATTTATTAGAACACCAATATAAAAAAAAAAGATAAAATAAAAAGCCTTCAATCTAAACAGCCTTGAAAACGCACTTAGTAAAAATCTCGATTTTGGGATTTAACCATCTTTAATGTGTACAGAGCTAAAACATTTGCCATTTTTCTTTGTCTTTTATGAATAGACATGAAGCTGGTTCAGTTTTTGGACTGTTGGTTTGCCTAAAAAAGCCATTTAGAGAAGCCACTCTGGGCTCTGGGAAACTGGGATTAGCACGTCTTACAATTTCTGATAATCCATGGATTTATAATATTACTTGATCTCTTATGTAAAATAATAAATAGGGGACTTAATAATGGGAATAATTGTTTTATGTTTCTGGTAACTGCAAGAGGCAAAATTAATAAAAGACTGGTGGGAAAAAAAAGTACTCAGCTGTTCAAGCGCACCCATACAGATGCTACGGTCCTTGTCTCAGACCTCGACAGTCTGGGACATGTATTTGTTTGGCATGCACAGTATGCGTTGCTCACAACTTCTTTATTCTCTGCAATTACTACAAAAATGTCGCTATGAGGCAGCTTTTTGAACTGTTAAGGATATTAACAGATATACTCGTTTTAAAATGCTACATATAGCACTTAACTTTCCTGCACATGTTTGTATACAGTCTTATACATTAACTTTGATTCATATTCACACATTTTTACACTTTGACACAACCACAGAGAGACAATGCAACATACAAGTCGTGGCACACACATGCACATACACATACAGAGAATTCCTCTGAGTGCAGCAGCAGCAGCGAGATCAAATCAGTGTGTTTTTATCTGATGGTGAACCTGAAATCAGGCCAAACTGAAGGTCCCTGCTCAGCTTCCTCTTATCAAACAGTGAACTTTGCAGCCCGGCCCCCCTCACAGGGGGGGAATTGATTACAGCCTCGGGGCAGAGCGGCAGTAAGTCCACAGCTCTGTTCATTCCATTATGAGTCCCAGAGCCGAGCGGGCCAAGGTGGCTATTAGCTACAGGTTCTGGATCAGACAGTCTGATATGATTTGATCTTGTAACAGTGATGGGCTGAGTGAAAGGTGGTGTAATGTGAGCTCTATGCAGGGTTAAGGGTTAATGTGACCTCAGTGGTTACTAAACAGCAGCGGTCAGAGCTTTTAACCAGAGGTCACAGGGGTTCATATTGGTTCGACATATTTTACTTTTAAATGGATGTACTGACTGTCCAGGAGTTACTGTTGAACAACAAACTGCAGGATGCACGCTTTATGATATGCTCTTTAAAAGGATGTGTGGTTAGTGTGTCTGCATGCACGCACAGACTGAATGTTTGCGCACACACCCGCCTTTGTTAAACACTCTTATATTATTCTGTGTGTGAGAGAGAGATCGAAGAGGGAAGCAAAGCAAGCAAAGAGTGTGCAAGAGAAGCCAAGACTTAATAGTTTTAGGGCATTCCTGTCAGGCTGCGTATGATTGCAGGTCCTCTGTGGCTTCATGCAAACTTTAATGCTTAGACGGGTTTGTTGTAAACACTCAGAGGAGACAATGATGGAAGAAGTCCCTGAGATGTTTAACTGACTAATTCCTCAGTTTTTTCTTTTTGCCCGTCATATTCTTTGCTTTGCCTCTATCGTCCCACTGCAGCGGAAGAATCTGGAGAATCCGGGATATGCAAAGCAAACGTGCCCCTGTTTTTTAGTCATAAAAAAAAAAGACTTGAGTATGTGTGCTACAGACAAAGCATACAGGAACACACACAGAACTCCATCTCACAAACAAAAACACCTTTGTATTCAAACTTTGCTTGAGGCATTTCATTTCGCCAATCAGACTTGTCAAGGGGCCTGACAAGTTTCAACTTAGTTTGTTTTCACCAGACAGGAAATTATAAATTGTATCTGAAACCATGAAAGAAAGACAAATCAGTATAGCTGCAGCTTGGCAAAGACACGGACCATTTTTAATTATAAGTCATTCTGAAAATTTAATTGTGCATTACTAATTAATTCCTGCCTTTTTTATAGTTTATGACTGAAAGTCTCATCAAATATAAATCATCGTCTTATTTAATTTTGTGTAATTTGTTCAACCCACAGCTGTCATATCAGAGAGCTTCGCTTCTGCATGTCACACCGAACAATGAGTACTGAAACTTTAAGGGTTTCAAATGATGTTCAAATAAATCTTATGTAAATAACAAGTGAGCAGGAACGTCTCGCACTGGTTCATAGTATATAGTAAGCACTATAGTGCATGAAACATTTCTAATGGCCTTGCAGCACACAAGTTCTGGACAAAGGGTTACTGAGCTTTAAAAAGAGAAAACTAGCACTCATCCAGGCAAAGTGCATTCAGGTGCAGGACAAGAAATGTGCTAACTGCAGAAAAAAGAGAAAGGTCCGCACAATGTTCAGCTCCCAATGGAAATTTTATTTAAACTGGGCAACGTCTCGATCTACAAGATCTTCCTCCGGCTCTTTCTCCTCACAAAATTGCTAAACAGTGTGCGGATCTTTCTCTTTTTTCTGCCCTTAATTGAACTTTATCAACTGTAGCCCTCGTTTGTAAATTGACGGGTGTTTTTTTACTTTTTCCCATTAAAAAACAACGCCTAAGTCCGATCCATTATCCACATGCGTAGATGCTTTTGTACTGTACCTGTAGAGTAAACATGTTCAGTAGATCCAAATTATAATCTAATGAACTTCAATGAAACAGATGTGTCATTTACTCTCTGAACTGTCCTCGCTTTATCTCGACAACAACACGCCAAACCTTAAATAAAAAAAAACTGACCCACATCTTTTGTGCATGTAGTCATATCATGCACACTAATTGCAAAGTGGGACGTATCGGCCACATGTCTGCGTTTCCATGCGTGCACCCCCCCCTCCCACAGACAGACCCCCCCCCCCCTCCACCTCCTTTTCTTCTCTGATGTGTTTTTCATGTTAACACTTTGCAGTGCCTTAGGTACATCGTGCGGCTTCCCGCCATACACCGCCCCACCAAGCCCACTTAGAATGTTTTTATGGGATGACAACATTTTTATTTTTCAATTAAATTTTTATATTTTTGTGTTTTTCCTTCCTTTCTTCTTTAAAGGATGTCTATTTTTCCTCTTACAGTTTTCTAATGTGCTGTTTTCTCCTCTCTGTTCTCTTTGTCTCAAAGAAATGCTCGTCGCTGGTGAAAGAAGATGAGAACACAATGATTTATTTGTAGATTTGTTTTTTCTTTTCATGTTGCAGTTTTGCTAATACTGGGACTACTGTTTTTATACATCACACTGTAGTTCATCAATGACTTTAATTGTACATATTAATAGGATACAAATCCAATAATGACATTTTCTGATGTCCTTTTGAATATAAAAAGGTGACATTCTATAATCGGCTAAACAGCAAAAATACTTGGAGACTCTTATTTGAGTTTCCATATTTTGCAAAGTCAATCCTTCCTGGAAAAACATTTTTGACAACCTTCTAAAAGTGTCATCTACAATTGAGATCCAGTAGCAGATAACACAACTCTCACAGCAGGAAAGCAACATTATTATTTTTTATCAAGTACAATTTAGAGAATCCATCTCTTACCTGAGCAGAGAAAAATAGTCATTACCTTTATTTTACTATAAAGCTGCAGGGGTTACTAATGTATGTGAAGAATTAGCTCGTGAAGCATGACAGACTGCTGTACTTTAATCTAAATAACTTGATTTAAATGGAGAGGTTCTTTCAAATACAATCAAGCAGGCACACTGCAACACTAAAAAGCTGCCTTCACATTAAAAGGAACAGGAACATTACAATCACTCCAGCTCCATATGACTCCTCTCACAACTCAAAGTCACTTATCAGCTCACACATTAACAGTCAGTAAGGAAAATCCTCAACACATTCCTAACACGTCAATAATTTAACACTTTCAGCACAACAAATAAAAGTCTCTTTGTGGTCCGTACACTGCCTGTACTTCTTATCTACATTTTAGATTCCACTTTGAGTAATTCATTCTTTCATAATGATAGTGCTGCATTTGTTAAGGGATTTTTTTTAACTTTTCTCTCACTGAGTGTGATATTAAATCACGCTTTTCTTTTTCTTTTTAAGTGCTATACACTGGAAATACTGGGCTTAAATACAGGAGACATTAATTAACCACAATGTGTATATTCCCACAGAGATGCACTTCTATAGTGAAATTTGACAATATTTACTATTTAAGTAGTAGTCTATAGTCACATAAATACAATTATTTTGAAGTAGTATTTTCCTATAAACAACTTGAATCTATGGACAGTATGCAGGACTTAAACATGTAGGGATTGGAGGTTGAATTGACCTTAGCAACGGGACAATTGTCTGCAACCTGACTAACATTGTTTCTGTGTGTGTGTGTGTGTGTGTGTGTGTGTGTGTGTGTGTGTGTGTGTGTGTGTGTGTGTGTGTGTGTGTGTGTGTGTGTGTGTGTGTGTGTGTGTGTAGCTATTAACTCTAGTTCACAAACATGTCACTATTCTTGCAGTTTAACAGGTTTTGAGGGAGAAACAGGTAGTATAAAAAAGTGGACAGTGTCACTGTGAAGTCATCCACAAGTTTGTTAACTTCCATTTTGAAGTCTTGAGTCTGGCATTAAGGCGTGGCCATGTTAGCTTGTGGAGCCAGAAGTGACTATAGTTGGACGAGAGGGTTTGGGCGAACAAATAGTGAGGGGTTGGCCAGTTATTAACATTAACCAGTTATTATATATTTTAACTTGTTTTTTTTTTAATGAAAGACAGTTGGTGTTCACTAACTGAAGAGGAGACAAGCCTGGTTTGTACTTCTACAGAATCCTTTCTGAGAAAGGTAACCTACAGAGGAGGAGATTGTGGGTTAGTACTATTAGATGCTCCCCTTTCCCTTGAGGGAACAAACGAACCGACTTCCTGACCTCAAATATGTTATCTTGATCAAAATATCAATGTCAGTGACAGCTGACCGTGATCCTGATAGTATCGTTAGGTACTGTTAACTAGCTAATGTTGGCTAATGTTAGCTAATTAGCACTCACTTGTGCTTTGATGATGTCCTTCACTTCCCAAACAGTTCAAAAATATTTGCAATTGTAAGCTACTAAAATATGAATAATTAAACTTCTCGGACAGAGAATCTTATATAAAGGCCGGCCTCCAAATACCAGCCTGCTTCATATCAAGGCCTGGTACTTTCTGCAGTGAAGTAAATAAAGGCCCTGGTTATTGTTAGAGTTTTAATAGTACTTTTCTTTTCAGCTCCAAACATTTCTGCTTGAGGAGAATCTGAATATGTTCAGTTAAGCTTTTGTTTCCATTTCTTGATGTCAAAGAGATTCTCATGCATGCTTGTTGTGACTCTCATGCAATATCGGTCATGCACTAAAAACTTGCGAGATGAAGGTTTGTACGGATATTAAATCTTGTCATTTAGGGGTTCCTCTTGAGGTGGAATTTCTGTAATTACTGAATTAAATGTGTAAAAATCATTATGTTAATTCAGTGTTCCTAATGTCAGTCAGACCTGATGCAGTTCAGCTTTGTCTAGAAACCAAGGACAGCTTATAGAGTCTCAACAGTTCTTCCTGATATCTGCGAGGATGTTTGGGAGAAATTGTTGTTTGCTCCAAGCTCATAGACGTCACAGATTAGTCTAGGTGGGTCAATGTGACACGACCCTGATAATGATAATATCTTTTTGAATATATGCAAAGCCTTTGGAAGAATCCGGCAGTTATGTTTTAGCATGACACTGAACCAGAAGTGTGATGCTGATCCATGTCTCCTCGAGTATTCATCTTATGTATAAACTTTCATCAACATAAGCCATCTGAGTCTAATGAGTCATAATGTGTGAAGTCAAGTCTTGATAATTTCCTCGACACCTCTGATTCTCCATTGTGTAGTTTTTAGTGAGATTTTGAGGAAAAGGTTGAACATACTGACATGACTTTTCAAAAAATTTATCTTGCCACGACATC
The DNA here is from genome assembly GCA_020745685.1 of Tautogolabrus adspersus. NCBI lineage: Eukaryota > Metazoa > Chordata > Actinopteri > Labriformes > Labridae > Tautogolabrus > Tautogolabrus adspersus. Next base: position 17,223,408 of record CM036541.1, on the reverse strand, counting down.
TAGATTTAGAATTTAAGACTGTTAGACTTTTTCCTCTTCGATCTGTCCCACACTACACTTTCGCAAATGTGTGCACAACAAAAAATACAAATATAGTATTAGCTGTTTGCTCTGAGTTTGCGTAAGGGACATACATGATTTCTGAAGCAGCAACTACAGTTTGTGGAAGCAGATATAATAAACCCTGATGTTCACCATGGCTGAATGGAATGAGAAAACATCACAAAACACATCACATTATTGAGTAAAGGGGGATTTTTTAAATAACAGACACTCCAACTTAACAACAAACGATGGAGACAAAATTAACAGCACATGATTCACAAACCAACTTCACAAATTGTCATCTCGACGAACTCTAAAAGCAACAACCAATCAATGAAAGGTGACCGTACTGATCAATCAATCACGTTTCTGAAACAAAGGAGAGCAGAAAAATCAAACCCTCTCATCTCTTTCCCTCTCATCACCTCGCACCAATCTGAATCTCAATTTGAATGCTTCGACTGACGAGAAACGAAAGCTTTGAAGCATCAGTCAGTCCGGGCTCTTTTACAGCAACCAGCCAAAGTAATGCCATATCACATTTGACACCCCAAAGCCTGAGGAATTGATCCCCCTGTATGGCCATTAATTGGGTCGGGGTTTGAACACACGCTCGGGCCGAGCATGGAGGGAAGGGTCAGAAGCGAGATGTGTGCCCGGCTCAGGTCTTTTGTTGCAGGGAATCGATGATCTCCCACCAAGAGGTAGATTAGCCCCGTCAGGTCAGGCGGTGCACAGCATGAGCTGGTGTAAGGTTAGGTATTTGAATATCAGTCTGATCCTGATATGTTTGTTTTTTTTTGTCTTTATTTGATTAAACTCATTTGTTGGTATTCTTGCTTTGTGGTCCTTTGACAACAAAAACAAAACCTCCAGATTAAGCTCAAATCCGTAAAAAAGAGATTCTTGCAAAGGTTGGGCTCTACTAAAAAAAAAAGGATTGCTTGTATGATATGTTCTTCGGCTCTTCTCTACTGTTGGTGTTGGACAGCAAAAGGATTCCCCAGGAATAACCTGAAACTCAAAACTCTGAAGCCAGCAGTTCTTATGGAGTAGTATACTTGTACGTTTGAAGTTGATGTACAAGTGTGCCACTAACATGTTTTCATCCCTGGCAGCACATATTTCCTTAACAAAACCAATATAGTCCAGCGTTTTCAGCTGTCCGTGTTCTAGGCGGTTCAGTTGTTTTTGTCTCTACTCTTGCTACACTCTCAGTTGAAAATATAAAACATTTTGGAATACCATCTCGCTCGTCAATGTTACTTCTCCTTCATCGACCTATCAAAATCAAGAAGGTGCGGGTCTTTCAATATGAACTTTATCAACAATGAGTTTACCTCACACACCCAGACTCAGAGACTCATCTTTACGAGGTGACATTTTCCAGGTCTAGAGCAGCTGCTATGCCATGATTCTTTTCCTTTATGTTTTTTTTGTTTTGTTCTTTGAATAAAAGCAAATATTAAGCATACAGAGCAATTTAAAACAGACTTAGTGGTTATTATGAAAAGACTCAAAGTGCCGCAAGACAACTTTTGTAACCTAGCAGCAGTAAGCGTTCGTGAGAAGCGCTGTTATTGAGGTTGTGGTTGCTGCTCTGGTAATGGCAGGTAATGGTACGTATCCATGACACAGTTCCTTATGGGCTCTGCTGGAAAGTAAGATAATAAGCAAACACATGCACATTTTGCCTGAGGCCTAATAGAATTTCCTCTCCATTTATCGCAACTACAAGTTCTTACTATAGGCGTTTTCGGACCGCAGGAACTTTTTCATAGGTCTAGGAACTGTTGGAACCCTTCCCTATTGTTATTGATTCTGCACCGCGGGAACTATGAACTATCTTCCTAGAACCCTGTTTAGTTCCTCTTCAAAAGGTCAACAGAACTATTTGGCCGAAAACACCTAATGATACTGAGCAGTACAGGCACTTCTGGAAGGGAAACAATGTCAAGTTAATGGACTTGATAGAGCTAGAGGTGTAAAAATGGGGATGCAACTCCCGACACACTTTAATCCCTTCAAAACAAACATTGTTCTTTATTGCTAAAAATCATATTCCTCTCTTTCTCAAAAGTTCATTTAACTTAGCATAATGACTCAAAACAGAACACAGGAAGTATGGTGAGAGAGAGTGTTGGATGACAAGAACATAAGAAGGCATCAGGATCGAAAATCCAACCTGTGACCAGATTTTTTCAGACTCTCATTTTTTTGTCAATTTATGACAACATAGTTTGGCGATAAGAGACCTACCAACTATCTGTAGTTGACAAAAATAAATAAGAACTTAATACCAAAAGTGCGAGTCAAACTGTGTTGTACCATGCAGTGGGAAAAAAGGTCAAACCCAGTCAACCAGCACCATAAAGCTCATGAACCAACAGGCCACATCTGGAAGGATCAGAACAAAATGGAATTCCAAAACTGAAAAGTTGTGGTCAATACTGAATTATTTGTTACATAGACAATGTATCCAAGTGTGGAGAGAAAGAATGAACCAGGTAAAGAAAAAAACAAAAAACATTGTAAGACAAACAAAAGTAAGAGCCTAAGCAGGATCAGAAGCAAAAAAGAAGAAAAAGCAGGAGACATAGTGGAGAGCAGAGAGCAAAGGAGGTGAGAGCTGAAGGCTTTGGCAGGGCCAACACAGGCCTCTAAACAGACCAGTGCTAAAGGGCCCAGGACAAGTGTTGCCATGTCCCCCTGAAACCGCTGAGGCCGCTGGGTAATGAATAAACAAACAGCCCCTCCAACCATCTAGCCTCTTCCTCTTCCTGCTCTCCATGTTTGACAGCTAACACAGACACACTCACACACACTCTCACACATTCGAATATGCACGTATACAGAAACTGGCACATGCACAAAAGCAATGCACACAAATGCATGCATGCATGATTGCTATCGGCCTGACAGCCCAAAAGCAGACTCCTCACAAACATGTAGGTTTTGTAGAGGACAGTGAGTGTGTGTGTGTGTGTGTGTGTGTGTGTGTGTGTGTGTGTGTGTGTGTGTGTGTGTGTGTGTGTGTGTGTGTGTGTGTGTGTGTGTGTGTGTGTGTTCTGTACATCCAGCTGTCCGTGTGCCAAAGTATATTCCCTGCTTTGACTATTTCATACTCTTCCATCTGTATGCATTCTATTTGCCCATCTCGATTTATTCAAGCCAGTGTGGAGACATTTGGCTGGCTTAGCTAAAACCAAGCATCCTCCGTACATTCCCACACTTGTGCCATGTATAACCCAACTGAGAAATCACCCACATGTCGACACAGAAGCATGCGGCAGTATCATGTCAGAGCTTAAGAAAGCAAGAGACGTGAAGTTGCGAGACTCACGGAGACGTTGCAACGGCTCTTCACATCTCTAGGCCTGACAGTCTGAGAAAATATTTTCAATTATTCAACTTGGCAGATTGAGAAGCCAAAGACAGAGCAAAGGCCTTTTAACGTGTAACTTGTTGTGACAATGCTAAATGGCCCCCACCACCGCTTAATGAAATATAGATGTTTTGTTTTGTTTGCGAGAGGATTAATTTGTCTTTACGAATTGTTGCTTGGGCGAAGGGATCCGCTCATGTTAAATGGTAAGAGGCGAGTGAAATAAGGAGGGTTGAGTGGGTGAGGGACAGAGTTGATGAGCCTCTGGATGTGGTCTGATAAACTAGGAAACATCGGAGGACATGGGTCTGATTTATGTGGGTATTTAAAGGGTAGATGTGTATTTCTATAAGTTTGTCTTAAAGTAAACGTCAGGTACAAAAGTCATCACTGTGGCAGGTTTGGCTTATAGCCATTCTTTCATTCAGAGGCCTAAAGTAAGACAAAAAATATTCTTCTATAACACCAGACTGAATGATTTTATGTCCGCTGGTGACTCTTAAAGCCAAGCTAAAGTGCAATTTGGAGACAACAGAGCCAAATCATATTCTCTTATCCATTCAAACAAAAACAGTGACAGGGTATTTACATACGTTACAATTAAAATACCTACAATATTGATGAGTAAAAGACCAAGAGTCTTGACACAAAAAAAACATTAAAAAGTTCAAATTATCAGTATTCATCTCTAGAGCTAATTATTAAATTGAATGTTAGGGTGTTTGACTTGAAATGGCCAGCACACTAAGACAAGCAAATCTCCCAAAAATATCATCATAGATCATTTAGTCTACACACGTGGTAGTGTGTTTTTGTGGAGGGGAAAAATGTGTAGTTTTCCATGAGATCATATCAAGAGATCATATCAAGAGATCATATCAGCCAGCAATAAGAGAGACAACAAACTGACTCAGAGCAGTAACACCAAGAGTTCCTTTCTTTCGTCAAACATGCACACACATGTACTTACACCATCCACTTCCTCTCTTACCACACATGCACACTTATTGCTTTCCATCAGACACAAGATTACATGGCAACCTTGACCTGTCTGCCTGTCATAAATTACCAGCAGCCTCCTTTGGCACCTCATTCTGGTGTGTCATCAGCTCCAGCCCACAACATCCATTATGCTACATCAGAGCCTAGGTGAGTATGTTGTATGTTTTTACACCTTCATTTGCAATTTAAGCGACCCTGAGCTGTATTGCAGCATGAGCATAATGCTGTACTGAGGGATATTAGAAGTTAGTCATGGGGGGGGGGGGGGGGGGGGGGATCTGAAATGCTGAAGATATATGGGACAGTTTTTCATATGCATTGTATAAAAGGGCAGCAAGAGTTGCCGGATTTTAAGGTAAATAAATACAAATTGGATCTCCTGTAGAAATATACAGTCACCTCTAGGGATGTAACGATTCACTCAACTCACGATACGATACGATTCACGATACTGGGTTCACGATACGATTCTCTCACGATTTATTTTACAAAATGAGACTGAAGAAAAATTATGACTAACAAAGATTCCTTTCATTTCTTCATGAAAACACCAATGCACCTCGTAATCTCTTTGGCTCTTACACTCGTTTGGGTGAGCGGGGCTACAAACCTGCTTGTTAGTATAGTTTGGCTTCACAGCTGCCATGATAACGCCTGCTTGTTACAACCAACCGCCTCTGCTCTACAGCTGCTGACACTCACCACATGCAGGGTCCGAAATTAACTTTTTGACTTTTTGAATGAAAGAATTCACTGGTCAAACATATTTTTTAACGGCAGAAATAACAAATGGTGTTTTTGTGTCACATACACATGATCAGGAAATTGAGAAATTAAAAAAATATATTTGCTGGCCTTTATTTTTTAAATAGGTAGTTCCCAGACCCCCCCTGCTCCCCTCTGAACCGCCCTTACAACATTACAGACTAAAATCTAAAATCCATCAGAGAATAATAAATTATTCCACAAAACAAGTGTTCTCTTGATTTAGCTTTGACAATATTAGACACTTAATATAATCAGCCTGTTCATTATTAGACGTGTGTGTATCTGACTGCTCCTGCTGTGCGTGCATTTAGCGCGCACTATATCTGCGGTGTTTATAACGCAGCGCTGTTTCACAGAGTCTGAGTGGAGGCGTTCACAGACTGAGACTACAGCAGGCTGTGAGAGGACGTTGCTATCATATGTTAGCTGCAGACGAGTGAACGGAGAAAAGTCGAACCGGCCGTTTGACCGGATCACATGTTCCCGACTCGGTCCGTTTGGATCACGGATCAACTGTAGGCTACGTGCTGATGCAATTTAAGTTAGAAGGGGCACGCGTGTGTGTGCGTGTGTGTGTATATGTGTGCGCTGAAATTGATGTGTCTCAGCCATTGTCTCAGCGTGCTCCGCGATGCTCTCCGTCATGACAGCAGAGAGAGGAGCAGGGAAAGCCGGCTGCAGCTACATAAAACGTGCTTAATACTCATAGCATAGTTTTTATGACTTTCTGGTCAAATATTTACCCGCCCTGTGGCAGATAACCCTCTGAAATGTTCTCAACAAATGGAAAATCTACCCGCATTTGGCGCTTGGCGGGTGTGGATTTCGGACCCTGTTACTGCGATTCATTTTTCAGAGAATCGATGTGAACCTTGACAGCTTTGAATCGATTTTTAACTGCCTCACGATTAATCTTTACATCCCTAGTCACCTCATCTAAATTAACTGCAGACAACAAAGGCTGTTGCAAGAGGAGCAATAATTCAATCCAGCTTTTTCAAAATAATTGGTGCTTTTAAGCTGCAGATCTCTGAGTTTTAGTTGTAACTGATGCAAACTCAAATAACCTCAACGTGAAAGTCATATAAAAAGCTTACTGCCAGCTTTCTTACACCACTGTACTACTGGGATAGTCAGGAAGAGCAGACAATAAGAAATGAAGAGTGTAACGGGAGCCTCACTTTGTGATTAAGCCTGATAAGACCTGAGCATCTCACAACTATAAATTTGATCTGGAAGCAGCTTTAATTGAACTTGGCAATTAAAGTGATTCAATGCTGATCATTAGACCTGAGCTGCAACTACACTTACTCATTTTCAAAAACAGAAAGAGCACGCAGACAGAGTACTCGCACACAGAAGTGAAATGCTTGATGCAAAAGAGAAAACAGTTAACACCCCCATGCTTCACTGATGCTCTTTGATTGGTTTATTCATCATTTTTTTGACCTCACTGGCTTTCATTGGGTCTGCAAAGGCATCAGCAGATTATGTGTAACATGCAACGATCACTTTCATCAATAACAGTACGGCTGCCATTGTAATAAGGTGTAAAGAAAACAGAGTAGAGGGTCAGATTTTCAACAGAGTGAAACAAGTCATGAATTGAATGATTGATTCACGTTAACCTTGAGGGATTACAGTAGACTTGTGAGTAGATGTATATGTGTCACTACACTTTATATGGATGCAAATGAGTCTCTGACAGATTATAAGGACGCATACAGACATAGAAAAGTGTGTGTGTTTGATGTGTGTGTGTGTGTGTGTGTGTGTGTGTGATATCAGGGTGTGTTTTCTCTGCTCTCCATGCTGCTCGGCTCCCACAGTGCCCCTGGGACCCATCTGCCTCCCTGTTATTAATTCATCAGGCTTAACCATGCAGCACTTTATGACTCTGTTTGGACTGACAAACTATCACACACCCCTACCTCTTTTCTCTCTCTCCCTCTCAGGAACATAGTATCAAAAAACAATATCTGTCACTGGTTGTTGAACCTACACCTACAGCTTCATTATGTATTCATATCTGTCATGTTTCTTGGCTTCCATATGCAGTTTTGTTGTCCATATGCATGAAGTCAATAAAGTGCTTATTTTGTTATTGTTCTTAGTTATTTCCTGAAGCAATTTTCCATCTTTCCACAGTGCCAAACTGTATCTTAAAGCTCCCTGCTAATTCCACAAGTGCTGTCAAGATCCACACGTCCCTCAGAAATAATGAAGCTTAATAGAAAAAGAATTTCTTCCTGCACTTCCAGTAAGAACTTCTCATAGGGCGCGAAAAAATACTTTTTTAGAGCGCCATGAGACTTCTCTTTGCAGCACTGAACTCAAAAGATTTAGTTCACTTCATCGCAACTTTGTCTCTGTGGCTAATTCCCATCACAAAAACACAGCTGATTGTGACCATGTTCAAAATAAACCCCCTTCAGAAGAAGACATCTGAAGGGTGCATTGAAAGATAATCTAAGAATCAATCAATGCCCTTCACGTGAATGCGTCCTGATTGCCATGTCTAAACCTATTCCCATCCAAGACAGAGAAACCAGATCTGAGATTGCGGCACATCAAAAGAGTTTATCTAGCTAGTATTATGTGGCTGTAAATAGCAGCAAAAAAAAAGATACGAGATGCACTCACAGAGAGCTGAGTAACTGAGACAGTACAAGTTCAGAGGGAGGAATTGAGGACAGAACCTAAAAAAATATATTCTACTGTCTAAACAGTAAGCTCACAGGAGGCGATGCATTCCTCAAAAGATGCAAAAATTATTATTTTTTAATGAAAACTGAATGGCTTGTTTTACAATACTTTTGCATCTTTTCAGCAAAGAAGTCATCTTCAACTTTTCTGAGAACTTAATATAAGCTGTAACCAGCGTCACAATCCATGTCTTATCCTGCATCTCTGTTTCACTATCAACCATTCAAAAATACTCTGAACGCACAATTAGAAACCATCATCTAAAATAATAAAACAGGATTTACTTATCTACAGTAAATACTCACCAGTTCATGTTATTTATGTTCTATTTATTCATTCCATAAAACTGTAATATGTATTTTTTTGCAGAAAGGAAGCAGCTCATACGCCTTGTTCTGTGCTCATGTTTGAACCCATTTTTTCATGCACAATAAACAAAGAATCATTACCTTCACAAGAGAGAAGTTGACATACTTGGCAGAAGTGACATTCTTCTTTTCACCATGTCCTTCAGAGGCCAACACTGAAGCTGAGGACATCCAGAGGATGTTCATGTTGGCCCACCAGTGGCTTAACACTGGGGTTATACTGCCCCCCAGTGGGCATGATGTGAACACACTCATCTGCAAAAGGAGAGTGACAGACAATCAGCATCTGGGGTATCATGCATAAGTTAAGAGCACATTCAGTTTCATGTTACAAGATGTGTGATCAGAGGAGGGAGGCTTCCTTCAATAGAAACATATAAGAGTGGAGACAATCTGTGACTGTCTCCCATTAGCCTGATTTATCATTCTTATTCAGAATATGTGCAGGACACAGAATTTGTCCAACACATATTTTGGCTGGATGTACTTTTGTATGCATCAGTTAAGAGTCATAGATGAATATACAGGAATTACCTTTTTTCTCTTTTATGTAAAAATTAAACAAGTTATACGAACACATGCATGTCAGGGTGACCACACAATGTGTGACCCTGAGCATCTCTAATACAAAGATCCTACACATATTCCATTTGAAAATGACACAAAGATCTAATGTTGAGACCTCTCTGTAGATATCATATCTATATTGGACATGTTAAAGTCTTTAGAATCCAACTTTACAACATTTTGTATTTATGCAATTGTGTTTACAGGCTTTACACAGTATATGGCAGTGTGAAGCTGCCCCTTGGAAAACGTACATGTAAGTGTAATTATGCTTGTGACCGTTCAATTGACATGTCTACACACAAAGATAGACGAATTGTCAAACCTTTCTACCATGCATCTCTGCTCCAAGAGGAATTAAATACCAAGTGCTTCATATACTAATATCATTTATTGTTGTTGTATAACTCATATTGTCAGGCAAGGTAAAGATTTAGTTATTTGTTGTGCATATGCAATTCCAGGATTCTTGCAATGCATCAGGAATTTAAACAAATGTTCTCTATTTCTGCAATCCACTAGCACACACACACCCCTCAGGGTTTTCTAAGGTATTCTCTTACGTGTTGACAATCCTCTTGTTTGACTCTCAGAGCTCTGACATATTTCCCGCCTTAGAGCCTCTACGGAACAAAAAGATTGACAATGTTTGAATATGGCCCAGACAGCGTGATTACAGACCTGACAGTGTGCCAGTTGTCATTTTTTAAGGAAAAGTCTAGAAAAGAAGAGAGAGATAGGAACGCAAAAGAGAGACTCAAAGTCACTGGGAAAATATGTTGTGAATGAAGCTCTCTGTGGAGCAAAGGAGTGAGAATTGATGACAAGCACTGGAGAACAGTGATAACACACAGTTTGAGTGGGAGTGGAAAAAGTTGGAGAAGGTAAAAGGATGAGAAGAGAGGTATGAAGGGTATAATTAGCTGGCTAAAATACAAGTGTATAAGAAAAGCTAAGGGAGACATAAGGGTTTTATTCGCTCAACATCTTAGTGGCACAGTTTGACAAAAAGACGGAGTGACAGGAAGGAAGTTAAAGGAGGATTAGTTCAGGGAAAATCTCATAAGGAAGCACAATGATAATAAGGCACAGAGCCATTCCCTGATGTGTGAAAGTTAATCTTGATGTTTTGACACTTACTCGATTGTTTCATTATGAATAATAATGGGGGCTTTGTGGGCATCAGATGGTTAACCAAATACAGTGTCCTTTGTTTGCTTTGTATTCATCTCTAGAGCTTTATTATCACTCCACTCGACCACTTTGTATACTGAATATTAGAACAGAACAGGGTCGTCCAAGTGTTACTTAAAGATATCAAAGCTGTGTCGTAAGAATACTTTCGAATGCACAGATATTTTGTACATAAACAGTCATCTGTATAAAAAAGTGAACGACTGAACTCGCACAACCCAACATTAGAAGTGATGGCAGATGAGAGGGTTTTATTCTCCTTGAAAAACTACGTTATGTTGGTGAGAAAAGAGGCATTCAAAAGAGTCAGGTAGGGAATCCAAGTTCTCAAAGGCAGCTGTGCCATGTTTCTACTGACCAAATACTTGAGATAGATGCAATCTGCAACTTCACTGCAAGATTCCACATGGGAAGATTCCTATCCACTGGTCCTTTAGGGTCTATTGCAGGTTTTTATTTAAAAGCTATTTGTACCATCTGTCAATACTGAGAAACCTCCTTATTCCTCAGGACCTTATATCAAATTTAAGTTATCAAAAGAAACAAAAGAACCATGATCGTCATCAAGCAGATTGAGTTTTTCAGTTCTTATATTGACACGATTAATGTGTCAATATTAGAAACTAAAAAGAAACTAAAAAGATACATGGTTTCACATTTATATGCATTTTTAACACTGGATTAAATGAATTGAAAAAAGAAACTAAAAAGATACATGGTGGTACAAAGAGGGAAATTACAGACAGGAAAGTTAGAGGTAGTATTCTTTCTTTTCTTTAAAGATACAATATGTAGATCCCGCCACCAGGGGGCTCTCAATCAATACTACAATGACAAAAGATGACGTTGAGGCTAGCGGGGAATCATGGGAGTTCTCTCTGCTACTTATGTAGCAGTCTTTGACGTAACATCTGGTGTTTCCACAGCAACAATAAACATTCTGTATGTCATGGCGGCTCATCATGGCGGCCGCCTCGACAAGACATGTCCCATTACAGCTATAAAACCAAGGACTTCTCTGGCTTTGATAACTGTTTCATATTATTATTATATTTCAGGTAATGCAAGTACTCAACAAAAAAAATATATATAACAGGTTTAGTAAACATTGTCATAAAATTCTACCTTTTGTACGTTTAATAAGAAAACATGTTTTAGCTCCTTGGTTAACCTGCTGCTATCTCTCCGTCTCCTGCCCCAAGCCACCTCACTTAGTGCCTTTCCCTCCAGGGAGCTTTTTCTTGGCAAACAGAGCTGTTTATTTTACTAAAACAGGCCCTCACTTCAGCTGCTTTGTCTAATTAAAACGTTGCAAAAGCATCAAGGAGTAGGTATTTTATTTAACAGTTAATTGTGCTGACGCCAGGGACTAGGGATATTTTATGCATACACTTTCTGGGATCTTGTGGGGAAAGAACACAGTCGTATACACACACACACACACACACACACACACACACACACACACACACACACACACACACAACACACACACACACACACACACACACACACACACACACACACACCACACACACACACACACACACACACACACACACACACACACACACACACACACACACACACACACACACACACACACACACACACACACACACAGGAGATCAGTTTCTTGCTCATTGGTGGGATGAATTTTAAACAGTCAGGAGTATCGAGTTAATCAGTGAGAATTCATTGGGGGAATATCGGGTTGCCTTTTAACAGGGGAGGATGCATGTATGATTAACACGCCGCTCCCCATTGAACCGAACAGAATAATTGTCTTGTTTACCAACAGGTGTTTTTAATCTAGACACAGGAATTAACAATCCTCGTTCGTAGGGGCTCTCAGGGGTTGTCATGTTTGAGGTGTAATGGCTTGCCATTTGTCTTGTCAACAGCTTATGTCATCCTAATTGATTGTTTTACATGGATGGGTTTAGAAAGGACGAGGCATGCGTTAAAAAAAATAATTTGTTAGCAGTATTTCTAATGGAAAATCTCCACTTTAACTAAAGCCGTTTTCAATGCAGGAGAGTTTTACATTTCTGTGTATGTCCTTTGCATAGCCCAGGGTTAAAATCAAGTAGCCACAGCCACTTTCACACATGCTCTCCTGAACATTTCTAGAAAATGTCAGGACAGCCTGCCTCTGAAATCGTCCTTGGTCTTTTACACAACCCCCTCACGGCAGGAAAGTTTCCCTGTGGGCATGGGGTTGGTCTCAGGAAGTAAGAAATGTCATAATAAGTACGTTGCAGAAGTTATAAAGCAACAGAGTCCGACACTATGATTACAGTTTTTGCCTTTATATTAAGGCTACATGTAACTGGAAGTATCCACTATATTAAAAAAAACTATCACAAAATGTATCTAGAGCCAAATAAAGACCACATCAACACCATCCGAACAAAAAACACCAACTGGGAGGTATCACTTGGGTCCACCCACTCCACACATTAAGGTGAAAACCACTTGCACTTTGTTCTGTCCTGCCCCACTGCATCTTCAGAAAGCGCAGACATACTTCTAAACCACTGTGTTAGCATCAAGCTGTACATCAGCAATATCAGACAATGTTTCAGTCATGCTTTTATTGCCCCTGAATAATAGACAACCTTCTTTGTGCGTCATAAATCTTAAACTGCTTGCTAGTGGCTTCGATGTCCTCGCTTTAGCTCAGCTAGTATAACTAACTAAACATGTTGATAGAGGTTGCTGCTTCATCCTTGCATCTTTAAAAAAAAAGATTTATAATATTCGTGAGCGCTATAAACTAAAGTTTCTTGCTGGTTGGCATCCTACATGCTCTAGAGCCATTTGATTAAATTACGCCTGTTCTTTGGCTAACAGTACGAACACATCATGAAAGATCATCATAGAACATCATTTTAAGGTGTTACTGTTCATGGTCCATCCCTGTAGGTTCTTCTCAGCAGACTTGTTGCCAATGGGAAATAAATGTATCACATTTACCTTGTATTTTTCACTCCTAGTTTTTGGATATTCTTTCAGCAACATGACAAATAAAGAATATCACCTGTGTTGCAAATACAAAGTACTTATTTTCCTCCGATAAGGTGTTGAAACTTGGGTTGTGGTCTTCGTTGGCTTTAGTTGGTTTGGACAAAGATGGCGTGAATTTCGATTTATTGAAGCAGTAAGGGGATAGGTGTTTAAGGCAGAGCTTGTATTCCCTTTTCACACGTCAGCCAGAAGCTGACAGGTTGCTAAAGCAAAGGTATTTTAACATCCAATTTCAACAGTTTTGTGGGACAAACGTGCGAAACTAGGGGTGAAAACGAAAATGGAAAGAGAAAGAGAAAAAGGGGCCTACACTTTTAAATGGGTTGAGTTCTTTTTGTCCAATAGAAGGCAAAAAAATAGCTGACACTCACTAATATACCTTAAATCAAATGGGTGGCTCTCTGCTTTCATTTCTCACCTAATGAAACCGAAAAAGTGATGGAAGTAGAAATAGTGGATGGTATTAGTGTAAGGGGTTAGGATAACAGCAAAATAAGAAAGTGGAGCTGCATTTTTGTGATGTACCCTCATATGAAAATATGGAGTGGTGTTCATCTATAAAGTAATAAATTATCCGTCTAGAAGTAATGTTGAAATTTAACATGTTTGTAGCAAACTATGTGCCCCCCCTCAGACAAGCCTGTGATGCAATACCCAACTCATTACTGTGAAAAACATTTTTATACATTTCTGCACTCAGTTCAACTTCTTAGTACATTGTAGTTTTGTTTCTCCCCTGCAGGGGGATATTAAGATACTGCTGAAAAGACCACATTTCCTGATATGGCTCTTCCATAATAAAAGCATGTCAACATCATAATAAACAAGGACTTTTATTGTGAAGGGTTGGACAGAAATATGTGTTCATCATGAAATGAAGTTCACTTTAACGGCGCTACAACTAGTGGAGATTTTCAATAAAACTGTTGGGAGTTTTAATAATGACAGCTGCTCCACTGACCACAATCAGAGCCACACAGCGCTTCATTTAATCATCTTGGACTTAAGACATGCAAGTCAGCAGTTAAAACACACGTTGTAATGGAGGTCCAAATCCGTGCTGCGCTGACTCAAGTGACACCAAGTCAAGCAATGTCAGCACAAAGCCTATGTCAAAGCTTCTGACAGATAGAAAGAAATTAATGCAAGCAAGCACACCCACTTAATGTTGCCGTTATTGCTGAAACTTGGAGAGGGGAGAACACAAGTTGACCTGATCACTGTGGCACAATTCACTCTTATTGTAGACATTGTGATGAGGAGGAGGCAGTCTTTTGGTCAGTGAGCATGTGAGATCGCTGGCTCTGCTCTGAGTGTCAGGGCAAAACATGCACAAGACCGGGGAACTCAATCTGAGCCATTGTCTGTCACAAATCACTATTTATTGCTACTTGTATTTACCCGCCAGCCGCCACTGTGGCTGGTAGGTTTAGCAAACGTGTTGCCTCGTGTGTGTACTATAACCAAACATGTGTTTTTAAACCAGTGATGAATGTATGGCAAAAATCCAAGTCGTGGCAGTACGTAATACCAACACCGACATTGGTTTACTGTGCACCTCTAGGAGAATATCCTAAGAGACAGCAGTGAGGGGAAGTGGCGAACTGGAGCTGGCTATACAACGTAATAAAAAGAATTTTTGCCTTTATATCCCTGCTAACTGTAGCTCAACACAATCCCAACACCAACAAAAGAACGAAGAACAACAAATTGGAAAAGTGTATACATAATAAAACTGTTTCATTGCATACACAGAGATCTCATCATCCTGTGCACACAGTCTATTATTGTGACCTGATTGATAAATGCACCACCCTCTCCCGCTTGCGATGAAGTTTCCTGAGTATTTACTGCTGTTTTTACAAATCAGTTCATCCATCTTTCACTAGGGGGCTGGCAGGAAAAGTCTAGGTAAAGTCAGAGTGAACAATTTGGCTGTTTGCGTTCACACATGCAGCTCATATGAAAACTTCAGGAAGTTGTAGGAGTTTTGTGCAAGTGTGAAAGCATAATTTGTTAAGTATTTAATAGGTTACCTTTTTTAGGAAGTTCCCAAAAATTGGGTTATATTTATGATGACGGGAAGCAGACCCCCAGTATCCGATTAAACAATTAAAGTTATCAAGTATAACTTTAACAGCCAACTATTTGGATAACAAATACATTGTTTTTCTCAATGTCTTTTAAAAAGTAACAAAATTCACATTTCCGGATTCTTGAATGTCAACACCATTTTAGGCTTTTAAAATATCAAAAGAAAAAAACCAATTCCACACAACCTCCTTTCTGCTATTAATGGTGTAAAATAAATCAGAGTATCCGTAAAACATTGAAGCTGAACTTTGGGCTACTCTTGAAAGCCCTCCTCCCCTCCAGTGAGCCCGGCAGGATCCCGTCCTATTTAGAAAAGGGTTAGCCAGGATTAAAGGGTGTTTCTGTCGCTCTTATCTAGTGTTTGAGCACTTGATCACAGAGGCGTGCCCTAATCCGAACATCGATGCAGTTCCATCAACACGCTCTCCTGGAGCAACTCGCCAACAAAGGGGCTGTTGGAGCTTCTTTAGATGGGGTCACACACGCACACACCCTACCCTTTCACACACACACACACACACAAACACATACAGATCCCTTTTTAAGGAACACTGTTTCTGCTGTTGCTCTCTTTGATAGTTGATGCCAAACGTCTAATCTCATCTCGTGTGTGTGTGTGTGTGTGTGTGTGTGTGTGTGTGTGTGTGTGTGTGTGTGTGTGTGTGTGTGGAGGTCTGTGTGGGTTTGTTTGGAAATCTAAGTGGGAGATTACCTCAGGTTGGTTGATCACCAGTGGGTTTGTTTATAGCTGGCTTCAGACAGCGATGATAAGCTGTTTATGTCAGATCTGTCATGAATAATTGCAAATGTTTGGGCCTTCTGATGTGGGTAACATGATAGCCAACATGTGATGCAGCTCTCCACCAGTGTAGATCAGTATAGATAAGCAATCAGTAATCAGCAATCATATTATTCTTGAAGATGCTTTAATTACTTAAAGCTAAACCAACATCTCTCCTTTTACAACTACCCTGGTAATCAGTGCATTTACGGGATGGACGTACAGACTCTCTCTCTCTCTCTCTCTCTGCTGATGCGATTCTGCTCTCTCTTGGTTTTGCAGCACAAGCCTCCTCACACAAGGCTCACCTGTTGTGAGAACATACTGAAACCTTTTAAAACCTTTTAAAGTTTTGATGTGTTTCAAGGGGCCCCCCCAAGGCTCAATTAAGAAAATATAAAAAGACCTTGTGCAAATCTGTGCGCACAATGAGGTTTGGATGCTGTCAATGTTAGTGCAGAGTATCAGCGCTCTCTCTCTCTCTCTCTCTCTCTTTCTTGTGAGTCCGGAAATTTGATTAATACATATTTTTTAAAGGTCAGAAATACACAGCAATAAATATACTATATAAATATACCGTTCGAGTATCATCTAATTGTTGGAAATACGGACCTTCCAATTCCAACAACGTCTTAGAGACAATCACTTTCATCACCAAAGGAGATAAGTTTAGCAATAAAATCCAACTTTCTGGTTAGATTATTGAAATGTCGTCCTAAATCTCCTTTATACAATTACGCATTGCTCTATTTTCCAGTCTGATAAAGAGTATACGAATTTACATATGTCTGTCTACGACCAAGGCAGAGACACAAAGACTGAGAATGGTCAAAGAGAAAAGAATGACCTCTTTCCCCTTTTGTGGGCCTGCTGGCTACTTGACAGGACTGTATATCATACTCTTGGATGAGTTGTGATTGCAAGTGACTGTTCTGTGTTTCTCAGAAGTGGAGCGTGTTTTCGGTGTGTATGGGGGGGGGGAATTCAGTGGCATTTCAGTAAAAAATAAAAGGAGAAGTGTTGTATTGGCTGTGGATTCTTTAGGAAATTGCTGTCGCACACACACAGGGGCTGGAGCCGAGGCCTGGTGGTGGAGACAGAGTCTGGCTCCCAGAACCATTACTAAGCCTGCTGGAGCCAGAGAGGCCAAGCTGTGTGTGAGGGTGAGGGTCTACTTTGATTGTACTGCTGGCTTTGTGGGTCATGCAGCACACAAGAAGGATATTCTATGTGTTATTAGAATTGACTCTTATGTCATAATTATAAAACGGTGTTACAAAAAGGGACTGTTTTGAATCTTTTTCACGATCCAAATGATTGTTTCGCATTAACATATAAGCCTGTTTCAAAACAGTATCTAACCATGATCTCATTTCTCAGTTCATAAAATGTACAACAATCATTTACCCCAAATAGTGTCCATGCATTTAAACAAATCACCAACAAGGTCCTTGTTGAGAAATTAGAGCAAAATCCCCATAAAGAAAGAATAGTCGCCACTCAGGAGAAACACAGACTGAACACTGATGACCCCAGTGCTGACCTTGTAACCATGCATACACACAGATCCACATCACACAACCAACAAATGGGCAACTACGAGTGTTCTCTGAGTAAAAAGAGAGAAAAAATCCAAAAGATGTGACATAAGAGCAAAGATTCATGTCAATCACAACTTCCACAGTCTAGGGCAAAATTGATTAATTTGCTAAAACATTCTTAAGTGATAAATATTAAGTCAACTAGTATGTAAGATAAAAAAAACAGCAAATCAATTGTCTGAATATTTTAAGTATTATTAACAAGGACTTGTATGATCAATAGATTTGTCATTAACTTTATTTTAATGTGTTTATTGATCAATTGGCAAACTTAGCTTTTGGCAAAGGACCAGGATTAAGTTATGTATTATTGTCTATATTGTTTTGTTTCTTTATAATGACTAAGCATGAAATAAACGGCTGTTTTATCAAATGTGTATAATGGTTCAAAATGCACTTAATTTCTAAAAAAATAAGAAACAAATCAGGTCAAGTAAGAAGCTGGGTCTTTGCAGTGTCTAGTACTTTTGCTTTATAATGATTTACTCTGTAATCTTTTGTCAGTCTGACAGTCTGACAAAATCTCCAACCATGCCAGCTTTTTTCACCGATTTAAACAATACAATAGTTTACAAGTAAGCCCTTAAAGTATCTTATTATAACACAGTTATGACATGTAAAGAATCAGTTGTAATATGCATCTCTGTCTCCCTCTGGTGGAAAACATTTGGAGCGGTGATTAAGGGAATAAGGCAGGAGTTTGACCAGACTGGTAACCCCGTCATGATGACTTTAATTTGCCCCCAAAACCCCACAAGAGCTGTTAGGTTGGCCTTTGACCCAATACCACACACTGGGGCAACCTCATTTATCACCTGGATGTGGAGTGTTGTGATAGGGGGGCGGGGGGAGGAAGAGGGGCTTTGGGGTATAAGCACTCTAAAGGGAAAGGGGGCTTTTATGTACATGTACAAAAGTTACAGACAGAGAGACGCTGTCTGGTTTGATTCTGATTGGCTGGGGGGCAGAGAGGTCAGGAGTCAGGCCTGATGAATGTTTTGTGATACTCAGGAGGGGTCTCTATGATGGGGGAGTGGTGCAGTGTAGTGTGGTTTAAATTAGAGACAAATTGACCCCCTTAAAAGTTCTATGTATTTAATGTTTTGACAAGAGCTCTTTCAACCATAGAGGTCAGAGCAGTAATGACTCCTCTCTACTTGAAGTGGACTTTTTGACGCACAAAAGAATTGCAAAATACAAGCATACTCTGATATGTTTAGTCATTACCTTAAAGTAAAAAACTCTCAACTAAAGAGTCAAATTTAAACACTCATACAGTCAGAGCTACAGAAAATAACATTGCTTTTCTGTCAATCCAAGAAACCAGTCTCTTCCACCTGTAACAGCTCCACAATTTGAGATAATGTCAAATCCAGACAAAAATCATTCCCTTAAAGATTCAGGATGATGTTATAATTATGTGAGATTGAAATATGTTATAAGATAAATTAAAGTGATATGGTACTTCATCTGCTGTTCCATGAAGGAAACATAGATGTCACACAAAAAAGTAAACTACTGATTCAGTGAAGTGTTCAAGGCTACAATATGCACGGGGGCACAACGTACTATGAACGTTTTTTAGCTATTTAATTCATCTGGAATGCTAAATTATTTAATTCTTTAGAGTTTGCATGATGAAAGAGTCACATAGAGAGGTCCAATGATATCACCAGTGAAAAGAGTGACAGGAAAAGCAGCTAAAAAAGCACTTTTTCATAAACTCTGACTTATAGAAAAAACACGGTACATGGCTTACCAAACACTAAAATAATACACCTTTGCTCCTTGTCATTCCTTACTATAACCTGACAAAATGTCTGTAAGAAAGAGGCAATGAGGATCAAAGACAACTCAGGTTTCACTATTTGCTTCCTTTTAAAATGCACTCCTGACATTCTTTTGACCTACCCAAAAAAAACTGTAGAACAACTTGCTTTACATTTAATTTCTTCGGTACCGTATATTGTTTTTATGTATAGAGACACAACACATAATCGGGACAAATCACATGTAAAACTCTTTAAAACTGTCACACAACAGCAAAACTAAAAGTGTGACATGAACACATCATACATTTCAATACAGCAAAAACACAAGTCCATAACACCTGAAGCCGACAGGAAAACTGTTATTGGCCTATGAACCAACACCGAGCCAGGAGGTTAGAGTTCAAAACTCACTAAAATACAACTTAAAGGGCGACGATAAAGGACTAGAATAAACTTAACCAAACCCTGAAAAACACTCTTGTAAGTTCGCAACAAACATTTATTTTATTCAATAATAGGATAGCCCATTTGTTTTTAGTTTTACATTCAATGATAAATCTTTAAGGGGGAAATAGTTTAAAATTATCTATCACAGTGTTCCCAACTTTTTTTAATGTATGTATATTTTAAAACTCCAAATGAAGTTTTCAACAGAATCTAGCCTGGATGAAGTTAGCTTACTTGGAAGTTAGCTTGTTAAGCTCCTCGACCGTCTAGCTATAGCTACTTAGCTAGGTCACCTCACTTATGGTTAGCTACTTAGCTAACTGTAAAATTGTCCTTTTTTTGTCTGCGGAGCTCATACTGTTAAGAGAATCGGTCGCCTGAAACACATTTTCCTGAAATGATTACTTATTAGTTCATATCCTACTTTCGACACTTGAAAAAATGGTTGCCAATCGCCCTTAACTGCGTGCGAGTCTGCCACCCAGAACACCTCCATACTACAAAACCTTCATACCAGAATGCAATTAAATACACTGCCAAAACTACTTACCGTGGTAAACATTTGGGCTACCTTCCTGTCACATCGTCATGGCTCATTGCTGACTGCTGTTGGCGAAAATATTGCGCAACTCTTTTTCCGTTAATAAAGATGAGTTGGCGCGCATGCCCACAATTGGTAAACACAACCAATTCTCACAGTTGCGGTCTTGAACACTCCTGCGTGTTTGCAGCATAGTCGTCTGAAAATGTTTTAACAATCAGCCATCAATGGCATAGGCTACTTTACTCCACAGGCTACTGTGATCAATCCCTTATTGGTTGTTGAGCAGAATTAGGCTGATTTTAGCACCAGTTATGATTAATAGTGAAGTGGTGTTAATTCTCTCTTGCTGAATTTAGAGAGACTATAAATCATTTCAGTCCATTTCACTACTACAAAATATAGACTATATGGCAAAATCACCTGTTCAGACTCATAAGAAGCTTTAATGACACTTCCAAGATCGATAACAATAGTGGGCCTTTATAGTTTTATCAAGGAATTTGACATATGGCGAAAAAAACAGTATTATATTTATGCTACTAATATGTATGGATTTACATGGCTACTTCAAGAAAACTATCATTTCTTTCTTTATTGTTTCATATTAGCCTACTTCTTTCAGCACCTGAGCATTTTTTACTGACATGTATGTAACTGTAATTCTGTTTGGTTAGTGTAGGCTATATATTTGTTCCAACAAGTTATCAGCGATGGATTGATGAACTTCTGTCTTTGAATGGGTTTACAGATGGCCTAAATAATAGCACTACCACATTGGTCAACTGACCATAAATTCACTGTTTTCATTTTGTTAACATAAGCGAGCGTATGAAGGTTTGACAATAGGTGGTTGGCAGCAACACGTCTATATGCTCAGTTATATTTTCTTTTTGGGGTGAAAATTAAACTAATCCATTCCCTATAACTTTTTTATTATTTCTTACTTTAGTTTAGCCAATAAGAGTAACTGGCCGTATAAAAAGAAGAAATATGTTCTCCCTGGAGTTACAGAAAATAAGACAGTTCATGGACCTTTTCAAA
Source organism: Tautogolabrus adspersus (assembly GCA_020745685.1). Lineage (NCBI taxonomy): Eukaryota > Metazoa > Chordata > Actinopteri > Labriformes > Labridae > Tautogolabrus > Tautogolabrus adspersus. The sequence continues at coordinate 17,202,063 of CM036541.1, read as the reverse complement.
ACTGAATTTAAGTTTCCTCTTACTTAAGATGTTATATGAGTTACTGACTGTGGTATAATAAGTCCTCTGCTTCATTAAAAAGTCTGTTTCCAGTGTGTGTCAAATTGCATTTTCCAGGTTCAGCGTCACATTTTTGTGTAATAAATAATAGTAAATATGCCAATCTGTGTTATATATAAGAACATCTCAGAGGCTTAAATCAGAAATTCAAAAAGAGGCAGTACATTAAACAGTTAACAACCAATTTAGTTTCGAGGTATTTGTCACACAGACATTGGGATTATGTGTCACGATATATAGGCTAATGCATTTGGCCGCCTAGACCAGGAGGCCTCTAATGAATTGGAAGAGCTGGCAACAATAATGTTATATGATATTACTGAGAAATTTGAGTAAAAACAGAATGTGCCATGTTTTCTCCTCTGAAGATGAATGAGAGGCTGACTGTGTGTGTGTGTGTGTGTGTGTGTGTGTGTGTGTGTGTGTGTGTGTGTGTGTGTGTGTGTGTGTGTGTGTGTGTGTGTGTGTGTGTGTGTGTGGGGGGACTCATTAACTGTTTATGTACACAAGGGAGCTTTGGATGGATGACCTTTCAATATCCTAAGGGGAAATTTCAGCTGCATGAAGAACATACAGAATTAAAAGCAAATATTAGAACAGCGTAATGATACAAAAACAACATACACTGACAGAAACCAGACAGACAAAAATACACACTCAGCTTTACTTTTAAAGGTGAGAAAAAAAGTCTGCAAACAGAAAAGTACACTTGAGATGCTCCTTGATAATAGAAAAACATTATTTTGTTTTGTGTTTTTCATTCATACACTGTCTTTTATGACAAATCTCATGAATTTTCAGAATGAAAATGTGCAGTTTAGTTTTAGCGTTCACAAGGGAATGGAGATTGTTTTAACTTTTTTTTTTTTCAAAACATACTTCAGTCAAAGGCAGGCATGCAATATGTGGTGTGTCTTTGAAGAAGGATAATCAGAGAATAGCGTATTGAGAAAACATTTTATTTAAATGGTTCTTAAGTTATTATCACTGACCAAAGTCTGAATTTTCACATCCAAACCACATGGTGGCAGAAGAGACCCCAATATGGTGTTTAAAGATGGTATTTGTCAGATTACATTTAAATGTCCTTCCTTCTTAATAGTCCAACATGGGGTAACCAGTCCATTCCAGCAGGAAGAGCAGATGCAACATTTAAATTATGGGAATCTGAAGGAGTTAAAATGATCTAAGACCACAGACTCAGATACAAGGATGTCTTTTGAGGAGCTGATGTCTGATTACAATAACAGTAGAAAGCATTTCTTCAAGCATATCCAAATTAGACATTATGTAAATCAAAATACTGTACTTATCAGACCCCCACTTTCACCTTTAGTAAGGTGCTGTTAAAGGGCAGTCTAAGGAAAGGTATCATGACAGAATTATACAACATGTTGACTTTGAAATCAATGGTTTTCCACCAGTGGGTCGCAGAGCCGTTTTCAGTGGGTCGTGAATATGTGCCTGAAAGAAGAATGCTTTCAAGAAGTCTATGAAGCGCTTTTTTTAACAAGTTTGTTTTATCAGTTTATTTGTTCTATCACGCTTTGTACTGTCTGAGGTCCAAACTGCACAATTTTTCTTTGAATTAATCTGATTGATTGAAAAATCTGAGTAATTTGGGTCGTGATTTTTCATGGAGGAGTAGTTGGTGGGTCCTGATGCTTGACCAGTTGAGAACCACTGTTCTAAATTATCTGAATACTCAGCGTATGAGCTGAATGCCTTGGAGGAAACTTTGCAATCTGAAATATCGGATGAAGACTGGAAAGTAGCTTGTGCTCATATTCTATACACGTCTGAAACTAATGGTTAATGGTTAATGTGGACCTATGTGACACCAGTGGATCTACATCATCAACAACATATCAGACCTCTGCACTAAATGTACAGAGACTAAAGGAACATTGTTTCATTGCATTTGACAAAGTAGAAAAATAAATGTTCTGGGAAGAGGTAAAAATCACAATGGAGAAGATCATTTAAAAGCAGTCTTCCTTGTCACTAAGGTATTTCTGTTGGGCTATACTTATTGCAAATATGAAAGAGCATTTTTGGACATGAGCTTGCTTTACACAAAAAAATGTGTTGCTTTGTGATGGAAACATTTTCACAGACCGAGAACTACTCAGTGGATAAGACAGATGTTATCAAGCTTTCCATTAGAGGGGATAACTAACATACGTATAGTTGGAGAATCTTTGGAGGCTTTTTATTAATTATGTTAAGGATTTTTATTGAGTAAATGAACAAGCAAATGACTGACCTCTGTTGACATTACAGTTTCTGAGCATGCAGAACTTTAATTTACTCTTTAAATACTTTCTATACTGAGCATTTATTGTATTTGTGTACCCAATTGTGTATAGACTACCCTTTTAAGAGAGGAGAAGCATATTTGTTTTGGATTGTTTGTTTGTTTGTTATTGGTTTATTTTCTTGTGTTGTTGGTAAATACAGCAACTTTATATCTTGACATTTACCATGTGAATGTAAAAAGCTGTATCTTACGATACGGGGCAACTGGGCCTATTGTGAGTGCGCCCTTATTGTGCTTAAACTTAAAAAATATATATTATGACAAAAAATGTCACAAATGAGATGTTCAACAACTGCTGCAGTTGCAGATCCAGATAGGGGGTCACAGTTTTTAGAAATTATCTTTCAAAAGAATGTTGTGCAACATCTGATGCTGCTCAATAACAACTCCAATACACAGATCTTTCTACACCAGCACCCAGGTCCTCAGACAGCGCTCAGTATTCTCCTAAGTTTGTGAAAAAACTATTCAATTGGTATACTGTAAGTGGTCTTCTGTTAAATAAGCAACTGTGGGGGAATGAACTCACCAAATGATCTTCTGTATGAATAAAAGGCTGATAAGGAGTTTTTATGGTTTGGCTAAACAAGTTAGGAGTGAGTTGTTTTTAAAAAGGTACAACAACACCTCATGGTGTAATTTCAGTAGACTGTACATAACACAAATATTTCATGCAATTATTTTTCCTACAAAAAATAAAACAAATTAAGTAGGGGAAAACACATTGGTTCATATGAAAAACAGTTTGAGTTCAATAAGTGAAACTGTGTTATTGTATCTGCTTTGAGAAGTTTTTTTTTAAATTATATAGTAATAAGACTGGATTTGTATGCATAAAAAGTCAATTCATCTGCTTTATTGATATAAATATCCAATGCAACAATGTGGCCAGGCAGAAAAGTGTCAGACTGTGAAAGACACCAGTTAAAACTGTAGTTCTAAGTAAAGTGTGCTGTGTACCATTAAAAGAATCAAAAATCAAGTGTTTTCTTTTCTCACAAATAAAGATGTGAAAATGAAAAGAAGGTGGGCGTTTTGAGCATGTGATTCACTCAGTTGCTCCTTCTTTAAAAGACTGCAATCACCATGTGCTAAGCCTCTTTTTATTTTTCTAAACGTTACCTCGTTCTAGAAGAACAAAAAGTTATGTTTACTATAACTGACGTAGCCTATATAATCATTAAATAACGTCTGTTTTGTTGCTCTATTTATTCTAACTATTCACTGGTCAAAACCTTCTCTCCAAACATGTAGCGTTTATAAAACACCAGAAGAGGGCGCTACACCACCATAGTCTCAACCATGTGTTTATTTTTCGCCCAGGCATGAACCTGAAAACAATGCTGGCAACTGTTGAAGGCAGGAACATAAATCTGGCAGCACTCAACGAAAACAAAAGTGGTTTAATCATCGAACTTTAGAGGATCAATAGGTGTCAAAGAGCTCAATCTGCGGAAAAGTCCACCTAACAAATAATACGAGATTATAGTCACATCTCACATGGATTACCGGAGATAGATTAGTAAACAATTAACAAGATTATCCTGGAAAGCCCTTTGATCTATTCCGTTTCATCAGACACACATTTTCAGTTACATGTTTTGTTATTTAACAAATGATCCTTAGATCTGAAGTAGTCAATCAACGCAAAATAGATCAGACAGCCACATTTCGAATATGGGCTACTATTGCATTTTTCTTTTTATGTAAACCCAACATTTGAATTTGAATTTGAATTACGCACAAATTGAATGTTGCCATACGACTGGGATATTTTAATTTTTCAATGCAATATCTATAACATACCAACAGGAAGTTAAATGATTTCCATTTGGGAACAAAGGTGACATGTCCGGATTTGAAATCAAGGATCCGGAGAGGGGAAAGAATGGGAGGGGGTCGTTTATCAAGGGCCCCTAAGGCTTGCAACCATCGTGGACCCTCCACCAAAATGCAGACCGACGTCACCGCTTCCGCCCCGCACCCCCCTCCTCCTTTCCCCTCTCCCTCCTCCCTCCCTCCCCCGGCGTCGTTGAAGCAGCTTGGCTGCCTGCAATCCAACATGGAGTAGAGAGTGATGGGGCTCTAGCGGGGCCACCCCTCGGTAACAACAGCGACGACGCGCTTTTACGCACAACTGGAACCGGAGTCGTCGGTCAAAACATGCGCCTTAGGACTTAAAAACGGAGTGTGTGCCTTGTGTGTCCGTGTGTATGCGTGCGTGAGTGTGTTTGGGTAAAGGGGAGGCGAAGAGAAGAGCTGGAATCGGCTGCTAAACGCTCTGTTTAGGTTACGTTACCTACTGAAGGCGATGGGGTTTTTAAAGTTGTAGGAAAGAGGATATTTGCGATCCAGAAGATATTGGGTGCCTTCAAGGAGAAAAGAGGCAAACGCGAGGAAAAGAAGACGGAGGCAAAACCAGTCGAAGGCAAGCCAAAGAGCCGACAATCGCACAAAGGCGCAGGGGGGATTTATGCGGAATTTGAGACAGAATCGGAGGAGCCGCGGTGAAAGAATGACGAGCGAAAAGTATGCAATCGCCGTGGTACATTACCTGAGGTGAAACGAGAAAATGATAGAAGAAACACACCCAAACGAGTAAGTGGCTTAAAGATTTCTCTCTCTGTCTATCTTTCGTCTTTTTCAGTGCCTACAGGTTGTAGATGATTAGGGCAACTTGGTGGAATGTGCAGCCCAAAACTCCCCTCACAAAGCTTCTTTAAAATGTATGTTTTGCATTTTATTTAATATCATGTACTCGATTTGGTTTTGTGCTTGATGCTTCTGTGAAGCAATGCATTGACAGTGGTGTAGAACAGGGTTTTTAGGGCCCCCACTTTGGATTGCACTAGTCTTGAGAAGGCTAGAGAGAAAGCAGAGGGTAGGAGGAGGGGGAATAAGCGTGGGTGGATCGGAAACATTTTCTGAAAGGATCTGAAGCGAGAGAGCAGGCCCTGTTGCAGCGTAACTTAGAAACTCAAACACGCCCCGAAGTTACACCTTTTATAAACACACAAACAGCAGCGAGCTCACGCACCTCTTGTTTGTGCATTGTTCTGCGAAAAAAGAAAAACCCAACGGCGTTTACAGAGACAAATTGGCTTAGTTATTTGGCCACATCTGTATATTTGCTTCCAACAGAAGGGGGAAGTCTCACAGGATATGAGATATCCGATATGTCTCATCCGCCATCTCTTTCTCAATCGCCCTCATTTGCATAGCCTACCGCGCTCCATTCATAAAAAAATACCGATTGTGAACGACGACTAGCTCTGAAAAACTACGCGTCTGATTCTATTTGAATCGTTCCCTTTAAGCTCGTGTCTCTGTGTCCTTGTGTGACAGACAGACCCGTGCACTGTGCTGTCGGCTAGCGTCTTGCGAAATGTAGCTAATATAGAGCAGTACAATGTGTAGGCCCACGGACCTGTTTTTACGGCACCCATAGGCCTATATGGAAGCGCTTGAAGCTTATAATTAGCTATAGTCTACCGAGAAGAAACTGAAGCTAAATGTGAATAACACTGAGCAGGTGGCAGAGCACTAAAAGTGTGAATGATATTGTGAAATCCAACACGAATAGACCACACAGACTTTAGAATTATTCAAAGTTAGGTATGCAGAGGGGCCTTTGTCAAAGCCAATCTCTTTAAGTCTTAAATGGAAATGTGCAGACATGTGCGCACCCATGCCATTTCGCCATTTAAACTGCTTGCTCACAGTGCGTTTTTACACCGCTATTAGGCTGTATCTTTAAAGCCTATCGTCTCTGTCCCAGACTAGCCCACACGGGGCTGTACTCGGTTGGTATGCCTGCCTTGCAGCTTTCTGTTGGTGGGGGTGTAAGGGCGAAGGGCACCGTGGGGGATGTTCGCGCTGCCGTGGCGTGACGCCGACTCATTCATAAAAGGCCTCTAACCTTCAGCGCGTCCCCATTCATGCCTACTGACCGTTCTCGCCATTAAGAAGCCAGTGGATAGAGGCTCTCTGACAGTCTGTCCTCCGTCCTATGGAGGGGCAGAGACAGGAGAAGGGACTGAAACATTGCTCCAGTCGAGTTCTGTCGAAATGTAATGCTCATACATAGGAAAGAGATAGCTGCAATCATTTAGGCCATGGTGTTATACACCTAACTAAACAGAATTCACTCTTAGTAGTGTGTCTTGTGCTATCTGAAACGCTTTTAACGCCCCTTCATGACAATAACTAGGCTGTATCTGTTTGGCCTTCTGAGTGATATATTCCTAAATAATCAGTTGCAATCTTAACTGCCCCTTACTTCCGGGTGAGAGGGCGTTTCTATGGTGATGTTTAGTCATTCTTTCTCATGGGGTGATGTGCAAGTTCGACAACACCAAAGATGTAGCCTAGTCTACTCAAAGAACAACGTTTTATTGACCTTCAGATCCCTTTCTATCATTTCTGAATTCTACAGTGTGTGGTTAAAAAAGCATTTCCAAACAAGCTGTTGACTGGTAAAACTATACAATATGCAGACATATGCATTTTACTAGTAAACCTATAGCTTGGCATATTATTGGACAAGAGTTTATTGTCTTATTACTTTAATGAACTGAATCAGTGTGCACTAATCTGCTCGTTTGTGTTTTATGGTTTTATTAGCAGAAATAAAGGCCTTATATTGGACTATGGCAAATTCAGGAAATACAAGGCACACCTTTACATTTTGTGTTACGCTAAAGGGTGCAGCATTGTTGCTTTTCTTCCAATGATGTAGCCATGTCAAATGTTAGATATCTCACTACCTTTTTCACTTTGTGAGTGGTTAATTGCATCTGTAGTCTAGTAGCAGTGGCTTTTTTCTGCTGATATGCTATGAAGGTGAAGGACATATTGTACGTTTTAATGCTTTACTTTGTAGAAAACTCTTGTTTGATGTGCCAGTTTATCTATCAGTGATTGCTGGCACAATTGTTTGTGAGGGCCTTTTAACGTGACCAAAAGCTGTAGCCATCATGTCTCAAATTTGGAGAACATGTGTCTTTACACTGTCCTTCTGAGGTCATTCATTGGCCTTTTTAATGGAAGATCTCTGTTGCACATGTACACCCTGTATAGTCACATCGCTAGCAGAGGATGTATTGATCTGGTGTGTGTTGCTGCAGGGTCAGCATGTGCACAGTCAGTATTGGACAGGAGATGCCCGGTGACATTCAGCTAAGGTCAACTTAACAACGAAATATAATCCATCCCTGAACAAAAGCACTCATTAACTGGCAAACACAGCAGCATGGAGTTAGCAGGTCTGCGTGTTCCCGCAGCAAGACTGTTCTGTTCTGATACTATAAACTTGACAGGTCTGAAATTTCAGGGCCGTGGAAAAGTTCATCACTAAAATGATGTTCTATTGGCAGTAAAACATGAATGTGTTGCATTCATCTGTAAGCTGCACATTAATCGGTGAAAATTGATCACTGTACGGGAAAAAGAGGTTGTTTTTGTAGTCAAAGTGTGACGTCAATTAAAAAACATGTGTTGTGGCTGGATTCCATTTAGGTCTATTGACTATGCTTGTGGTGTAAAAAAAAAAAAAGGTCCCACCAACTGTCTCTACTGTGATGGTTAAGAGGAACTCATCATGAAAGCTGACATTTCCTGTTGAAGGTTTAGACGACTGAATAGTTTTCTGCTGTTAAACCAGCTAGCTGGTGTGTTTTATATGTACAATGTATTTTCATTTTACTGTAAAAAGAGTACATATGGGTGACTTTTTTACGAGACGTAATGAGGTGTGCTGTCTGCTTCGTGTTTACACTTTAAATTGCGTTAATTTCTATGATGGATGATCACTCATTTTAAAAAACTAAAGTAAATGAGGAGAGCATTGGAAAAAAAAAGACACAAAGCAAAACAAAACAAAAGAATCTGTGTTATATACAAACATGCAAAGAGAATATAGACTACTACCATATTTCCACAAATGAACTTCTTTTTCATTTTTATGTCTCTCTGTACTCCCTCTCCATACACACACACACACACACACGCGCGCACACACACACATACACACAGACACACGCACCCGCACAGATGCATCATGTGGAACAGATCCTTGATCACAGTATTTCCTGTGTTTTACAGAGCAGCGCATCACTGGTTGCAGTCCGGAGCATTTATATAATGAAGCTGTTTATATCAGGAGACAATGGACCCAGATTGTTTGCTTGTTTGTTTGTTTTTTACCAATCTCATCACATCAAGTGACTGGTCTTCCAAGATTATTGCTTGAGTTTCATTCAGTTCTCACCCAGTGAGTTTTCCCCCATTGTATAACAATCCATTGGGCCCGTTATTGACGACTCAAATTCCATTCAGCTCTTTGGCTGATGAACTGTGTGATCTTTCACTTCCTCCGAAAACAGTCCAGGTTTTTGCTTAGTTTGATGTTATAGAACGTGGTTGATTTTGCTTAAATCAACACAAACAGTTGCTTTTCCATCAATTATTTGCTTATGTAGACAACTGCTACATAACTGTACATTATGTACTCTGTTGTTTCGTTTTATCTGTTTGACAGGCCCCTGGCTTATAACTTAGCTCATCGCCATAGAGGACAATTGTTTTCATCGTGTGGCGTTTCGAGAAAAAGAGGTTGTTTTTTAGAGTTTGATCACCTGGCTGACTGTATCTGAATGTATTTTGCTGTCCCGAAAGAAAAATGTATGCCTGCATCCTGCAGGTCAGTCTCTGTCCTCCCTTGCCCTGGTTTGTGTAAAGTCTCTCTTCTGAGAAAAGTTTATGGTTTAGAAAAAAAGTGAAAACAGTTCTTTTGTACATATTTCTTAAGTTATTTCAGACCGAGGCTTCTTAGAAGTTGAATGTTTTCTCATAAACCGTAAATTAAACTTTTCCTACAACATAAAGTAGAGAAAGACTACAGGCAATTTAAAACTAGCCACAAATAGCATCAGGAAACAGCGCAGCCCGTCATGTGTAGTGGTAAATATACCAGCATATTTAGACCAGGAAAGCCCTGAGAGAACAGACTTTCTAGTGTTCATTATGCAAATCATTTTCAGTTGGTTTGCTGCCCTGGAGCTGGTCCACAGGCCGTCCAATTACAAGATAAACCATTGACATCTGACAGTTTATGTAAATGAATACAACCTGATCAAACACACCAAGGTTGACATTTTGACAGATGTCTGATCATTTACATTTGACCCAAAGCGATAAGCCTAACAGAGTACAAGAGGATATGAGGGATTATGGAGGGTTTTGATTGGCTTTTAAGAGGTTTAGAGCCAATCAGCTTATTTTCCAGTATGGTTTCCAACTTGATACAAATGAACGTGCTGTAGGGTCACCTTAGGGGACAGATGCTTACCATTGGAGTGCAGTGACAGGTTGTTGGACAATGTGTTTTAGCTGCAACCAAATACAGCCTGTACATTTCCTTTGCAAGTTGATTTTGGATCATAGTTATCATGTTCTTCTAAAATTCATTTTAAAATAACAAACAGCAATGAAGCAATTTTGCTCCGACAGATAATAGTTATCATCTAGCGGCAACCTCTGGTGTTAAAAAATTAAATTACATTTTTGGAGCCACTAAGGACTGGCTCCAAAACACCAGGAGGTCCTATACACACACATATTAAAATGACCTTTTTCACAGCAGAAATAAGCATGTTTGCAACCTAGCACAAACAATTATTTCGGTCTGAATAGATAGATATAGCTTCGTATTTCCTGCATTTACAACATTTATATCACTGTCATTTTAAAAATTCAGCAGACGGAAGAAAACTACAAACTAGTATAATCCGCTGCTACTCAATATTTATTTACTCCAATTCAATGCTTGGTTTCAGTCGCCATGGTTTTCTGGACACAAGCAAAAAAATTAGGAAACCGAAAACTGGAGATATAACAAGTATAGAAATCGGACTGCCAACCAGCTGTGGTAGGAGAAGTATTGCAGAGCTACATAGACACACCAACGCTCAACTATGAAGTTCTCACCACGGCTTGGGTGTATCTACAGCGTACATTCGACGCAGACGTTTAAACGTACAGTATGTAAAATCCGCCGCTAGGGGGCTCCCAATCAAAACAATAACAAAAGATGACGTTGAGGCTTGTGGTTTATTATGGGAGAAAACGAACGAATCAATACGAACGGGCGAAACCGACCTGAGAAAGTTAATATGTGTACTGACGATGTATCCAAGTATAATTTACATGATGTTTTTATCACAGCAGCACATACAGCGACAGAACGGCAGCTTTCAGTAGCAGCTAGCGCTAGCTTACGAAGTGGTCTTTGACGTAACATCCGGTGTTTCCTTGACAACGATCAACATTTCCTGTCTATCGTGGCGGCTCATCATGGCGGCCGCCTACAAGACACGGCACGTTACAACTATAAAATTACGCATTTCTCTGGCTTTGATAACTTTTGGAAATATTTGAGGAGATGTAAGTACTCAACTAAAATATATATATAACATGGGTTTAGTCCATTTTTAATTGAAGTTAGATATTTTAATGTAAACATTAGCATGCAATTCTACATACTGTACCTTTAAACTAGGCTTTCGGGTCTGCCTCGGCTCTACATCTTTGCCTGTAGCTTGGTTGACCTAGAGCTAGTTTGAGGCAGCGTTTCCAATATGGAAAGTAACCACCATCGTTGGACTCTAAAAGTCTGCCTCAGATACCAATGGGTGACTTCAACAAGACTATGTCTATGTTTTATACAGTCTAGTAATCATGCATTGGTGTAAACTCTCGTGGTGATTGTCCAGTTGCGTATGGGATGTTATCCATAAAAGTTCTTCTGCGTATCAGTGTCAGGTCAACTGACACACTCACTCACGCACACACGCACGAACACACACACATGCACACACACAGAAGCATGACTCCTGTGCTGCCCAGACATGTGAGCACTCCATACAACTACAGCGGATTGACAGAAAGCCGATCAAACTTCCCCTCAGGAGCCTCCAGAGTCAATGGTTGTGAATGAACTTGCCCTACCACGCCACACCACACTCTCTTTATCTCTATCCCTCCCTCTCTCTCTCTCTCTCTCTCTCCCTCTTTCGTTAACATTATCATATTAAAGTGAAAATGTGAATATTAGCCAAAACGAGATTTTATTCGAACAACTGTCAAATTGAACTGTTTAGCAGGAGACAGGAATAATTAGAAGCAAATTATGTAATTAATTGTATGACAAACACACAGTCAAAGATTACAGTAGATCTCGAAAGGCCTTTTCATAGTGTGATTCTGCAACGGTGCCTTCACAAAACTCCGCCATCATTACATCATGAGATTCTGCAACAGAGTAATATCGGTGTCCAAGTCAGTGAATTCACGTTGCGTTACAGCATGACATGCAAAGAAACAGCAGGTGCTCCACATACACACAATCAAACGTGCACACACACAGCACAGTTCTGCCTCGCTGGCTCCACCGATACCAGCTTGCCCCACCGATCCCAGCTTGCCCCTATACAACCGCTGTGACTCACTTCACCCCCCATTTACACTTCCGTGACACTCTTGGCCTATTCAGATTGACGATTCAAGGCGCGAATCGCCCTTGTGAAGTTTAGCTTTCACCATAAATGCCACAGAAGCAGGGGTGGAGTGATAAACCTTCTATGCCGGCTTTGGCGGTAGTAACAGACGCATTACAGATGCAAGACTGGAGCGGGCAGAGCCAGTGGAAGAGAGCAACGCTGTGTGTGTATGCATGTCTGAGTCTGTGTGTATGTGGAGCTCCCACTGTGGATTTACGTGCTCTATCGCACTGTGACGCAGACTGGGATACCAATGTTATGCCATTGCGGAATCTATCTGAATGTAAAAAGACATGATGATAACAGAGCTTTGTTACGGCGCTGTTGCGGAATTGCAATAAAGGGCTTCAAAGCAAGACGTTACAGTACGCACAAATATCGCACCTTGAACGCCAGTCTGAATGGGGCTAATAAGCGTTTTGCAAATATAGGCACTACAATAGTCCATAAGTCAACAGTCATTTCATTAACAATAAAACAAAAGTGAGAAAATGTTTTATGTTTGAGCTGTTATAATGTGAGCTGTAATCATTTTACTGACAAAAATAATGAAATCATGTTTCATCTCTGTTTGTCCCATTGCTCTAACCACATTCACTACTGAGTAAAACATGAGCTTAATTCAATACGGAAATAACCCTGATTGTAAACTATGTTCAGCTTCTTCTTGATTGCAAAAGACTGGGCGTATATATGTAGTATACTGTGTGTGTGTGTGTGTGTGTGTGTGTGTGTGTGTGTGTGTGTGTGTGTGTGTGACTGTGTGTGTGTGTGTGTGTGTGTCTGTGTGTGTGTGTGTGTGTGTGTGTGTGTGTGTGTGTCTATGTGTGACTGTGTGTGTGTGTTCTACAGGGACAGTTTAACCCTGAACACAAATATGTGTGTATGTGTGTGGTTCTGTTGATCAGGCAGAGGCGCGGCCAGTCATTCCTTATCAGAGGAAGTATATACGCCCTTATCACACATGGCTGGGCTGCCCTCACTGGCCCTTTTATCTGTCACACATGAGCTGGATTCCAGACCCGATAATCAGACCGCTTCCCTGCCCCCTTTACTGTTTCATGACAATATTGTTACTCACAGACCACATCAGGTATTATCAGGAGCTAGATTACAGTGTAGCTCTTCTTACTGCTCTTGCACTACATTTTCTTGGGCTATAGTTTTTTGGAGTTTTGATAGGAAATGAAGATAGAATGCTGTGATGGTTTAAGGGCAAATGAGCCTAACAAATGGAACTTAAAGAGTTCATTCACTGTGCATCAATGTGACTCGGCAGATAATCTGCAGGTGTGTACTCCACCCTCAGCTCATGCCCTCATTACACGGATTACACAGTTTGCAAGGTTTGTATAAGGGAGAAGGAAAGATATATATATATATATAATTAGGGCTGTCAAACGATTACATTTTTTAAGTTGCATCTTCGAAATCCCATTATTTAGCATTTAAAAAAAATAGTCAGGCCCATTTTGAATATTTGTACTGTCTTCTGCAGAGAGTGCTTGCTGTTTGTTTCAATCCTGCTTTTATTTTGAAATAAAGTAAGGGTATTCTGGTACAACTAAGGTTACGGCATTAACTTAACCATGGAAAAAAGAAACCCGTAACAAATCACAAACTAAATGATAACAGCTAAAAGAAACGGTAAAAAAGGAAATGTCTGATGTCATAAGATGGGATGCAGCAGGGTTTTTCATCACTGTGACTACAGGAAGACACTGCAATGCTTATCCATGGTGCACCTCAAGGACAAAATAGAATGCAATGCAGTAATTTCAGACCTTAATCAAGATTAATTAGTTAATGCTAACATCCCTTTTTTGAATATATATATATATATATATATATTTATTTATTTGTTTTTGCATTGTAACCAAAGCAGTCGAGGTGACTGAAAATATCTGAATATTTTCTCTTAAATTCTGGCTATAGCTTTTGTCCAAAGAAGTTATGAACCTATTAGTTTAACAATGAATCTTCTTTGTTTTGGTATTACAGCCTAAACCTTTACTGTCTGGCTTTAACCCTGTGAGCTCTTATCAACATGTCTGTCAGTCCCAATAGGAAGCTGATGAAAAAGCTCTGTGTGAAGGACGATATAGCAAAAGAAAGCTTATAGGAGGTGATTGAGACCAAAACAGAGCTTATAGAAAAGTCAATATTGCTTTTAGCCACCAAATTAGCTTTATACAGGACACTAATTTCATTTTTGTGATGCTTTGTGTCTGCTGGTGTAACTTACAACAGTTTTCAAGGTGGTATTATATTTGTCTACAGCTTGTTTACTGCTGCCCCAAGTGGCCACAGATATTTATTTATGTATATTTAACTGGCATGGTCTTAATAGTGCTGAATTGTATCCAATCCATGGTAGGAGCATAATTATTTTCTTCAGTAAAAGTATTCAATTTGCTGTGAACATGATAAAAGACCTCCTTAAAGTTTGTACATGTGTGCTCAATGAGAAGGAAATAGTTGTAGTGTGTTTCATGAAACTTTATTGGCATTTTTGCATACCAAGCTGCTGAATTTGCTGCTGTTTGATATTGCAACAATACTCTATATAGTGTTGCTTATTATGTTGTAACATAATAGTATAACAATAAATATATTTATGGCCTCTACAGTAAGTGGAAACATAACCGAAAGACACAAAATGACGATTTGACAGGACATAACCACAGGCAGGCAACAGTACACTGTGGTACAGTGAAGGCTGTTGCAAGACGTCTGGCCGCATGGTAACAAGAGTATAAAGACTATCATAGGAAGTAGAAGCAAGAACACACCTAGCACCTTTGACCTGATGGCAAGAGCTCATATTGAATTATAAAAGTATATGATGCATCGATTGTTTGCACTTTCCTTATCAGCCTGGTGTTGATGCATCCTCCCTACCTTGCTTCTGAACTGAGTCACCATTCAACTTTTGACTGAACATCCTTATGCCACCTAAAAGATACCATAAAAAGTTCTCGTAACCCTTAACATATGTCTGAGGACATAAGATATTAAAAACCACCACAGCATCATTTTTTGTTCAAACATTAGACAGCCATGATGTTGAGGAAGTCTGAATAAAGTTTAAGATGTAAATACCCGCAAAACCATGTGACTACAATATTGCATCAACCACCTTTTCTTAAAGTGGGCATCATAGTCCGTTTTCGGCATCGGTACCTCGTGCTGCATTTGTGGGGACAGATTTAGATTCACAGCTACCAAATGCATGTGTGTGTCTGTGTTTATTTATGCCAGAATGGATGGTCTCTCCCAAGTGTATTAAAGTAGCGTGTTGCTGCTGGTTGTGGCCGTCTGTGTGTTCCAACCACAGATTACAGGACCTGTCAGCAAACGGGGCTCTAAACATGGGTCACAAGACGGCCCAAAATGTGACAGGTTCATCTCAGAGAGCTGATATCCTGTATCGTGTATCTAAATGCTCATGTGCTTATATAGAAGTTCCTGTTATTTCTGTGTGGTTAAACTGGATGTGAGATTCCCTGTGTTGTACACTTGTTCGTGTTAAAGCTAGCTGTACATTGGATTTGTATCTTCACACCAAGCCTTTCACTGTGACAGAGCTAATCTACATGAAGAATAATTTCATGAGATGTAATTCAGTTTCATTTTGTTGTCCAGTACTTTGTTGAAATAAAGTACCAGAGAGAGTGGAGACAATCCAGACTTGTGTATGAGAAAGTATCTCGTCAGCTGCTGTTCAGGCAAAAGTTTTACAAGTTGCCAGCATTACTTTATCCATTCAAACATTTTGATAAACACTTTCTCTTTCAGAGCGGGATTTCGCCAAAGCAACGAATAAAGCTCCTCCGTCATTAATGGCGCACTCACGCATTGACCCCCACCCCCCAGGTCCAGTTTGTTTGACAAGTGTGAGTGCTTCGTACCGTGCTCAAGCATGGTACACTTCCTTGGCCCAAGCACGCTTGGAAAAGGTGGGCTTCAGCATGGTTAGGTTGCTCATGCTCGAGCACAAGCATGCCAGCAGGGAACTGGGGAGGAGGGACAATTGTGCTACGGCAGATGGTTACGGGGCAATTGGGCCTAGTCTGAGTGGGTCCTTAGTCTTTGTACATTCATATTGATTCCGCAGCTGTGTAATATTGGTCTCCCAGTCTGTGAATTCCCATTGCGTTACAGAGTTGAGGAAGACGTGAAAAGAAACAGCGGGAACTTCGCGTACACACACACTCAGCCCAAAGCCTCTGGAATGCCTCTGTAACGCATCTGTTACTACCTCCAATGGTATTACAGAGGTGGGACTACTTGGTCCCCCCATTACACCTCCGTGACATTCATAAGGAAGGCGAGATGTTACAGGGGCATAAATGTCGTGCCTTGAATGTGCAGTCTGAATAGGGCTCTTGACACACAACCCCTCACACAGTCTTGGTGTTTTCACACAAGCACAAAACTTTTCAACAAAGTTTTCAGAGTGAGCTGCATGCGGTCCCCCCAACTTTACCCTGAATTTTTTCCCGCTAGCGCTCAAGTAAATGTTTCTAGAACGCAGCAGGAAATACTCCGGAAAATTAGCAGTGAGCGAGTCGAAGGAGGTTATGGCTTTTATTTTGCGACCAGCACTACAGGTTCAATAAAACAGCTTTATTATTTGTTCTGTTCACTAATATGTTCTTTTCTGCATTTGTGTTGATATTGTATATATTATGATGAACTACGCTTAGCATTTATATAAAAGGCAGACATAGCATTGGACAGTGTTGCATCGTCTGCCATTCCTGCATTGTTTCTTTTACAACATGTCCTGCCCCCTCCTTAGACAGCTCATCCTATCTGACAGGGTCAGCCTTTGCTTTTAGGTGCATGTGTGAACAAGCAATTCAGTAGTTCTTGGGCAGTCTGCCTGAAATGATCTGACAATCTTAGTGCATATGTGAAAAAGGCTTCTGACTTTGCACATGAATACAGTGTCTGTTCAGTGGTTCTTTTTTACAATATTTTTTTAGCCTGAATGCTTAGTGGTTAGGTGCCAACCAAGATGTATATCATCCAAACACAATATTCAATACAAGGAACTTAAGAGTATATTTCAAAACAAACTTTATCTGAGTAGTAAATTTAAGTCACAAGTTGTTTACATTGTTCTGAATGCATTGTTATCAGGAGTGCTAGCATAACTGCTGCTCCAAAAAAAATTAATAACCAGCAGTTCATACCATATGAAATATGTAGTTCTAACATTGAACAGTCAACAACTTTAAGGACATGATATTAAAATTAATTAGTTCTTAAATATTAAATAGGCTATAGGCATTGTAGCCTCTAATTAGCAAGGTCAGCTAAGTTGCAAGCCTTCCCCTCTGAGAAAATAATAGAAATAAAAATAGATCATTGACATTTCTGTTTTGAATTTCTTTTATTTCCTTTGTTGCCATTCAAGTTTTCCACGTGGCTAAATAGAACCTCAGTGACTCATTTGCCTGCTCTCATTGTGGTTTGACATGACACATGGAATGATAAAGCTGTGCCTACAAATTGTAACACTTGAGCTCCACTCTGCAGAAACAATTTACTCAACCAGTTCATGTTTCTAGGCAAATATTCAACTTTTTATGATTTAATTTATTTGCAAAATGTTAAAAAAATTACCAGTAAATTAAGGTCTTGGCTTGTTTCTTGTTGAGTAGATTAAAACAGTGTTAAAATCTGAATAGAAAATTCAGATCAGATGAAGTCAGTGCAGTAAAGAAAAAAAATCATCTATGCATGTGTTTACAGCAAATTGGCGTTTGAATCTGTAGTTTCTTTTCTATTTGTTTGCTGTCACTGAGTCAGTCAGTCAGTCTGTCATTCAGTCAGTTTTATGAATGTGTGTGGGTGGGAGTTGGTGAACCAGTTTTGCCACCTGTGTGTATGTGTGTGTTTGTATGCGTGTGTCGAGTGTGTGTACATGTGTGTGTGTGCTTGTGTAGTGTGAATCCCCTGGACGGTCTGTAGGCTAATTATATAACAACACCTCTCTCATTCACTCCCACTCTGCCGCCCTCCCTCGGTATCTCTCTGATTCTCTTTTCCCTTCATCCAACCCACAGACATACGCAGACACGCACGCACACACACACACACACACACACACACACACACACACACACACACACACACACACACACACACACACACACACACACACACACACACACACACACACACACACACACACACAAACACACACACAAAGTGAGGCATAGATGGAATACACAGAGGTACATCCTGTTATTGTCAGATCATTCATGAGGATTGTGGCCATGTTCATTGTGTCTCTGTGAGGGTGGTGGCCTGTCATGCTAATGCTTGAGAATGTCTTGTATTTAACCATTCAGCATCCATTGTATTGTCTCATGCAATAGGACTGAGGACTCTATTGACTGCAGAGGGAGTTTTTGTCAGGTATTGTTTTGCACTGGTGTACAGACTAAACTGTAGCTTTAGTATCTAAAAGTCTGTGTAACAGAAAATAAGGACCCACCAGGGCCAAAGGTGAAGTCTTCTGTATCTTAGCCAAACATAGAATAGAAGCAAATCTGACATTTCTGCAATCAGGGATCATTTGGAATTTTCTTTGAACAACCTGTGGGTAAAGTTAGAAAATCTCCTGAATTCTGTAAAGAAAGTGACCCACATTTCTTACTTTCTGCTATTTATTCATCATTTGTTTGATTCAAAGCGAATGAAGTTAACGTCTGCAAATCGTCACACTTGTAATTTACTTTTTGGAGCAAATGTCCCTGCCAGCAATGATACTACGGACAACGCCACGATATAAAACTGCTAGGGTCCATTGTGTGACATTTTCACAAATAGTCACAAGGTCATCCCAGTAAAGTGTTTAGCCAAGATGTGACTTATATTGTTTCATTATCAGTTTAATAATGACATGTTGGCCTAATCAAAAGCAACAACAGTACATTCAATATGTGACATTTCTTTCTAATGTTAGTGATATGGACCTCATTCTCTATTGCAGGCAACCTTGCCTTCATTAACTGTAATCAACTGGGTTTATGGTTGTCAAGAATTTTAATAATGGCTTACGTTTTCCTTTTTTCTAAGGAGGTTTTGACCAAAACCAAAGGAATAAAACAAAGCTAGATTTACATTTTGTGTGTTTGTATGTGTGTTCGTGCTGATTTGTCCTGACACCTCCCACCTCAGCACAGCGACCACCAGGCAAAGTCGTGACTTGAGACGCCCTCCAACATTCTGGCACTGTGTTAATCTGGTTCTATAATAACCTGCGGTGGCATTAACACACTCTTAAACAAGTTTGAGTCTAGTCAGTGTCTTTACAAGTTTAGACTATGATAAAGAATAGTAGATGCTGCCTGGGGAAGAATCTTTGTTGCCTAAAGAGCTTTTGTATGTAGTGCATGGAAAATATTTGTTCCAAGGCTTAAATACACATTTTTATAGTCTGTCCTGTTGCTGCCCTGAGTGCTGTTCTTGTTTGTTTTTCCTCAAAATTATGCATTTATGGTGTAGTTGCTACACTTTGTTTATGTTTGAAAAGCTTGCAAAAGAAAATATCTCCTTAAAATGTAATTGTTTTGGTACATTTTCTGAAGTTATGCTACGGAAATAAGAGATTTTTTCTAACAATTAAAATTGAACATGATTTAAGTTTTAAGAAAGTATCTAAGTATCAATTAACTTGTTTATTAACAAGCTGATTATTCAAATGACAAAGTGAAAGTATTTATCCTGTGTTCATGTTCAGTCGTTAATAATGTGTTGTGGAGACCTTCTGCTACAAAACTTGATTTCTAAGGTCGTAATACAAACATATTTTTAGGTACTTTTTATTAACCCTGAATGTGTCTGTCTCTCTGCAGTGACAGCTACATCGTGCGTGTGAAAGCGGTGGTGATGACGAGGGACGACTCGAGCGGCGGCTGGCTGGCCCAGGATGGCGGAGCTCTGAGCAGAGTCGGTGTGTGCCGCCTCCTGCCCCCAGAGCTAGCCCCCGTTCCAGCCTCTAGCAGCTCACAGTTTCTTATCAGGGGTGAAAGGCTGCGGGACAAACAGGTAAAATATACACATAAACAAAAAATTCATTCAGAGCATACCTCCATATTTTATGGAAAAAATATGGATAATATATATATATATATATATCCCTGCTCTGATTACGTGACATGTGATTGGTTTAAAGGTGATTCTGGACTGTCCGCTGAGGAAGGACATCAAGTACACCATAGCCACACCCACATTTCACCATTGGAAGGTGGAGGACAGGAAGTGTGGCTTGTCCTTTCAGAGTCCAGCTGATGCCAGAGCATTTGACAGAGGGGTTCGGAAAGCAATCGAAGACCTGGCTGAAGGTACACTTTGCTGTATCTAACAATAGTCAGTTTACAAATCAGTCAGGATTCACAAAGTCCAAGTCCACCAGATTAAGATAACATTTTTAACCAGGCGATCAGGATACTGTCATAGGGTGCAAGAAGTGACTTAGAAACAGGCTGCCCACAAAATCTATCTGACTTGCCAGTTAAGCATGCACCTCCCATCGGGAGACTTTCCCTGTTGGGCGGGGGTGGGGGTCTCAGAAGGCATGGCATGATGTACCAAAGAAATTATTATGAGTGTTAAATACATATTGGCATACAGAAAAGAGTATAAAGTCGCTTCATTTCTCGCACGAAAGTTGTGCTGATTTCCCATTGGTTGCAGTACATTAATGTTATCCAACTAGCCAATGTGCTTAGTTCTCGAATATTACCTAATGCATTTACAAATGAGGTAACCCCGACTGTAGCAGAAATCTTTCTAGGGGTCTGGCAGGAATTTTCCTGGTAAAGTTGGTCATGAAAATTTTGACCATCTGCGCTTACACATGCAGCTCAACCCCAAAATATCATGAGTTTGTGTCTGTGTTGTGGACACACATTAAAATGTATTGTGGACACAAACAGATCATTATTAGAGTAAAAGCCAAAGATGTTTCATGTTTCACCATAGTATCTTCCTGTCTTTTGTTAAAACTGCCTCAAAGTACCCCTCGAGGCTAACTTTCATGGAGACAGCTTCCGTCAAAGTTTTGTGTCCTTTTTAAAAATGTTACTGTTTTCTTCTGTGCAGGCTCCACCACCTCGTCTACAGCACTCCAGAATGAGGGCGAGCTGGGTGACGACGATGTCTTTACCGTAAGCATTTATCTACATGCAATCCTAGTTAAAATTGGAATTTTCTTGTTTGAGGTAACTTTGACATTTTTTTGCTATGTGAGATTGCCTGACGTAGTAAGACAAAAACAGGTGTTTTTCCTAAGATGTGCTGGAAATGGGACCATTACAGATATAAAGATAACATGTTCAACTAAATATTCCAATTTCTGCGCAATGTTTCCACACATATTTCTTCACAAATTAGGCAGTACCAGGATATTATTTCAGTGTTGAATTCTCAATGAATGGCATTCTGTCTTGCCTCAAACAGCCCTGCACTATGATGTCAATACCTGCCTTGGTGGGCTGCATGGCTATGTTATTTAGTTGCTTATTTTCCAGTGAGACAATTTCTCATGATCAAGGAAGGCTGGATAATGAATTCATAAATCATTACACAACTCACAAATACACATTTTGTTTCTTGACAATGAATATAGTCTACCTAGTGCACTCTGATCCTGGAACGCTTTAATTTATGGTGTCATGTAAGCCCATGCGGGCTGGGCATATAAATGTATGTATGACAATAATAAAATAAAAACTTCAAACAACACAAACCAGACTTCGGCTGAAGGGGGCTGTGGCTCAGTGGTAAAGTCAGTCGGAACCTTTCAAACAGGAAGGGGTTTTAACCCCAATTTCCTGCAGACACATGTCCACGTGATCTTGGGCACTCTGAATTGCTTCTGCTGTTATGCCAGCGGTATGTTAATGTGTGTGAATGGAATAGTACTGCTGGGCACTTCGTAGCAGCCTCTGCCATCAGTGTGTGTGAATGTGGCATGAATGGGTGAATGTAGTTTAAAAGTGCTTTGAGTGGTCAGAAGACTAGGAAAGGGCCAAGTCCATCTACCATTGACTCCTCCTGGTTTAGATTTATTTCAACTTGATAACTTGAAAAAACATCCTTATCAACATCTGTATTTCATGCACACAACCAAAGCCTTCTAAAAAGCTATCAGACAGTACAACTTGCACTATATGGTTACCAGAATTCTTCCACAACCAAAAATATTGTCCCTCCCCTATAAATTCTGCAAATATATGAAGAACCTGTTAATAGAAATCTGGACTTTGGTAAATGTCATCTTGACCGTTCAGTCCTCTAAGGTAGTCCCCCTGCAGAGTTTCCACCTCTGAAGTATGAAATAGAAAAACGTACTTATGAACTGTCTACAATTCTATTTCCCTCAATTAACAAAGTTGATCTCATCTTCTCTTTATACAAATAGTTCCAAATTCTTATCAACTACTGATCCAACTCCCTAGAAGTCTTCTGCATTCAAAAATCTCAAAACCTTCTTTTGTCCTTTTATAAGTACACAACATCATGGTACCCTCTTTGTCACAAAAACCTGGTACAGTAAAAAAAAGTCTTTTTCACTTATGTCCCCCTGAGTCCTCAAGATTCCTGGAGAATTTCAGGACCTCCCTTGAAATCCTCCTGATCTGGTTGTTCAAATAGGCACATCACAGTGGGAGACTATCCCTGTCCGAGGGGTGGGTGTGGGATCTCATGAGGCAAGACATGACATAAAAAAACTAATGCGGAAGTGGCAAACTATAAGCAACAGAGTCCCCTATCTAGCACTATAATGATAATATTGGCCTTCATATCAATGCTATGTGTAGTTCAGGCAGAATTACAATATTGACAAAAGAGCCAGTCCGAGCTGGTTAGGAAAGCACACACTGGCTTTGTGTAGTGGACCTAGCTATTGTTGCTAACGACCTGTCACGTGTAGACGTAGGTTGGTCGTGTTGCTACAGTATTTGACCTTGTCTTTGCATCGCTTGTATATTGCATGACTCATGTCCAACTCAGGACTGGTGTTTACAAAAAGCTGAAATGCTTCCTTAATCTCTGCTTTCAGTTTTGCTGTCAGTGGAGTTTCTCGTATATTTGCTTGTTTGTTTTGATTTGAAACAAGTGCTGCGTGATGTAGTTTGGCTTCTACTGCCGCCTATTGGCTTTATTGTGAACTGCACCATAGGCGATGTGTCTTTGAAAACTACCATCACAGCATTTGCCGCTATATGGATTCTGTAGCATCTGCGTCAGTGCACGTATTAGCAAGGAATTCATGGCGATATATTGCTGTATTTATTTTTTTAGTACAACCCAAGACATAACCCTCTCCCCATCACTCGAGGTCAATATTCCTGACTATATTCTGCTGCCCTCTTACATCAGCTCACTCGTACTTCATGTGGGAAAAAATGCTAGGGGGCTGGCAGGAGAAACTTCAGATAAAGTCCAAGTGAAAAATTTGGCGGTTTGCGTTCACACATGCAGCTCAACCTGAAAACGTCAGGAGTTTTTCAGGAGTTTTGTGCAAGTGTGAACATGGCAAACGTTTGTATGTGTTGTGTGTATTTCGGTTTTTATGTGCCGTGCCTCTCTACCTTAAGTTAGCATGAAGGACCCCCTCCCCCCACCCTGTAACCTGACACAAGGAGCAGCAGGCAGGGTCACAGGGTCACTTCCTGTATCCCACCACTGTGCTCTCTCCTGGTGACCCCCCGCCCCCGCCCCACCCTCCCATTTGAAAAAGAGATTCGCGACCAAACTAGCAACTAGCAGCTGTTTCCCAGCTTAGTGCGAGGCCAGTGATTTACGAGAGGAAGTGCCTCGTGGTTCATCTTTGACTCAAGCTGTCTGTAAGGGCCAAGACTAATAGGTGCTCTGCTGGGAGTGTACAGCCACCACAGAGACGCATACAAACACATCACATGAGGAGGAGAGGAGGGAGGCTACACTTCTGTCAGAGGGTTGAGCAGTCCACAAATATTGAGCATTAGATTTTTAGTAAAGTGGACACTCTTAGTGTACCAAATCAGAGGTGATACATTGTTATTTCAGAGAAGATTTTTTTTTATGCTTAAAAAGCTGCCATATTCATCAAAATAAAACTGAACTGCTCACTTCTATTCCAGTTTAAACTCCAAATAAACGTATTATATTACAGAAAGTGATTAAAAAGAGGAAAGGTCTTTAACCCCTTTTTATTTAACTAATGAATTCGATGTATGGAAAGTGGCATTTGACTGTTCTCAGACGACAATAAGAGGGACCAGCGTGACCAGCAGAAATCTAGAAGTTGTTTTAAAAAAGAATGAAGGATTTTCAATGGAGTAATGTTAGTTTTTCCTAATGATGATGCAAATACGAGACCAGATGAGTTTTGGCGGGGAAATGTGTTTAAATATATGTCATAGATTAAGTATTTGATCTTGATTCATTATTTGTAACTTTTTTGTGTGAAAATAAACTCGGTATAATATAAGTAATCACTGAAATTCATGCCACTGTTTACAGTTATTATTGATCCTCGGCTGGTGTTAAGCTGAACGTTTTATTTATGTGACAGCAATGACCTCACTGCTGGTGGCCGACGAGTGAGAGATTAGAGTCGAATGAGTGTACTATATACTACATATAATTCCCTTTATATCTAGTGATGTTTGGTGTGTGATTTTGGACACAACCCTGGTCTCTCCTGGTTAAAGTTTTAAAGGCGTGTGTGTGCCAAGCTGCAACTTCCGGGGGTTGAAAATGTTGAAGTGCAAAAACCTGCAGTCCCTCCAGTGTCCCTTGAGGCTGGCTGCAGAAGCCCAAGTCGTCATGTCCGTTTTAAAGCAGAGATAAACATGTTTACTGCCTGGTTCAAAAAACAAATTTGGTCGCATTTGGATGCATTTTTTAATAACTCATCCATTTTAATTTTATGAGGGATAAGATACATTGATAATAAGGCGCATGGCTGACCTGAATGATGAGCAGGGGCAGTGTAGCTTTTTGGCAGGAGGCTTAAGACCCCCTCCAGCTCTTTGTCTGGTGTTAGGTTGAGACAGCATATTTAATAAGGCAGCTGCCATCGACGGGCTTCAAAAGTCCCTAGACCAATGGGTAATGTCACTAAGATGTTGTTTATGTTTATTTGAAGTGTGCTGTTACTGTGTGCTGGTTAAGCTAGCTTAACTCTGCTTCTCACCAACTGCCCTCACCTCTTTTCTAACATGCTTAATACCCATCTTATCTCCATCTGCATCTCCCTCTATAACACTTTCCAAGCCCAACACAGGTTAGGAGGATGGCTGTTTGTCATGCGGTTTCTGCCTGTTAAAAATGAGTTTTTCTTTGCTACTGTAACTTTTCTAAATGTTGCTTAGTGCTCATGATGGAGTAAAAGAGTTAGCTTGTAGCTCATTTACATCTGCAGTCCCTATATACTTAAAGGTTATAAAATGACAAAACCTAGTTAGAACAATGTTAATGCAAGGCTTATTTATTTTCCCTCCTTTCCCTTATGGTGAGTCAACAAACCTTTGCTGCGGTTCAACATTAGTACAACATATTAAGAAATCCTGGATGCATTCATGAGTTCTGTACAGCTTACTTTTCTCCTGGAATATGCTTATGACCTTTCCTAAAGTTAGCGGTGGCAGGAGAGTTAGCGAGGCAGGTTGTGGACAGGGGGAAATGCTGCAGCAGATTTACAGCCTTGGGGCTGCAGAGGGGGGAGAGCAAGGATGTTCATACTTCCCGAAATTATTTCTCATTCCCCAAACCTAAACATAACCCGACCCTTCCTCTGCCCCCAACCCCACCCCCAGCACGTCTCTTGCTCCATCTCTATTTTGGCTCATTCACAAAAGGGGGAGTAAAAAGCTATTGAAGCAATTCTGGGCTCATCCCAGGAGAGTGAGACAGGCCTGTTGAAGGATGAATTCTCTTGAGCTTTGAGTCTGGACATGTTTTGTGTCAGAAAATAACTTGAAATGCCCTCCATGCAGCCTTGGGCTAGAATATATGGGAGAGGATGTCCAGAAATATAAACTCTCCCCCTCAACTCCTCTCTGTCTCACCGTCCTCTGCTTTCAGCAGAAAGTCTGGTCTGTGTTTTGGATTAGTTGCAGCCGTGGAGGCCCAAGTTGTACCATATCAGCTCCTCCCTCCCCCTGGTAATGTCTTCTCCAGGGGGGCGGGGCTTGGAGTGGAGGCAGCATGTTATGTTATTTTTGGCCGGCTGCTCTGAGGGCTTTGTAAGAAAGCTGGGGGAAATTCTCAGCATGGCGGTATCCATGTGGGGAGTAGGATATAATAGGGATAGCTTCAGCAGACAGACAGACAGAAAGCAGATCTGGGTATTATAATAAATAGCTTTGTTTTTAGGCTCGTTGGATTCCAGATTTTGCACAGGGTGAACATTGTTTTAAAGTTTAAGTTAGTTAGGAATTCCAGGGATATGTGTGATCTGAAAATGACTTATGTTCACAGTGCAAAAAATGTATTTCTGTGAGTAATTTAAAAGTTGGTGTTTGCAGAGCAGTTTACTAAAGGGAATTGTCAGTGGATCGGTCATGGTCCTCAGAGGATCATTCCTACTGACTTAATTGAACCCATGGCTTTTGTTCCAAAGCACCCAGCAAGTCAATATCTTCACCAATCACATGGAGTAATTCATGGTTCTCAGTTGATGACCTCTACTGTCTTTTATGATCCCTGCACGTTTTCTGTAGCAAGGCTATAAGGTTCAAAGTTGCTGTTTGGAGGGAAGTAGCTCCACAACTATTGTATGTTCCTCTCAGGATAGACTTCATTAACTTTGATTTGATTAAGTACTTTGGTTTATTACCGAAAAAACCTTATGACATTCCTATCAAACTCAGATACAGTACATGTTCAACTAAAGTGGCTGTAGTCGTGAATGTTTCCTGATTAACCCCAGCATGTTAACAGAGTCTTAAGCCCCATCGAAATATGCACAAAACTCCTGAAAACTTCCTGAAATTGTTGGTTTCGCTGCTGCATGTGTTAATGATGACAGCATAGTTTTTCACTCGTAGCGTACCCGAAAAATGTTCCTCTAGCATCCTATAGTAATGCTTCGCCCTTGTGTATAACTCCTGAAAAACTCAGCCACATTCTACTGCCAGACCTCTAGTACTTTTTCTGCAGCAAGTCAGAGTGAGCTGATGTGAGAACACAGCAGGATATTAAGCGGAGAATTCACCTCGAGCCAGTGGGAGAAGATGGTGTCGTTCATATCCTGTGCAAGGTGAACGATGAATAGACTATGCACGAGACTTTGCACGTAATTAAGTTGCTGCTGTTTTCTGTTTGCCAGTATGTTCTTCTCCGCTCTTTTGTTGACAGTGTGACTACAGGTAGCATTGGTAGAAAAGCCAATAATTGTCATTATAGCGCCGTATAGTGTTTTTTTTATGTCACGTCTTACCTCAGGAGACCCCCCTGCCACCCATCCCATCTGACAGTAATAGTCCCCCGCTGTGAGGTGCATATGTGAACAGCAAGGTCAGGAGAATTCCCATAGCAGTCCTCCTGGAATTATCTAGATATTTTCAGGAGTGCATAATGTGAAAACATCTCTCTATTACATTTTTTGCGTGTAGTCCGGATGGTGTGTGAATGCAGCAGGTGATATTCATGAAAATTCACCGCATGCGAGTGGAAGAGGGTGATGATGTTTCTATTTTGAGACTGGTGCGATCACTATACATCATGAAACAGCTTCATTATGTTTTTTGTTCCCCAGTATGTACTTCTCTAACTTGTCACCTGGCCCTGGTGAGTCTGGCACCCAGTGTGCATGACTGAAATCTGTGTGCCTGAGTGCTACACAGTAGTAACCTGACTGTCTAGTGTCTGGCCAAGGTTTGAGTTGGAGTGGAGCCCTGACTGACTTTAGCGGAAAGGGGACAGGATACTGTTCAAATACACACACAGACATACAGTAGTAAAATGAGAAGGAAAGAAAGTGAGATTGGGAGAAGGAAGAAAGGTTGTTGGGGGGAGGAGGAGGAGGGGTGAAAGTGAAGAGGAGGATGGGGAGAGTCCAAATACAGGTGAAACTGTAAATCTGTGTGTGCAGACTGGGAGTTTCCTAAAATCATCATAAATTTGAAATGATAAGTCATAGTGAAGTAACATTATTTATCACAGATTTAATCATTTGAGTCACAAAACCACCGCACTTTCTCTGGTTTAGCTTCTCCAATGGTTGGGATTCATGTTTTTTCTGTTTCATATCAATATCAATTAAATCCTGTCCAATGTTTATCAGGTGTACCACGTTATTTGATGGTGCCCTTTGCATTTAAAATTACAGTTCCGTTTGCCTGATGCCTGATCTAGTCCAGAAATGCCACATGTTAATATATGAATGCATTTAGACTATGTGCAGGGTTCTTTTTGCAATGGTGGAAAACAGTCAAAACTCCAAATGACCTCAAAAGATAGAGCATATAATAGATGGAAGATAAGTTATTTTACATTCATTAGGTGAACTTAGCTTAAACTCACTGAGTGTAATACTTTAGTTTTTAAAGGTAATAAATGAATGACACCTATTGTAATAACAGTATCATGGTCCATAGAACAATGTGGTCTTATTTAAAGTGATGGTAACTATATATTTTCTCATTTGCTGTTGTTGATGATTAATGGCAGATGTTAATAACTAACACACACAGTGATCCAAAATGTGGATCAAGTGACTTTAGCAACATAGCTCACACTTCCTGTTTTGTCGAATCACAGTTGCGCTGCAGCTTCCTGTTTTTGTTTGTCCAATTATTTCGTCCTCTCTCACTAACTGTTTTTTTGGTGTATCCAATCAGAGTGCTCCTCTCAGCCTGCATCCTGTGTTTGTTTGTCCCCTCAGTACACCACAGACAGCTCGTCCAACTCCTCCCAGAAACTGGAGAGCTCTTTGCAGCCGCTTGAGTCCTCCCCCCTTCCGCAGAGACATAAGTGCGTGCTGACACATCGCCACGACCTCCACGACCCTTACCGGCTGTCGGACCATTACTTCCTGGACCAGGTGAGACATGGAATGCTGGTTTTATCACACAATGATTTTACAAGACTGGAGAAACAGGTGCCCTTTTCAAAATGAATTATTCTGGTATTACGGTATTCTTACTTTTAATTTTCGTTTATCATTGTTGTTTAGCAGTGTGGGTTGAGTTCTGCCAGCAGTGTTCAAGTTTCTCTTTCTGTCTTCCTAGCCATTGTACCGGCTTCCTCGCCATGTTACCTTTCAGGAGGACGAGGAAATCGTGCGAATCAACCCTCGAGAGCGCAGCTGGGAGGGAACTACCGAGCACCATCATGGCCGCCAGTCAGATCGCTCCTGGCTTACGGGCTATGAGGACTACCGCCACGCCACTGTACGTGACAAGTTTATCCAAATGGATGACAATGAGTCCTACGTCCACTTTGCCAAGACAGAGACACAGAAACATGACTACACCTACCCGCTGGCACCAGCTCTGTCGCCCTCAGACTCTGACCCCGCACTTGGACCCTTAATGGTCAATAAGGGACAAGGTGGGTCGTATCGCCAAGGCTTCTCTTCTGTGGTGTCCAGCCAGCCCTGCTCCTTTCTCCCAAACTCGTCACCATCCACCAATGGTGGGAAGGGGCGGAAAGAGGATGGGACTGAGCGTGCTCAGTGTGAGCATTGCGGAGAGGCCTTTTACATCTCTGACAACCGAAGAGGCCGGTGCCAGGATGCGCCGGATCCTGTCCGTGCTTGCATCCGGCGAGTCAGCTGCATGTGGCTGGCAGACACAATGCTCTACCACTGCATGTCCGACCCAGAGGGAGACTACTCGGACCCCTGCTCATGTGATGGGGGCGAGGGCAGTGGGGGAGGCCGACTAGGCTCTCGCTGGTTAGCTCTGCTCGGTTTGTCTCTGGTAGCACCCTGCCTCTGTCTCTACCCGCCTCTCCACGCTTGCCACCGGGCGGGGCTCAGGTGCGGCTGCTGTGGAGGCCGACACAAAGCCCTTAGCTGAGCAGCTGCGCTTGGAAAAAAACCTCTGAGAGGAAACAATGAATAGCTAAAACCCAACGCAAGCACAGGGAAAGGGAAGGACGTGGAAATACACAGAGGGGGCAAGTGGTCACGGCTGCTGGCTCTCTTGCCTTGGTTACTCTTGGTTTCTCTACAAATTCCAGACACTGAAATAAGCCAAAAAAAAAACTGTTGGTGCATTTTCTAAACGGCCTGGGAAGATAAGCTCCCCCTCACGGCAGACAGTTCTCTTAGCTCTCCACATGGCCATTTCATGCTCTGTTTATAGTGAGAGAGCACTCTTTTTCAGGGGGCCTTTTTTATAGCTGACCTATATGTCATGTATCACATATGCAGGTACTTTATACTTTGTACACTGACTCGGCGTCAAAGAACTTGAATTGTTCCTTTGTTCTATTTTTTCTCTCCTTTGATGTACGTGTTGCCATTTTGTTTATATTCTCTTCCAATATCAGGCCTGCTCAGCTCAACCCCAGCTACAAGAGAAATCAAACACTACACATCTTTGCGCGTGTGTGTGTGTGTGCGAATGTGTGTAAGGTATATGTGCATGTTTAAAAATTGCGCCCAAGGCCTTTTGTTGTCTGTTCTGCAGCTTATAGTAAAGTGAATGTTAATAGACTGCATAGCTCCACCATCAACATCATTTGTTCACTGAAACAAATGTGGTACTCTTCATCTACTTGTAATATCCCAAAGATTTGTGTTTTTTATCTTATTTATTTTCTCTCTGAATTGATCTACCAGCAAAAGGGTGCTGGGTTGTGAGTTTCTCACTGAACGAGACGGTGCTTCAAGATATACTGAGATACTCTAGCACCCGTCTCCCTTCTCCTTTCATGTTATTTCAAACAGTGCCTAAACTTTCACCTAAACCAGGAACCCATCCAGTCTTAGACCTCAGTCAGCAGTCCGTGTAAGGTCAGGCCAGAACTGACAAATCAATCAGAGATACCGTTGAAATTAGTGCCCGTTATGCCTTAAAATGCGGGGTTTCGCTCCAAGCTTCACCCCTGTTCGTCTGAAGATGTCTTCTGTAATGAAAAAAGCGTGAGCAGAGTTTCGGCTCAGAGCAATCAGCCTCAACAAATACTCTTTAAAACTCTGTTTCAACTGTTTTTGTGGTGAAAAGAAACTCAAGTGTCTAAACTAAGGACTTCAGTGTGCTTGCGATGTACAATCAGTTCCCCTCTTTAAGCTCTGCCGTCCAATGGAGCCCACCAGTCATATATGTGGAACAGCAAAGTCTCAGCTGATAGTTTAAAGAAATTAGTTTCTGACTATGTTCAAATGTCCATATTCCCGGGCAGAAAACTACACATTTTGAAACAACTATAAGCATTAGATTCTCTGTACTTTGGAAAATGCTTATGAAACATTTGCTTTTTGTCCTTTTGCCAATTGAACAAAAACGGAACTTGATGTGTTCAATGTCACTACAGTAATGTAGTAATTCTTATTTCACACATATTTATTATAAGTCTACATGTCCTTCCTGAGTTGGAGAAGTAATAATCTGACATTTTGGGAAATTTATGGGGTACCACAGTCAGTTAGCTTAGCTTAGCATTAACACCGGAAACCAGGGGAAATTTAGTCTGGCTTTGTCTCAAGTTTGTGAAATCTAACAGCACCTCCAAAGCTCGCTTACTGACTCTAATTATGTAGCTTGTCTAGTCTTTTTTTTTTAAAGGAAGTGTCAAAACAAAAAATGGTTTTATAGGAGGTTATCTGTTGGACTACTTCATGTCTGGGTGCAGTGACTTCCTGGAATCTCTCCTGGTTAGTATTTTCTTTTTGGGTTAAAAAATTTGAAATTAATAACATTTTTTGACATTACTAAGTTATCTGCTAGATCAGGCTTTTCATTGACTTCTTGGCAAGAAAGCAAGTACTTCACAAGTGTCAACAGATCATTTCAGCCCCTAATTTTTATGGGCGAATGGATCCAAAGATACATGCTACTGGTGCGCTCCATTTTTCTGTCCTTTAGAATATTTTTTTCCATCCTGCAGATCTTATGCATCATCATGCCTACAAATAGTAACATCAGATGTTTGACAACAGATAGATTGAATAAGGAAATTAACAGTTAAATTGTGTTCATTAGGGGTCATAGTGGGTGTATTTATATTCAAACTCAGGCATTTGAGGAACATGAAAACACTATCCGTATCTGGCCGTGCTGTTTGAGTGACACTAAAGCCGACCAATGAGACCCTTCACACTGACAGCACAACACAAAACTGACAGCTGCTTCGGTGCTTTTTGTGTTGTTTAATCCCGGGTCATTGCACACATGGGACCAGGAACACAGTAACCTTTAAATAATAAAAAAAGAAGCAGGATTTGAGTAGGGTCACATTGGAAAAGAAGGGGAGCCTTAAAAAACAGCTGAAATCCTGAAGACAAACATCCATCCCTGATTGTTTTGCCAAGGAAATGTCACTTACTGTAGTTGAAATGCAGAATGCCTGAGGATGTCCTTTTTCCTCCCCTGGTTGTGTCTGTTTCATACATCCTGTCCTGTGTATCAGTTGTATGTCCTTGGTGTATGTGTGTGTGCGCGTGCGAGTGTTTTTATCCCACATCCCTTTCCCCTCCCCTGCGCCTTGATCCAAACCTACTGGGATCAGCTGAGTATGCTAATACACACTAACACCTTTTCAGTATAATCAGATCCTTTAATGATGATCCTTTATGTATCAGGGACAGAGCCAATCAGATTTTAAATTGTGTGTGTGTGTGTGTGTGTGTGTGTGTGTGTGTGTGTGTGTGTGTGTGTGTGTGTGTGTGTGTGTGTGTGTGTGTGTGTGTGTGTGTGTGTGTGTGTGTGTGTGTGTGTGTGTGTGTGTGTGTGTGTGTGTGTGTGTGTGTGTGTGTGTGTGTGTGTGTGTGTGTGTGTGTGTGTGTGTGTGTGTGTGTGTGTGTGTGTGTGTGTGTGTGTGTGTGTGTGTGTGTGTGTGTGTGTGTGTGTGTGTGTGTGTGTGTGTGTGTGTGTGTGTGTGTGTGTGTGTGTGTGTGTGTGTGTGTGTGTGTGCGTTTGTTTTCTCCGTCTCGTCTGGTGTTGAGTGTGTTCTCACATGTCAGAGCCATTTACAAGTGCCTGAACACATCCTCTTTTTCTCCTTGTGTATTTAAATTGATAAAATTAAAGAAACAACTCCCTGTACTAAATTAGACCCATTTTTTACGCTTAGTATTTTTACCTCTGTAAAAAAAAGAGCAAAAATTATATATATATATCAAGTGTATGTTGTACATTTTTATTTCTATTTTGTTTTTTTTAAATTGCTGTTTCTAACATGTACGATGGATGTAGCTCTTGCTTTTTTCGAGAAGGAACAGGAAGTACTTTGTAGATACTGAAGGGTGGCCAGGTCTGTGAGAAAACTAAAATCAAATGTGTGTCTTACCTTCCGCCTCCAATAAAATAAGAAAAAAACAGTGAAACCACACACGACTCGGCTTCTTCATTATACTCTGACGTTGATGGTACCTGCACCAAAAACACTTACTGTACAGATAAATGGGACCATGCTTCTTTTTTGTTTAACAAACCACAGCTCCTCTGCTGCATTGACCAAGTCTGCGTTACTCCGCAGTTTTACTTTTGTAAGACAATCAAATGTGTGCCCTAGGGTTCATGTCAATGGATACCAATTTTAACAAAAAACATAGATGTGTGTCATCAGTTTTTAGAAGAGTAAAAATTGCACTCATGGTACCTCCTTTCTGGGTTTGTGATTACACACAGCAGTGCTTTAAGCTAAATGCAGCTGTCAACATTTGCCGTCAAACACAAAGTAAAGTTCCTAGAAATGTTGCTTTTTCGCAGGTTTTTAGTAAATTAAATGAAAAAGTTGAATAAACAAATGTCAGACAAAACATTTATGGTATTTAAAACTAAGGCGTTGTTCTCTGTTTTAGTGTAAAAAATAAGTAATTGGATCATTATCTAAATAAGCTACAGAAAATGTGTATAAGAACAGACTTGCAGAGAGAGTCACTGAATAGTTTGATAGTAGCTCAGTTGGTAGGAACTTGGGTCGAAACCAGAGGATTGCCGGTTCAAATCCTGGTGCAGACCAAACTCTGGACGTTGGTCTGGTAGCTGGAGAGGTGACTTCCTGAGTGCCGTTGAAGTTCCCTTGAGCAAGGGACGGAAACCCCCAACAGCTCTCTGCGTAGCAGTGTGTAGCGGCTCCACTCTGACATCTCTCCACTAATGCATGTCCACAGGTCCTGTTTGTGCATGTGTGTTTTTCTGGACAATGTCTGTGAGAAGCATGTCACTCAATAACAGAGTGTAAAACAGAATTTTATGTATGTAAAATTAAATTACATTTTAAAAGATTAAAATCATCTGCAAGGATAAATGAAGCTGCTAGCAATCAACTGTAACTTCATGATGATCGCTAAGGGATGAAAAACATCTATCAAGGCCTGAATTTTCTGAAACTTATTTATTTTGGTGCACAAAACTCTTTGTAGAGTATTTAACCGCAAAGAGAAAAAAATCCTGTGCTAGTACACCATTTCATTCTCTTCAAGATGTCTTTCCCCAGCTGCCCTCCTCCTCAGCAAGAACATGTGATAGCCATCGAGGACGTCGAGCTGTTTCACTCAGGATGTCTCTGGAAAAGCATGTGGGCGATAATGATGGAGCGCAAGAGAGAGAGAGAGAGGGGAGGAGGAGGAGAGAGAAAAAGAGAAGAAAAAAAAGGAGGTCCCTGAGGGCTTTTGGGGGCCTGCTAAGCAGCTCAACGGCTGCAAACAGCATCACAGTCCACATGTGCAAACATTTAAGATATCTGCTCGTGTAATGGGGTCAGCGTGGCCCCTCTCTGGGTGCACGGAGAACCAGTGCTCACTTCCCAGTGAAGTTTGGAGAAAGGGTTGGCTCTTTCTACCAGATAGACGGATTTGTTGACGCATTCTTCCTTACAACTTCTATATTGTGCCGTTTGCACCCAGTGAGCGTTACTTTTGCAATAGGGCCTTTTTAGTTGTTGTCGTTTGTTTCTCTTGTCAGGTCTAAATTGCCTGATACACTCATGTTGAGTAGATGATTCAGCAGAAGCATTAGAAGGAGAAAGATAATTGTTTAAGCATTGCCTGACTGAGTTTAAACCCTGCACCTGAGATAAAACCGCTGCAGAGGAAAACATCTCTCTACTCCCACCCTGTGGATACTGATTTATCTTGTGTTAACGGGTTTTGCAAAAGCAACTTATAAATGTACCTTTTGTCACAAAAGTCCTCTTTCAATGTCTTAGTTAAACCTGTTAGTGGTGAAATGCACTAAGGCCCTAAATCTTCTGTGAAGAATAGAATCTTGTGTCAACTTACTGATGTGTTTTGAACATGAGTATACCACGTTGAAATATAAGACTAATGAAAACCCCCACATTTGAGATGTAAAATTAAAAACATTTAGAAGTAGGGACATCTTTTTCTTTCTTAATCTGAAAGAAGACTGAAGATAATACTCCCCTAAAGCTCTTTAACAATGTCACAAGGTCCAGTTAGTTGCTGTTCTGGGCCCGTATTCACAAACATTCTGAGAATCCTCTCAGAGAGCTCCTAGCAAGGATTTTTTAGCCTAGGAGTGATTTAGGGACATTCTCAAGGCAACTCTGAGCAAAGAAGAGACAGAAACGTTTATCTTAGTGAGGAGGCGTGGTTGACCCTGTTGCTAGGCATGACACATTTTTTCAGAAGCTGTGATTGGTTGGTCCTAAAAGATTGAGAAAAAAAAGTTAATCATAGAATTTAGTCAGACATTGTGTTATTATGAACACTGAAATTAGCATCGGTGTGATTAATTGTAAGACGTACTTTCAAAGGTATATAGCCTACAAGATGTTTAAAAGCACATGCTCACTTGGATTGGATGCACCTGTGGAGGTAACCACACGTAGAGAAACTCAACGCCTCACTACTACTAACAGTTTGACACCTTAGGACCTCTCATAAGGGCTGAGATGTTTTGTGAATAACTTTCATCTTTACAAGGATGTAGTCCTAACTTTAAGGGGAAATTCTTAGAAAATGACTTGATTCTAAGATTTTTTTAAAATGTTGTCACTAGGAGCAACTCTTAGTATTTAGAACGCTTTGGGAATACGGCCCCTGGAGCTTAGCAGGTTTTCAAAGATTGATTTTAAATTACAACCATCGGGAGGGCTGATAGTCTAGTGGTTATGTACAAAGGCTTTCGTCCTCATCGCAGTGGCTGTGGGTTTGAATCCAACCTCGGCCCTTTGCTGCATGTCATTCTCTACTCTTTCCTCCTACTCCTTCCTCCTAACATTTCCGGTCACTCTCCAGCTGTCCTATCCCACAAAGGCAAAAAGGCCCAAAAAATAACTTTAAAAAAGAAAGCACAACCATCATAGAGAATGATCCTAAAGTGAGGTACATGGAAAGTGGTCATTTTGTTGAGATTGTGGAGAAACAAAGGTGAGATTTTTACCTGATATGGGCTATTACATCTTCAATATGTTAGTATATTTAAGTACAATACTTCGTTCAGGGAGATAGAAAAGATTATGTAAAGCAATGAATTCTTCTCTTAAAGCTTCTATAAAGTATATAGTACATGTTCTTTGTTCAGACCAGCTCTGTTTAAACCTGTTGATGCCTCCGTTTGTGCTCGGCCAGGGAGGAAACATCAAACGCAGCTTCAGAGGTAACAGTTCAGGGTTAAGAGGGAAGTGGCAAGAGTCGAGGGATTAAAAATGGAACATGTCCGGAAGAGTCTGGGTGAGATCTTTATTTCGGGCCACGGAAAGAGAGCCTCTTCCTCTGGTGGCGCCAGTCCTCTGCCACTGTTCCATTTCCTCTTCCTCTTCCTCCTCCTCCTCCTCCTCCTCCTCCTCCTCCTCTGTGTCATCTTCATGGCTCCATCCTCTCCTCTAGTGCTACAGTTTATCAATCAACAAATCTCATCTCTAACTTAATGCAGGAGACTAGTGATACTATGGTTACTCAAACGGTGGAAAACAGTGACAGATTATTCTTAAACTTTATGATTAAAATAAAAAGAGTCAAACATAAATGTTCTATATGTGATGTAACCAAGTCCTTAGATGAGAGTTTATTTTGCTGTTCCTTGCCTGGCAGGATGGTTTACAAAAGTGTGAATAGGGCACTGGGTCACAAATCAATATGTAATGCTTCTAGGTTTAGCTAAGGGAGATTCTAATAGCATTTTGTTTCTACTCTTGATGATCTATCAATTTATCGTGGAAATAACTGGTGAATTAAACTGCTGTTGGTTGAGGACCCAGAAACGCGTATCTCCTGTAGATTTAGACAATCCTTTAAAAAAACGAGTCAGGTTTAAGACTTACCCTGACATCAATCGAATTTAGTCTGTTCTTTTTATTCCAAACCAACCTTTTGATATATTCTTTAATTACAGATTTCGATAATAATAACTTGATATCAAACCTCTGCTCAATAAAAAAAACATTTGACATGAAAACAGACCATTCTGACAGTCAGTTAGAAGGTAGACTAAGGTCATCTGTATGTTCCAGAGCTGGAAGGAAATATAGCAAGGTGCACACACTGTAAAGTATGATACACTTTACTTTATACTTTATTCCAGACCCTTAGGTCCATATCAGTGGATACAGTGGTCGTTTGAAGATAAATGAGGAAAGCAATCTTTAAACACAAGCTTGGAAGCTGACACTTTTTTGTTTTGTGTCGCAGAAAAATGCCAAGGAAAAAAATGACCACCTTTTCAAACTGTTTTTTTTTTTTGCAGCCTTATGAAAAAATGAATTGATAATCATATTGTTTGCTGCAGACCGACTGTGAACTGTACTTTAAAGTATTACTGTGTTCATAGATTGACGTTACAGATTATACAAATAAATCCAAAGCAAAAAAGAGAACCTGCCACATCAGCATCTTTATAAATCACTTTTCTTTATTTAAATCAGCGTTAGGCAGTTATGCTATGAACAACACAGGAAAATAAAAACAGTGACAAAAAGAAAGACAATAAAACATGAGATCCAGTTAACATTAACTGCACTTGGCACTGGATAGGCGTTCATGGAAAGAAGGAAAATAATATACACATTTGTCATACTCAAAATAGAAGTGCCTCCAGTAATCATTAAGTCAACCGTCGGGAGTGAACACCGGATAACTTCTACATGGTCTCCACAGAATTTTAACTTCATGGAATACCATTTTACTTCCCCGGTTTTGAGGTGCTCTGCTTCAAATCCAGCTCAAAGACCAACCCGCGACTGCCTCCGAGCTTTGGGTGCATCTGAAGGAATACTACGGATAAGATGCTATGGCGATGCTATGGCGATGTCATGGCCTGTAATATTGCTACACCAGCTCATAGCCGTTCCATCAGCTGACACAAAGAGAGGAGGCAGAGGCGAGGCTGTCGCATGTGGAACAAATAGCATCACTCCCACCCAAACCCAACCCACATCCCATCATTGTCTAACCACCCGCAAAGACAAAAGTACCGTCACACAGCCCTGATGTCAAGCTCTTTTCCTCTGTGTATTTGTCCCTTTATGAATCAACCATCAATTCTTCATAAAAACATGGAGGAACTTCTGTTGTCATGATACACTCCTTATTAACGATGGTAGTAGTGCACAGCAACAAATGGAAAAAGTTAAAGAAATACATTTTAAGATATAAATCATACATCCAACAAAATAAGAAAAAAAGCAGAACAAAAAACGTCGTCCCTCTCCCAGAAAAGAAAAGTCATGATATTGTTTATAAAATCGACATAAAAATGTGATCAGTTCTCGCTCACCTGGAACAGATGCGGCCCCGTGGCTGTTTGTTGTGGACCCTGATTGTGATTTTACAGATGCTTACGAGAAACTTTGCATCAATTTATCCCCCCGGAAGTTTATCTAAGGAAAGAAGCTTTTCACTGCAGTCACTGGGTTTACCTGCAGAATCTAACCCACAGCAAAACCTATGAGCAGGTAAATGTGCAGAGTTTGAACCACCAGCACTCTGTGAAAAACAGACTCCTAAATACACCAGCAGGGCAGAATTAACCCTTCATTTCCTAGTTTAAGTAAAGGTTTCAGTGTGAAGGTGGAACTGGTTCTGGTGGGCTTGCAAGAGAAAGTGTGAGCCAATCCCAAACCAGGAGAGAAGAGAGAGGACAGAGGAGGAGAGCAGGGAGGTGCAGGCTTGACTTCCTCAGATGTTAGACGAGGATCAAGAGCCCAAGAGAAGAAGAGGGATAAATAGATATATACTCTGCGATGAGGGCAAGAGAGAAATATGTATATGCCATGTTTGTGTAAGTGTGTGTGTGTGTGTGTTCGGATATGTGCATTTGTGTGCACGTGTGTGTGGTCTGTCCGTTCAGTACTTTATCTGACGGTGACTCCGAGTTTTTCCAGCAC
Organism: Tautogolabrus adspersus; assembly: GCA_020745685.1. Taxonomy (NCBI): domain Eukaryota; kingdom Metazoa; phylum Chordata; class Actinopteri; order Labriformes; family Labridae; genus Tautogolabrus; species Tautogolabrus adspersus. The sequence continues at coordinate 17,162,649 of CM036541.1, read as the reverse complement.
ACGGACTCCTTTCTCCTCGTACTCCTCCCGGGTCAGCCAGAAGTTGTCTTTGTCCTTCATGATGTCGGCAAGCACGGCTCCACCCAGGAACACCATGTGCTTTCGCCTGGGAGGATCCTCGATCCGAATCTTAAATTTCTACGAGACAAGAGCACAAAAAGACATATTAGAGGACTCCATGTAACAAAGAAGCACCCTGCAGTCCGAGGCTCTGATATGATATATATGTTTATGTAATCAAAGTGAACCTCAATTTACAGTTTCAGTCTGGACTACATTTGCATCAAAAATTGACACTTTTTTTTGTCAAAACTAATTAAAACATTTTGTCAAAGAAATGGACAGTTATCAAGTAAAAAAAACAAACAAACACCTGTTTCTCTATCAATTTTAAAGATCTATTTTTGGGCTTTTTATGCTTTTACTGTAGAGAAAGGAAAGTGGATAGAGTTGAAAAATCACAGAAAGAGAGAGAGAGAGAGAGTGGGCAATGACATATGGGAAAGGTGCGACAGGCCGGAATTGAACCCGGGCCGCCCGCTTCAGGGAAGATATCCTCTGTACATGGGGCGCGTGAACTAACCAGTAGGGCACCAGCACCCCAACACCTGATTCACCAAAATTAAGAATGATTTATTATCTTTAAAAATCCACAAATCCTTCCCTATCTATCTATCTATCTATCTATCTATCTATCTATCTATCTATCTATCTATCCATTCAAATCAATTCTTCTTTTGTTTGTCTGTTCTGTAAGAAGGCTGTGAGGTCTGTTTCAAGCTGCAGTGGCTTCTCATTGGCCCTTACATGTCCGCTGATCGCAGATTCGACCCCGATTGGTCAACAGACCAAAACAAGATAGCTGTGTCCGTGTTAGGTGAGTGAGCCAACAGAAGTTGCACTATAATTTATACATACAACATTGTGGATTACATTTATTTTGGGGAGGACTGGATCCAGACAGTCACTGAATACACACTGAAGAGATCAGAGGCCGTGCTCACAAAGCTTCCTTCCTGTAGTTACTTCTAAGAAAATCCTCCAAATAAAGCACATTCGCGTTACTACTTTGGGGTACATTTTTTATGTAAACCTTAACTTTTTTTCTAACATCAACTTTTTTTGAATAATGGTAAGAAGGTACCTTGTACAATTACAACATTAGTTCTCTGAGAAACCATTTCATATTGAAGCAGAATCGTTACTTAAATATCCATAAATTAATAAATATTGAATCAAATTGAATTGGGACTTTGTGAATCGAAATCGAATAAATTCAGACAAACAGCGATGATACCCAGCCCCCTTCACCAAATAGGGCAAAAGACGCGATTTCTGTTTTTTGCTCATTTGGAAAATGTTCTCATAATAGTTGCAATAAACAAACAAATTGCTAAATGATTCAAGTATTCTGCTATAGTTTGATTGTTTGGGGACAATAAGAGCACTATGAACAGCACAAATGTTTTAATGGAGCTTTTTAGGACCTCTTCTGACAGCTTTCAATCCAACATCTTTGTTGAGTCTTTCAAATCAAAACTATTTGTGGATCCATGTTGATGATTTATTTTTCACATCTTCTCCTACATGATGTTAAAAAAAACACCTTCATTATATATAGAGACTTTTGTTTGAAATAAGTTTGGTTTTAAGAGAAACTGAAGTCAGCTGCAGCTGTGGGCAGAAAAAGTGAAGCACATAATGAGTTATTTAACTTATGAGTCATCTGTAGAACTTCTGCTTACAGAAAGGCTCTGTGTAAAATCATCTGTCTTTGGGGACGCTGTAGTGGAAAATTTAATCAGTGAAAGTTTTCCATAATAAATAGTTATCATTTGGAGGTGAACCCTTCATATGGTGTTATTAAAGTCCTCTGTTTAAGTTAAATGAATGGCTTTTAACAGAGCACCCCCTGGTGGCTGTCTGAATACACTGCAGCCTTATGAGGCATCAATGATAAACTCCAGAGCACGTGTTCACAAAATTCAGAGAATCCTTTCAGGGAACACCTAAAGTAGCTTTAAAAAAAATCTTACTAAGGAGTCCTGGCTTAGGAGAGATTCAAGAACCTTCTCAGAGCAACTCTGAGCAAGGAAGCAACAGAAACTTTTATCTTAATGAGGAGATGTAGTCGACCCATTTGCTTGGTATGACACTTTGTTGCAGAAGCCCTTTGTTGATCCAAAAATGTGAAGAAGAAAAAAAAAGTGCTCTGTTATTGATAACGGGCCAAGAAGGACAGTGAAATCGATCGTGCCCAATCAAAGAACCCATCAGACATTGTGTAATTATTACCACTGTATAATTCACTTCTCTGTGGAATACATTGTAAGCCGTACTTTACAAAATGTTTGAAAACACATGGCCACTAGTGCAGCAGACTCTTCACATGCTGAGAGTTGCATCAGCATGTGAGAGCCTTTACTCAGTGATTAGATGCACCTGTGGAGTACACCACATTTAGAGGGACTCACCGTGCATGTCTCACTTTGCACCGAAGAAAGTCCGAGATGGATTGAAATGTCTGCATGAATAGTTTTTGTCTGTTCAGCCCAACTATGAGTCAATAAGAAGATTTTTCATTCAGTGTTTGTAAAACATTTCTCCAGTTTCTCCACAGCCTGACAAACTCTTAAGCCTCCTAAAAGTTCCCCTCACTACTCCTAACAGTTTTTCCATTTTTACAAGGATCAGGTCCGAACTTTTAGGGGAAATTCTTAGAAAATGTCTTGATTCTAAGGATTGTGTTACTAGTACCAACTCTTTGTACTTCAGAATCTTTGTGAATACTGCCCCAGATGTTTTAGAGACAGAAAGTTCATGTAGTGAATGCATATAATTCAAGATGTGTCATTTATTTTAATGTGAACCGCCAGAGTCAGGGGTTTAACCTCATCAGGACAAAGGAGATACTGTCAGGTGTCAGTCATTGTTTACAACTGACTCAAACATGTTCCCTTTCTGGTCCTTTACTGCTCCCTCACAGATGGGAAACCACGCCCAGGAAAACTTAAACAAACCCAGAGAATCAGATGGAAACACTGATCCACATCAACTGAGAGGCCCGGAGCTGTAAAGTCAAATTTTGTCTCATCTAAATGTTCAAGAGACTCAAATAGTTTGAAGGATAATATCTGTTGTAATGGTACTGAAATGAGGATCGAATCAGAGACAAAAACAATAATGATGTTTGGACTGTTTTCATAGTCCCAGTCACACTGTAAACCACATCTACACAGTTTTATTTCAGAGTCCTTCTTTAAAGCTTCCCAAAGAGTCAAAAGAAGGGTTGTAAATGTTTATGTACTCACCGAAAGCTTGTCCACATCTCCCTTCAGCACACGCTCCAGGTACAGCTGTTTGAGTTCCCTCTCCAGGCGGGACGGCAGGCCCGGGTACATGGTGGATCCTCCTGACAGCACGATGTGTTTATAGAACTCAGGCCTGATGACGGGGAGACAGAAAGACATGAATCATACAAGAAATGTTTCGTGTTTACTATGCAAAGGGCACATTTTTCCATTAATAACGCCACAAATGTTTAGAAATGTACTTTTGAGACGCTGCAGATTTAAGTATTTCAGTTACTTGAGGTGGTATCTAAAAAACAGATTGTTCAGCTCAAATAAGGAATAAATTATGACGGACAAGATTTCCAACAGTACATTTTCTTAGAAATGTCCACTCTTTTTCTTACCCAAGGATCAATTTTTATTCTTTCCATACGGCGCAAACAATATTGACTTTGATGTCTTAAAACCTTCATGTGCATCAGTGAGAGCTCTGCTGGCCAAAATAAAAAATCCTTTTGCCCATTTCTCTCTGTACGTGTGCTTTTTAATGTTGTGTGTGTATATATATATATATATATATACTGTAAGTGGGCTCGAGCTGAAACACAACCTCGCTTGTGTGAACTTTGGTTTGCCTCACCTGGTGTCTATGTCGGCTGCCTGGATGGTGTTGAAGAGGAGTTCGGCCACTCCGACACCCTCCACATTGATGAGGTGGGGCTGAAACAGAGCCTCCGGGGCCTCAAAGCGCTCTCCTCCCACCTTGATCAGACGACCATCTGGCAGCTGGAGATGTGTGGGAGGCAGGAGATGAAAAGAGAAGGAAAAAAGGAAATGTGACACACATAAAGAGGTAGGATTTAATGGATGACTCAACAGAGAGTCATAAATCTATGCGTAATGTATGAAAAGACATTTCTCAATCAACCTCTTGTGTTTGAAAATAAAAGTCTAAGAAGGCTCTGATAAGACTGGAAATTAAGTTAAAGCCCTGAAAGTGTGGACTACAAACTGAGCAGAGTGTGTGTGTGTGTGTGTGTGTGTGTGTGTGTGTGTGTGTGTGTATGTGACTATAAAAAGGCTTCATTCAGCTGAGGGCAGTGGGAGGAAGTGGAGCCCAGCCACAGAGTGGCTGCACAGGAAATGATGTAACTAAGTTCAGGGCCTGTTCGGCCACAGTTACATTGCCCTCCTTGTTTCGGCACACTCTTGCACACAAAACGATACTACTGCTTACATGTTCATACACCTACACACACGTAGTCGCCTACACTAACCCAAACACTCATGGTCAGTGAGTTCTGAGACACAACATGTGCTCGCTAAGGCGTGCAGTAGCACAGACTTCAGGAACTGCTTTTAGATTCTGTGGTCCCCTCTGCGGGGAAAAGGGCCTTGGAAAGAAAAGCAAGCTGGGTGGAGGAGAGCTGCAACCTCATATGTTTGAGTCCCAGAGAAAACAGTTAGTGAGTTAATCAGCACTCCCCTGTCCTCAAGCTGCCAACAGAGCCAACAACTGGCACATGCTAGTCTACTTAGCTCAGCACAAACACAGATTTAGTTACCCTGTTAGTTTTGATTACTTTAAAATACTGCCACTTTTGAGAAACAAACCCTTTGGGAGGACTCTCGTTCTACAAAGCTATTTTAAGCAGAAATGAGAAACGCGTGTGCATGTGGTGTGTATAAAAACGTAGACCCAAAAAAATCAAGAATCCCTTGAGGGCTGGAAATATTTTGCTTTTTTTATGTACAGATGGCTAACCTTAAAAGCAGCTGCTTAATTTGTCTAACTAAATAAAGAGGAGTAAATTCAATGTTTTTTTAACCTTTTATTCCACAGTTGAAGACCAAAAATTAATTAAAAAATCATTCCGCGCCTCTGTATCGTCACATCACATCGCACTAGTTTAGTTTGTGTCTGATTGAGTTCATTTCTCTTTTTCATCATTTGTAGCGTATTTACATGAGCAGTGACATCAAACGTGGCAGGAAACAAGGGGACGGTTAGTGGGAAGAAATGACGTGAGCAGAAATGCTGGGGAACCTTGATTGAACAAAGGATTATTTAAATATTGGCGCTATCTATTATTGTCTCTCTAATTTATTTTTCCTCTATTGGTTTCAAACCGAGAGAATAATGCTCAGCCTGTCCAGGTGAGGGCAGCAACTTCTTTTTAAGGCTGACTTCACGCTGGCTGAAAAATCTGCAAACCGGATGAATGACAATTACCAGATGATGAGCTCAACAGCAGTTAAGTGAAATGGGTATAAAAAGAAACTTCCATATGTATTTGCATATGTAGGTAGATTTCAACCTGTGCTCATTCAAGTCTGTAAATTTGTAAACACATAATTCTGGATTTATTTGGGTTTTATTTTGTTACAAATGCAAGTATCTACCGTGTATGACTCCACCAGCACGGTGGTCTCCAGCGCCAGCTTCTGCTCCTGCTCGATGTTGTAGCCAACGTAGCACAGTTTCTCCTTCATCATGCGCACCGTTTCAAAGTCTGCAGAGTGGTTGAAGGCGTAACCCCTCAACAACAACAACTGCAACCAGCAAGAGAGAAAGAGGACATGGGAATGGAAAAGAAAAAGCAGAAGGGGGGGGTATAAAAACTCATTATTCTTTTGAGTTACTTTATAGAGCTAATGGTAAAGCTAAACCTGTGTATTCTCAAAATTAACAAAGAAGATATAATATGAACATACAAAATTATTCTGGGTTAGAATTACAACCTAAATCAAAGATACTTAACTCCATAAAGTTTGTAACACCTAACATTCTTTAAAACAATGGTTAAACACCTTACTTTGGAGGTAAGAGTGGCAATAAGCCTTAAAGTGCAGAATCTATCTGAAGAGCAGTCCACATGATGCTCTTTGTTACCTTGATGAGGTAGCGGGTGATGTCCCTGCCTGCGATGTCCAGGCGTCTTGTCAGGTGGGGCAGGCTGAAGCCCTCATACACTGGACAGATGTGTGTCACACCGTCACCCGAATCCACTACCACACCGGTCAGAAGGCCTAAAACACACACACACACCAGTTCCAGTTATAACAAATATAACTCTGGTATCAGCATCATTATGATCTGATATGTCTAGAAGAGGTTTGGTATGAAAACTTTCAAAGAGAATGGCAAAATATAAACAAGTGTGAGTGTTTCGTTGAATGTGTCTTCTTACCTTGGGCATACAGTGTCAGCACAGCTTGAATAGCAATGTAGACTCCTGCGAACTGGTAGGTTTCAAACATTACCTGGAAAAAGCCAGAAAACATAAAAACAGTGAGTGCCTTTGTTTCATTGATATAAAACAAATACAGCATATCTGGCAACATGTTCACAAATGTATCACACCAGACAAAAATAACACATTATGAAGCTTAGCTAAATAGCACTTAAAATTAAATTTCCTATATGAACACATAAAAAGTGGCACAAAAAATTTAAAAAACTACATGTATTTTTTCCTACAAAGTTAGGGTGTCTCATGCTATCAAACACAGACAACTATTGCTCTGCCTGGAAACAACCTGAAAGTAATGGACAATGTTGATAGTAAGAAGGTGGGCCCATTATAGTAAAGTTGACAGGTAAGAAAGACCTGAAAATGGACAATTGAAACTGATCATTCAATGTTTAATACACTAGATATATATTGACTTAGCATATATATTGACTATGCATCATGGATGTTACAGTAAAAACGATTGTAAGACATTGTAAAACAAATAAATCAGAATCCATTGACAGAAATAGATGCCAGCATACTTCAATAATTTTTTCCCGGTTCTTGGTGGGGTTCATTGGGGGCTCCGTCAGGAGGATCTTGCAGTTCCGAGATTCGATGTTGAGCTTCTCTGTGCCGAAGGTGTAGTCCCACAGGTGCTTCATGTCATCCCAGTTCCTGACAATGCCGTTCTCCATGGGGTAGTTGACCTCCAGCATGGAGCGCAGCTCGCTGGCCTCATCCCCGACCATCAGGTCCTGGAGAGAGAGGTCAAAGAGCAACAATATTTAGAAGCACTGCAGTGCAGTGAACCCACTGGATCATTCAGTGTCACTGAGATTGGGGATAATCATTGAGTATCACTGTTGGGCAATATAGTTGGACATTTTAACTTTCCCCCTTGGCCTGCTGATCCCGTAAAATCACATAAACTGGACCATCAAGTTATCCATCAGATGTTCTTGCACAAAGTACCGTTTTGCTTCAAAACTCAGTTACCCAGCATGCACAACAAGCCGTTATTTTCCATGCGCCTACACCTGGAAACACTTGTGTTTCTCCTCTAGCACCAGTTAACCACTAGTTTTAGCACCATTCAACTAGCTGCATGCAAGGCAGCCTTGCCATGTAAACAACGGCTGGGTTAGAGCTCAGTGTTAGCCACACAGTCAAGCATATCACGTTCCATTTGGAGACATCAAAAGACGACTGAAGGCAGCCATTTTATTGGTTCATCCTGTGTGCTTTGGCATTAAACAAAGTACCAGTCAAAGGCTCTGCCTCCATGTGGTCTCCATAACAGAAAAAAGTAAAAAGAAAAACAGATGTGCTTCCGTCTCCAACTTTCAGCTGTTTGCCATCATGCATCCTTGAGTCTGGACACTTCCTCTGCACTTGAAAATGTGACTTGTTGGTAATAGCTAAAATGCTTAGAAGTGGAGATTTCTTATATCAAGTATGTTCAGTTAGAGCTGTAATGCATTAACACAACATGTATCATTTGGCAGCCAGCATTCTAGCTGCATCTGACATTTTCAGTTCTTTTAGCTTGCTGTTTGATTATTTCCTAAAATAGCAGCAGGATTTAGGGGAGGTGTAGCTGTCAGGATGAACCAGCAGATCAGAGACTGTGAAAATGGAATCAGGCCAAAATCTCTTTTAGTACTCGCATCGCTAGCAGCTGGCCAATGATTCATCACAGCCATTTCTGCAACACTTTCAGCCTGTGGAGAGGAGTGCAATAAAGTAAGAGCTGTACATCTTTCTGACTCTCTGCCACTCCAACAACACCTCAATCATCAAACTACGTGGGATGAAGAAGAATTAAAACATTTTGTAAGTAAAAGAGATGGAAGAAATCACATTAAAAAAATTCAAACAAAGAGAAGTAGCCTTTGGTTTAGATCAAATCATGACATGACTCTTGGAGCAGGCAGGACTAGAAGGCACACACCAACCTGAACTTACCATCTTCTGGGCATTCTACTTCATCGTGGGGGAATAAAACATGGAGGAAGAGGAAGGTAGATATTAAAATAAAAAGATGAGTAAAGAAAATAATTGGAAGAACAAGAGACAGAAAGAGAGATAGGCTTTGTGCTAAAATAGAGGGAATATTCCAGACATTTAGGTATCTGCTGTGTAATCCACAGATCTTTACCCAAATTACAGCATCTTCTGAAAGATGTCTTAGTGGAGGGAATGCCCTGAAGTTACTTGTGTTTCCACAAGGAGGAGCTCTAAAATAACCTGGTGTAACTGAACTGCCTCATCAGTGGTTTCCTGAACAGATTCATCCTTAAAATCACAAACTTTCAAGACCAAGAAACATTCACTTCAGGAGCAGCAGGTGGACCAGCTCTTACCTTGATCTCAATGTTTCCAACTTTGGCCGTTGAGCGGATGATTGGCCTCCCAACAAGCGCAGGGAAGATGTGCTCTGGGAAGTTGGAGCCTGCATAGCCGCACTTGACAAACTGAATGACACACACATGAGAACCAGTTATCACAGAGGAAATGGTGAGCAGAGGAAATATATTTAAATACTGATGAGGTTAACTTTGAAGTACAAGGAAGTCAACTTCACTGTCATCCTCTGATAACAATGAGCTTTATTGGCTGAGATAACAGAGGCTTTTAATGATGATCTACAGATTCGAAGAATACCTTACACATTTGATATTTAAAAAAGAAAATTGCACTGATTTAATTTGATCTTATCCCGTCACTAAAATCACAAAGCCTGTTTTTGGACAAATTATGAATGCCTACAATTTTGAAAATGTTTTTAAATGTTAAAATCCCTCATATGATTAGGTATGAGCTGGGCTTACTGTTTCTTAATTCATTAAGTTCTATGACACATCTATATAAATAGTGTGGCAGTATTTTTCAGAAATGTACAGTCACAGAGAAATTCCTTGGTGCTGCATGGACAGAGAGACAAAGCAGGTCAAGCCCCTTACTGTTCAATGCACTCGGCCTTAAACAGTTAGACGAGCCCAGACAATTAAAGTCACTGAACTGTACGACTGTCTTTAAGAGCAGAAAAAAAAATGCACCAAAGCATTATCGGGGACTTATGAGGGCTGAGACAACAGCCACAAGCTAGTGATCAAACTAGTGATGATTCTTTTCTCCATCATGTTATATACGCTTACTTTTACAAATAATCAATTGATAATTTAGTCAATAGAATGGAATATTTTCATCACAACTCCTACAAACCCATAGAAACATCTTCAAATTGCTTCATTTATCCAACTAACAAAAGCATTCAGGAAGCTTTCACTTACAAATGTTCGACACGTTTGCGTGAAAAATTGCTGATTAAATGATTAATTACTGATCAATAAAGTAGTTGACTAATTCTTGCAATTCCATTAAAAATGCAACTTGTTATGACAGAATAAAATACTGATTTTATGTCAACAACTGCTCTAATTAACACAATTAATAAGCAAGTTGTTATGCTGCTAAAACTTTTTTCAAAGTCCTCTGCAGTGCTTGAATATCAGTATGAATGTAATCAAAACAAAGAGCTTATACACACAAGCTGAGGGGGTTTAGGTGCATGATACATGATTCGTCTGCATGTGCACATTAATGATGAATGAAAGGGAGTCAAAACTTTTGTTCAACCCACTAGTGTAAATGGACACACTCAAAAAGTATCCACTTAGTACAGATTCAATAATCAAAGTAAACTTTGCAAAGGGAATGTGCCCATGTTGTGCTGTTTCGCCTACAAAGAACTTTGCCTAAAAAAGATTTTAAGAGTAACAGGTGAGGCGAAACCCATGTGGAGAAATGCCACTGGAATCAGCTGCAGCTTGATTGATCATCTTACAGAACTAGTTCACCTTCTATTGTGCCTTTTGGTAGAGGATTGTAAAGTTGAACAGCAGAGTGAGTTGTCTGCTTTTTGATTTTCAACTTCATGTATTTGCAGGTGTACAAAGCGAATCTCCACTGTGAGATATGTCAGTAGACTAGGATGCGAAACAGAATATATATAGAGTTTGAAAAAAGAGCGACGTGCTGTATGTGGTTGTGGTTTAGTTTTTTTCTTATTTCCTCTTGACTTCTCAATTCAACCCTGACAGGAGGAAGTTTTCTTCTTCTTTCTTCTTGAAAAAGTCACCTCTCAAAAAAGCCTCATTAGTCATGCTGAGCCAACATCCTCTTTGACTGCTGACAAGGTTCAGAAAGAAAGTCCCTACGAGCTAAAAGAAGCAGCGGTACATTATGTGAAATGTAAAGCTCTTGAACATAAACACTTGTTTGTGACAAAGCTTGTCAAGTCTCATCAACTCTCACTACACATCTATAATTACTTTAAGCATCTGGGATTACAGTACTAGATTTCTTATTGTACAAAGTACTGGTTAAGGATGGACGCATATGTGAAAAAGGTAAACGATTTGGTCTTCCCAAAGCCAAAAACTGCACTGATCCTCTAGTAAGGTGACAGAAAAACAGAAAGGTGGTTCCTCAATTAACCTGACATGGCCTAGCTAACGTTACCCTAAACTAGCCGACGGCGATTTTCATTACAATACTTTATTTACATTATTTTTTTTAAAACATATGCACTACATGAATTAAATATATGTCAATTCCGCATTGTTGCAAATGAAATCACAGAAATGAGCGACGCAGCTTCCAGACAGCAGCAGAGCTCAACCAGACAGCCAGCTGTTTGGTGAATTCAGATACCTAGCAGGCTAACTAGTTAGCAGACTTAGCTAAGTAACCGTTGGTTAATAATGAGCTGTTGTTGGTCTGACTTAATTTGTAGGGACAAGTCGTTGTGTTAGCTATATTCAAAGTTGGGTGTTCAACTTCTATTCCGACAATTACCCACTCTAGGTGTGCTGTTTCCGTGTCGGGTCTGATTGAATGAAAATTAGCTGGCTAACAGGCTAGCTAGCTACCCACCCAGTTTACGCTAGCTAGCTCAGACGCTGACAGCCCCACTTCCTGTTTCAGCAAACCGTTCGACATAACGACACCGTTTGAAGAAAGCCACGGTTTTACCACGGTCAAACCAAAGCAGTAAACTCACCCCGGTCCCATTGTCACAGACCACCACTTTCCTTCCCTGGCTGTCCATTATGTAAAAGCCCCAGTTGCCGCTGAACCTCCCTCAACTTTCTTCAGCAAGCCGGAAGGAAGACACACCAACCCGGCCGAGAGGAGGAAGGGAAGGGTGCTCATCCGGTGTGTGTGTGTGTGTGTGTGTGTGTGTGTGTGTGTGCGTGTGTGTGTGTGCGTGTGTGTGTGTGTGTGTGTGTGTGTGTGTGTGTGTTTGACAGAGCTGTTCAGATGACAGTCACTCACTCAAAAATACATTTACAACTTCAAACTCTTTATTTTACAATCTCAAAGTTACCTACGATTTCGGCCGTGTTTTCAGAATATCTATGCAACGCATAAACAGAATTATGCCTCTTGTTTTGAGGCTCAAATGCTATTTCTTGGCCCAAAAACTATCTGGATCATCATCATTTATAAATGAGTCTCGAAACAAATACTTATTTATTTTGAAAAGATACATTATTGGATAATCATTGTAGTACTTTTTTAAAAGCCCCAGCTGTCTACAAAATTATTATTAAAAATGATTTGTTAATTATGCATTATTATTTTGGAGGTGGTTATTTATATCAATGCCACAACTGCAGGTTTAAAGTTCATTACATGGGCAGAGTGTGATGAATAAATGTAACAAGGTGTGCAGCAAGATCATGACTGACTACTAAATGACCATAAATGTAAGGAAGGTCTTGAGGAAGTTTCACTTGTTATATTTTCAAGTGTCTTTTTGCAGAGCTTCAGATTAGGAAGCTGAAATGTATCTCTCACAGGTTGTGACCGACCAGCAGCATAAGATAAAAAAGGGAAGAACCTTTCAAATTACCTTAAAAAGAAAAAAAAATCTTGTACATAGTATCATCTTCAAAAGCACCCAAAGTCACATCTCTCAGTCACCTTTATTACTTAAACCTTTTATCATAAGATGACTTGTTTTATAAAAACAATAAATAATCAAACATCATTTAAGGCGGTGAGCTTGATTTAAGATTATAGAGTTTGTGTGTTGGTTAAAACCTAAACATACTGTAACAATTACCTTCAACATGAAAATTATACAGTACACACACACAATAATACAACTGCAGAACAGTTTCTGTGCATTTAAAACATTAAAGTACATTTGAATTTATGCAAGACCTGCTACAGAGTAGCTAGAGAATTTTTAAGGCTGAAAATGGCCAGTAGGTGGAGGATTTTGACCAAAGCAGGATCAACCCTTGGTTTCTGAGTCCATTAAACCTTGTTTCCACATAAGAAGAGTTTATGTACAGTTTAAATATAGCATAAGTGCAAACATCACATTTCACTGTAATTCAGGGGGAACAGCACTCTTTGGGTACGAGCACGGCTGGGAACATGAGGACCTTGGCCCGCATGAAAGATAGGTTAGGCAGTCCAGAGAGCACCCTGTTGGCCTCTGCACTCAGCTCTTCATCCTGCTGAGGTTTCCTAAAAAACAGACACAGAAATGATATTCAGAGATTTAGATACACAGAAAAGACAATGAGGTTTTTAATTATTATAAAACTATGATACTTTAATATATATATGCATATAGCATGGATGTAGCAACAGAGCTGACCTGACTGAAGTGGTAGTTTTCTCTGCAGCTGACATCAGGCGATTGAAAGTGTCCTCCATGTGGATACTGGTAATGCTAGTTTCCAGTTTGCTGATGGTCAACTCGTACAGCTCACGGTCAACTCCTTCACATATAAGTGTGTACACCAAACGCACATATCAAAGAGACAATGAGAGTAGAGGATTAACACATCCACAATATTGGCTAAATTTAGCATCACTCTATTTTTATCACAAAGGATGCAAGGCTGTTTTCTTAAATCATAGACCTCATAAATGACACAAATTTAGCATTTCTACACAATCACACGCTGACCTGGAGGAGGACTGTTACTACCGCTGGTGCTGTTAAGGGATGTGCTTTCCTCCTCAGGACCAAAATAATCCAGGTTGAGAGCAGAGTAGTCTGTGCTAACAAGAGGACACAGAGGATGAGGAGGGACAGGGAGACTTGATTTCTTATTCATAAAAGGAGAATGAGCATCTACTTATCACACGTGATGTTTTTCTCCTTTCACTGAGGCAGTGATGAGACACACACAGCACAGAAAACTCAGGAAAGTAATGCAAAGCTGCTGTTATTCAACTTCATATATCATATATCATTTATATCTGGATTCAGAGGCCCTAATTCACAGTATTCATTCTGTGGCAAATGACATGATTTTTAAGGATATCACAAAGTCTGACATGATACTAATTTCATTTGATTCAGCCCTCTGCATAAAATGTGTCTTTTTTTATACCAATGTTCAACAGAACAATGTTACGTACAGTAAGGATACATTTTATCCTAAGAAAGGAGGGAGCGATCCCACATGTTTGAAGATATTGTGTGTTCTACGCGTATTTTTAATAATGTAAAAATGCTACATTCAGTATTATAAAGTTAGGAAAACTGTGAGGGCTGAAAAAGCGAGATTGCATTTTCAGACTGTTTTGTATCATTAGAATAGGAAAATACTCGAACTTTGCATTAAAGCACAGAGAAAAGTAATACAGCCTTCAACAAGAGAATGAAACAAGAGGAGGAAAGATTCCAAACAAAGCAGAAAGGATCAACTGGTTTATTTGAGTATTTACAAGGATTTCAGACGAGTCTTAATTGCAGTGCATTCAATCTGGATTTGAGCAGTATATCTGAAGAAATAAATAAATAAATCACATTTTGTCAACAAACTATAGGTCCAGAGAATCTCACCATTTCAAACAAAGAAAAGCTTCTTTTTTTTAAGAATTGCTGGCATAAAGGCACAACTCATCATGAAATACTGTAATTGCAGTTACAGAAGACTTGTAGAAACACTGTTGGTTTGTAATGAAATGCTCAAACGCGGATTTTCTGTCTTTCATTTCTTTTTACTTCAGCGCTTAGGAAATAAAACCTCCTTTATCACATTGAGCATGCTCATACAGTGTATGCTTCAGTGCACAGCGCTTTGAAAAGTAAAAAAGGTATAAATGAGTGACAGCAGTCTGCACATCTGCTGCCTTCTCTCTGCTCTGAGTTTTGTCTTATTCTGTGACATGATTTCAACATTTAAGTTGAAGATATGACAATGACAAAGACAGATGTCATATGAACATGTGAAAAAATAACATTATGGAATTCATGTAACTGACTAAAACTAATGTTTTAATGCATTAGAGGCCACATGCACAATTAAGAATTGAGGGACTTTGATTCTTTTGCTTTGTTCCTACAGTAACTACTGTGACTTTTTTTTGCTTCAAATACTCTGCCCTCTGCTGGGCTAACATTTCTATTACAACACTTGACCGTGGTAAATGTATTCTTGATATTGTTTAATCACTGAATGTCTGACTTTTTTAGGTTATTCAAACTGAACAAAACAATCTTGGCAAACAAAGGAGGAGAATTTGTTTTAAATGAGTACTTATTCCAAACCTAGGAGGGGAGGTGCTTGTATTGAATTTAAATATTAATACTGTCTTTACTTGTAGACCCAGCTCAATTCTGTGTCTTTAAGAAACTACAGGTAAAGCTTCTGATCTGTGACAAACAGTGCTTCGGTCTGCATGCTCCAATCCATGACTACAAATGTATTAATCGATCACAGTTATCTTTATGAACAATTTATTCACTACAGTGTTTCTCCCTTAAAATAAATAAATGATACTTTAGTGTCAGATCTCACACTTAAAGGCAGGGTTGGTAATTTTCGAAAACTAGCATAATTTTGAAAGTAGCATTCCCTCAGCGCTCCGTCTACACCCACCCCCTCCCCTCTGTGCTCCCTCAAAAGCCACGCCCCTCATTTACATACACAAGCGCCATTGGTCCAGAAGAGGACCTCAGCTCATGCTTTGTGTGTGGGCTCGTGCATGCATGGGGTAGAGAACGAGCAGGGAGACAGGGAGGCATGATTGGTTCATCAAATTGGTACCTCGTGGCAGACATTGGTCAAAGTTTTTACAGGCTTACTACTGTTACAGATGACGGATTTTCTTCGTTCCCTTTTCAGAGGACATTAGTTATTAATTTCTGTCAGGACCTAAAGACAATTTCAACCAAAATCTGAGAAAGTGTATCTGGAGAAAATTACCGACCCTGCCTTTAATTAAAGCCGCATTACAGCTGAAATACTACTGCACCAAATGTGATTGTTTTTTTAACAAATGTTATTTGTTTTGTTTCCCTGATCAGAGAATCATTGTTTACTGTGTTGGTTCTTCTACAAAACTACTTTAATGATCTCTCTTTTCTAACTTGTGTCTAACATAACTGGGGGGGGGGGACATGAAACCCTTTGCATGTAAATATAAACTATTAATACCTTTTAAAACATGTAAGAGTTAAAAAAAAAGATGATGCTGTCAGATCTTTAGGATAACTTTTGCTGTGTAATACATTCATGCACTTGGCAAACGTTTGACTAAAGTATTAACACTGCACGAGTTTGACGTCCACAATAACTTTAACTAAATGGTCCTTTAGATAAACGTATATATTCAATCAACAAAGCACATATTGTTCCACTGCTTCTTGAGTTGACGAATATTTGGTTCAGTGGTACGCTGCTTTGAAAATGTGATATCAATTTGGCATTAACAACTGATTTTTTAATATCATAATGATGCATAGTAACAGTATGCATGTCTTTTTTTTTAGTAGGTTGCACATTAGTTTTTAAGAAGTCTTTACCACTATCAGTTTTTACCACATTAACATGACCACACGGTTACCTCGTAACAAGTGGAACCGATAGATTATGAGATAAAGAGGAAACAGCAGGTAAAGATGACACACTAGATAAGCTGAAGGAGGGAGAAAGGGAAGTCAGTTCAGCGTTTCCCCTGTTTATATACTGTGACCAGCGGGGGAAAAGATCTGTTTGGCTGCACGTCTGTCTAACTTTGAGTCCAGGTTGGGGGTATGTGGAATGTTTTATGTCATTAAATGTTTCTTTTTCAGACAAATGATTATGAAATGAACATGACTTGTGTTTTTTAACAAGAGGGAACTCATTTATATCAGACGTAATTGAGGGGAAACAAAGCTTAAAAAAGAAGCACAACATGCCCTAGAGGAACTGAGGAGTCGTCCAGATGAGTCCAGAGTAAACTCTGAAGAGATTTTAAAGAAGTTTTGGCTAATAAGAAGAAGCCACATAGGGGATGGCTGATACTGAAGTCTATTTCCAACCCCAGAAGTGAGGGGCTCGACGAGGGGACGTACCATCCTGAGAGCTGCTAAGGCCACGCCTGCTCCAGTCCAGCTGGCTGGAGGGAAGCTCCTCCTTCACAGAGAGAAGAAAACCGAATAAAAACAGCAATAGAATACAACAGCTTTATGTGTGATTGGTTGAATACATGTTTTTTCAGAAATATCTAGTAGTTGCAGCATGAATGATCTCAGGTTTTGTAAATTTAAAAGCTTTAATTTGTCAAATAAAATGGACTTATTTACCAGCACCGAATCTGTTGAGGGGTCTGATGTGACCCGAGGCCCTGGAGATGTCCGTGCTGTGACCACCATGTGTCCTGGAGAACAGACGGCTGGCACAGAGTCTTTGGTAGGCTCCAGCATTCCCTGAGGAGTAAACAGGGGGGAACAATTCTAAACAAAAGGTTTGTAGCATGGATTGTGATTGATAACAGCGGCTGAGTAAAATATACAGCAAACGGAAACCTGTAAATCTACACCATAACAATGCTTCTTATTCCAATAAGACCAATTTCATTTACTTCACGTCTAACAATTGGCTCACCAGGCTGGATGCAAAAGCAGGGACGGCCACTGGCCTCTTCTTCATCCCCATGTATACCTTTCAAAAGGCAAAGACCAACAAATGTATTTATTTTCAAAGTTATATACTTAATTCGCCCCCTTGGGAAAATTCTGGTTTACACTCTGTTTTTGAAAGCCATGCTTCTCACACCCGAAATACACACATGCACAAACAGGACCTGTGGACATGCATTAATGGAGAGATGTCAGAGTGGGGCTGCTACACAGGGAGCACGCCGGAGCTGGTGGGGGGGTTTGGTGCCTTGCTCAAGGGCACCTCAGCAATTACAGCAACCACCCCAACTTCCATACTTCGGTCCGTACTTGAAGCGACAACTCTCTGATTCCCAACCCAAGTCCCTACAGACTGACCTACTGCAGTTCTGTTTAACAATGGCTTTAAACAGAAGTGAGTTCAATGTTAAAAAAACAACAACATCAAATCTAGATATTACAGGGTTGCTAAAAAAATAAACACTCCTGTATCATTTTGAGCATGCTCATTGGGTATATGCTTCAGGGCACAGATGTTGTAAAAGAAAAAAAGACCACAAATAAGCGACAGCAGTCAGCACATCTTCTGCCTTCTGCTTAGGTTACAGCTTGTGAGCTTATTTTGTTCTATGTTCATTAGAAATATACCAAATGTGAAGTATTTCATCTGGCTCTGTATTACTCAGTTACTTGTAAAGATGCTTTGGGGATTGCTGATATCTTCTGTTTTAATATTATTATGTTTTGTCAAACTCACAATGTTCCTTGTGTCCACACCGAGGCACCGGAGCAGAGTCCTGTTTGTGTGGGAGCCTCCCCATTGAAACTGGAGGCCAACTGCACTGTGGAGGTCAGGATGCTGCCACCACATCCCCCTCTGAGTCCTACCAAAGAGGGAGAACATATTTAAGGAAGGAGCTTTCAGGTGTATTCAGACACCGTATCAACAAAAAGGAGACAAGGGAAAATACAAGTTTAGTGTAGCTGCTTTAAATATGAAATGCCAAGGGTGGCCATATTACGTAAAAAAAAAGAAAAAAATCCAGATAGATTTAGTCACTGAACCTAACACTGCCTGTTGTTTTTGTTGCTTCTTCTTAATGAGTCACTTGTGCTCACAGTTTTTTCTCACTATTTTCTTACAGCTATAATGAATTTTGGGCGCCAAATAGAAAAGGCTTGATGAGCTAGATATAGAGTATATTGATAACACTGTTTCACTGAATTATAAAACAGTTTTTTAGTCCTCATATCCACTAACAATGTCACCATTTCTAAGAAGTCCTCCTCACCATTGAGATCTTGGACAGGGATGCTGTGTCTCCTCCTCCTCACTCTCTGGGGAGTGAAGCAGATCACCAAGGCCGAGCACCTCGACCTCACCTTCCACAGCTGGGACCTCCATCTCTGGAAAACTGGCAAGCAGGAGCTGCTGGACACGGCCGGACAGTGACTTCTAGCAAGAATTAAGAGAATATGGGAAGTTCTTACGATACTAGTAAAAATCTAACGATACCAGTTTTGATGCCAAAGCAACACAATTACAAATCCTAGACACCAAAAAAACTGGGTAATTTCTTGTTTCTAATTAGCAAAAATTGCAAGCAAACTCCTGTACCCTGTCTAAACTGTCACTCTGTCTTTTTAATAAAAATGTGTTTGCTCCTTTATCTTGGTCAAAGCTTAAGAGTCACCTGAAACTAGAGCATTTTACCAGCTTGTATGAGCTATAAACCAAGATTAAGGATCAGTTGACCAATGTCTGCATATGTCATACTGCTTAACGCTGCCAATTTATTATCTGCTGTCATTTTTGCTTATCGCCTGTTAATTGCTCTTTGTAGCGTTGTAGCACTCAAAATCAGGTGTCTCTAGATTGGTCTGGAGACCACTTTTTGAGGGTCTTGTCTCGGAATCAAAAGCATTTTTACTCAGTCTTGTCTCGTCTCAAATTGGGCGGACTCCGGATTTTAAATCAAGATCACCACTGAAAGGCTATTTCACCACATCAAACCTGTGATTAGAAGGAAAACACCCCTTTCTAAAAGATTAAATATCTTCAATTCATTCATAATTTGATTTGTATCCCCCTGTTACAGCTGCAACCTTCCCAGTGTTACAGTCTAAGTGATTGACACGCCCCTTGCACATAAGATGATCATTGATATTTATGGTCTTGGTCTTGTCTCGGTCTCGCCCTGTCTTGGTCTTGACTCGGTCTCGATCCCTAAATGTCTTGGTCTTGACTCAGTCCAATAATATAGATCGTTCAAATAACAGAGATTGTATCATTGTAAACATGGTATTGAAAAAGATGTTTACAATGATACCAGACAGCTCCTTGTCAAATGAAAAGATATCCTCTACGAGCACCAATTGTCTTAATAAACAACCACAACAATAATAAAGCCAGTTTTGAGGGAAAACATCTCCCACCTGACAGCTGTTCCTCCTGGTTTCTCCATTCTGACCCTCCCTGTCTTGCTCCTCCTCCGTGCTCCCATCATTCTCTAGGCTGTTGACTTGCTCTTGGGACCGACTTAAAATTGTTCCCTCCTCCTGGTTCTTGAACTCTGCCCACGCCTCCTCCCCAGCCTCCTGTGTGGGTGCTGAGCAAAAATCTGCAAAGCTGTCACTGGGTGGGAGGTTTCCCAGAATCTGCACCCCTGCATCAGCTGTTTGGACTCTTCCTTGGTCCCTGTGTTGCTCAAACCCACTGTCTTTAAAGTCTGCACATTTGTTTTCTGTGTGTGATCCAGATTGTGAGGTAGCAGAAGTTTCCTGAGTCGCAGATTGGTTGAAATAATAAGAAACCTTTCCTGTGATAGACTCTCTGAGATCAGAAGCGTTGTTACTGACAAAATAGTCTGTATGCTGGAAGTTTTCCAGTTCTTCCTCATCATCAGTCTGGTCCCAGTCGGTCTGTTCCTCTGGTGAACCAAGAGATGAAACATTTGGTTCCAAATCAGCAGAAGGACCTTCAAATGACCAATCATCATAGAGGGATACATCTGAAGCGGACTCACACCTACTGAATGTTTCGGTGACAGTAGAAATTCTCTTTTCTTGATCTTTTCCGTCTTCACCGAACTCTCCATCTTTCTGCATCCCTCTGGTCAGTAAACAATCAAAACTGTCTCCAGGATCGCCTATGTCCTCCTCTCCATAATGAGGCTGTTCAGATGTAAAATCCAAAGCTGCTGCAGCAGCTTCCTGAGGTTGTTGTTGGTCCTGAGATGATTGCACACATGCTGCATCTCTTTTCTCACAGTGCTGGATAGTGCAAATGTTTTCTTTTGCCTTGGATTTACAATAAGATCTGGGCTCTGACTCCATGATGACCTCCCGATCTGGATCACAGATTTTTTCACCTAAGCTGTTGGAAAAGTGTTTCTCATCTATTCCAACTAAGGGAGTAAAACCACAGCACCAGGGATGAGCAGCCTGCTCTGTAAACACAGTGAAATCAGCAAAGCCTGTTTCCTCCCTGGGAGAGAATGCATCCACTGCAGAGGCTGCAGAGTTGTGGTCTCTTTCAGAGTACCCATTTGTGAGGTGCACAAGTGACTTAGCATCACAGTTCTGCTCTTCCATGTTATTACGGCCCCTGCTGGACCCTGAGGTCCCAGTAAAAGTGGGTTGGGATTGTTCTACTGGGCGATTACAGCTGCAGTGGGGTTGGTGGGTGGCTGGCTTCATGCTGGGAGAAGAATATCTGAGGCTGGACGGTGGACAAGTAGAATCAACGAAGCCAGGAGGAGAGCAGGACGCCCCTAAAGAGAATCCCCCAAAATCTCCAAACTCGTCCTCCTCTGATCCCGCTTCACCATCATCATCCAGTGGAGGAGGGGAGGAGGAGTACAGGGGCATGATGTGTGGCTCCATGGGTTCTCTTGTTGGGATCTGAAGGCCTCATGCACCTAGAAGAGCAGAGTAAGACAGCAGAAAGGGGAGCATCAACATAAGTTTTTTTTGTGAATGAGCAAAACGTTTTAGTGTGTAGATATGGGTATGCACTCAGCACAATGTTGTCAATCCTTTTAGGTCCCAGAGGAGAAAACTGTTTGTAAATAAATACATCAAATTCTTCATCTACATTGGTCGCCTGTTTGTTCTGGATTTTTTTGGGGGATACAACTAATTACCTCTAATGTTATTTAATATACTAGAGCTAGATAACATAGCAGATTTTTTTTCACTCAAATAGTTTAGGGGCTGCATTAGGTCAAAGATATCTGGTTGCTTCTATTTCTAAGTAGCTTAGACAGGCGAACACAACACTGGAACAAAAGGCCCATAGTGAACAAAAGCTTTCAGGATTGAATAAAACTTCCTTATTTTCAAATAGTCTGCGTCTCATAGGCTGGTTCCTGGTTATTAAGGCACAATTGTTTGTTTAGTTTTGGTTGAAACCTCCAGCAGACCGTGTTAGAAATAAAGGAAGCTGTAACGCAAACACATGGTCGTTCTGCATATAAATCTCTCCCGTTTTTCGTATCCCCTTTTATTGTCTCTAAAAATCACAAGTCAAATGCTAATATCTAACTACAGCCAGCACCTATTCCAGCACTTATCCTGTTGTGGAAAAAAAAAGTGTCCAGTCAGTAAACTGATACAGAAACTTTATCCGCAGCTTTGTACTACTTAGATAACAGTTCTGCCCGAGTCCTCCGCACACAGCAGCCACTTCACGGTCATGGATAAGTGACCTGCGTAAAACTATCCACACTAACACACACAATAAACCACGTTTCATATGAAAATGAACAAACTGCATTACAGCAAATAGTTTTGTTGTTGTGTACAAAACACGTTATTTAACATTATTGTTTGACTTTGTAAATAGCCAAAACAAGCCCTGATGCCCTGCCATTTTCTCCTGTCTATTATTGTCAGACAGACAGGTGTGTATCCATGACATTAACAGCTGAATATAATGGTATACACGCAGAAGTTGTTGATAAAAACCTGAACACTTGTTTAGCTAACGATGTATGTGCAGTAAAACTAGCTAGTCGTAAATCATTACCTGGGCGTGAGTGTTTAATATGAGGTGCGAAACCCACATCGCATCCCGCTACCTTCTTACCTCACAGTGACTGATTAGCTTACGTGACCAGCGGCTAGCTCGTGCAGCCAGTGCCTAGCTTAACGGTAGCTTTCGTAAAAAAACAAAACAAAAGGCTGACATGCTACGTAAACTGGAAAAACAGCTAGATGGCAATATAAAGTTATAGTTTTTTATTTACCTACACTTTGTCGTCTGTTTACTTCTTGTCTGTCAGTGCCGCAGCCTTGCTCTCCATCCTCTGTCATCATTCTCTCCAAGTATTTAATGAGACAGGAAAAAAACTAAGAGCTATCACTTTGTCCCGTTTTCCATATCCTGGAAATACGAACCAAGAAGAGCATTTGGGAGCGTCCATTTTGCGTTTACTAGATAGCTTCTTCTAAATAGACGATCTTTGATGTTAAGCGCATGGGTGTAATAGCACCACCTACTGGGGAGACCTCAGAATCAGAAATACTTTATCGATTCCTGGAGGAAAATAGAGATTTGATCCTACTTTCTCTACTTACTTTGTGTTCTGCTTCTTTACTGTTATGACTTGGATTTTGTTGACAGTTTTCCCGAGTGCCATCAAAGAAAAGTACTGATGTTGAAAAACACTAACGCTACCATATGGTAATATCTGGTTGTATTTCTGTGCAATAATAACCTGGCATGCAACAAAAATGTACTACTAATAAACTGGGATAAATAAAGAAATATACTAGCATAACTTTTGACTTGACTTGTTTTTTTTATTCACAGAGATTTTTTTATATTATAACAATTTGATATACTTGTTTTTGGTTCAAGTTAATACAGTAATTTATATTTCAGTGTTGTTTTTTTTACTTACTTGGGAAACTACTGAGAGGACAGGCACTACATTTCCTTACATTTGTGCCAAAATAAGTAAGGCATTCTATTCCAACCTATATGCAGTAGCAGTGGTATAGCACAATAAGCCATTGCACTTCGATAAATAAGGAAATGGAAGAATGGAATCTTGACATGCAGTGTTTATAATTTATGTAAGTTTAACAAAGAGTACATAAAGAATGAATGTCTGCCTGTTTTTTAGTATGGAGCTGGGATATGAAGAACCACTCCCCATGCTGATATGTATCCAGTTTGGATGGCAGGGTGAGGTAGGTAGAAGATGCTGATCAAAAGTCTTTGGAAAATTAATAAAGATCAACGATGCAAAATTAATTCTGAAGATTTAAAAGAATTGCTGTGAAGGATATACGCTCTTTTATTACAGTTCATCAAACTCTGATACATGTTTGGCATTAATTATTTTGTTACAGATTTGCAACTTGATGGCTATAAGTATCACATTAAGTTTTTTTAATCAGCAAAAGTTGGAGGTTGTGGCAGAGATATCCAAAACCCCACACCAACAATGTGTCCCAAGAAAAAGCTCAAATGAATATGAATATAAGAACAAGCACGTCATTGGTTGCTGGATATCCAGCTTTTCTTTAAGTAGCAAGCTTTACATTACACCTCACTATTAGGAACCAAGAATGGAGTCACTATAGAAAATGTAATTGACCAGTCACTTTGTATCAATTTAATAAATTACATTTATTTTTTTGAAATTTAAACACTAAAGTTAAACTTAAAAGTTACCATTTGATGCATTGTACCAGAGTTAGCTTAGAGCTAATTTACATCTGCATCATACAAACACCTTAAAAACAATTAAAATGAACAAAAAGTTCTTTATCCAGCCAGTTATCATTAAAAAAGATGGCACAAAAAGTGTTGAGTGGACCTCAGGAGTAAGAGAGACCCCTCCGTCATTTTTTTATTTTGCTTTAAGTACAAGTAACATACAGTTAACATATAACAGACAAATGAATTCTTTTCTGATCACATGGACAAACTACTCAACATTTTAGTGAACCTAAAGCCCAAAAAACTCTTAACCTCCTCATCAGAGTCGGTCGTCTCTCAAATTGAAGATCGGGAGTTAGATCCTCAGCTCCTTTAGCCAAACGTTGATGTGTCCTTGGTCAATACACTTAAACACAAATTGCTCCCTCTGCTGCGTGTGAATGTGTAGGAATGGATTAGTTAATATTGATGGACAATTTACATAGCAGCCTCTGCCATCCGTGTGAAAAGGTGTGACCAGCTGTGTAAAAAGCGACTTGAGTAGTCAGAAGACTAGAAAAGCACCATACAAGCTCAGGTCAATTTATCATTTAATAAAACAGATATATTTACAAAACTGTGCAGAGATGAGGCTAGTGAGGAGCAGAGTGTGTCTGTAGCCTCATCTGTAGAGAGTGTGGCAAAATCCATGGCAGCAAAGACCTCGATAGACAGCTGAGCTGGTTTAAGGGATTGGATGTTTCGATGGTATGAAACCATTTGTAGCAGTGCCTGAGGGAGTACCGGTAAGGAGAAAGTGAATTGAAGGAAGAAGTGGTCTGATAGATGCAGATGGGTGACAGTTAGGCTTGCTGTCGAGCAGTTCTGAGTCAGAATTAAATCAGTAGCATTGCCTGCTTAGTGGGTAGGAGGAGTGGGAACTTGCTTTAGGTCAAATAAGGATAGGACAGCTAGGAAATATGTTGCTTAACTTTTCATGACCAACTTTTAAGACACAATTGTTATTTTTAACAGAATTGATGCTACAACCAAACTGTTTATCGTCTGAATCCGATACACATGATGCATATGGCTGAACAAGCAGTTTGAGTGGATTTTGGCACAAGTGCTACTCTAAATAATTTGAAATAAAATGTGAGGAGATCACAGGAGCACAGAGTCGACGGAGATGCAGGGGGGTCCATTTGAGAGTTTTTTTGCTTCTCAACCAAAAATGGAAAATGATAAAGATGAAGCAGCCAAATCATTCGAGCGTTTGACTCTTGTCCATATAAGTTGGTCTTTGATTCTTTTTATTACCTACATTTAAGCTATTGTTGTTGAACCAACCATTCTAAAACAATGAATTCATTTTAATAGTCATTATCTTTTAAAAAAATGTTTGGTGTTAGATAGACCATTGTTCTCTTACGTGTCTGTAGGTTTTTTCTCCTCAACCTCTGGTCCTTGTTGTCGTTCACTGACGTATCGTTTCCATTGTTCGTGAACCTCAAAATGAACCTTGAGCTCTGAATTAGTGTAAAAGGTTTTGCCACATGTTTCACAGCGAAAAGCCTTCTTTTTTCGTTTGTTTTGGTTGCCTGTGCAGTATATCAGATGTGTTTTGTTGGAAACACTCTGGTCACATTTCTTACAGTAGTATGGTTTCTCTCCAGTGTGCACCCTCAGGTGAACGTTACGACTAGAGCTCTGAGTGAAGGTTTTGCCACAAAAATCACAGCTGAAAGGTTTTTCACCGGTGTGAACTCTGGAATGCTGAATGAGCTGGTACTTATACCTAAACTCTTTGTGACATTCAAAGCATTTGAAGCGTTTCTCCACTTTTAAATCATCTTCAGTTTTCACTTTAACTGGTGGGCTCTGGCATTGTTTCTGCTTTTTGCAAAATTTTAAATGCTTGCTTATAGAAAAACTTTTCCCACAATTCTTACAAAAATATGGCTTTTCTCCAGTATGCACCCTCATGTGAACAATTCGACTTGAGTTCTGTGCGAATGTTCTGTCGCAGAAATCACACTTGAATGGTTTTTCACCTGTGTGTATTCTTGTATGCACAACAAGGTGTGGCCTTTGGTCAAACTCCTTGTTACACTTAAGGCATTTAAAGGCTTTCTTCCCTTTGTGACTCCTGTCTACATGCCTTATAAGAAAAGAGTCCTTCCTAAAATGTTTGCCGCAAAAGCGGCAATTTTTTTCATCCCTCGAAGGCTGTTCCAGTTCCACGATCACTTCAATGCTATGACTCTGAGTAGGCGATGATAATCCTTCATCACATTCGTCGCCTATGCTTTCCATTACACTGACTGATGCAGCAGTGGTGGAGGGGAACAGCTCACAGTCACTGGTCGGTTCTGATTTAGAAAGTCTTACGTGAGCCCCGTTTGATGTAACCTCCACATCTGGACTGATAAACAGATCCACCTGCTCCTCTTTGACCAGTGGGTGCTCTATCATCTCCGCCTCCTCCAGAATCTGTTCCTCCTTCATGACACTTCACTGTAAGGTGTGAAGCTCAGCTCCTCAGAGACCAGCTGCTTGTCTTAATCAAGGAAAAGACATCAACTGTTAAATATCCTACTAATGTCTTGCTCATAATTATAAAAAATAGTACAAGTAAGATGTATTCAAGTTAAAACAGCATTTAATCTGCCAAGTTAGTGAATCAACGTTGAATTTTCATTTAATAAAGTTAAATTCATGTTCATAAAGCTTTGGGTTTCCAACAGCAACTAGAGTAACATTAAAGCGAATATTTTTAGCTTCTCATACTAAAGTGTGAAGTTTAAAATGACCTTATCCTTCGTAAACACCGCGTCAAATTATCTGCTAGATCCTCTATCCAACTCCTATTTTAGACATCCCCACCATCCTCCTTCATCAGCCCCTCGCTCATTTTTAAGCACTTTCACAAAATTATGCATATGCAGAAGAAGGTTAAAAGTCTTATACCTGTAGACGAAGTTGGGTGTAACTAAGAGATGCCTTAAACCTGCTCTTACACAGTTATTTCGCATGTAAAATCATCTGTTTTTTCTTCCTTGGCCGGTTGAGTCCTCTTTTGGCGGACAGCTTCTCTCTGACTCTCTGGTAAAGCCTCTTAAACGATTCTAAAAATGTTTTTTAAACACGACGAGGCCTCAGCTTAATGTTGGCGATAAACTGATACACGAACTTTTAAATATTGGAGGAGAAATCAGCACAGTGCAGTTGACATAAACTGAAAACAGGAAACAGACCACGGTACTTACTGGTCCCTGTTCAACATCAGAACGAATCTTCGCCAGCGCCCCCTGCTGCCGTGGAGGGCTGAGTGCCGTAATAAAAACATCAGTGTTTATGATTGAATATATAATTGAGGCCCCTTTCCTAAAATAATAAATGAAAAAGTGTTTTAAAAGATAAATGATGAGTGAGAGAAAATTAAAATGTCTAAACGTGGCTCTATGTTTCTGAAATAATATGCATTTTTATCAAATTGACCTAAAAGTAATCAACTACCTTATCATTTATCACTTTCTTAAAGTTCACATGTACTTGTATCACTTAATCTTCTAATTCACGTGGCCCTCAACAGCCTCTACCTGAAATTGTGCAATATGAAAGACACATGCCTCCAATTACTCCAACTGAAGCACTGCCAGCAGCGTTCAGCCACTCCCCCTGAATTGTGTGACCAACAGAGCTATATATCTTCAACTCCAACCTTTGCCACTAACGAACACTTACAGCTACTTCAAGCAGCCTCTGTGAGAAACCATCAGCCTATACCTCCACCTGCGCAATAGAAAACACAGTTGCCCCAAGGCGTCAAATTTGAGTATCAGCCAGCAACCTTCAGCCACCGTTTGGTAAATCGAGGCATAACTGCTTTTAAAATCTCCCCATCCAATTCAAAAAGTATTTTTCCATAGACCACAATAATAACAGATGTAGTATGACATTTTTTATTATTCTTGTCCTTTGCCTTTATTTGATAAGACAGCTAAAATGGAAACGTAAAAAATACTGGAAGGAGACAGTTTGGATGACAAGCAGCAAAGGGCGGAGTGAGGGAACCCTGGCCTGCTGCCTTCGTGCTTGGGGCGTGCACTGTAACAACTGATACACCTGGTGCACTGACAATATGAATTTTGGATTCAAAGGAGTTTAATTTTCCTTCAACTTTCCTTGAGCCAAACTATGCAATTTAAACATCTGTGATGTCATGATCATGACATCACAAGTTTCTGTTATTGTCCTTGGTTTCCATATTCTGTCCCTTTTTTTTAATGCTTACTGTAGCGGTTCACATGTTCAACTCTTCTCTTAAGCTTATTTACAAGTGAAAAGAAACTTTTCCCAAATAGTTCTCCTTCCTTTGTTGTGTCTGCAAAAGTACCTGGATATTTTGACACAATCATTTTTGCTACCTCGATGCAGACAGCCTTGTTGGGGTTTGGACAGTGTTCCTGCATGGCGTCCACCACAGCTCTCACCATCGCTCTGATATCAGCAAGGTAAGCCTTCTTTCCTTTGGTTATGGCCTGTGAGAGTGAAGCAGGCAACTTGTCCAAAGGAATTTCTAAACTGCTTATCCATGAGTTCAGTATTTTTATCGAAGAAGGTACAGGACAGTGTAGCCGTGTACAAGAGGTGTCCATGGAAGAGAGAGACGGAGTCTGTTCATCAGGCACACCATAGTTGACAGAGTGTCTGTCCTTAAGCACTGAAAATACAAAGAAATACAAAACACATTTAAAGGTATTTGTGATTTACAGTTATGCATTGAAAACATTGAAACCTAGCGGTTACATAATTACACACACAGAACTTCTTCTGTCAAGTACCTCTTCCAACATAAACAGCCTTTTTCCTTGCTTTAGACGTATTTTTCTCACCTTTTTGTTTGAATGTCTGGATGGCTTTACAACACTGCTCTACTGTCAAATGACCCTGCAAGTCCTCCTCTTCGACATAGGCTAGGTTCTCTATCTTCGTGACGCCAACCTCTGATGCCAAGAATTCAACAACAGCCATCAACCTCGAATATTTCAGTTCAGGAAGCGCTCTCTGAATTTCCTGAACACATTCAAAATCCATACCTAGAATGAAAAAAAAAACCCTGAATAATCCAAGAAAACAACAGGAAGTTCCTAAATGTTTTACACCTCAGTGGATAAAAGTCCTACAGACAATCTGCAGGAATGTACACATTTTCTACTTTCATATGAAGTACACCTAAAGATCAATAAAAAGTACTCAGTGAGGAACTAAGCGACTAGGGGTACATGTTTATAATCAGTTGGATTTATTCAAAATGCAAATGTCCCATCTTGATTTCTTAAGCTGTTTACTCTTTGAAATTCTGTTGGTTTCCTAATCACTGGAGTGCATGTTGTGTGGTTTCGTTTTTTCAAATTCCCAAAACACATTTTACCATGAAAAAAAGAAGAAGTAATTACCAAAAAAATAGTTGGACTTTTTCTTCTGTGGTAGATGTTCTTGTTCAACGAGATGGCTCTGAGGTGGGGACCATGATACTTCACAATCACTCCCTTTGTCATCTTCAGTTAGACTCACGGTTGAAGCAGTGGCAGATGGAGACAGCTCACAGTTAGTTGGTTCTGATTTGAAAAGCCTGAATTCAGTGGCGTTAGAAGCATCAGTCTCCATGTCTGGACTGATACACTGATCCTCCTGCTCCTCTTTGATCTGGGGGTGCTCTTGTATCTCCGTTTCCTCGGTAACATTAAACTCTTCCACTTTAATGTCACATTGCTGCAGTGAAGGAAGCAGGTCCTCAGAGACTAGCTGCGTATCTAAAGGACAGAGAAAAAGCTTGATAACTGAAACAGGTTGAATGACCCAGTAATATCTAGAACAATTACATTTATGAAATATTTTTTAATTTTTGGTCATGTTTTTCATTTAGTTATGCACCAACATATCGCCTGAACATCTGTAATGGCTGATACTTGCCATGTTGATGGATATCAGGCAATTGGCAAATAATTTGGCATTCATTAATTGCTGTAGCAGATGTATACATCAATTTCATCACATCAGTTTAATCATGGCGAGCTAGTCAGCCCCATGTTTGAGCCTACTTTGAGGATTTGGCTTTTGGAAACACAAAAAAAGGATTGTATATGAAAAAACTCAAGTGCTAAATGATACCCAATTTTTGTTTGTAGGTATTGATTTTTCATATTTTAACGGATTTGTTCATTTAAAGGTGCACTATGTGACTTGGTGGTGAAATGTGAAAGTTGGAGAAGTGAAACAATTCTATGCTATATTTTCTGAACTAAATACACAAACTTCATTCAAATGACAAAATGGGTCCCTGAACACTGTTTGGAGATAAAAAGCTACCAGGAGAGTTAAGCTGTCACTGTTTTTTTACCACCATAACTTCTCGCGTATTATTTTATCTTCAAACAGTGTTACAGGGACCACATTTGAGGACAGTTTGTGTATGGAGTTATGAACATATACCACATAATCTGTACACTTCCTCAACTTTCACATTTCTCTACCAAAACTACAAAGTGCTTGTGATATAGCAGGTTTAAGTTTAAAAAAAAAATATGTTTTGTTGGGCTGTGCAATTACTTACTTGGATATAAAAAAAATGCTTCTTACTAAGTTTGTGGTTGTAAAGCAGGAATAAGACGCTTTTTGAATAATTTAGTTAAAAAAAACAATATTATGAAAAAAGGTTGAATTAAAGCTAGATTTGTAAATTTTTATGATGTATTTTTTACAGTCTATGGTGTGCACGCGCACTTAACACTTCCGGTGGGCTCTGTTCGGCCACCCGCGTCAATAAAGTCTGCCTCCGCCACTGGCCATAACCATACATTTGTGAGTCTTGTGTTTGCTACCAATTTAGCATTCCGCTGAAGGCTAACGGAACCTATCCGTGATTCTTACCTGCTTTGAATAATTTCACTTCAGGTATCAACACGGTGAGCTGTTCGATCTGCTTATGAAGCTGGCAGATTTCTAGCTTGGATCGGACAGCTTCAGCCTGATACTCTGCTATCGTTTTTTCAACAAGCCCAAAGATTTCCTCTGTAGCTGCTGCTAGACGCTCGCTGACCAGCTTTCTGAGCAGCACCGTCCCCGACATGATGGAGGCCCGGCTATCTTTACCAGTAAGTGTGAGAGAACACATTAAAAAAAGAAATTAACTCGTAGGAAACATAAACTCAATTCTTTTTCCTCTTTTGATTTGATTGACGGTTGGTAAACCAGCTTAAAGGTATATTACCGCCACCTTCTGGACTGGAGTGTGAAGCAGTAAACAATGGCAGAAAAAAGAACAAACAAATAATACTATTGAAATAATTAAAAAGAGAGAGAGACCCCCCTCCAAATAATCGTGTGTCCTTTGAGGATTTAATTAGATGTTTGCATGGTTCCCTGAAGGCATCCCCGACCTGAGACTTATTTTAGTAATATGTACAGTCTATGATTTTAGCACAGTGACACAAATCAGCCAACAGCGCCCCCTGCTGCTGTGGATGACTTTCCTTAGTGCTGTGCCAGTTATGAAGATGGAATGATTGTCAAAAAGTATTTTTGTTTTCATACAGGTAAAAAAGATGGTATACAGTTCAAATGTAAACCTTTAGAACATGTCTAAAACAATGAATGAGTAAAAGTGAATAAAAAGTCATATTGTAGTATTCACAGTGCTGTATTTCCCCCTTAAAATGCATTGTTGCAAGTATTTCAAGTTTTACCTAAGCGCAAGTATGAGTACAGTGTAGAAATACTCATGCATGTTGCTTTCAAAAATATTTTTAAAGCAAGAGAGAAAGTATTAACATCTAAAATACAAAAAGTAAGTGTACTCATTGGCTAGAATCACGTTTCAGAGAAATATTCATTCAAGTTGTGGATTGCTTTTTTTGATGCATTAATGTATAGGTATATTTAACTTTGGTGTTGCAGCTGGTAAAGGTAGGGTTTACTTCAGGTCATTACTTGTTAAACATGGATGCAGCCACCTAGTTATTTGTGTTTTTGAGGCTTTTACAGTCAAGGACACAGAGCACAAGAACATCTCCAAGATGAGAAGTTTATTGGTTTGCAAAGTAGCTGTTTTTACAAAAAGCATGAGGCAGTAAAAAGAAACACTTTGAGAGGAGAGGTCTTT
Source organism: Tautogolabrus adspersus (assembly GCA_020745685.1). Taxonomy (NCBI): domain Eukaryota; kingdom Metazoa; phylum Chordata; class Actinopteri; order Labriformes; family Labridae; genus Tautogolabrus; species Tautogolabrus adspersus. The sequence continues at coordinate 17,130,374 of CM036541.1, read as the reverse complement.
CACCGTGGTGGTCAATGTGCTGTCTTCATCTAAACACTGGTCCAGTGCACATTTTCAGTGAGACACAAAATCAAGGTCAGCTCAGGATATTTTGGGAATTCACATCACGTCATAAACGAGAGTGCTTCTGTTATTTGTGAAGCAGATTTTTGAAAGCTGCTCAGCTGAAAAAAAGAAGAGACACAACACGATGCTTTGGGACAGCCTGGTTATCCTCAGACTTGGTATATCTATTCAAAATGATGGTTTGCCTTGCGTTATGGTTCAAAGAAAATAATTTTTGTTTCAACACACCTATACCACATTTTTTTGTGTTATACAGGAAAGTACAATATGTTATATTTGAATGTGTCAGCCCTGAACCAAAGACACTTTCATCATTATAAAAAAACTCTACTTTCAAGATGCCTTCATATAAACATCAGCCAAAAATGTGTACGTTACCAATACAGTAGGTACGACGTTACCACACACAACCCTGCTGGTTACACTGTAATAAATAGAAATAATAGCATGATTGTACAACCACACAACACATCAGCAACATTTCAGCCTACTTCTACTCAGACACTTCATACCGTAAATGGATATCATGATGTGGCCGTTCTTACAACAGTCATGTATGTTTTAGCACTTTTTTGAAAGTCATTGAAAGAAAAGCTTGACTTTAACGCTTGGTCCATAAAGGGTTAGTTTGGTCAAAGTTCATCCTGTGGTAGACTGTAACCTCCATAAATACTAGGCTGAACAGAAGAAACACAAAATTGAACCACAAGGGGGAATCTGCCCTCAAAACACGCCTTACACAGTTGATGGCATTAAAAAGAAAAAGCATGCTTAAATGGACCAAACACTGACAATATAATACCTCAACCTTTCATGTTTACAAAATGCCAGGTAGCTTACATGCACAACAAAATGCTTTCTGCTGGTAAATCAGCCTGATATTCCTCGTGTTAAAAGGAGAATATGTACATCCAAAGTCCATGAGCAGGGTCAAGTTCCTCTTAAATCACTCTTCATTTTTACTTTCAGGTAGGAAGGGGGGGGGTCTGCTTCACCTTTTAATAAAACACGCACAAAGCTGGGTTTCCATCAATAGATTACAATCAGAAGGAGAATAACATTCAGTTGCCTTTTCAAATGGTTTGAGAACAATTAAAACAATAGTAAAAAAGAAGAATTATTATTTCTTAGAGTTGTTCTTCAAAAGACAAGGGATCACAGGGAGATCAGGACCTGGGGCCTGTTGCTTTAAACATCATTTTAAGGATTACACACAAATGTTTTCAGAGATGTTCTGATACCATTTTTACTTCCTGATTCGGATTCTTATACTTTTTATTGGCCAATATCAAGAGGTGCATCGATAGGAGTGGGAACTCCTATCATCGCTGATTGTTGACGTTTTGCTAGCTTTACCCAATTCAGTGGATTTTTGGCGGGCCGATAAATGATGTCAGGTCGCAGCATTGATTGGAATACTCAATACAACATTTGATGCATTATCATGAGGCTGATACGGATACTGGTATTGTTACCACAACAACTCTAATACATAGTGAGGTTTTCTAAGCACATGTACCGAGGCTGGGTGTTTTTTGTTTTGTTTGTTCATTTTTTTACTAGAATACAAGTTGTGATTCCCTTAAATCACCAGTGTGTGAGTTAGAGGCATCTTTTGGCAAACAAAGAATATCAAATACAAAAGTGTGTGAGGGAGCAGGTCCTCGTCCATGGAGTCCACCAGCTCTGTCAGAACCAAAGACTGACACCATACAGAACCTTTGGGGTTATTTTGGAAGTTTTGCAGCGACCAAATCTTCTCCCTCAGCTTGAGGAAAAAAAAGATGGTTGCAATCTGCAACTTCACCGCAAGTTGCCTCTAAATCCCACACTCTGCTTCTTTAAATGGACAACCTTTTTTTGTAAAGTGTGCCAGTACCTAATAAGTAAGCTGGAGTACCTCCACCACAACCACCTGTGCAGAAAACCTCGAACACACCACACCGTTTCTGGAAACTCAAAATAGTCCCAACATAATTTGCTATTGTAGATCTACACTGTTCTATGTCAAGTAAACACATAGGCAGCTCAGATCCCCACACACTCACTCACACATACACCCTCACACCTGCACACAAACACAAAACCCTCCCTGATTTGAGCCCTTTAATTCAGAAGTCTTGAATTGTTCATCTCCCTCCCGCAAAGCTCCTAACAAAAACAATACTGCTGCCAAAAACCTGTATTACATCATATACACACACTGCTGAGTAATGATTTTAGTAACTTTACACGGGTAATATTAACATATTGTTAAAGGAAATTGTAGAAAATGTAGTGTTGCAAATGGATAGTCACGGGTTTATAGAAAGAACGCACAAACACACCCTTCAGACACAATTGTTTCTGGATTTTTGTACACTTCTGTTTGGATGTAATACTGGAGTAATGGTGCATCACACTGGCTCATATCTCTCCCAAACTGCACTTCCCTTCATAACTGACTGTACCCGTTTCCTGCGTGTGACCAAAATAAACCAGCGCCTGCCAAGAGAAAACAAGGAAGACACTGTCTGACCAGCCAGGAGAAAACAAGTTTTGCTCCAGAGCCGTCAGTCCAGGAGCAGTGAAACTTATTGCTACATAAAAGTGACAATGATAATTACTTAACCTCTTCATGTCTCAAGACGTCATGGCTTACTCCAAATTCACAGCAGCAGAAAGAGACGGGACACCCTGATTGGCTAAAGATTGAGTGAAAAAATGTCCAAAACATGACAGCACTGAAAAGTATGCATCAAATTCTCTGCTTGATGTGAACGATAACCTCAGTAACCAAATATGGTCACAGTTTCTCATACCCAGTTCAAGTTGTGTTGGTATTTCTAGCTTTCTAATACGTCACCTCTCTACAAAAAAAAAGGCTTATAAGCTGTGACAAATGAAATTGGTCTACCCTAATGAATATTTTACTGATGTTATAATAAGCCGCAATTACAAAATGATATGCTCAGTTGTCATTGAAACTCTTTTGTTTCATAAGACTGCTCTGACAACTGAGAACTTGATGTATTATTGTTTAGTAAGAAAGTCAGGATTCTTTTATGTTACAACTACCATTTATAGCTTCATAAGTTAAGGCTTCCCAACACTAATGACAGCATCATTACCTTAATTAAGGAAAAAACTAATTGGCAAGTTCTTCTAATTTTCAGATTTTAACAGAACCTAGAAAAACATTTTACACAGTTACTCTTCATTTATAAAGCCTTAAGCTGCAAACATTAGTATTTCAATAATCAACATTTTTAGTGCATCCGTTTCTGATGTCAGGATTTAGCACAGTTTTTTTATTCTAAAAATTACCTATTTTAAGATTGAAAAAAGTTAGTTGCAGACCTAATAATACCAAAGGATACATCTTATAAACCCTTTGTTGAAAAGTGGTACCAAAAACATCAATGCAGTGACTTCCAAAAGCAAATTGAAGAACGCACCGATACAGAATGAGGTGTAAACAGAGCAGCTTAAGAACTTGTGATACTGTGCGTTATGCTTCAAACCTTATCTCGACTGTTAGTGTGTTTATTATAACTTCCTTTCTGCCTCGTTCAAGGAAGAGACATGCTGTGTGAAGGGGGTGGGGTTATGGAGACAAAACTATGTAATGAATTTAAGACACAAAAAATTACAATTATTTGACCTGCTGGCTGCATTAAACAAAGATGGACCTGCTCCATGACATCTACCTGGAATGATTCAGGAAACAATTTTAAAAAGCCATAAAACACACAAGACAATACTGTAGGACTGAAAATGGACTATAACAGCACCCGCCATACCACCAACAAACTGTGACATTAACTTCATCATTTTGTGCATCACTATATCTTCTATGCTACTATAGAAACATGGATACTTTACATTCAAAATACCATCAGGATCTGATCCTGCCTCAAAAAGACTTGCTGCAACTGAATGTGACTTAAGGATTTTAGTTTCGTTTTCTACTCAGCACACACCTGACAGCACCGTTTCTTCAAAATATGCACAGAGACCAGTGCTTTTTTGATGAGAATAAGTTGCATACTGGTTTAGAGTACAATTTCAGATGAGGCTTGCATGAAAAATCTGCGAGTGTGACAGAAGAATCATATTCTAAAACTAATTAAAAAAAAGACATTTCTCTTCTATTCTTGCCCATCAGAGTAAACAGTCAGAATTCAACTTCATGCCAGCATACGGGACATTCCCTCTACATGATAACGGCTGCAGCGATGCCTAAAATAAGTACCAACACATAGAGAGTACATCATGGGACGATTCTGATACATCTTTTCATGATGTAATCCTCAATTTTGGGAAATTAGGTCGATGAGTCTGTGGCGTGTTGCCATGACAACTCAAGGGATCACAAGGGAATACCCTATGGAGTTGGAGACACACCAGCACAGAGAAAACAGGGTGTAACTCTGCGCTCTGCAGTGATCCGATCAGAAAATTACTTTTAGAAGATAACTGGAATAATTAGAATTTGACATTTCTGAAAAATAAACCTGGAAAAAAACTTGCAAATGATTGCTTCAAACTGTATCTAATATTAAAGAGTCATGTTAGCACCACTTAAGTCTAATACTGCTGAATACGACAGAATATGTGTTACCTTCAATCAGTTTCTTTAAGTATCCTCTACTTTTAATCTTAATCACAGGCATGTTACAGTTCATCAGCAAACTTTTGGAAGCTGTTTACATGCCCAGAATTGAAGAGTTCAAATATTTAATCAGCCACTGGAATTTGAGATTTCAACATTTTGTCGTCACATTAGTTGCGAAGTTCTAGATAGTTTTTCCGGATCAACTCGTTTCTATGATATCATCATTATGTTTCCATCCCTAAAGTGTTCTTCACACCTGCTTCTGCCTGAGCATCCCAAAAGGATTCACCATGAAGTTGCTATTAATAAACCACAAGATCCCTGAAGTGACAGAACTGGGGCTACGAAGAGGAAAACCTGAAAATGGAGCAAACACATTCCCCATCAAAGCTCCATCATATCAGATCCCGATTAAATATAAAGGAATGAAAAGAAGTGAATGAACTCTAACTTGTCACAGCCGGAGCCTTTTTCCAGTTGCTTTGTCTCTGCCGTGTTGCATGATGGGTAACGGACAATGACGTAACAGGCGTGTACTGTATGTGTGCATGGTCTTCTTTGATCGAGTCCTTGCTTCACACTCACTTGCAGAAGGGGAGGAGTGGGAAGTTAACCCAGCTTGGTGATCTGTAGATCTCCTTGTATCCGTACTGTGTCGATAGAGGTCAAAGATTTTACTTTGTGATAAAAGTCAAAGAGCTGGTGTCCGTCCACGAATATCCGGAACCTCTGGTGCTCGCAGTGGATCTCAATCTTTAGTGATGGTAAGACAGAAATGGACGGAGAGAAGGACAGGACAAACAAGGAGAGGGAGACAGTGAGAAGTTTAGATGTCAGAAATCGTCAATACTATAAACTGAGATAAAGCAAAGTACATTAAAGAAAACATCACATTATTATTAGGTAAATCTGCACCAAAAACAAACTGTAAAAATTACTAGTTTCCTCATTGTTCCTCGGCTTCTAATCTGTTTGCTTTGCTCACACACCGCTTGCTGTAGCATTAAAGCTAAAGGACATGCAAGAGTGATATTGATCATCTCATCATTAGGCCATCATCAACACAACAAATAAATATATTCCACAAAATGTTGCAGCGTTCCTTGAACCACATCTCTGCTTTTTTTTAAATAATTTGAAATCACTTTGTGTCCAAAACACTACTTCACATTTGATATTAGTTGATGCTGATGATGGCTTGCGCTGCAAACTTGGTTAGCCAATAAATTTACGATGAGCTAACTCTCAAAAAATAAAAATGTCACTTCAAAATCAGAGATTTATTTAAACTATGAGCAGCTGCATGGGGTGAAATGGATAATCTGCTTTAGTTGAACATCTGTTTTCACGAGTTAATCGCACAGAGAATTACATAAAAAGACCAAACCACAACAATAAAAAAAGCACTATGAGGCCTCGTAATGTTGTGCTCCGAATCCGATTCACTTGTTACTTTTATTTGTATTATTCTGTTCAGATAAAAACCTGAACATATGGATTTTTGGCACACTGGAGGTCGCCCCACAAACAGTCATTCATCATCTTTCACGCCATCTGAAAAATGTTAGTCCAACATTCAACTATAGCTGCGATTATCGCCACTAACTCCAAAAAGAAATGTTTTGCTATTTAGCTTGTACATTTTCAACAGCAGGATGCTAAGTCTTTTTAATGTTGATGTTACAAAGGCTTAACAAAGCCAAATCAAAATCCAGACTGATGCTGAAAGAAAAAAGACATCCAAATGCTGTCTGATAAATAAGCAAAAAGGAAGTCTGTCAATTTTCCACAAGAGCTCTAGCTAACCTCAACCAACCAAATTACTTTCCCTATGTTTGGAGCCATAGACAACCAATCCTGTAGATGTGATCCCACCTCCTGACACCGACTGTTTCATTGAACTCTAGCCGTCCTGCTCTGAAACCACAGCTCATCATGTGTCTGTCCACATGCCTGTGAGTTTGTGAGGCAGTAATCTGCACGGTAGCTTTAATCTACAGCCTCCAGCTTTTTAGCAGAGTCATGAATGTGCTAACCTGCATGGTCACGCTCTGACAATAAACAATGACACTTTATCAGGGAGCTGACATTACATAACCAGACACAGGGATCACCAACTAAAATAGGTCAAAGGTAGTGTTTGTTTTGTTGAGTGCGTTGTGCTTTCTTTAGGGCCTGAACCTTTCTTCTTTTATCATGAATGACTTTATATGTAGAATTTAAGTCCCATGACATTTGAAAATGTCAGAACATATTTTAAGTCAAACACCATATGTCTTACTCATGTGCATATTCAGAATTATTAGAGCGGAATATGACGTTACAGAGTCCCTCTGGTCATATGAGAATTACTCATCCTGCATAATAATGCTCAGCCGACCACTTCATCCACACGCATAAACAGCTGATGCTGCCGCTAATGCGGTTAACAGACCGCTACACAGAACACAGCCTTAATCTAAAGAGGATGGATATAATGTAGCATGGAAAGCATTTCCTGTTATTTCTACATGCAAAGGATAATTACCAGGAAAGACATAAACTGTACACCACATTACTATCTGCAGTGAAAAGAACTTTGTTCAAAATTACTGATAAATATGCCCTTTGAAGTATTTGATTTATTGTTACATCAGTAATGTTCCATAAATGTAAAATACTATATATATATATCTTTACAGTTTTATAACCCCCATAGGCATGTCCTCAATTTTTCCTGTCCAACTCAAAAAATCTAAAATGTAAAAGCCGCAGTGAAATAAACAAGGGAAATCATGTTGGTGCATACTGGGATTTTCTTCAGCATGAGGCTGCAGGCCAAATCACAGCTGTGCTGATGTTCAGTACAAAAGTACTCCCTTATGTACAATGTTCCTTAATTATCCACAATCTCAACTCACTGCCCACTGTTTACCACTGACACTCTTTCTTTACATTTACGTCTTGTTTTTGAACTCATTTTAATTTTGCACGGTTTTTATTTCCCTTTGCTCAATTTCTTGATCGCCTTCTTTACACTGCTGTAACGTTTTGAAAGTAGAATGGTGCTCAAAACAGCTTTGACAACACTTGAGGTTACGTTCTGACCGTTAGTCCTTTTGGATATGACAGCATTTTACTTTGCATGGTTGATCATTGTTAGGCTGTTTAAAGCTAAATCCGTGCAAAAAGATGATAAAGTATTTGCCAAATAAGTTTAAAAGGAAGAAAGATAAAAGCCCACCATAGAAGCTGGAAGCAGGAGGAAACAAGAGCTCCCCCCCTATATTTATAAAAGTACAACAAAAACCAACAAACAAACTCAACCTGAGCCAGCCTGCACACAGAGATCAACACAATTACTTCAGTAAGAAAAGGATGTTTACCCTAAAAGGCTGATCAGGGATGAAGGGAAAGTAGGAGGTGGATGCCTCCTCCCCAACCCATTTTCCAGAAACACGAGCGCTGCTTAGAAACTGACGGTCAGAGAAGCGGGCGGTCAGTTTCAGGGCCACGTCATGTGGAGGCTCCTCCTTCTCCGAGTCCCGGCCACAGGTCAGGCTAACGTCGAAGCTGAACGAGGAAGGTAAACAGAGGATTGAGGTGTCGACAGATAGCATGAGCCCAATTACTAATCAGGATTAATGTAAATTTTGCTGCTGCGAAAAAACAAACCTTTGTGTGTTAATTATGCATAATCCATGCTGCTTGGTTTGGTTAACCGCCCCTCCCCTGCAGCTGTGCTGTTTACACACAACCCTCTTTGTGTGAGTGTGTAGACATGATTACAGTCTCAAACTTGCTGAGGAAACAGTTGTGTATTTTGAGCCTCGGAGCTGCTTTGGTGGACAGGACGTTCACATGAACTTTGCCATGAAAATTCTGCCAGCAGCAGCCACTGAGCGGGATGAGGTCATGGGGGGGTTTCTTCCAAGTTTGACACAAGTTTCCATGTAGTGCAAGGACACACCCAAACAAGCCTGCCTTGCATGGTCTTCTTTTTCCCCTTTTACCCCCCTTTTTCACCAAGCTTGTTGGGGGAACGCCCTGTCTCTGCATACTTAACAAGCCACTATTCTCTCTCTGGCTGCCCACGCATTACTCACTGTGTCCTGGGTGGCTGTGCAAGTCTGACTGCCCTCAGAACAGAAAACACATGCCCAAATTATCTGTGCATGTGCATGACATAATAGTGTTTTAAATATAATGTAAAAAAAAAAAAAAAAGCAAGACCGCAGATAAGGATAGTCTTCATGCATTGTTGAGTGTAATCTTACCTGTCTGGCTCCAGGTCGACAATGCCCATCACTATGATCTTCTTCCCTGGCCGCATGCCGCTCCGGATGCGCCCGTGGAACGGCACAGTCTACGCAAAGTACATTAAATTCATTACGCACAGCCCGGAACGAGCGCCAAACAAGGACACTTAGGAGGTAGTCGAGGCTTTTCCCTACCAGGAGACGTGCTATGTCCTCCTTGTCAGGTGAGATGAGGCCAGGGTTCCCCGGCGAGTCGTTCAGGTGGTCATCCTCCACGGTCTGCAACACCAGTGACAAAAGACATAGCATGCAGACTGTCATTTTTTAGTCATTAGGTATAAAGTGACCTGGCTTGGTTTAAACACACACCATAAGGCTGTAGGCCTTTCTATCAATACAAACATACAAACACACACGCACACAAACACTGTGTGGCCTTGCATGCGGTGAAACTCAACAATAACTAGGTTGCAGACGACCTGTCATGTCGCTATCAGGTATCCGTGTCGTAAACCAAGTGAGATCATAAATACGCCACGTAAATCTGCAGTTTTAATGTAACGCCCCGACCTTACATTCAGAGCACCGGTTGGCCGGCTTAGGTGAGCACACACCGGTACATTTCACCTCGCACATATTGGATTTCCTATCCGGCTACACATGAAAGAGGAGTCGCGTTACAATGCGCTGCGCACTGTAGCCTACTCTGCATTTTCAATAAGCGCCGGATAATCGTCATATCGGTGAAATTCCAAGTCCGTCATGCACTCAACTTGAATTAAATCATATATAAACCCCACCCGGTCCCAATGAGGCTCCAAAATACTCACTATTCCGTCGTTTTCCGCTGCCTGCACCGCCATCTTGAGCTGAATAGCATAGGATGCTTATTATCGGAGCAGAGGCTGCCCTGCCGGAGAGTGTGGTGTGTCAGCGTCGTGGCACTGACAGGAGGATATTCCTGTTCCTGCCTCTTGTTCCTTGGTCTCTTCGCGTCTGACTGGGCCCTACAGAGAGCACATCCACCGAGCAGGACACCCCTCCAGCTCCTCTGTCCGCCTGCAATGGGTGGATATCTGCTGACGTATGCTTTATAATAATTACTGCCTAAAAGCTTAATCCCCTTCTGTTGGAGAAGGCTAATCAGACAGATTTTCCTTCAACCCTTCACCCAATTAAGCAACGCACTCTATGCGCTCTATCTATTTCCAGTCACAACAGTCAAATTCATCATTTACATTTAGCAACTGGTTAGTATGTCAGCTCCAAAATGCAGCTATCGTCTGCTCAGTTAAAATGTGACACAGTTGGGCTCTGGCCTAATTGGGCAAAATGTGCACGCTCGATACATTTGAATGATTGAATAATACTGCAGGCTTTGAGGCTATAAATAGACCAGCTTCCGAACATTAATTGCCTTCCAGTGAATGAAATGGACATTCACAATGTCTCCCTTGCATTGACTTTAGCACGAACCACCCCCTCCATCTCTCCATGTATCTGTCCGTTCCTGTGCGTGCTAACATCTCTCTCTCCATGTGTGTGCATGTCTCTCGCTCAGCTCGATTGTGTTTGACTGGTCCACTCTGCCCCTTGGTGGATACTTAAAGGTATTACAAGCTAGAAGCATCCTTTCCCATAAATTGTTGATGCATCAGCCAATTAAACGCTTTCAAAGCCGTTTATACCAGGGATTGAATACATCCAATTACATCACAGTCCTATAAGGACATTATATCTGCTTTTATCCAGCCATTTACCATTTGACATCAACTTGATAGAAAACATTTGACATATAGGACATGAAGCACAAACTATGGCAGATATATATCATCATGCACTACCTTCACAGTGTCAAAATAAAATTCATGTTGACATTTTAGAACTTGAAAGTTTGTTAGCTGATTAAGTCTGGACCAGTGACTCTGAGCAAAAGTGTTTTGTTGTGCTTAAGGGAACAAAACAGACACTTAGCCTACTTTTTTTTTTTTTTACCAACTCTTATTTTTCCAACCTCAAAGGCACTGCTCTGTCAGTAATATAGGATAAAGGGTTACGATTGGTCTATCATCTGAATGGAAACAATGCTAGACCAGATGGCAACCTCTGGGGCTGAAAAATGAAGCAAAAGTAACAGGAGTGCCAAAAACTGCAGTTCCTCGACTGGCCAATTGAAACCATAGTTCCTTAATGGAGTCAATAGAGGTCATTAATCAAATGAGCAATTTTAGAGGAGAAATAAACATGATGACCGCCTGGTACAAAAGCGTTAGGTGATCATTAATTTGTAACTCATGTGATTTAACTTTTAATTTAGTAAAGGCATAAAGTTAGGGCTTGTTGGCTCAACAGAAATCACATTGACATTTTTAAGGGTTTCCCAGCCTCTACTTGCTGTCCAGCCCCCTCACATTTCAAATACTACACCTCTGGCTCAAAAAACAAAACAAAAACAACAACAAAACAAGGCGATGACCAACATACTGATAACATACATAAATAGATAACATAGTAGTGACTTCAACCACTTCTTTTGTACAGTGTAAACTTGCAGCTTCATGAAGGAATTCGAGCCTCAGTCATAAAGGCATCGACCTTCAGTGCTTTAAAGGGGAAAAAAAGACATGAGAAAGTGAATAAATTCAAATGCAGAGCAACATGAAACATACTTTTTGCTGGATTGATCCACTGTTGTCTCTGCAGGTTTAAATGTTTTTGTACATGTTAGCCTGAACTTAGTTATATGGGATAAAAACTGTGATTTAAGGTAATCAACAGAATGCTGAGTACGAACATCGAGTTCAAGAATAGCTTCCCTCTAATAAACCATGTTCACTAGTTGTTGGTCCTTGTAATGATCTTGTCTTGTGCTTCCCTCTAGTGGTTTTCTGTGGGATCTAAAGCTGTATGATTTAAAAAAAAAAGGAGAAATGTTGGACATTTCTTTGATGGCAAGTTGGGAACATTGAACCCTCCTTGATATAAGCACATCTTCAAACCTTCAGGAGGCAATAGGAATATTACAACCAAACAACACCCCTTGAAACAGACAGACACATTGTACTATCAGCTATAGATGAAATTAGTGCAAGCTATTACTCTCCTGACAACTCAATCACTCTGTAGGATCAATATATCTGGTGTTTATTTGAGTCTAAGATTTGTAGTATGGTAATTTGGTATAGATTTGAAGACCAGTTTCACTTCCTTGAAATGTAAGGTTAAAAAACCATTTAAGCTATCTTGCTTAAAAAATATAAAATGCAAAAACTCATCACAAGGCATGAAATTGCATGTTACAATTTATTTGTTTGTGTTCCCAGTGAGGAAATAACTCTGAGTCTACAGGTCAATTAGGCCTACTCCTGCAGGTTGGCTCAAGTTGTCTGCATGCAGCAGCTAAAGATGAACTAGCCATTCTGGAGCAGCGTTGTCACGAAATTACTTTCAGTAATAAGTGTTTTATATTCAGTATTTGTTCTTGATGGCATTTACATCACACAGTGTGTTGAGAGCAGTCACACTCCCTCTTTATCTCTCTCTCTCGCTCGCTGTCTCTCTCTCTCTCTCTCTCTCTCTCTCTGCAGAGCTGGCTGTCCGGTCCGCTCTTCTTTCTGCTGCCATGGCTGCGGAGGCTGCAGGACAGGATGATGTGACGGCAGGCCCTGCAGACTTTACGGAAATGGAGGACAGGGTAAGTCGACTTGGATAATTTTGGGTGCTGTCCTAGCGTAACTCAGGTTTCAGACCGTCTCTTGAACGCAGGCCCTGCATGACACGCTGCTGCAGCAAGATGGAGAGAAACTCGATCTGCAGCGAGACGCAAACCGGCCGCAGCGACGTCATGCATTTCTGTTGTGTGTGTATTTTTAAAGTCAAGAAATAAGGTTAAGAAAAGGGGAGGTCGAGATGTTTGGTATTCAGTGAGAAGTTGGAGAGCTGAAGCTGCTGAGGAGCTCACATCCTGTCTGTGTGACGAGATGATGTGAGAGGGAGAAGTGAGAGTGCAGCAGCAGCAGCAGCTGGTCGCTCGGTGGATTTGGGCTACCGGGGCTCAGTTTACATATTACCGCCAGATCGTTCGTTCTTTAACGGATTGTGCCTCTCTCTCTCGCCTGGTTGTTTGCCCCGATGAGGGATTTGAACGTGCCTGTTTTGCCCGTTTTCTTCCACTTGGCGGTGACGCAAGCTGGCAACAACTTGGCAGGCTAAGGTAGGAGCATTTTTTCCTGATCAACAGAGCAGAGCAGAGAATGAATGAATGAATGGATGAATGGAAAGAGAGGCAATGTAGGGCTGATTGAGGTCATTATCAGAGGAGAGTGTCCAGCAGGAGAGCCTGCGGATGCACAATGATGATTTCTATAATTACAGGAACGTGGAACTGCGACTATAGACTCTCCATTTGCTGATTACATAACAATTCTGCATTTGGATTACATTTTTTTGATTTAAATTCTTCAAACAGAAGTTTACATAACCCAGAGTAAATTGGTTTTCAACCCTGAAGTGTGAAGTTGTAACCATCAAATATGTGTTTCATATTTGTATTGTGAAAAAAATCAACATATTTTAATTAGATCCCAAAAACTCCTAATTTTCTTTGAGTTTTGACACCTGTTACAGGCTGAGGATTGGAGGAGGGTGTGTGTATTCTTATCGCTTTCTCCACCTGCTGGCTGCTTAACTGAACCCGTTCTTCAACTTTGCATAGCGTTGCCTGAAATGTTTGAGTCATCTGATGTTTACATGCTGTTTAGTCCTTGTCCTCAGTCTCTGGACTCACTCATCAGCAACTCTTCATCCTCTTTACTTCTTCCCTTTTTTTGGTCTCTTTTTTGGGTGAGTGTTTGCTTAAGTTGTTCCTTTATCTTCCATCAAGTTAACTGTCCTGCCCATGAGTGTATCCTTTTTTGAAGTGTTATCTTAGATTGTCACAGATAGATCTTAACTGATTTTGAATTAGCTTTTGGTCTAGCACAATCTGGGGTAATCCAAACATAGTTCATTTGGGAGATTTTTCTCTGTTTGTATTCTACAGATGTAGCCTATAGTGCCAAAGGTGAGGCAGACCAAATGTGTCAGATTACGCAATGCAATCGCCCTAATCTCCTCGCTGGAAAATGAGAGATGCTGGATTAAAAGCGGGAGTTAGTTGGAGACATGGGGGGGAAGCCATAAAAGAACGCTGTTATAAGAGATTACTGGGCAAAGGATTGTTTTACGACCCAAATACTTAGTCTGCTGCAGCCTGACAAGATGTAGAGTAAAAAACAACAGGAGAGTATGAGAGAGAGTTTCAGTCTGTTTTTATTGCCAGAAGCAAGATTCTTCTTGGATGTTTGTGTTTAAAAGGCAAACACGTTTCTTTTCACACTTGCATTCTTGAGAAAGATTAATCCGGTGCCTACAGGGTTTGTAGTGAAGCTCTTTTACATCACCATCACTCCTACTGATGGAGCTACACACTTCTGCCAGTGATTACCTGTAGTCAGGTGTTATTTGTTGTTCAACGGTACTGTGATTTATTGCATGGAAGGATTTCTACCCAAGTTGTTGTTATTGAAGTCTTATTTGAAGGTGACATGTCCTCACTGTCCATTTAAAGTTTCACCCTGTTCGACGTAGGAAAATATGAATTGCCAGAGAACATGTGTGACCAAGATTTTTTTCTAAAACATCCATTTTTAAGGAAATTGTCAATTCCCTCCAAATTGCGAGAAAAAATCAACACAGCTTATAAGCCCGATTCTGCCTTCTTCTGAGATACATTTCTCTGATATATAATATCTTGAATAAGGCATGTTTAAAACGTGTTGCATCCTTGAAAATCAAGAAGGAAAAGTAGAAAACCTGGGCCCTTCAATAATGGCTGTGTTACGATGACACCTTCAGACTTCAGACACACAAAAAATAAGCTTGAGCCACCAGAGAAGTGCACTTTAGGAAAGCGTTCTGTTTAGCACCATAAAAACCACAAGACCTCAATAAACCGCTGGTGCAAATCTGTACTTTTCATATCAGAGGGAAACTGGTGCACTGCTAGATGAGATAAAAGAAAAAATAAGTTTACTATGGTTTCCTTTTCTTCATGTTTTAGTAACACGGTGAAACCACTTCAGTGACTGAAGTGTGAACAACCTGCAGCAACCCCCGCCTTCCCCCCAAAAAACGTAGGAAGTAGAAGATTGAAAAATGCAAAGACAATTAGATCTCACTAATGTTCCTCATGCCTTTGTTTTCAGTTTAGATCCTAAATAAATCACAGCGGGTCAGTTGAGTGTATAGTATATTTTGCAATCCAATCGTATGACGTTTAGGTCTTTTTACCACACAAAGAATATCTGCAAAGATTTATCTTTTATCATTTCAGGAAGCTTATTTTTTGTTGATTTAGTGACTTTTTTTCAAGCTCGCACTATTTAAACATTTCCACAAATGCTTCTTGGAAAAAGAGTGTAAAGAGCGATTGCAACACTGAAATATATCAATTTGTTCAGTGGCTGAAATGTGAGCTTTATTTGGCTCTGAACTGAGTTCAAGACCTGCAATACATACATCTCAAACATAGCAGCATCACATCTTAAAGCCACAAAACAAACATGAGCACCTGCCGCAGAGCTTGTTCTGAATAAAGGAAAAATGTTATTCAAACAAAGATAAAATGTGACATATGAGGTGCAGTCTATAAGTATTAGCGTTATAAGTAGTAGCCTTTACACTGTACAGTATGTGCATATAGGAGACAATGTAGGACAACGGCATCTCACTCTCTGTGCTGTGATGGATAGACAGACAGTCCATGAAGATTTGTATTGATGTTTAACAGAGTATTGTCTTCTCTTCCAGCTGAAAGAGGGGAATATGAAGGCTGACTTGGAAGCTTCTCTGCCTGCTGGACAGGAGAAGTATGCGATCCGGTGTCGAGACGTGTGCCGGTCTTACGGCAAACTGAAGGTCCTCAGCAACCTCAACTTGACTGTGCCACAGGGACACATGTGAGTGAAGCGTACAGACACAAATCTATCATCACAGCTGTGAACTCAGATATTTATCTGTTTCTCTTTTTTCTTAACCGCCACTTCTCTTTATTTGTTCTTCTTGTCTTTTGGACATTTGTATTTTTTTAAACTGTGAAGTCATTTACGCCTCAGAAAGCACTGATAGGGTATCGTGAAAAAATAACCACAAAACAGGAGCAAGGCTTTTAATGAGAAATACTTAAATTCATTTTAAAGCCTTATAGCACCACTTTGTAGCTCTGATCAGGCGCAAAAATTAAACTTAGACTTCTCACTCAGAGGACATGTTGTCAACTTGCTAATAAGGATAGCATTCTTGGGTGAAGTTTGCCTGACCTGGCTGGAACCAGTCTGGTCGCCTCTGTCATGTATCAGCTGGCTGATCAGTTAACAAATCCTCAATTTCCTTTAAGATGGTCAGTTTAACCCTCCATAAATTCATGTTGGGTCAGTTTTGGGTTTCTGATCACGTTGCTAAGACATTTTCAGTAAGGTTTCTAGATGGAAATTGCATCTAGAAATTTTTCTTGTTGTCGATGTATGTCATCCTTCTATGTGGTCTCGCAGCACGTGAGCTTAATAGTGAAGGATTTATGTGGGCTAAGACATTTACACAATCACCTTTCTCACACATACCTGCATTCCTGAAGTGACACTCTAGAGGAAGAAAACTGGGGGTAAAACAAAAACCATAAGTCAGAAATATTAAAATCTCTACTATGATTTTTTTCCCCCTGAACTGCCCACAACAAACTATGGGGAAGTGATTAATGTAGGAGTCCGTCAGAGACAACAATGTTTCCTAACAGGCGGAAAATTAGTTGAATGACAAATCTGGTATTTTTTTCCCCAGGAATGCTCACAGAAAAAATGACAGTAACATTTTTAGAGGCTTGGTGCACGTGGTCTGCCTCTCTTTTTTTTTTTTTTTTTGTTTAATTCAAATTCAAAAATAATTTAGCATTATCAGCCTGTTAATGAGACTTACCGTAATTAGTTGTGCCAAAGTCCCACAATACTTTAACATAAATTTCTTTACTTTCGTTTTCTGCCAGCCAGCAAATATTTTCACAACTTTTTACCTCACGTAATGAATTTGATAGCTTCGTGTTCTTGTCACTTTACACATTTAGATTAAGAAGAAATAATTACTTTTATAATTATAAAACACCCAACATATCGTTTTTTACTGAGCTTATAGGGTGCAGATACAGGCAGTCTGTTATGTGGACAGACACAGGCTAGCTGTATCCTCTCCTTTAGCCTTTATGCTAAGCTGATCTTCAGCTAGTCCTCTCATCATAGCTACACAGGTCATACTTAAATCAACACAGGCTTTTGGGGACCAAGTAAACACACTGTTGCCTATTTACATTTGCAAAAAGATAAGCAAACATACTGTATTTCAAGTCAGCTGATGAATGTTAATCCAAATATCCCTCTCCTTTCAGCTTTATTTTTGGTCTCCACCAACTCCTCAGGGGAATACTTGACTCCTTGGCAGCTCAATACTCCCACGTCTAGAGTTGTATATCAGTCTCGTTTCAGTCTTAGCTTATAAAGCAAAGTGTATCTCCAAAAAAGTCTCTTAACTTCACAAAAAACTTTAAGCAACTTTGGCTGTCCATTCCATGAAATGTACAAGTATAGAGTTAACTTCTCTTGCTTGACAATCATTTACATAATCTAAGTGAAGGGCCTCTAAAAGCCGTCGTACTGTATGTAGTCTCTGTTGGCTTTTATCTAATGTGGTCATCTGGTTCTCTTCACATGCTTATAAACAAACGTCGACTGTATCTGTTTCCGTTGTTGAGGAACTCACTAAGCTGCTTGCATCCTGGAGCATACTGTGTGCAGAAAACTCTCCAATTATGGTCCGCTTCTTATGTAAATTAAACTTTAAAAGTAAGCATGCCATTTGGAGTCTGTGATTGTGCAGTTTTCTTAAAAACAAACAAACATGATAAACACAACAAAACCATCTCACAGCTTTACTGGTCTCGAACTTGCTCTAGTTTTATCTGACATTCTTCTGATTCTGCGTTGCAGTTATGGCCTGTTGGGGCCCAGCGGATGTGGGAAGACAACACTGCTCAAATGCATGGTGGGAACTCTGAAAATCTCGCGGGGTAACATCACTGTGCTGGGGAAGCCACCTGCGTTTCCGGGTCATGAAGTGCCGGGGAGGATGGTGGGATACATGCCACAGGTAAACACCACATTTTCAAATATGTTTTTTCACACATGGATAGATATAAAGTTTGTGCTTTTTATGTAAACAAACCACTTTATGAGGACTGTAGGAAAGCTCTTGCTTGTATTAATTAAAAGATTGCCAATACTTATTTGCCCCAAATTCTTCAAAATATTTGCAAAAGTCACAAACTCATGAAAGTTCACTGCTGTAACACGACATGTTACATATTCTTAGCTGTTTATTCTTGACTGTATGTTATGTATGAACGCTTTCTCTTTCTGTTAAACTGAATTCAGTCGTCTCCTCGTCTCACCAAATGACAAGTTAATGGCATGCTAATGTTTAGAACAAGACGTTTTTATGCCTAAAGCTAACCAAACACAGACAGCTTCACAGCATTAAAGGAGTGTGGTTATATGCACATCCTTTAGATTCAGGACAGACCAAAAAAAACATCAAGGAACACAACGTAAGCCCCGCACTTGCTGAAAGCCACAGAAGCTCGAAAATATTCTGTTTCCATTATTAAACTTGAACAATCACAATGATTGGATGCAATGGTCTTGGTCAGGTAATAGGTTTTTTTTTGAGGGGTGGGGAACTATTACCCAGAAGACCCCAAGATGTTTAATGTTGTAATAATAAACATAAACTATGATGACCATGTGTTTTTTATTATACCATGATGATAAAAAAAGTTCACCTGAATTATTTATTTTCTGTTCTCAAAAATGCAACGGTGTTAAATGAAATATAAAAATAGATTATAATCTGCAGAAATGTCATGTTAGATATCTTTAGAAATAGATAGACATAAATGAGACAAAAGTCATTTTTAGGTAGTGTGATTTTATTACAGCAACTTAAGAATTACTTACATAGTTTTACATTTTGCTTATTTTAAAGCCGCAGATTCCCAGCCAAATTCTTCACTGCTCTTGGTCAGCATTTACTCCAATTACTCCATCACTCAGCTCAACCTTAAGCCCTTTTTTTTTGTCTAGCTCTGGGTTTTTCAAGAAAACTCTCATCACAACATCCACATCAGGGAGCTGCTCTTTACAGCCTGAAGTGTCTCACTCAGGGACTTCTTTAATTTAGCTTCTGCTGCAGTCAGTGGTCTGTACCTCAGTGACTCTCATTATCGTCACACTGGGTATCTGATGAACCTGATAACACACACATGCTGTGTGTATCCTGTAGCATCACATCCATCTCTGTAAGAAGTGATCTGTGACCCAGAGAGGAAGAAATGTGACACCTCATCTGTTCTTCAACTGTTGTACTGCTGTGATGAACTTGGCTCTTGCGGTCTGGAGCCACAATGTAATAAATCCACTGACTCGTGACTTTTGTGTCACACAAAGAAGCTAGAAAATATACAATGCAATTCATTCATTGCAATAGAAAAATGTGCATATGTACCACTATTTAAGCCGTTAATCCGTTAAGATTAAAAACGTCCTTAAGAAATCTATAGGCAGTAATCCTTCCGAACTCTGAGAAAATTTGAAGTCAAAGGTCTCAGAGGGCAGCAGAGCAAACGCAGCTCTGCAGATTATGTTCATCTGAAATATTAATGATTTATATGTTTTTCCTAAGCATTGTTTTGTGGTGGATATTGTTTTCCTGTGGGTTACCAGAAAAATCATTAAACATTTACCATAATTCATTTTAATCTTTCAGTTTATCATCAAGGGAATATTGGGGAGAGATGCCTGCAGACCAAAGGGCTGGGTAATAGTTAGCATTCTGTTTTAGCTCTGAATGAACTGGTTCTGTTGCACAGTATTGAAAGATGTCAACGACCAAAACTTGGATTTAAATACTTCATCTGAATTGTAATCTTCTGTTACTTTTCTGTCATCAAGCAGTTTCATGTGTACCATTTTTTTAGTGTGTTTAATTTTGATACAGATCTTTTAAGTTGGCTTGTGATTGGACGCTTAACATTTGAATTATTTTTTTTAAGGTATAAAAAAAGTTTTCTGGGAATCAAGTTGTTATTTCTCAGTCATTTTTAAAAAAATGTGTGGCGTTATAATGCATCGAATAGACAGATAAGAGACCAAAGGTTTGCAAATTGTCGATGCTTCTATTATCTTATTATTCTGGTTCTGCAGTTACTATAGTCCTTTTCATACTGCATTCCCGCGAACTAAGCCCAGCTGTCATTACGTCTTTGTTGATTTATACATTCATATTGTATAGATAATGATGCCGTAATATTGGTGTCGTAGTTAGTGAATTTACATTGTGTTACAGTGTTGTGGAAGCACGGCACAGCGGGAGCTCCACATACACACAGTCAGACATGCACAGACACACACACACACACACACACACACACACACAGCATTGTGCTCCCTCGCCGGCTAAGCTGATCCTGTCTTGCCTCTGTAACTTCTCTGTTACTACCTCTGAATAAGGTACATAGGGGGATCACCTCGTCTCCCCATAACGCCTCCGCGACATTCATATTGAAGGCCAAACGTTACAGTGATGTAAATATTGCCCCTTGAAAGGGCAGTCTGCAAGTTACATCTAGGGTTGAGGTCAGGATAATGAGAAGGTCAATTTTGGGAGGTAGAAACGGCAGTGAATTAAAAAAAACTACTATCATACACGTAATAAGTGATACCCTTCTCTTCTGATCAGTCTGTGACAGCTGTGATAAAACAAAAAATCCTTTAAAAAAAATCCCTCTCTGTCTTGCACAGGAGCTGGCATTGTACAATGAGTTTACAATCAGCGACACCCTGACCTTCTTTGGCCGAATCCATGGCCTGACATCGAAGGAAACCCAGGCTCGCATGGATTTCCTGGTTGACTTTTTGGATCTACCTCATAAGAACAGTCTGGTCCGCAATCTCAGGTAAAAACACAGATGTGTGATAGCAGGAGTAATGTAAGTCAATTTTATTGTGCCTCATAAAACTGTTTAAACATTAATCTTATTGTGGAAACACTCAACTCAACTTCTTTAATTTACTGCAGGTGAACTTTGGACAACATTGTCAAACAATAGACAAAAGTACTCCAACAAACATACATTCAACATAAGTACTTTCAGCTATCATCAGCTAGCCTAATAATGTATTTTGACTTATTGAAGTCCACTTATTGAAAACGGTCTGCACATTGACAACATTAGATCTGTTTTGGGCAGTAATTGAGGTGTAATATTAGATTGAGTCTTGGTTTACAGTGTGGTGAATGAAATGAGATCAATGTTTTTACTGCTCTCTACCAGTGGACTTTGACCTGAATTACCTGAAACCTGGTCCCACTTTCCTCTGCAGGTTGTAAACCCAGAGCTCATAAAACAATTTGACATAGTCTTTGTCACCGCGGTAGTTGGTTTTAATCCAGCCTCAGCCCTTTCCTGCAGTTCATCTCCAACTCCTTCCTCCCAGCATACACCTGTCCCTCTTCAGCTGTCCTGTCCAATAAAGTCATAAATGTTCCAAAGAAATAACTTAATTATAATCACCTAATTCACTAATACAAAATGACAAATAAAGTACTTCTTTTTTTTTCTATGAATGTATTTATTAAAGCTCAAATGCACAGCACTTAAAATTGATGGTACCTCTAACAAGTTTTAATGAATAACATACTGTACATTGAAAATAAAAATGTGTTAGACATAATTTACAAATCATAACCAATTATCAAGGCTTTTAGAGAGCTATGAGTTTGAACTTACTAATTATATCAATAGGAATAAAAAAATTTTTTTAATATAAACTAAAATGAAACTTGTATTTGTTGGTCATCAGAGTGAACTCAAAATGAGAAGAGAGAGTTCTTTCACTTGTTTCTTTAACTTTTCATCAGGAGAAATTCCCTAGATGGAATACAAAGAGCCCCCGGAAAAAATGTACACAAGCCAGACAAAACAAATATACAATAACTAACATGCCCATCACAACAAATTAAAGTTGCACAATCAGGACTACAACTTTCCACTCTGACAATTTAAACTACTTTATTAATCCCCATTGGTTACTTTGGAGCGGAGCAGCTTGTATATAAAAGACTGAATCTGTCTAATAAAGGGATAAAACTATCTGGGATGATAAACAGATAAAAGTCCATAAAGAAATATAAAACCTAAAGAGAATTTAGTCATCTAATTTTAGCCTCACTGGTTTTCATGCTTTTTGAGCTTATCAAGGTAAATATCACCTGAGTCCTTCAAAGATCCCCTCAAGAAAACACCAAGTCTCACTAGATGGCTTTAGTTAAGAAATGGTATAAAAATGTCTCCTTTCTTTTTCTTTGTTATGCACCCAAGATTCTAGCTTTAACCTGCTCAGTTTGCAATGTGCAACATCTTTATTATCCCATTAAATTACTGATCTCATATGAAGTGTCTTCATCAGCTCTCTCCCAGTATTCTGCTCCCACCACATCTTGAAGCTCGGTGCTCTGATTTTGGAGAAAAACTTTCTAACATCAGCTAAAACTATTTGTATCCTCTTCACATTGGAGGATCCTACAAAGACCAAAAGGCTTGTTCTCTTACCATAAATGGAAAGTAAATGCTTAGTGTTTGGGATTTGACCACATATTTGTGTTGGATCTCTGCCTGAATCATTGAGTTATTTTTGAAGACATCAAATCCAATCCAGGCTGTAATATGTAAAAGAAAACTGACAGTGTAGTCTTTAAGCCACCCATAAAACCAATAAAGGTGCTCAGTTACTTTGTTGTTGTTTTTATATTCTGCTGTTGTCAAAAGAAGAACAATCAGCATCTCTTGCTTCAGCTCTTTATTCACATCCCTGAGTCATTACAAAGAGCTTCCTGTTCCTGAAGAGGAACCGGCTTTCATTCGATGTTCATGGAATATTCATCATGGGTGTAAGAGTCAGTTGTACTGAGATCAAAAAAACTCCAGGGGTTACATTATGATGTTATATTCATTTTTAAATGTGTAAATAATGTCCTCACGTGTAACACTGCAACTGTTTGTGACACAAAGGTTGTTAAACTGTTCCCAATAGCCTCCATAAAATGAAAGATATTCCTGGTATGAAAAAACACACACACTGTGGCGTGTAAACTCATCCTCTGTTTCTGCTTTGTATCATCCTTAATTTTGTTCTTAAATTCAATCTAGAATCGAACAGCTGATTTTGTGAAACATTCAAAAATATGCACTTTAAAAAAGTATATATATTCAGAAAAAAGTGACATTTTTTATAGAGCCCCTTCCTCACATTGCCAGGTCGCACTGTTTCCCTCTGTGTCGTCTGACAGGTTTGTCTTGCAGGTTTTTTTCTGTTCCACTTTCGGAGTGAGCCATGAACATTAGGGACGTGGGATAAGATTCACCTCTGACCTGGTTTTGTATCTCACTTGTTTTTGTGTGTGTGTGTGTGTGTGTGTGTGTGTGTGTGTGTGTGTGTGTGTGTGTGTGTGTGTGTGTGTGTGTGTGTGTGTGTGTGTGTGTGTGTGTGTGTGTGTGTGTGTGTGTGTGTGTGTGTGTGTGTGTGTGTGTGTGTGTGTGTGTGTGTTTGTTACAGTGGAGGTCAGAGGCGCAGGGTGTCTCTTGGGGCGGCTCTACTTCAGAATCCAGAGCTGCTCATCCTTGATGAACCGACGGTTGGAGTCGACCCTGTGCTCAGGTCCAAGTATGTAACACTCACAAGCACAAATACAAACTAGTTCATACAAACACTTATAGCTATATCCTCTCACAGTGGCTGCTCTCTCTGATTCATATATAGATTAACAAGTTTTGGTTGTCGACCCACCAGAACACCTGTAAAATCCTGGCAAAATACGATTTCAGAATCTTAATACCTGTAGGGATATATGTGACAATACTTTCCGTGATAGTGGGGTATTCTTAAAATGCAATTGCTCCCAAGAGAGTTTCGACTTGTTTGATTTGCTGCTGTATTTAGTCCAAGATAAGGGGCAGCAGTAGCTCAGTCTGTATAGCAGCTTTGGTTTGGAACCGGAGGGTCACTGGTTTAAGTCCCAGTGCGGACCAAAATATGGAAGTTGGTCTGACTCCTTGAGAGGTGGCAAGTCACTTCCCAAGTACTGCCGAGGTGCCCTTGAGCACCGAACCCCCAACAGGAGCGCTCCCTGTGTAGCAGCCCTACTCTCACATCTCTCCAATAATGCATATCCACAGATCTTCTTTTTGCATGTGTGTAATACTGGCTTATGTGTGTGTTAGTAGCATGTCTTTCTCTCTAAAAAACAGAATTTCCCCTCATATGAAGTATGAACATTTTCTTTTATAGATTGCTGTTAAGAACAAAGGTCATTAATATCACGCAATATAAAATAACACCTGTTTTAAAAACACTACCCATAAGTAATGAAATAAGTTGGTTTAGTTCAACGTCAAACAGTGAAAATAAAGTTTGTTTGTTTCTTTGGTCTCTTTTTAGGATTTGGCAGCATCTTGTGGAGATTGTGAAGACTGGGAAAGTCTCTGTTATCATCACCACTCACTACATCGAAGAGGCCAGACAAGCCGATATGGTGAGATAATTCATTCACGCGTTGCCCCCCCCTACACACACACAAACATAAACCCGCATGAGCATAAACACAAGGACAAATGAAGCATACACGAGAATGCAGTACAAAAATCAAAAGAACAAAGCACTTCATATGTTTCGACCCTTCTTAGAAAAAACAGTGAGTCCATTGATAACTGCGCTGTGTAAACATAGGAGATGGAAGTTTAGTCTAATTATCTTTGACAGGAGAAACAATAGATCTTAATGAACGAGAATTAATGGTAAACGTCTGTGTAGAAGCAGTCTTTTTACTGTCAACACAGAAAGTTTGGTGTTTGGTTCAGTCCTTTTCAATGAAAAAACTCAAACATAAACCTCAAGATAATTGATCCTACTAACAAATATAGCCTGGTCTGTAAATACTCACTAAAGCAACAAATGTGCATTAATCTGCCTCTGAAGAAAGTTCATGTACAACTGTTTGAGAATTAGTATGTAATGTAAAATAGTCAGAAGTCAGAGAAAGAGGGAAATGATGGACTTACTCTATTGTTGTTTGGTCCTTCAGTTGGATCTGTTTTCGATTAGAGGAATATAAAATAATGCCTTACTTTTCCTTTAAGTGCAGGCTGTGTTAAAACACACTTCAGATTTGTATAATTTGTGCAGATACGTTTTGGTCAAGTGGTATCATACATACAAAATGTTGTCATGGGGATTAATTTAGGAAGCAAAAAGGACCCAAGCACAGACACTCCAGTTCAAGTTATTATAATAGAGACTAACACAGACTTGAAAACAGGGCATGAGCAACATAGCAACTAAGGTTACAGAGGAACATGGGCTCTGGGCTCGTAAATGTTGTGGGCGACTGATGATGGAAGTGAAAACTGGTCAAAAGTTAAAGAGGAAGTCTGGATGTCTGAACGCCATACAGCTTACATGTCATGAGACAAAGAAAGAACAGGAAATATTGCAGACACAAAAATAATAGTGAATTCACCAAGACTCTACAAGAGGCTATAATGTGCTTTTGCACATAAATCAATGAATTCCATGTCAAAATACCACTGACAACTAAAAGTCAAATGGTTTATGGTCACACACAAGAACAACAGGGCCTCACATAAACAGCATGGACTCTATACACACATGTCTATAGCTCCACATTCTTACAGTTCATTTACTGTTCACACCCGTCAAGATCACAGCCTGTCAAACTAATACTTTGCTCAGCATAAATCCACTCATTTCATGAGTTTAGTTATTGTTTCACCAGTAATCTTCTTAATATGTATTCCTTTGAACCTATAGTGCTTAACACGTGTATGCTGGTCCTGTAGATTTGTCACCCACAACAATTGAAAGTTAGAACGCTTTGAAGCACTCTCAGCTCCAGCTCAGTAAGTCAAACATTTCTGTAATACCAGATTGGTTTTATTTGCATGGCTGATGTTGTGAGCTAGCTTACTAACATAAGCCGTTATCTAGACTATGTAGTTTGAGGTTGTGTTGTGAATGAATGAATGAATGAATGAATGAAACCTGTGTTGCCCCGAGGGGAATTTGTCTTGCACCAAGATCAAAAACCATACTGGACAGAACACGATAACATGAACAAAAATCATTTGAAAATCACTCAAATACATAATTAAAGCATTGCATGATTACATGTAAGGGGTGTCAGGCTACGTTCAGTAAAGTGCAGAGTGCCAAGTTCAGTATAATCAGAGCTTGTTAAGCAGCTGAATGCTGTGTGGTACAAAGGAAGTGATGCCTCTTTTTGCCCTCATACTGGGCGTTCTGTACTTGTGCCCCAAAGTCAAGAGTTCATACTTGGACCAAAGAGTGTTCAGTGGGTCTACTCTGAGCTGGTTTGCTACATTCAGTGTATTCAGGTCTGTAAGGTGATTAGTGCTTCAAAGTTGCTTCCCAGCACTCTCTAGTCCTGACCTGCCCAGCGCGAAGTTCCCAAGAAGAGGGCTTCATCCGAGCTTCTGCCTGCTGGACTGCCTCAGGTGCAGTCCACAGTTTTCAAAGTGATCCCCCACGTGCACGTCTTAGGGTCCCTGGATCCAGTGTACTGGAGATGTTCTGGTGCCCATGTCACAATGAATTCCTCACGGACAGAGGAATTAATCATAATTACAATTAATCACTCCAGTGCCAAAGAATGAGCTTCTACACAACACGCTCTGTTGTTCTTTAACACTCTTTAACAACAGGTAGACTTTGATAGTGTAGCAACTGATACCATATTTTGTTTATAGCGTGTTTGACTCACTAAGGACTTTAATGGGACTCTCACACAGACACAGGATAGAAATTAAAAGAATATCTAGGCCGAATATCTGAAAGAATGAATACAATAGTTGTAAGATGGAGGTGCATAGAAACATGTGGCTGTCATAAGAAAAAATAAATCCTGCACACTCCATAACCCTATCAGCAAGATTCATGATTCTTATTAATGAGGTGAGAAAATGTAATGTATTGTATGGATAGTTTTGTTTGGATGTTTTAAGTATGACTGTAAATTAAAGGTTTGTTCTCTTTCTCAAGGTGATCTCTTAAAAAAAAAAAAAAAAAGTCAAATACAATATGTCCTCTATTTTTCACCCTCATGTTTTTGAGGGTTTTCTTTGGGAACAGAATATACATTTTGTTAATTCAATCAGGATTAAGTGGTTAAGTGTGAACTGGAACCGAATATAGTATTCAAAGTTTTGAATTCATCTCTTGTTTTGTTGTATTTTCAGGTCGGTCTCATGAGGAATGGATGTTTACTTGCTGAAGGTCCTCCAGAAGCAGTCATGAAGCAGCACAATGCAACAGTGAGTACTCATAAAACCCCCCGCTTTGGACATGATGACACCCAGGGGTGTTTGTGGTCGTCAGGACAGGGAATTTATTCATGGGACAAATAAGCAAGGCAATCTTATTTCATAAACAATGACCATTTCATGTGCCTCATACTGTAATCACTGATACATCAATGATATCAAGCAGAATAAGAAACATTAAGGTGGGAATTAAAGAATAAAACATCATAGGAAACAAAGACATACAAATAAAAGAAATGAGGCTTTATTGAGAGGAACCACAGTGCAAATACTCTAAATTGGTGATGCGGTCTTCATTTACCCACATCACCCTCTACTGCAGACTCTGGAGCACGCCTTCCTGCAGTTGTGTGAGACCTCAGACCAGGTTGACTCTAAACGAGGGTCCAGTCCACAGGCGGGGCCTTTAGAGAACAGCCAATCATTCGAGAGCGGACGAGACGAGAGTCGACCGATTCTCAGTGATGGATCAGGAGCTGCAGATGAAGTTCCAAAATATTCGGGTACTTTTTTATCACTCCCTGATCTTATTTCAGATAGTTGTTCTTTGCGTTTTGTTCCATTGTGGCCATTATATACTATCAATATTTCAGTTTTCACTATCTGCATCTAAATCTCCATGATTTTTTAATTATTATTTTTTGCAATAACTCCAACTTTGAAATAGTTGATTAGAAACGTGGCCTAGTAGTCAAAGATTCATATCACAAAACAATAAGAGGGAGATAAATAATGCAGGGAGATAAGTGGATTAGTGGCTTGAGAAATATAAATATAGAGCTGTACAAAACAGTGGTGGAGGTGGTAATCAGGTCCTTTAGTTAAATGATTATACTACTATTATACTACAGTGTGAAAAATTCAACAACTTAAACATCTTAAAGTCCTACGATTAATGACATTCTACGTTTAATGAACGGCTGATTGTTATCAGTTGGTTTATAGGATCGTCACTAAATTTCCACCAATATATGCCTAGGTATACCCAGAGCCCAAACGGACTTCCTAAAACTGCTTGAATTGGTTGACATAAAGTACAGGACTCTGATTTATCACAGATACATCAAAAGCAGCAAATCCTCATATTTGAAAATCTTGAACCATGAAATGCTTTTGCTTTAACAAGATTATAAAGATGTTGACAATTAATTTTCAGTTGATCAACTTATAGCGTGAATAACACTCAATATGCAACCCTCAAATATCTTCATTTTATAAGAACTTAAGCTGTCAATTATTGCAGTGAAATAAAAAGTGAAATGTACTGGAGTATAAGCATACAGTTGCTAAAATGAAGAACTAGTAATTCAAATGTTTACTTTGAGATAACTTTTAGGAGTGTGTTTTTGTTGTGTTCCTTTAGCGGACTGGAAGGTGCGAGCCCGACATGTGGTGCCAAAGTGGAGGAACATTTCTGCCCTGATGATCAAGACAATGGTGCGGATGAAGAGGATGCCAGGGTATGTTGCAGCAAAAAGAGTTGAAATTAATGTGAAGTAATTAACAGCAGGAGTGTCAGTAAGTAATTGTTTGTGCAGCTGCTCTGACTTTGCTACATTTCCCTCCTGTGCTCGGCAGCTCTCTGTGTTTCCAGTTCCTATTGC
Organism: Tautogolabrus adspersus; assembly: GCA_020745685.1. NCBI lineage: Eukaryota > Metazoa > Chordata > Actinopteri > Labriformes > Labridae > Tautogolabrus > Tautogolabrus adspersus. The sequence goes on along the minus strand of CM036541.1, from coordinate 17,101,316 downwards.
CCGTCATCCAGGTGTCTCTGATCTGTTTGTGTGTCGGAGGAGACCCAAAGGGGATCCAGGTCGCTGTGGTGAACAACGAGACCTCCCCCTCCGCTTACAGCCAATCACTGCTCTCCTTCCTTGACAACTCCAGTGTGCACCAGGTACATTCATTCTGTCTCATGAGATTGTTGATCCTAGCCCAGATGAGACAGCTCTGTACTGTCACAACGAAAGAGGAACCAGGTGGTTTCAGTTCTTTTCTCACCAACTGTTGCTGTTGCAGATACATACAAACTATTAATAGATTCTGTTAGTTTGTTTTTGTTGATCATTATGATTTATTTTTCTTGCATAAATGATTGATACTCACAGTCAGAGTACACAGTGTTTTAGTTGTGCAGCTTAGAATGTCTGTTCCTTTATTCCACCTTTCTCACAGTTGTTGCTCTACATCTGCCTTTCAGCAAACAAGTTTCATTTCCTTTTTACTGGGAAAAAAAAACACAAAGACTCCCATTTTCTAGGAAATCAGTGAAAGTAAAAAAAAAAAAAAAAACTTATGTGAGAAACCAATATACAACCTTTAAGTACAATTACCAAAACACACACACTAAAAAACTTTAGAGTGTAGCTCAGCAGCCATTTGATATAAAAAAGATGAACAAATAGCATTATATAAATTATGTCTGTTCATCCTCAGGTGCCCTTGTCCCATACAGACGCTTTTGAAGGCATCTATAATGGAGAGTACTGGGGTGTCATCGGCTTTGGCAAGAACTTCACTAGCTACTTGACAAAAAGGTAAATAATAAGACTATTCTCTTTGTCACTGTCATCATTCAGTACTTAACCTAATTAATAATGCTAAAAAGTTCATGTTTGGCTGCATTCGAATGTTGTGACACTTTTGATCTGCAACAAAAAAAAGGCCAATAGATGTTGAAATCCAAAAGAACATCGAGCTATATGACACGTTTAGATAGATATTTAAGATATTTGATGACAATGCTAACATTAGCATTCAACCATCTCCTAGCTAACATTCCTGTTTGACAGCCTCAAATGATAGGATAGAAAAGGCATGAATTCCAAGCTATTGGCAATATAAGTGAGTGTTAGTTAATTTAGCTAGCAAACAGACAGCAATGTTAGCTGCTCTTACAGCACTGTTAGCTAGGAAATGATTTTGACAAGAGCAAAAGTTAGACTTGAAAAAAGGTTCAGGATTACATTATTGTTATATTGTGATAACACTACAGCATATGACAGGAGAGGTGTACATCTCTAGTTAACAGTGATATATAGCTTATTGGTTATATGCTTATATGAGCTATTTTCTAACGGTAGCTTATTTCTTACTGGGTGTATTGCTTTAGCTCGACATACGATCCAATGTCCATTAAAATGTTCACGATCTGTCAGATTAGTTGCTGATCAGTCAAGAGAAAATAAATTATCAGATTTTTCAGGTTCTACATCATTTGAGTTTACCAGGGTGGTAAAACGTTGCTGAAACGTTGCTGAAACGTTACACTCAGGGTGAGTGTAACGTTTCAGCAATATGGCAACTGTGGGAATTTTGTGAATGAATGCACACATTAAATTAAAAAAAACTATCCTTCACAGTAGCTGCTGAAACTTTGAGCTCAAACTTGTGTCATGGAAGTCCCACTTGACAAATTCACATAAAGCTCAAATGATTTTGTGTATAGTCCCACATGGTGTCCTTTAAGCTGTTCAACATGATCTAAGTTGATAATGTAGTGTATGTGACTTGTGCCAGAAGCTATCATCTCTTCTCTATGTTAGAAGACATGTCTCAACATGTCTGATATTATAAGACTTTTATTTTTTCTCTGTTTCCTCTGCTCTCTTTTCTGGTGACATCCAACACACAGGGTTGTTTTTTTTTTTTTACCTCCTTGCTCTTCTTTCCTCAGGTGTCTCCTTTTTTATAGTTCCTATAGTTCCATGTCACATCATAGACAGATGCTTGTGATGTTATGCACCTGCAATGCAATGTTAAGTGCAGAAGGCTGTTTCTGTGTGTCAGCAAAATGCCTGATTGACGGGCAGACAGCATTTTGGCCACAGAGACAAAATTATCTGACAAAGACACATAATAAACACTCAGAGACGAAATGTTTTACCTCACTGCACCCAAAAAAAAACATGAAAATGAAACTGTTTAAAAATAGGTGGATACATGTCTTTACATTTAGAAGGGTGACACAAGGTTACACAGAAGACATTGCTAAACGAAAAAGCACTATTTTGATGACGCTAGTGTCATAGTGTCCTTTTGTCTGTCCTGACTGAAATATTTAAAAAGCTATTGACAACACGCCATAAATTTTGGTGCAGACATTTATGGTTACCAGGCAATGAGTCCTTGTCGCTATGGTGAGCTGACTTTGTATTAAGCAGATCCTTGAGGTTTGAAAAAAAAAGGGGACTTTTAGTTAAATATCTCAGCAATTATTGGATGGATAGTAACAGAATTTGGGACAGACAATCATGTTGCCCTAAAGCTTGTATTTATAATGTTGGCCGTTCCTGAGACTTTGGTAATAGCTCTACTATCAGCTCCAAATTTGAAATATATCCAGTTATTTGATTTTTGACTAAAAAGATGCGAATAAATCCCATTTCATTTATTCTCACTAGTTATTTGATTTCATACAAACCCGTTAAACCAAGAAGTTGAATATGCCAAACATGAAATATAATCATTCAATTCAAAACAGAGCCGGCGGACATTAAGTATGATCTTTTTATCCAACAAGAATAAAAACTAAAATTGGTTTAAAAGGTGAAGAATTTTATCATCCTTACTAAAGCTGACTGACGCTGAAAGTAAAAGAAAAAAATTACTCTAATTTAAATTAATCGAAATATTAAATTGTTGTCTTGCCTTTTTCAGTTACACACAGTCTCTTTTAATCTAATTGTATCACCCTCTATTAGCCTTTAACACACATAAACACACACACACACGCACACACACGCACGCACGCGCACACACACACACACACACACACACACACACACACACACACACACACACACACACACACACACACACACAAATCAATCCACACCAGCTCAAACCTCAGAAACATGTGAGGATGAGTCAATCCTTGCAATGAAAGGCATGAGTTGTTTTGAATCACAGTTCTTTGTTTACGTGTGTATTTTTGTGTCTGTGTGTCATCCCTGGGTAGATTGTCTGGTCCTTCCTGTCCCTAACGCACCTGAGCAGGTCAAAGCTTAGAACCAACCAATCAAACGCTCATACCTCTTGAATCATGTGCCGTCCATGTGACAGATCTGCCTGAGGGAGACAAAAGGTGGTTTTGCTCCTTAGTCTCCTCGTAATGTAAAAAATATTTCGGCTGTTTAATTTCATTCTTACATAAGCTGAGAGCTGCATTTACTGCCTTTGATTTTGTTACAACAAAAACTCAATAACAACTTTATCCGGATAACAAAAATATGATATCCTTGCTTTAATTAAAAAAAAAAAGATTTGAGAAAGAGTGCGTCCAGTATTTTTCTATTAATATATTTTTGGACAAGGCATGATGGTTAATGAGTTTGTGCAATCCTACACTGTTTAAATTACATCCATATACAGCTAGTGGTCAATAAATTATTTACTGTAGGGTTTGAAATACTGCTAAAAAAAATTACAATTAAAAAAATCATGCCTTAAGGGCTTTTGAAATCTTAAAAGGTGTACAGTAACAGAACATTCTTACAGTAACTATTTTATTATTTACAGTAAATTCAGCTATTCATATTATGATAGAGTGTTTATTTTATTAAACTTTGAAATATCTAGCAAATTCATCTGCAGTATGAAGAAAACTGTTGTTGCAGCCGTGCAGCCCCGCTTTATAAGTTTTATAGAAGCTGTCAGCAAATATTTATGAATATTTGAACATAACAACATAACGCTCAAAAACGGGTTAACAGTATTTGTTACATATCTAAATCTGTGATGCCAGCTACATTTCACTTCTGTAGAAAACCCCACATGATGGAATTTCCTATCTCTTTTCTTTGACTTGCTGTAGATTCTTTTTAAGGCCAAAAAAAACTGAATGTTCAACAAATGTTCACAGTTTTGCCTACAGAAATCTTTTTTATTTTAACCAAACATATCAAGAATTTAGAGTCAAACTTTCTTCAGGGACCATTACTGTATGTGAAAAAAAACAAAGTTTGGGCCAGTCTGGCTCAGTGGTTGAATTCTGGTTTGGTGAGCTTTGGCTCCATCAGATGGTCTCTGAGTGCAACTACTCTGTCTTAAGTCACACATGCTGTTGCCTCCCCATCATAATCAATGTGCATCTGTTGACAAACAGAGGGCAAAGACACTGTAAGAAGCCAAAGATGTTGAATATCAGGGTACAGTAATATTACCGGGTTTTAAGCAAATATGAGTCTGCAAGCGAGTTGAGCCCCTTGTTTGCGAACTGTTTGCATATGGAGTATGTGTATGTATTTAAATGTTACCATGATGTCTATGGCCGTGGCTAAATGGCCACATTGAAGATGCTTAATTAATTGCATGCTAATTTTGAATTGGTTTGTAATGCTTATATTTCCAAACCTATATCTTATAAAGTTATCTTGCTAACTTGAAGATTGACATGGGAAGATACAACTTTTTAGCGTAAGATGGATTTATTTTTGTATTCAATTTGTATTTAAGCCTGAGACATCACTTGGGTTATTTTTATTTTTTTATTTTATTTTATATACCCAAGGGGTAAATTCTGGTTCGCACTCTGTTATTTAGAGACATGCTTCTCACACACACAGGCCTGAATCACACACATGCACAAACGAGACCTGTGGACATGCATTAATGGAGAGATGTCAGAGTGCTGACTGAGCTGGTGGGGGTTCGGTGCCTTGCTAAAGGGCACCTCGGCAGTGCTCGAGAAGTGGTCTGGCACCTCTCCAGCTACCAGACCAACTTCCATATTTTGGTCCGCATCGGGACTTGACCCGGCTACCCTCCGGTTCCTAACCCAAGTCCCTACGGACTGAGCTACTGCCGCCACGGTTAGATGGCTTTCTGCACCTGGTTAAGCTGCTTAACATGAGACAACATTGAAAACCAATAACAATAGAGCCTAACGTTACATTATGTTATGAATACATCTGCAGGGATGTGCACACTGCTTTTGGTTTGTTGCTTTCCCATTAGCCCTGGGACAGATCATAATACCTACAGTACTTGCTGGGCTATATGTCACATTATAATGTTCTGTTTGGCATTTCTAACTGCTGTTTCACGAAGCTCTCGCCAACATGTAAAAGCCTGTCCAATATTTACTCTAGTCTTCTTAGCATCATCTGTTACCGTCCTAGTTCTATTATCCTCAGCCACTGTATCAAACAGTGTCAACCTGTCTTATAATGTACCTGTAATCAACTTTATGACAATATTCAGAGAAACTGCATATCAGTTATCCTATTTTTGCTTGTTTTGAAACATCTGCAATGAAGTCTAACAGTTGCTGACTATTACAGCCATGAGGTTAACTCAGGGATGTTTTCCACCCTTTGACAATATCCCTGCTTTTACAGGATGATGCAGCGGCAGGTTTCCAGAGAGGTGGTTGATGGAGGATCAGCACATGTATGGCTGGACATGACAAGTAAGATGCATTTTTTTCTTGTACTTTATCATCTTTCTGCTAAGATAAGCCAATTTCATTACAGTTTCATCAAATAACTGATGGTTCAATTTACAAGAGCTTTTAAGTACAGAAAAATTCTTTCAAAGGTTCATGAGATTATTTTATTCGATTCGTCTTTAAATTCACCTTAAATGTAATTGATTCATTTGTAATTGTTAAGCTTACAAATACAGTGCTTCTAATCAAATCAAACAAGATTTAGACGTACACAAGATGACAGTGGAAATCGAGTCACAAGGAAACACATTACACTTCATCTGAAGATGTTTATTTTGCTGTTAATGTTTTTCTTCAGATAGACAAATTGCCGTCATGCTGCAGAAGAAACTACACCAGGCTTTTGAGGTGAAAAAGAAATCTTAATGTTCTGCTATTAGCCATGTTGACACACTGTCAGGGACCAACTTTAAACAAATACACGAGTAGTTTGCAGTATACCTTTGATGGATCGATATTTTTCTTCATAAAGCAATAACTGACTAATTTTCCAAGTGTCCATGGGTTTCTTGCAAGGCACTCACACAATAAAATGTAATAATATGATATTAGTATTACCTTTGGTTTAGTACAAACAACACTGTGTGCAGTAAACTGTAAACACTCAAACATTTGTTACACAAAAGCATTTAGTTCTTGTTTTTTTTATATTTAATTACAGTTTTCTTATCATATCAGCATCATGATAACACTGAAACCCTAAACAACATAACTAAACCATCTCCCTTCCCAAATACTGTATATATAAATAACCTCATAACATAACATCTGCCATGCAACAGTCTTATACTTCATTTGTTTGACTGCTATCATTAGACTTGTTCTAATCTTTACTCCTTTGGCAGGCTTTTGTGGAGAATAAGTTGGGCAGTATGTCGTACCTGGTTGCCCTGCCAATAAAGGTGAGAAAAAACTGACTATTTAATTGAAGTATGTATTAAAGAGTGTATCAGCAATACATAACTGTTTTTAAAAAATGGTTGTGTAATTTAAAAAGTGACACTTATTCAAAAAAGAAAATGATTCGACAAAAATTCACAAGTGCACATGTGTCATTTTAACTGTCGACGTGTTTCTGCTGATGTTACATTCTTTATAACAAAGTGGATTTTTATCTCTTGGTAATTGTCATCTTGTAGTTTGAAGAGCCAATATATGGAGAACTCAACACAGACTTCACCACATTTGTGACACCTGGAGCTGTGCTCAGGTCAGTTTGATGTGAGCTGGTTAATGTCTTGCAGCTCTTCAAAAACAGAGAAGCCAGAGTATTTGAGAAGTTGAATGAAACTGTTTGTTGGCTTTTCTTGTCCCTTTTTATTTATGCGTGTACAATGTGTTTGCTCAGGAACCCTTTTTTTAACAAGACAGTCTTTCTTTATCAACAAGACAACCTGCCATTTATCTCCAATTTGATTTCCCTATGTCTCTCCGTCTCTCCCTTCAGTATCACCTTCTACCTGGCCGTGGGTCTGACAGCTCTCTCCTTTGTCATTGAGAGGAAGGAAGGGCTTTTGGATCGATGCTGGGTCGCAGGTGAGGGCAAATTCCTTTGCAGGTTTGGAATATTACATCTCTACTTAATAAATGCAGAGCTTGTATTCAAATGCATCTTTAAACACATTATGACATCAGTGCAGGAAGTTTATTTTGGTCATATTGCAGATAATGTCTTCCTCTAATCTAACGCTCCATTTGAATCATTTGTGACATTTTCACAAAAATAGAAACGGTTATTAAAGTGTAATGTGATACATGACCAGTAGAGGGAGTCATATGATCGGTGCTGAATCAGAAGATGCTGTTTTCCAGCAGACACACACACTGAAGGACTTATTTTGTTTAGTTCTGTTTTTACACTTTTATACTTTGTTATTTCTTGAAATATACTTGGATGGTTTGTTATAGCTATTTAGATCCGATGAGATCAATTGAACTCGGTTCAGTGGCATCTTCCTCTAGTTATCTCTACAGGCATCTGTATGTATGTGTGTTTTTGTCTCACTATCAGGTGTGAGCTCCTTGGAGACGATGCTGGCTCACCTCTTCTCTCAGCTGTTTGTCATCAGCGTTCAGATCATCCTGCTGCTCCTCTTCATACTGCTTGTCTTCAAGGTTTGTCCCCCTGACATGGGAAATAAAACACACACTGTGGAACACAAGCGTACACTCTCCAGATAAGATGCAACTTTATTGATCTAGCAGCTGGTGCTTTGCAGCAGCATAAATACATTAAGAGCAGCAGAGAGGAAAGTCACAGCAGAAACATAGTAAAGTAATAAAACAGTCAATGGAAAAACAGTTCATCATAAAGGGACAGCAGACTTCTATACAGTGATTTTTAACCATTTATATTCAGTTAAACACAGGTACACATTCACCTCTTATTCTTCTTTGTTGTTTGAAATAACAATACCTAGTGTTTGGAAAACAGTCCACAGGCTCTGTTTACTCTTATTCAGATTGAAACAGAGTTGATATATATGGGGGGGGGGGGATTTTTAATTTGTTGATTTGAACAGGACAGTGGATAGAGTAGGAAATCAGGGATAGAGAGAGTACAGAATGACACGAGGGAAAGGAGCTGCAGTTCAGACTGGAGCCTATTTAAACTACATCACATTAGAGCCATAATTAGTTAGGGTTTTTTTCATCATCATTCAATAATGTTCTTGACCATGTACATAAAGGGCCTTTTGGTGTAGATCTTGTGTGAGTCAAGCACCGTCTGAAGGTCAGTGGGGTCTTGTTTACTGTGAGAACAGCAAACCAATAGGAACGCAGGGAATTCTGTTCATCATTGATTAACAATAAACATGTGAAATGAGTCAATACAGGGAGAAGGCACTCAGACATGAGAGGATAGATATTATGTAAGTTTGCGTGTGTGTGTTTTTACCTATATCTTTGTGTTCAGTCTGCGCAGGCACATGGTTTTATGGATGTATGTGTGCACGTGTGATAGCATCCGTGTGTGTTAATTAAGGTTTCGAAGTCCAAAGAGACCACCACTGTATAAACCACTTCCTACGTTGGCCCCTGTATCCAGGGATCACTGTGGGATCGCCACGACAACAGTCCATGATTGCTGTGGCAACCGAGTAGTCATGTGGCCTCTCAGAGCAGGTCTATTTTTGCACGTTGCCACTGGAGACAGATAGTGTCTTAACACACTGAGAACAAGTGCAGGAACACACACGCGCACACACACACACACACACACACACACACACACACACACACACACACACACACACACACAATGCATTCTTATGAATTCAGAATCTCTTCACGTTGAAAGAGTTATCGGCTCTATATCTTCTGAGCTGAGACTGCAGACTTTTTTTTAAACATTATCTGTTGTGTAAAGCCTCTTTCCTGTCTCCACTCCCTCTCTGTCTCTGTGATTTACAACCAAACTTAATCAGCAGTGACATTTTTTCCAGTTCTTGTTGGCTGAAGAACAGTGCAAAACATCAGAGAGTATTTCTGTTCCTTGTATTTTTCTTCCTTGGACAACATACACAGTACAATTGACTCTTTAATGTTGCTGTATATTATCAAGCAACTAAAGTAAGACAATATTATTGCAATGCACATTCCTGCACATACTGTAAGGATGTGTGGTATCAAATTATTGTAGACACTGTATTCATTTTAATTGTTATTTAATTCTATAGAAGTTCCTCAATGGAAGTAGTGCCGTTTACTTGCTCCCTATTGTCGTTCTTTTCTTTGTTAATTGTTGTGAACAGTCGAGGCAACAAAGAAAACTTGTATATTGGAACGTTCTTGGCAGAAAAAACAAAAATAAACTCAAGTTTAGTTAGATGTAATCAGGAAACCATGTATGACAAGAATTCAGATTTGCAGGTGTGGAATATGTGGAGCTTGTTGATTTTATTGTCTTTTATTTTAATACATTATTATTTATATCTTTACAGCTCTGTTTGTATCTTCTTCATGAGTTCTGACTTTGCTTTTATTTCACTATGACGTCCACTGCAGCTTCATGGGTAACAATAGCCTGCTATGTTTTCTCACTGTTCCTAATCCATCTCTCTCTCTCTCTCTCTCTCTCTCTCTCTCTCTCTCTCTCTCTCTCTGTCTGTCTCTCTCTCTCTCTCTCTCTCTCTCTCTCTCTCTCTCTCTCTCTCTCTCTCTCTCTCTCTCTCTCTCTCTCTCTGCAGATTCCTAATGAAGGCTCCTTGGTGCTGGTCATCATCCTCATCGTGCTGCAGGGTATCACCGGCATATCGTTTGGCCTCGTCATCTCGTCCGCAATCGATGACGAGCAGAATGCCAACCAGGCCGCCCTGGGCGTCTTCTACCCCAACCTCATCATCAGTGGTAGGACTTTTTGTTTGTTTGAGTTCATTTAAAACTTGTGGTCAGTTTCACCATTATGTTGTCTATCCTTTGGTATAACCAGCCGCCTAGGCAGCCTGTTCTCTCTGAAAGCTATAATGAAAAAGTGTAAAAAGTAGAGTAGGTGAAGCAATATTTAACCAGGATATCTGAATAACACCTCTTATACGTTTTGCTTCAGAAGACCTTTTTAAAAAAAAAAAAAAATCCTTCTCCAACACATCCTCTTGTACAAAAGTGAAGCCGAAACACCTCCTGTGACAGGTGCTGACATCTTGTGCTGGTGACATCATTTAGAGACAGCGTCTGCGCAAAATTAATTATGGATCAGCTGGTCGAGCAATTTTACTGAACGTTAAACTTAGTAATAGAGCAGAAAAGATCCCTAAGATCAGATCATTCCACATCAAAACAGACATAGTAAGTTCACATTTCCTAACATATCCTGGTAACATATCTTATAAGTCAACATGGAGGAGGCAGAGCTCATGACCTGTACCACATTCAGTCTGTAGGGGGGGCTCCAAATATTTTGGCTTCACTTTTTGGTAGCTGTCATGACGTCTATCTTTCAATACAGTCTATCATTCACACCCATTAACTACACTACAGAAAAGACGGCTCCAGGTAGTCTTAAGTAGCATCATTAAATATAGAATAATGAGCCGGAGTAGAACCTGCACCACCTGGTAGTCATATAACAAACAACATAAATCACAGACTCTCAACATCCCCTCTCACCTGAATAGGGACATCCTCCATCAGGAAAAGGACTCTTGTCTGCCAAAGTGTAAATAAAACCTACTGAAGATATCATTTGACAGCCTCCATCCAGCTGCTGATCCAGCTGCTGAACTCTAATATTAAACCTTAGTGAACACAGCAATGTGCATAAATACATATACACTTGAACACCTTGCATTTTACTCGTTATAGTTTCTTTTTAAGCAGTTTTCTGGTCAAAAGTCTCTTTAATGATTTTAGACATATTTTATTTGAAGCAGTATAACATCATCAGTTCAAAGTTTATTCTTGACCTAAAAATCCAAACATGGAAATTTGATAATCAATTAAAAAGCCATTACAGCTCAACTCTGTGCTGATGATGATTGTGTGATATTACTGAATTCCTTGTGACAGCTAATGAATAGACCTGCCTTCTGTGGTTGATACAAATACAACTCAAGTTCCTGTATTTCAAAAGCTCTTGTAAATGATGTCTTACCCAGCATCCTCTCTGTCCTGTGCTGCAGGTATCATCTGGCCCGTGGAGTGTATCCCGTATCCTCTGCGTTACATTAGCCTCGCTCTCCCTCAGACGTACGCATCAGAAGCTCTTCGCTGTATCATGTACAGAGGTAATGTACATGTACTGTGCATGTTACACAACACTCATCAGTTGCATAATACAAGCCGCTGTAACATGTCTGCTGTGTAGTTAGCGTGCACATGGCTCAGATTGTTATATACAACACATCCTGTGTGCCAGGCAGTTGTCTAAATCATTAATCAGCCTGGATCCCGTGTAGCTCAGCTTCCTGGAATGAAAGGTGTAGGGGTTTCGCTCTGTTTCCCAATCTTTCTCCATCTCCTGACCTCATCGACTCCGAACAATAAACCTGACGACAGCCTGAGCTCCTCCGTGTTACTAGATACACACTTAGCACAGGAAGTCCGAGGAGCTATTTCCTGTTTGAAAACCTTACCACAGAGTGGACTGCAGTGGAAGATGAGACAAGGGCAGATGTCAACAGTGTCACGATGTAATCTGGGAGATTAACTGAAACTTTCTTACAACTGCGTCGAAAGTCACTGATTGGATCCACTTGAGCGCGAGTGTCAAACCCCATATTAAGTATTATTTTCATGTTTTGCTTCTTGCATTCACGACAGCCTGGATCATTTTTTGTCCACATAATAACAACATGTTGTTAGCATTGCTGTTCAGATACTGAAACCAGTATTATCAGGAGTTTCTTCATGTGTAGCTTACACAGCAGTAATAAGTAATGGCTGCCATCAGCCACTAATACTTTAAAGCAAAATAAAATACAGTTTGCTGCGAGCCAAGTGTTTCATTAAATCTGAAGCCAAACAATCAAAAATGATAAAAACACCACATAAAACTGTTAAAAACACAAGTTTCACTTACACTCTTTGTTTGACAATACCATGAGCTGAGCTGCGGCTAGCATTAGTTTAGCTTGTTTCAGCTTAATTTTAGGTTACATAACTCAATTTTGGCCAAGTCCAGGTATCACAACTAGTATCAGGAAGGAGAAAATGCTAACAAAACTAGTTGTTGTTTTTGCTTGGAATGACAGTATTGTTTTCTCATCTGCCTGTTCTAAAGTTACTAGGGTACTTTGAATGTCGGGTACTTATACATTTAGACCAGTAAATGACATAGCAACATTTTTATGCAGTCTTTGTGCAAAAAGACACAACACAGTAGTTCAACAAAATATGCCATATTTAGTTTCCACCAGGATATGGTACGGTTTAACAACACCGGGAGTTGAAACAGAGTGTGACAAGAATTTAACATGCACATGTGGCACCTAAAAGACTGCGCAGTATAATTTATTTGCCAAACCAGCACCAATAACAGACATCATTGATGTGATCCAGTAGGCCAAAAACAAGTTTGCTTCCACACTAACTGATACTAGCATACTTTAATATTTGAATATTATAGACTCACAGTGGATGATTTTATCAGGTATTTGTATATAGATGCTTGTTGTTGGCAGCTGAACAGTTTGTCTTATTTATGCCTTTAATCTATTTTTTATCTTATTTTTTTATTTTTTATCAAAATCTATTTTTACACCGCAGTTGATCTCTCTTATTGTTACATAACACATAAGACACATTATCTGTCATTGAAGGAATACAATGAAAGTATGTTTGGTAGCTAATAAAGACCAACAGCTATAGAAAATAAGATAAAGACAAGGAAACAAACCCAGGCTAACTTTTTGCTTGTTATTTTGCTCTGCTAAGCTAACTTTTGCTTTTAAACTGTATTTCATATTGCCATAGTTCCTGTATGGCTGCATGTGTTTAGACATTATATATAACAATTGCTTAGTCCAAACAGTGAATGTAAACATGACTGTTTCTGACAGGTTGGGGTTTGTCTCGGATGATGGTGTGGCGAGGCTTTGCAGTCACTCTGGGCTGGAACACTTTCTTCCTCATCCTGGCCACGGTTATCATGAAGCTGAGGACGTGACGAACTCACCCCAGGGAGAATTTATCTCAGTGTGGGGACAGAGTCGTCAGGTGAATCCTCCCGGCCGACAACTCACCGGGGCCTCCTGTTTTATTGATGGACCAGGAGCAGCAGAGAGAGAAGGGGGTCTGTGGTTTAATGAACTGATGAGGATGCATCAGTCTCCCTTCTCTAAATAATCAAAATGCACACACACAAACACTTTAGACGGCTGTCTGATCCTGCAACAGTTACTTTGGCCTGTTCAAGTCTGAGTGAAATTCAACAAGCTGCATGTAGAAGTACACAAAGCAGAGTATGAACATGCACGAACATGCACGAATGAGGAGAGTATATAGTGTGTTTGTTTTCAGTCTTTGTGCAGCTTTTTGAAGCTTGTCACTCCTGGGAAAAGCAACCACCAACTCAGGGTCACTTTTTTTGTTGTTGCCCTTGGTCTTAATGCTATATAGAGTGATGTGTGCAAATACTGACCTTAGTTTTTAAACAGATGTTTTCTCCGTACAGTATTTGTTGCCTAGGTAAAGTTTTCATTATATAGAAACTGTGTGTCAATGTGAACTTTAAAAATGTCAGAAGAAGAGTCAGCACAACAAGAAAATGTGATTTTTTTTATGGTTCCTATCCAAGTAGGAAACACTTACTAGAAGAGTGGTTGCATTATTTCGTGGGAACCAAGACAAGGTTTGGAAAAAAACCTGATCTCTTCATTATGTGAAGGAAATTCTCCCCCACAGCAGGAGTATCTTTTCTAGCTGCTTCTTTGTTACATCGTTGTTCAGATTGATGTCCTTCCTGTCTGCTGTGGGACAGGAAGTGGTGACCATGTCTCATCTTGATGCTCAGTTGCTGTTCAGGTTGATGGTGTCCTCCATTGTTTCTGTTTTATGCCTGCTTCTCCTGTGGTGATGGGAGGTATTTTATTGGTACTGTATCATTTTTTTGTTGATGACTCTCCTCTTTGCTGGTCAGACTGGAGACTGTCGGATTATATTCTTTTCACAGGTTAAACGTGTCATGCTATTCAAACTTTCTGCATACAAACAAAACTTGTGATGTTTTTTTACACAAATCTTTCAAACTGCTTATACTTTATACTTTGTGAAGCTTCAACCGACAGTAACACAAAATAAAAGCACACGGCAGCAATGTTGTTTTGGATTTAACATTTCATCATTTAGATGTGCCTTGGGATGTGTGGTTACTGATCTGTGGGAATTGAGTGGACAACTGCAGAAATTAGGAAAAATATAAAAACTCAGAGCCATGTTGTTATCAGTGTAGAATTGGTGGGAAACAAAGAGCTTAGCCTACTTAATTCTCTGTCTTTTTGTCTTAAAAAATCATGCTGCACACATTAAAATAACTGTTAAAGGTCCTTTGACTTTGTGTTGTTTGATATTATTCAATCAGCAACACAAAGACATTGTCATTTTACCCTTAACATAGATGAGTGTTTCAAATGTGGGGTATTGTTTCAGTTATAAATGAGATTGAACATTTTTTTCTTTTATAAAACACACAAGGCAATATGGATTTTGGTAATATGTAATAGAAGTAAACATAAACGTATTTTGGATTATTTATTTTTTTGCCATTAAACTGTAGATGAGAAAATTAGATATCACCCTCGTGCCAACAACATTATAAGAATTACAACTAGCAGCCAGTTAGCTTAGCTTAAATATTTTCCAGTGTTTTTTTTATATTAAGAAAGGAGTTGTAACACATTGATAAGTATGTTTCAGAGGTGCTTGTCGACTAGCTGTTTGCCACTGTTTTCACTCGTCATGCGAAGCTAAGCTAATCAATGCTGGTTTCGTTGTATCAACCCTCTGGTCAAACACAGAAAAAAGTGTTTCCCAACATACTAAGCTTTTTCTTTAAGATTGAACATGTTGACTCATTCCATAACCAAATGTTATGCCAACTTTATTAAAGTTTAAACGTTTACATGAACATGGAAGAATGCCTAATAAATCAAAATATATTTTTTATTAGCAATTATTGAATCCAGTTTGGCTGTAGGACTAAACACATATAGCAGCATGTGCTGTGTTTGGAAGAGGCAGGAATGTTCCTTCTGTCTTTCAGCCATCATTTTACATGTTGAATATGGCATTTATATTAATGTTGTGAAAATTGTATATGTCCATTAAACAGGATTAATAATTAATTCATATGACTAATTGCCTCTTGTTGTTTTCTTTTCTCTGGGATTACATTATGATCTAATGTTAAAGATGTACAGTATGCCGCGTGTGCTGTTACTGGTTGGTTTCCCTGCTTTGTGAATCTTCTGTTGCTCTGCTTTACATTCATCAGTGTTCATGACACACACTTTAGGTGGTGTTGTGCTCTTGTTAGTCTGAAATAGGGGAGAAGTAGCCTCACTTCTTTACAAATACAGCTTTTTAGCATTCAAAACACAAAAACAAATTCCTAATGGACCTGATAGAATTAAACTGTCTATGTTCTCACCTTGGCAGAAAGAAAAAGATCTTGGTAGGATAACGTCTGTGCCTCATTTGACTCCAATTACACAATAAGTTACCTTTCATAAAATAAGTGTAATATACTGCTTGTTTAAAAACACGTACATTATTTGGTAGTGTGGGCAAACCTTTTGGACTTCTTCTGTTAAATTGAGATAGTATTTCTGAAAATTGTGGTTTTTTTGTTCTTAAGTACTCTAAGTCCAAATTTTGGGATAAACACTTAGCTTCCCTCTTCTCCAATTGGAAATCAACTCACAGAAAATACGTATCATCATGTTCAGTGATCGTCCTGGAGCCAAGCTCCTCAAATGTAAATATTTACATGAACTGCAATTATTCAACAGAAGGCGCTTTGTCAAAGAAGCAGATTACATAATTTCTTATTAAACTATTCCATCCCGTATGCTCCTATAATGATCACCAGCAGAGTCTCTTGATGACTCAGGATGCCCTCTATTTCATTCACGTCTGTGGTTTGAAGTTGGCGGCACAGAGGCGATGTCACTTTACTTTATTCATTTTAAAAAATATATTTGAAAGAAGCCTGTTGTGGTGATGTTTTAATCAAAGGAACCTTCAATACACAGTCCTGATGAAGAAGAGTATCTGAAGTTTTTAATAAACGTTTGGGGTGTTTAATTGTAAACAAGTCTAGAATGCCCATTAAGTCAATGCTGCTCTCTTTTAATATTTTATTCTACTGTGGCTTTAGTCATATTAAGGTTACCAGAACTGCACCATTTAGGTGTTAAAGATACATTTTAAGCCAATACCTTTTTTAATTTGGGAAATTACATTTTTTTATATTCTGATAATGAAGTTATAGCCGACAAAGACAGGCCAAATTAAGCTTTCATTCACTTTAACAAGCACAACGTCTACACACTCTGTGGTATAGTCAGTGGCAATATGAATCATCAGAATCAGAAATACTTTATTTATTCCCGGGGGGGATTTGGCCGTTACAGTTCCTTTCATACACAATGTAACAGTAAGAAATAAAGAAATATTTAAAATGCACCTTTAATATTGGTTTGCAGCATGGAAATACAAAGACCGAGGAGAAGAAGAAGTGCATGATGCTGACATGCTCACGATATCACACTCTGTACTCTGGATGACTTTCAGCAGTTGAGAGAGACAAACGTTGTCAGAGTAAATGTTATTTTTTCCTATGATCCCAAAAACAAAGGACTATTATTTAACTATATACAAGTCCAAGTCCAACCTTATTTATATCCATCAGAAGAAGGTTATCAGATTTGGTATCAGCTGAAATAATGATTTATAGTGCACCCTTATCTAATTAAAACTGGAATATTGAAGTTCATGTAAACACGTTATAAAGTTTGTGTTAGTTTCCAGGAATTCCAAATGATCTCCGCTGTCTCTCCACAATAGGCATGTAGAGTGTTTACATTGCTTTGTTGGGACACGTGTTCACTCTGATAGCAGACCTGCTTTGATTAACTTGTATTCATTAAGTCTGAAATATAAAAATAAACCTTGTTGAGAAATCCTCCTTTTTGTCTCGTGCTGCATTTCAGAGCCGTGCCAGATTTTACTCAACACCAAAAGCACGTTAAAAGACCCAACAATATCTGTGGTTACAAAAACACCGGCAGGCCAACAATGACAGATTTATTTGATGACATCATGTTCAGTTGCATCATTATGTTGCTTGTAACCATGGTGATGATGATGACCTTGCTGCCTTCGGTTAAAATAAATCCTTGATCCTGAATGACTGGTTGAATTTATGTGTGTGTGTGTGTGTGCATGCGTGCGTGTGTGCAATGTTCAGATGTTCCTTCATTCTGAGCACATTGAGGACTTATTATCCCTGTTGTCTAGTATTGATGGCTGAAATGCTTTTTGGTACAGTGAAAAGCTCTCTCTTATTCTTTTAGTATATGAACTTTTAACTTTTGGTTTGTAATATCAAATTATGTTTTGCTGAAGTTGAATAGTATATAATCAAAAAAAAAACTTTTTTGTCATGAAATGCAGCTGATAGCTAGTACAAGCACAGAGACTGTTTCATTTTCATTCAATCATCATGGGCTCAGTGGTAGAGTCATCTCTCAACCAGAAGGTCGGGGGTTCAATCCCTGCAGACACTTGTTGATGTGTCCTTGGGCAAGACACTTAACCCCAAGTTGCTCCCGCTGCTTCGTTAGCGGCGGTTGAATGTGTTTGATTGACATTAGATAATATGGACACTTTACATGGCACACTGTACCATCATTGTGTGAATGAGAAGATGTGAACGGCTTTGTAAAAAGCGCTTTGAGTAGTCAGAAAACTGTTGCTATACAGAGTCCATTTACCTCTTTAGATTTGATATTGATTTCCAACATACAAGTGATGCTCCGGTGTATTAGTTTCAAATGTACATATGTGTGTCCTTAAGCACATGTGGGTTCATTTACGGTGGTGAAAACCCACAAGAAATGTTCTTTTGTGTGTATAAAACATTGTTAAAAGTCTTTCCTACAAATAAGGGCATACAACACCTCATATTGCTAGCATGGGAAAAGATATCAGTCTTACAGACAGGCTGCTATTTGAATTCTCCTTTAGTTCGCTGTAAAATGAGAGTCTGGTTGTCTATCCACAGCCCATTATGACAGTGTTTGGTGAGCTTAGTGAGGACACCCTGCCTAATTACAGTTAGTGACCCTGTAATTACATGCAATGACACCCAAAGTCTCGTAGGACGACACCATATGTTTCAGCTTTATGCAACTGAGTAACAATACATGTGACAGGATACCACGTGATAGTGAGTACAAAATGCCCCATTAAAATGTAATTATTGGAGAAAAAGGGCACGATGATTATTCAAACATGGAAGAGAAGCATTCTGGGTAATTGGTGAAACGGGTCCAGATGCGGGGATGATTCACAATTTTTAATTAAAGGAAAAATTCCAGTCACATTAAGAGCCATCTATCCACATGTGGTTTACATTTCCTCTCATCATTTTGCAACACGTCATATGATTATTTACAAAATGTTCCATAAGTTATTGTTCTTGAGAGCTGGCTGTAGTTTACTTAAACATGAAATTAGACCTGGTTTTAAATTATCTGCTGTCAGCTCACAAAGGGGCATGAAGCCAGAAGGGATCTGTTTACAGTAGAGATGTTTATGTGGCAATAAAAGTTATGATGTTCACTATGTGGGGGATGATCTCATCCTTTTAATTGGGACACGTTCAACAAACCCTGACCAATCTGACCAAATGGAATCTTTTACATTTATTGTAATGAATTACTTCCAAATTTAAACGTCTTTTTAATATTATATTTTCAGCCAATGACTCCTTCCTCTGTTGAGAGTTTAAATTTCTACCTGCAAATGACATTAGGGGAAAAAAGAAAAAAGAAAATATAAGATAATATTGACATTATAGGTTCAAGGCGGATATTGAGGAGATGAGTAACAGTCAGGGAAAGTTTAATAATCAGTCTCTAGATGTATATTTTAAAACGTTTAAGAAGTTTAATTTAATGTTTGGAAAAGTGCTTAGTTGTAAAGACACCTGGTTCCCAAAAGCTGAGACGGAAAGACATCTAGCCAGTTGTCTGCCTCTTGTCTTGGCATGTTTATCATTGCTCACATTGTAGCCTGCATTTGTGTGTGTGTAATGATGCATGCAGGCAGGTGCTGCTAATGTGAAAGATTTAGAAATGCTGTTTCCATGTTTGGAGTCTCCTTCTGTTTGGTTAACTACAAAACATCTGGAGAATGTCTTTGTACAGTAAACTGAACCATATGGATTGCTGTTATAATATTTGGCGTTTCAGCAGGAAAATAAAGCCAGTCACACAGCTCATCCATTCACGATATGAGCATTTGGCTTATGTGTGTTAATCAGATACAGACATGCACACACAGAACAATACAAAAGTCTGTCAGTTAGAAATGTGCTCAGTCTTGAAAAGCAAACACACACACACGCACGCACGCACACACACACACACACACACACACGCACGCACGCACGCACACACACACACACACACACACACACACACACACACACACACACACACACACACACTTGATGAGCCTGCTTCATGATATGCTAAACATTCTGTAAACATTATCCAGTGCCTGGTTACTGTCACCATGGCATCATGACAACAGCACTCGGCCCAGCCCCCAAACACGGGACAGTAGTGTTACTTAATATTTGGCCTCATGTGAGCACAGCATGTTTCTAACACATAATCCTGTCACAGCAGTGAAGACTTCTCTGTGCAGCCCCACTGACTCCGAACGCAGCCCAGCTGTTGCTATGTTTTGGTCTTATCGCACAACAACAACAAAGTCTAAATGTTAGCTGGGAACAGTCTGCCCTCAGTGCAATCCCACAGACTTCGTCTATGTCAGCATCTCATGGGACAGGATCAGATGCTTTGTTAAAAGTAAGGGTGCTTAGATCTTATTAAGAAATATATATAATGTTGAGTAGTTCAAAAACAGATCTGTTTGTGTGGCTGAAAGTGTCATCACTTTTTTAGATTATTTTATGCCTTTATTTTAGAGGTGGACAGTGGATAGAGTAGGGAAATAGGATGAGAGAGTGGGGGTTAACATGGGGTTCTGAGAGTGTGGAACCTGAACTGCTTACTTCGAAGACTACAGTCTCTGTACATGACATGTGTGACACAACGCAAGGTTATCCGGTTCCACAGAAAGTGTCTTCACTTTGATACCAAAAATAAGAAAAGATGAGCTATTTTTATTTATATTTTTAATATAGCATCAATTTAGTTCTTGAAAACTCTTTTTTTTTCTTGGATGGATGTGGTTTTAGTTAATAAACGGTCTCATAATTCTTAGGTCATAGTTCAATCTCCGTGTAAACATTCAGTAGAAGAGCAGCATACTTGACTGCAATTTTGACATCGGTGCTTAATTGTTTCCCTAAAAAAACTTACTCTGATTTACTATTGTACTGTACAGTATTTTGGGGAAGAAATTGCTGCAAAGACACATCAGAATCCAAACCCTAATTTTATCCTCTGCAAGCAGAACCAACTCGGTACTCTTGGGAAACTGGGGAAAACGTTATACACATGTGATCCCCTGATGAGCAAAGTATTTGCAAAGCTTCTTGCTTGAACAAACCAGTGGGTAATTTTAAATGCATGCATTGTCCTCACTGTGATAATGTTGCACAAACTGAAGGTTTGGGTGTTCATACAACTGTAAAACCTACAAACATCAAGATGTAATTGATTGTAACACCACTTTTATCATATATTGTTTGTCTTGTCCATGTAAAGAGGGTTTTTTTCTACAAAGGACGTACAAAAGATGACTAAGGGATCTGAGCACAAGTATGCAATCCGAAACATGAATCAGGATTACCCCATGGCTAGACACTTTAGTGAATCTCACAATGCCAATGTCTTTGTTATTGCACATAGAGGGCATTGAACACATCAAGCCTTTGGTCAGAGGTGGGGACAGAACCCAGAGACTTAATCATCATGCCTTCAGTGGGTGACTTCCTGCTTCTTACAGACCAAAGGGAATTGTATTGTTGTGTTTTGGGTTTGTTTATTGTATTGTTGACATACTGTATGTATTTATTTTCCTGATTTTTGGTTTAATTCTGTGTTAATTATGTGCTGGTTGCTGTTCGTCTTACTTCACCTGTCTTGTATTTCTCTGGTTCATGTGACTGTTTCTCATTGGCTGTAGTTGATATATGGATGAGGCCACACTATATTTGTTGATTGGTAAGCCTTATTTAAGACTTTCACCAGTCTTCACTTTCTTAAATTCATGCGACTGCCCACTATCGGCTGTAGTTGACAGGTTTAGCCACACCACAGATGTTTGTTTGTCAGCCCTGATGAAGACCTCTGTGGAAACATGTCGGCTTTTTAAATGATTTAGTCATAATAATAAAGGCCTTTTAAGTATTTCCTTCCTCATTTTTTTTTCTTGCTTAGAGTGCCTGCTTTCCTCCCCTTTTGTGTATACTGTTTTTCTCTTTTGCCAAGTTGTACCTTCACTAATGGCTTGCCTTTTAGATACTCACAAATGTGCACACGGAAATTATTTGAGTCTAAGTTGTCCATGACTTTTTTCAGTACTATATTTATTCTGCTTTCAAAAAAGTTCTCCTAAGAAATTCTATACATTTTGAATTATTGTTAAACTTACAACAGATGATTTATTTTATAACTAAAAATAACATGCGTTTGCAAGCAGGCACAGATTAGCACTGTGCAACCACAAGTACCTGAGGGTTGTAATCAGGCCACCTTGTGTGTTTGACTGTTTGTGTGTGTGTGTGTGTGTGTGTGTGTGTGTGTGTGTGTGTGTGTGTGTGTGTGTGTGTGTGTGTGTGTGTGTGTCTACAATTTTCATTATTTGCCGACAATTCACACAGACATGCAGCCCAATTGGCTCTTGGAAAGAGAAGCACTTGTCAAAACATCCATCAGGAGTAAAAGTGAGCTGGCTGCAGCTCCTCCACCCACAGAAGAATCAAAGGAAGGTGTGTCAGCAGGAAAGGTGTTGGCACTGAAGCCATAGCAACATAAACAGGAGGTTTCAACACAGATTAAAATGTGTGCAAAGATTAAGATGTGTGCATGGCTAGCACCTGTGTGTGTGTGTGTGTGTGTGTGTGTGTGTGTGTGTGTGTGTGTGTGTGTGTGTGTGTGTGTGTGTGTGTGTGTGTGTGTGTGTGTGTGTGTGTGTGTGTGTGTGTGTGTGTGCCTGCGCCGACGCGAGTGGCCGCATATCCAGTAGCTCCGTCCCTGTCGTATTTGTTTTTAGTTTTTTTAGTATTTTATTGGTTGTTTTATGCCGACTTTAACTTTGTAGTACACTTTACGGTGTAGAACTTTGTATATCCTATGGATACGTTTTCTCCTTTTCGGGAATATAGCAGTGGAAAACTTGTTTATTCAAGGGAGAAGCTGCTCTCACTCCGAACAACGGGACAAGCCGGCATCGTTCACCCCATACCGGAGGAGCTGAGGCGGAGGTACAGAGGCTGCAGAGCCGGAGCCAAGGTGAAGGCTAGGCTAGCGGCTAAGCGCTGGAAATACAAGCCCTCTGTTCCGGCGATAGTTATGGGGAACGTGAACTGTTTAACCAACAAGACAGATGAGCTGGCTGCCCTTGTGAGGAATGACCGGACATTTAGAGAGTGCAGTTTAATGTGCTTCACAGAAACCTGGCTGACCCAAAACACCCCGGACGCTAACGTGGATCTACCGGGCTTCACAACAGTGAGAGCGGACCGAGACACCAAACGCAGTGGCAAACGGAAAGGAGGAGGGCTGGCGCTGTTTATTAACACCAGATGGTGCCACCAGGGACATGTTACTGTGAAGGAGGCAACGTGCAGCAGGGATATCGAGCTGCTAGCGGTAGGTCTCCGACCATACTACATGCCCAGAGAATTCTCCCACGCCATTGTTGTTTGTTGCTACGTCCCTCCGCGGGCGCACGCTGACACCGCGTGTGACGTCATCCACTCCACGATCGCAAGACTACAA
Source organism: Tautogolabrus adspersus (assembly GCA_020745685.1). NCBI lineage: Eukaryota > Metazoa > Chordata > Actinopteri > Labriformes > Labridae > Tautogolabrus > Tautogolabrus adspersus. The sequence continues at coordinate 17,077,978 of CM036541.1, read as the reverse complement.
ACACAGCACCCTGAAGCATTCATAGCCATCTCTGGGGACTTTAATCATGTTACATTGGACTCAACACTACCGGACTTTCACCAGTTTGTAAGCTGTCCTACCAGGAAGAACAGGACAATAGACCTCCTGTATGTAAATGTGAAGGACGCTTACACTGCCACCCCCCTACCACCTCTGGGGAAGTCTGACCACAACCTGGTCCTTCTGAAACCACAGTACAAGCCACAGATTCAAAGGCAACCAGTAACCACACGCACCTTCAGGAAGTGGTCTCCTGAGGCAGAAGAGGCACTCAGAGACTGCTTTGAGACCACTGACTGGAGTGCCTTGCAGGAGCCACACGGTGAGGATATTGAGGGGGTCACACACTGCACTACTGACTACATGAACTTCTGTATGGATGTTGTGGTCCCCACAAAAACTGTACGCTGCTTCCCGAACAACAAGCCCTGGATTACCAGTGAAGTCAAGGACATCCTCAACAGGAAGAAGAGGGCATTCAAGGAGGGAGACCAGGCAGAGCTGAAGCGCGTGCAGGGGGAACTCAAGGTCCGACTCAGAGAGGCAAAGGAGGAGTACAGAAGGAAGGTGGAGCAGAAGCTGCAGAACAACAACATGAGGGAGGTCTGGGAGGGCATGAAAACCATCACAGGCTGCAAGAAGAAAAACAACAACACAGAAGATGGGGACACTGTGAGAGCCAACCAGCTCAACCTGTTTTTTAACAGGTTTGACTGCCCAGCCGTTGCAGCAGGTAACTGCCCACTCAGCACCCCTCCTCACTCCCCCACCCTGACCTTCATCCCCCCCAATAACAACAACAACGGTAACTGCCCACTCAGCACCCCTCCTCACTCCCCCACCCTGACCTTCATCCCCCCCAATAACAACAACAACGGTAACTGCCCACTCAGCACCCCTCCTCACACCCCCACCCTGACCTACATTCCCCCCAACAACAACAACAACGGTAACTGCCCACTCAGCACCTCTCTTCACACCCCCACCCTGACCTACATCCCCCCCAACAACAACAACAACAGTAACTGCCCACTCAGCACCTCTCCTCACACCCCCACCCTGACCTTCATCCCCCCCAACAACAACAACAACACCCCCACTGCCACCAGGACAAATACAACACCACCCCCCTCCATCTCCACGGACAATTCAACCCCCCTCCCCTCCACCATCACCAGGGATCAGGTGAGCATAGAGCTGAGAAGACTCCGTCCCAGGAAGGCAGCGGGCCCGGACAGGGTGTGTCCTAGGATGCTTAAGGCCTGTGCTGCTGAGTTGGGGGAGCCGCTTCAGCATGTCTTCAACTTGAGCCTGCGGCTTGGGAAGGTCCCTGTGCTCTGGAAGACCTCGTGCCTCACCCCGGTCCCTAAGAAGAAAAACCCCAGTGAACCAGGCGACTTCAGGCCAATTGCACTGACATCCCACGTCATGAAGACCTTTGAACGGCTGCTGCTCCATCACCTCAGACCCCAGGTCCACCACGCGCAGGATCCACTGCAGTTTGCGTACCAGGCGAAGGTGGGCGTGGACGATGCCATCCTCTATCTGCTACACAGGGCGTACTCTCATCTGGACAAGGGGAGCAGCGCGATGAGAATCATGTTCTTTGATTTCTCAAGCGCCTTTGACACCATCCACCCCCTCCTACTGAGAGACAAGCTGACTGAGATGAGGGTGGACTCGTACCTGGTGAGATGGATCACTGACTACCTCACAGAGAGACCACAGTACGTCAGACTGAAGAACTGCACATCTGACACTGTGGTCAGCAGCACCGGAGCACCACAGGGGACTGTGCTCTCTCCTGTCTTGTTCACCCTGTATACCTCTGACTTCCAGTATAACTCCGAGCTCTGCCACATGCAGAAATACTCAGATGACACTGCGATAGTTGGTTGTGTCAGGGATGGACAGGAGGAGGAGTACAGGAGCCTGATTGAGGACTTTGTGACGTGGTGCAGTTCGAACCATCTGCAGCTGAACACCTCCAAGACCAAGGAGATGGTGGTGGACTTCAGAAGGAACAAGCCACATCTGCAACCTGTTTCCATCGGGGGGGTCGACGTGGAGGTGGTCAGGACCTACAGATATCTGGGGCTGCAGTTGGATGACAAACTGGACTGGTCACCAAACATGGACACTACCTGCAGGAAGGGACAGAGCCGTCTGTACTTCCTGAGAAGGCTGGGGTCCTTCAACATCTGCAAAAAGCTGCTGCAGATGTTTTACCAGTCTGTGGTGGCCAGTGTCCTCTTCTACGCTGTGGTGTGCTGGGGAGGAAGCAGCAAGAAGAGAGATGCAGCACGGCTGGACAGACTGGTGAGGAAGGCTGGCTCTGTGGTGGGTACACAGCTGGACTCTCTGGTGACGGTGGCAGAGAGAAGGTCTTTGGACAAAATGCTCTCCATCATGGACAACACCCACCACCCTCTGCACAGCACCTTCACCAGGCAGAGGAGCATGTTCAGTGGCAGACTGCTGTCACAAGCGTGCTCCACGGACAGACTTAAGAACTCTTTTGTCCCCCTGGCCATAAGACTGTATAACATCTCACTGTCACGGCAGGGATAAAGCACTCAGTGACTCCTGGACTCATTCTTCATCTGTACTGCTGTCCTAAGAGTCAGCCTCTAGTGGGACACTTTAATGCTGACAATCACTTTAATGTTTGCACTGACTGTTTAATGACTGTTTAATGTCTGCTTTCACATATTTTTGCTTTTCACATTTGACCATCACTTTATTTATTTATTTTTTTGCACCTTAAATGTCTGCACTGACTGTTTTTCACACTCCTTGCACTACCTCCATCTTAAACACTACTGTAACACATACCCTCAGAAGGTCAACACTCTCCATCTCTTATGTACAGGTCTAACTACAGATGCTTTTCACTGTTTATAGGTTTCTTTTAAATTGCACATATATTTCTATTCCTGCACAGGTTTGTACATTTCATTATATAAGTTGTATAGGTCTATTTTTAATTGCACAGGTTTAATTTTATAGGGGCTCCTTAAATCTTTGTTGTCGGGTTAATATATGTATGGGAGGGGGGACAGCGGGTGTTTATGGTAACAATTGCTATGTGTCTTACATGTTTGTATACTGCTACTGGATGCCTTGAATTTCCCTCGGGATCAATAAAGTATCTATCTATCTATCTATCTATCTAGAAGCACAGGCACACTTGGTTTCTTACTGTATGCTTCTTAAGGCTGAATATCCTTTCAGTGTCTGGAGCTCATCTTAAACACTTTGACTTAAAACACCCACTTCTCACCTCTGGCATTCAGTGTAGCAGCAGGCGTGTGTTTTATTAGCACACTCAAGTGTGTGTTTTACAGCATCTCAGCAGTATAAAAATAAGACTGTGAACTTACATGTGTATACATGAGTGAGTCTGTCTATAATTATCATAAGAGAAGTTAAATCTGTTCTTGGCCGTCCCTGATTTTTCCACTTATTCTCACTTCTCGCGCTGAATTAGTTGTCGCCCACTCACAAGTGTACACACACACCCACACTCTCTCTCTCTCTCTCTCTCTCTCTCTCTCTCTCTCTCTCTCTCTTTCTCTCTCTCACTCGCTCTTTCTCTCTCTAACAAACCAGTGTTTCCAATTGAATTGACTTTCCAGGAATCATAGAAGCTGGAACTGAATTACGATGATGCTGTTCCCTCAACATCTGGAATGGATTCACAGATCAAATGAAATGTCTTTCAAAGACTTTTTCTTTAAGGTGTTTTTTCCTGTTCCAAAAGCTGTAAAACGCTCTGTGATGGTTTGAGCTAATTTTCAAAGAAATATGCACTTTTAACATTATTCTGAGGTTCTGTCACCTTTTTGCTCTTTGAGTGTAAAGTTTGATTGTATGTTTATCACCTTTTTTTATTTTTCTAATTATCAAGAACATCAATATTGAGCGACATCTATGTACATTGATAAACGATATCCAATACTGTACATCACTTTTTATTTTTTATTTTTGTCTACTTCTAAGCTGCATATATATTATAAATGTTATATTGCATCTCTTTATGTAACCTGTCTGTGTTTAAGGGCCACTGAAATGGCTTCTCCTGTGGAGATGAATCTAATCCAACTATATTTGGTCTGAGACAACAACCTTGGAATAGAATAAATCCAGAGTATTTACATTTAAGAATGAAAAGCAAATATTTATAGAGTCACATAATCACATGAAAATAATAATTTAAGGGAAAAGGATCTATGTTTAAAAAAAAATGGAACAAATTCTACTGGAGAGACACTTAGAGTTGGACAGACAGGGAACTTTTCTTTTAACAGAATAAAAAAAAAAGGAATGAACCATGTTTCTGCCAGGTGCTGTCATTTTAAAAATAAAAAGTGGATGTTGTTGTTCTTCTAATATAAATAAGGGCTTTAAGTGGGGCGGAAGTAGCTCAGTCTGCAGGGACTTGGGTTGGGAACCTGAGGGTCGTCAGCTCAAGTCCCGGTGCAGACCAAGTCTGGAAATTGGTCTGGAAGCTGAAGAAGTCTCAAATCATTTCACGTCAATGTGTGATTGTTTTTTATAAACACAAATTTTGAATATTCTTAATTGTTGCAAATGTTTTAAATTGTTTGTTTTTGTATCTCGACATCATTGTAAATGAGAGAAACCTCAATGATTTCGAGGCTTAAATAAAGGTCGATGATGATGAAGTGCCAGTCCACCGCCTGAGCACTGCCAATGTGCCCTTGAGCAAGGCACCAACCCCCCCACCAGCTCAGGAGCGCCCGCTGTGGGCAGCCCCCATACCCTGACATCTCTCCATTAGTGCCTGTCCATAGGATCCTGCTTGTGCATGTGTGTGTTTTTTCAGCGTACGTTGGTGTAGCATGTTCAATAACAGAGTGTAAAACTGAATTTCCCCTCACGGGATTAATTAAGTATATCTTCTTCTTCTTTATTGATTTACTTTCTCTGTTCCACTTGTGCAACAAACAAGTACAGTAGAGGAATACCCTGTAACATGGATATAAGGAGCTTTAATCTGACACATTCAGAGAGTTCAACTTGAAGCAAAGGAGCTGCTGAAGGTTGTGTTCAAGTTGAACTCAACAATTTAAAATGATAAAGGTTAGCTAGAGATTAATAGTCTACACTCATGATCCTTTATCTGTTAGATATATTTTTCTCAAATATCTTAACCTGGCAGCTGCTTAAATATCTTTGCAAATCAGAAGTTAGATTAAATTAAAAATGCACAATAAGATTTAAATATTGAATTGTACAGTAGAAGCGGTGCATAATCCTGACAGTAGGCCTACATCATAACACTCTGAAAAGGAACAAGTGAATATTTTTACTTTACTGTTGATCGGCTACTTCTTTGCTATTTTTTTAGAATATAATTTTGTCAGGCTTCTCCTACATCACTTTAATTTGCAAAAAAGTTCTAATGTTCCCCATTGTTTTTATTGATTTTTTCTGATGTCAAATTGCTAGTTAGGTAACTTACTATGGATTAGTATTATTTATATATTTAAAAAGATTGTCTAATGCATTAAATTAAACAACTAATTCTATTACTGATTGTTACACAAATAATGCAAATGGTTGGACAGAACTTCTGACATTGAATATGAGTAGTATTAGTGAAATGCTAAATATCCATTACAAGTAATATTCCTGTATGCTAATTCTTTCTTAAATTGGTTAAATAAAACCAGTAATTGAATCTTCGGTGTTTACTGTCAGAAATCAAAAATGTTACAAACCAGATTACGTTCAATGTGGAGAAATATGTCTATCTTTATAAGCTTCGTTCCACGTAAAACAACAAGTCCCAGAATCCTTTGCGGTGACGTCGGTCTCCTCCTACACACGCACGCTCACAGCCACAGAACGGGCAGAACAGATCGGCTCTGTGTTTACGTTGAGATGCTTACAACAAAGGACAGCGCACCGCGGAGAGCCTGTCATTTATAAGACAACACTGCATATCTAGTGCTACGGTTAACATTTGTAACTCCCGACTTCAGTAAGAGGAGGACACATATCCTTATTTGATTTTTTTTTTTTTAACGTGGAGTGGGTCTTGCTTTTCTCTTTCAGTATCCAGCCCTGAAGGGAGAAATTAAGACGAAATTTCCTTTTTTTTAAGCCGGTGGAGCGTAAGCTAGCTTGCTAGCCTCAGCAAGTTGGGAAGCCAGGCACCAGCTGGTGGAGAAGCTAGCAGCTCTGTCAGCCACACCGAAGACAACAAAAGGACTTCATCATTCATATCGCAGTGAGTACACGTTTACAAGCCACCTGACTTTGCTTCATAACGTTAATAACGTTATAATGGTTAACAGTGCGAAGGCTAATTTAGCGCTAGCAGGCGTGTATTGTTTTTAATTGTCACCTGCTTTGTCCTGAAATCGGCTCTGCGCCCATGGACATGTTTATTATATAATATATTAGAAAATATACATTTCCTCGTTCAGCAATGTCAATGCACATAGTAGGTAAGTCATCACAGGGCTGTTATTGTTTATGCTGCAGCAGCAAAGTCTTTATCAAGTTGCCTGCACAGACTCATGCACCTGTTTTGACTCTGTCTCTTTATCTCTGCGGAAATCAGAGGCTCCGTAAAGATAAAGCTTGTGCTGGGTGGTGAGTGACTGTGCTTGTGTGTGTTTGTGTGTATGGAGCCTTTAGAGATGCAGGTATTAGTTTACATCACTTCTAGTCTGCATGCTGACCTGTCACAAGGGGGGGTCGAGTGAGAAAGGGAACATTGCCTGATAAGGAATTACGCAAATGCACGGACTCGAGCCATTACTGAAGCTTGATTGCCAGTTAATGACTTCCCTCCCCTCCCTCCTTTCTCTATCTCCCATCTCATCTTCTATGGTGTCACTCACCCCCTTCCTCCCCCTCTCATTCTTTTTCTCTCCCAACCGCCTTACGGTCTTTCTTTATCTCCTTATTTCACTTTTCTATGGTAGCATAAATACATTTTGTGTCTGATAGAGATCTCACGGACTTCCCTATTGCATGTTCAAAATGCCACATAAAAGACAGACATGCATGAAGTCCATCTGCTCAGAAAGTGGTGACCCAGGCCTTATTTCCATTGTTTGCTTGTCACATAGTGATGGTTAATCAGTAAGCTTTATTTTTTTAAGGCTGGTCAATTGTGGAGGTTCCTTTTAATTTCCTTTATTTCAAAAAGCAAGAAAACAACTTTTTAACAGTTTTTCCTTTACTTTTTTGTGTGCTAATTGAGATTTAAAGGCAGGAGAAAAAACATAAACTAGGTGTGGTTGAAGGGAACTATTATGTAAGTGTTTGAGTAGTTTGAAAAGGTTCCAAAAGAGCTACGGACTGAGTGCAGGAAACACGCAGCAGAAGCCCTGTGCATTTTGAAACACTTTGTCGAAACTCTTTGTCTGATATTTACAAACCTGCAAACAAAACTACTAAAGCGACGAATCGCTGCAGTCCAAATTAAAGTCTTTTACAGTGAGCTAAATTTGTTATAGCCATATACAAGAGTCAAGTTGCAACACTTATACCTGCTAAAACAGTACTGCCCTCTTATTAGGAAGGCTGAAAAATCTTTTTTTGCAGACTATTTAAAGTCTGCATTCTCACAGTCCTATAAATGGTGATAACTTCTAGTACCAAGTGCTTAGGACACAGTCTTTGCCGTGTAACTGAGGAGAGTGTAAGGGCTGCATGTACAAGTTTGTGTTTGCACATTTGCATTGAGTGTGTTTCCTGCAGGACTGTGTGTGTTGGTGTGTGTATGTGTTCTCCAGCACTGTTTGGAGTGTCAGTTTCAGGGAGGAAACCAGAGCTGATGGTGTCAGACGGGAGCGCAGAGAGAGCTCTGATGTCTTAATGGAGGCTCAGTGCTGCCTGTATCCGTAGTAACCCAGTCTGTAGGGACACAGAGAGGCCTCGCAGTCTCGACCTTGGCTGGAAGCTTTATCACTGCTGTCCAGGAATAAAAAAACTCATAACCAATGTTTCACTGATTGTTAATGATGTTTCGTTTCAATGGAAAGATTTTTCTGGCAAGTAAGAAAAAATGTACTAAAGAAATATGTAACAGAATTAAAAATGGTCTCCTATAAGTCCAAAATATATACTAAGTACTTTTCAATCATTGCATTACCTAAACCAGAAGGTGGTCAGCACGGCCTCTGTTTGGAGAAGTTTTCAGAGTACAGACACAGGAGCTATGATTTGTAATCCTGTAGACAGGGTTCAGACCAAATTCGTAGCCTCCTTAAAAAGTCTCGATTCTCAAGATCAGTATTTAGTTTAAGTGAATGCTATTTCTTGAACTAACTTTGACTGTTTCACCTTGCAGTCAGACAGTTTCCTTACCATTAGAACCTCGTTGTTTCAACTACACAATATACATATTGCTTAGTACGCTGCACACTGTGTCAATAAGCTTTCAGGTCAGGAGGTTAAAAGCATAGTTTAAATAACAAGAAAATACAAATGAGTGGTAATGACAGCATCTATGAAATGTTCAGAAAGAGGAAAATATTTTTACATTTTTCAGATGATACCACTGAGAGTGAAAAACTTCCCCAAACAAAAGCTTTTCGGGATGGTTTTCTACAGTTGTGCTCTTCATCATGTGTCCATCTACATAATCTTTTCAGAAAAAAAACATGCATTACTTCTTCTTGCTGCAGCTGTCCAATGCAACGATAACTCAAAGGAACACAGTGAAATAAATCTGATGGCAAAGACAAATCTTTCTGAACCGCATAGAAGAACACAAACATGCACTATCTCTAAAAATCTTGAAAGTTAAGTTTGGTTTCAGCTCTCAAAAGCATCTTCTGACTGAATCAACTCATGTATGGCGTAAAACAATGCACGGCGTGCCTATACGAAGAAGGATGGGACTGCAGACTCTGTACACAGCTGTGCATAGCTGAGCTTTTCCAGCCGGCATTTTCAAACAGGGGTTGGGCTGTTCCGCCCACTGGATAATATCCTGAATATTGGTAAGATCCTCATACCCCATCACTTGGAAATAGTTAACACTTTGCTGGAATGGTTGCAAATTTTAATATGCACAGGCCTGTGAAGATCTTTATGATTTCCTTCCAGGAGAATTGCATAACTATCAAGAGACAGTGACCGCAACAACAAAAAATCTAATAATAAACCCTTGAGTTTGTCAGTGTTAGGCTGTGTAGACTGAACTAAGTGTTTAAGTAGATAGTTTACAGCTTAAGCAATGTTGTGAGCAGTTGGTGGTTAATACCTTAACATTGTGTGTGTGTGTGTGTGTGTGTGTGTGTGTGTGTGTGTGTGTGTGTGTGTGTGTGTGTGTGTGTGTGTGTGTGTGTGTTTAAGATTCAAACCAAAAAATCAACATCATCCCAAGTGGCAGTATGTGTTTGCACTTCTTTCATTTTTTAAGATTTTTTTTTTGGGCAGGACAGTGAATAGAGTTAGAAATTTGGGAGAGAAAGTGAGGAATGACCTGCTGTAAAGGAGCCCCGGGTCGGCTTTGAACCCAGGCCACCTGCTTCTAGGACTACAGCCTCTACACGGGGTGCGCAAACCAACCACTAGGCCAGAGGCGCCCTGTGTTTGCACTTTCTCTACGCCTCGTTGATAGCATAGTTTTCATGTGAGAATACTTTTGTTTTGGGGAGGTTTTCACATTTCTATTTATGCTTGCACATGCTTGTGGTGGTTCACTTCATCAGGAGGGGTCTCTCATCTCAGCAGGGATCCATGATGGTAGAATTATTCAGCACAGCTCTGCAGCATCTTCCCCCCCCCTGCTGTGTGTGAGGAGCTTGGTACTACCCTCCCGGTCTGGCTAACTTTCTGCTGGGCTGGTAAACAGACTGAAGTTTGTGAGGGGAGATTATGTCTGTCATGGAAAGTGGGTCAGACAGTGGGCACGTTTTTATGGCCTTGTTTCTGTACGGTAGGGAAGGAAAGAGTAGAAGGGGGAAACATTAAACCAGCAGCGTTTTTCCATAGTGTTGCCTGAGGCAGCATGTGCTCGGTTTTTCTCCTACTCTCCCTCTTGTCAGAATCATTATCAATCAGTTTCCCATGCCCCTGCTAACAACATTCTGCACGTGCGTGCGTGTGTGTATTGGTGCTTAAATGCTTAAAATCTGATTGATCTTTTTCATTTTTTCATATTTTATGAATGAATGAATAATATATTTGAATCTGATTTTTTTTACCTTGCTGCTTAAGCCGAACTCACAGCCATATTTGTCGAGGTATATCTTTACATTGCTAAGGGCTGCAGGATAAACAACCACAATGTACAGGTATTACAATTATAATGCAATAGTGGGCATATTGATTTTTGTATCACATTTTTTATATTGTAAAGACAATTACAATCATGATCATGTGACATGATTAACACCTTTTCTTACATCTGAAGAACATCCTTTTTTTTTAGACTAGTACAGCAATTTATCTAAAAAGTTGTACCTTTTGCGATTTTTTAAATGTTTATTTTGGGGCTTTTTTCTCACGCCTTTATTTCAGAGATAGGACAGTAGATAGTCCGAAATCAGGGAGAGAGAGAGAGAGACAGAGAGACAGAGTGGGGAATGATATGTGGGGAAGTAGTAGCCAAAAGTCGGATTGAAACCCTAGCCGCTGTACATGGGGCATCATACTAACCACTAGGCTACTGGCGCCCCAGCACCTTTTGCAGCTTGAATTGCAGATTGCTGGTTTTCCCCCTGTTCATACCTTTCATACAGTTACACTGACTTAAATTGATCCTAAGTTCTGTATCAATACACCAAACTAATGTATTTAATAACATTTTGACACATATGAAAAAATATTCCTGATGTGGAAGTTTCACCCGTGGCAATGCTTGTTGTCTCATTGCTCAAAAAATGGGTACGGTTATCTTAGCTCGTGTTGTATTGTCAATGCTAATATGAGGCAACTCCTTGAAAACGTGTTCTTATCCTATAGCCTTTATTTTCTTGCACTGATGCATTTTATTTTAGCCTGGAGGAACTGTTGATAAGGAAGAAACTGGATTATTTTTCTTGGTTGAAGGGATCAGCAAAGAAATCAAGCATATGCTTCGATTTTCAGTCTGTTGTTTTCTGGTAATAATAAACACATGAAATATGTAAACTCAGGTTATGTAGAAAACAGCTCTAGAAACCCTAAAACAGTATTCAAGTCTCAGAGTGATAGCATTAACGCACATGTTTGGTAGCCTTAGTCAGAACTGACTATATCTGCTGATTGAATGCAGGTTGTTGTGTAGTCCTTCCTCTGTCTCTGAGTGCCTCTCCATCACACCATCTTTCAAGTTGGAGGAGACAGTTTCTTTTTTATTTAAGGAGCTATTTTAGATGTATGTTTGTACACAGGGGTGAGTGTGGTCGCCTGTTTTGTGCCATAGGAATAAAGAATAAATCTACTATTTTCTCTCACTGCCTCTCTAATTTATCCTTCACTTCTACCCACTTTGTATTTCTATCATCCCTTTTGCTTCTCAGTCATTAAAAGTAACACCAAGGTTTCTCCCCTGCTGCCAATACCTGAGTCAGTGGGAGGGAAGGGTGGGGGCTGACGCACAGTGAAGCTGTTAAGTTATTTTTTAAAAGCTGTCAGGGAGTTCACTGTCTGTTTTGGCAACTTCATTTCTTTAACCGTAGGCCAGCAGAATTTATGAATAGAATCCTTATTTTCAAATGTTGGTGCAGTTAAAAGGAAAAAATCTGTTAATGCCGGGGAAGGTCTGACACAAATAGGGAAAGAAAACTAATAACACTGCACTTATTTTGTTTTTGCAACAAATATGTTAGGTCAGCATTAGTAAATATCCCACAATGCAATGGTGTAGTAACCACAACAACCACATTTACAGCAGCATAATATCAGTAATGCTTCAATCACAAGATTTTACTTAGCGTGGTGTAATACTTTTTTTTAGATTATTTCATCATTTGGTCCCATGTAGTTCTCTGTTTGGGTTTTTCGGGTTACCATTGTTTAGCATATTTAACTAAGTTCTGGGTCCTGGTAGCATAGCTAACATTTCTTTTAATTTCTTTAAAAGACAGACAGGGTGTTAATACCAGAGAGAATAAGGATAATAAAAATTGCTTTCTTATAGTCTCATCTTTCTGTTTTGGGTGTGCTCAATACCTCTACCACAGCATGTGCTCTCTAACCTTTCCATCACAAGAATTGTTCACTTTTTTTTTTACAAGCAGTCAGTTAAAGCTCAGTTGTTTTTTTGTAAAGTTTTGTGAGGGTGTGTGGGAGATTCTCAAGGTTCATCTCTGTGTTTTTTTCTGCTGTGTAGTGCATCCAGCTGTAACTACTGATATCATTTGGCACCTTCTCTTTTGAACACACACACACACTCACATGTTCACACGCAGACCTGTAATTATCTACTCCTACTGATCGTGCATGATTGCCATTTCCTGCTCCACTTTCCAACCTTCCTGTCTCAAATGAGCTTGTGTGTACATCCTCATACACACACACACACACACACACACACACACACACACACACACACACACACACACACACACACACACACACACACACACACACACACACAAACACACGGTTTAGTTTCTTACTTGTTGCAATTTCCCAAGGGAGCTCTGCTGTTTCTGTGAATTTATAGACAGACTGGGCAGTGGTTACTGAATATGTTGAGTAATTGACGTCTGAGGGTCCTTGTGCTCACGACAGCAGCAGCAGCAGCAGACTTTGCTGGACTATATCATTGTTAAATGTAATATATTACATAACACATGAAACTTTTGTTTGGACCACAGAAAAAAATAAGTCCCACTTATTTCCCAAAAATCATTAGTCTGTGTTATATTTATTTTAAAAAAAGTCCTGGAGGTAGGGCCAGAAGTCTGAGTTGGAAACATTGCTAAAACTCAAACTAACCCCCTCTGCAGTCTGAATGCAGCACTATACACTGGCCTGTCTCATTCCTCTAGACAAAAGGCTAATGATAACAAACTATATGACCAGGTGCAGCACAATTAGACCTACAAACACAAAGTCCTTTGCTTTGAGAAATGCAACCCTCAACAACACCGGTTAACATAAATTGGACTCAAGCAACTTCGACTGTGCTAGAATCATGACTTTTAGACTTTAAATTCACAGTATGAATGTTTCTGTGCATATTTGTACGGCAAGGTTTCATCCCTCCCTTCTGTCTGTCTCAAGCAAAAGCCGTTCTCTGTGTGATTTAGCCTAAATATGTATGTCTTGAGAAATTCTATAAATCATTTATAATAGGAACCAAAGTCATGACAGGTCAAAAGCATCCATCATCCATGATTATAGTCATGTAATATACTGAAGACACTTGGAGCTTTTCAGAGGTTAAAGGGTTAAATCTGTCCTCAGAGTTCCTTCATCAGCATTACAGGAAAAAAAAACAAGAAGCGAAAAAACTTCTGTTTTATAACAAGAAAAACATTTCTTATAACTGTGAAACCGAAAAGGAAACATCCCCCTAAAATGATTTATCAAAACGCTGGAATCAGTCATAGAATAGATTTGTTTTCCTGATTATGAAATGCATTTATTTTCACACAGACAGCTCTGAAACAGTGTGGTTGAGCTTTTGTTTTTCATTCATTTGTCAAAAAGATGTAAGCTGGCAATAAGCTGGAGTGACAGAAAAACCGAGCAGTGGAGTCAAAGACAGAAAATCCGGAGAAACAAATCAATGTCTGCCATTTTTTCAGACAATGCATCTCATTTCAAATTCCCAACCCCGTATGCACTGTAATACATGGTGCTGTATACAGTCATGATATCAAATGTCTAGAGAATGAGTTATCTCAATTTGACATCCCTTAACATTGGTTTATCAAACATCCTGTATGTGTTCAAGTGGAAAACAGAGCTAAATAGGTTTTCTATATCTCTGATGGAATGAATGCAGCTGATTATTATTAATCTACGATTCACACACAAACACACACTGATGCCGGCACACTCTCTGTTCTGCTACCGTACCATGCTTCTAGGAAGGTCACAGTGCATGATTTGTGAAGGAGAAGGCTGTTGGAGCACATGGTGTGTGACCATGCACCAATGTGATGTCCGATCAGTGAGTAGGTCCTTGTGCATGACTGCGCACATACTACTGGTTTCATGTAAACCTCAACATGCACCATTGGATGATTGTGTGTGTTTTACAGGCCTTCACATGCTAACCCATCTGCCTCTCTGTATGTCTGTGTGTGTGAGACTTTGCATGGGTTTGTCTCTTGTTGCATGTCCACTAACATGGCTGTTAGTTGTTTGTGCACATACGCTGGTCTATGTGTTCTTCTCACTAAATCATTTATGACACTGTAATTCGAACGCCTGCCCTCCTATTTCTTCCCCTACCGTCTGTCATCGGTTAGCCTCCTCCCAGCGTCGCTTACAGGAAGACCAGTATACTGCTCTCTGACAAAACACAGGCTGCAGACCTGCCCTGCAAACGGAAAAAAGAGGCTGTAGGTTACAAAATACACAAAGCAGCATAGAAAGCGATCTTTTAGATTTAAAATACTTTTAGTCTTTTTAAGACACATTGTAGCCATATCACCGATTTGCTAATCGTATTCATCTTTTTTGCCTGCTTTGAGGACTGTAGTGTAGCCTATGAACATGGCGCGTGGGACATTATTACATTATTACACAGGCTGTGGCTCAGTGATAGGGTCAGACGTCTCTCAACTGGAAGATTGGGGGTTCGATCCCCAGCTCCTTCAGCCACATGTCGCTGTGTCCTTGGGCAAGACACTAAACCCCAAGTTACTCCAGCTGCTTTGTCAGCGGCGTCCCGGTGCACTGATTAATCATTTTTTTCAAGAAAATAAATGTTTCCCATGCCAGCTCTTTTACTCTTTTATTGTTGTCCAACTAGTCTATATTGTAAACATTACAGTTAGTATCACTAGCTGCCGTAACATTTTGGTTTGTCTTCCTGAGGAGAACATTTTTAATCGAGAGATGTACTCCTTTTTCTGGTCATGATTTCAATATGCATGCAGCATCCAGACTGGGGGAGACAGCTTGCAGGATTGCACTGTTTCCTGTGTGGAAATAATTGAATATAACAGTTGTTGTTGCTATTTTACTCCATATGATTTCATGTATTAAAAGATCTAATATTACACTCGAAGATTTATTCATAGACTGTAGACATTTATTTCTGGACATTTTTAAAGTGCATTTGACTATATAGATAACTTCAAACAAAATCAGATTAGGTGTTATGATGACTTTTCTGTGAATGCATTCTTAAGTGGTTTTGGGAAGTATCAATTCCCTCACATATTTCAGAAGTTATTCAAAGGGGGAAAAAAAAGAAGAAAAACAGGAACAATCCTTGTTCCTAAGCTGCTTAATGAGGCATAACAGAGGTGAAATACAGTAACAGAGGAAAGAAGAAAACCCTGTAGACAACATGATACACTGGTTGTGATTCAAACTCACATCCACCCATACAGCCCCTCTGGCTCAATCTGAGGACCATTTCTTTGCAGGGCTCGGTCCTGGAGCCAGGATTCTTCTGACATGCCAGTCTGTTGGAGGCTCCAGAGCAACCAGTAGTTTGTTTTGATGAGTCAATTTAATACTCAGCAAGAGTTTGGCGCCGAAGGGTCCGACTCCAGGCTGCTTTTTTAAGGAATGGATGTGGGAGGTGTGAATGGTGCTGTCATGCAACAGGGAAGATCTGGTCCGGCATGCACTTAACATACTTGTGTGTGTGTATTTTTCTTAAGGGGAACCGTGTCATGGTAAGGCACAAAAGTGTGGTGTGTGTTTTCCCTTTAGCAGACTAGAAAACGTTTACACGACATTTCAGCATGTGTCCTCATGTGTTGGTTTTGTTAAGCATGAGCCCCTGTTGCGTCTTATGCTACCTGCACTTTGTTCACATCTGCTTTCAACAACACAGCCTGGGTTTACATTCCTCACCTTGTTTCTAATGCTCAAGTCCTTTTCCTGACCCACTCCACATATTTCATGCCTTGCTGTTTATAGCTGATGAGTGTGAGTATTGTTGTGGCAACGCTTCCTCAGGTCAAGTGCTTGGCATCTGGCCCAAGTGGATTATTCTAATCTGCCTTGTTACCCACTACTCCTTTTTTTCCGTCATACTCATAGCTATGAAAGAAGCTCAGCATGGCTAAAAGTTGCCCACTTAAGTGTCTGTGTAGACTCAGTGTGTTGGTTACGGCACATGGGGAAGTGGTTTGCTTTGTGTACCAGTTATAAGCTCTCTGGTGTATGCTAATGGCTACCTCAGAGAGCCCAGACTCCACAGAGTGTGCATGTCCTGTAATATGTTTCTGTAAAAAGGCTGATAAAAAAGACAGATGGCTGAAACGTATTAATATTTTATTCACCATGTTAGTGGGCATGTGTGCACTGTCCTGAGTTAGCAGGCTGTTCATCACATGGTAGCTCTAGTTTTTAATTCATATTTATAATTATGGTATGTGGTGATAGTGACAAGGTGGCAATAAGATGCAGCTGGGAGTAAATATGATGAGTGGATTTACTGGCTAATATTATTCCCTATCTGTAATTTCATTAGCTATTCATTTCAGGATTAGGCTACATTTGAGGCCAAGAGGAAATCCAAAAGAAGGATTGAGCATACAGGGTTTTTCCTGGCTCAAAATGTGGCAGCAGTGGTACATTTCCTGTACTGTGCATACTGGCTCAACACTTTTACAAGCAACATTAGGAATTCTAATAATTGTGTATTGGAAGAAAGGACAAATCTCAAATTGAACCTTATTATACAAATTCATGTGCCCTGTTCAAAATTGAAATCAATACAACACAAAAGCTAATGTGTTCATTTCCACGTTTAAAGCAAAGATATTGAATCATTTTAAGCCTGGTGGGGTTGGGGGTATACCCCCTGGATATTCTCACCATCAAACACTTTAATTCTTGTCATAAAGGAAAACTTCTGGAGCACACGGTCAATGCAGCAATTTTAATCTGGTGCAAACAGACTGCGAGCTTAGTTTACAAGACAGGAGGACTGCCGGTGGCAGTACGAAATTAGGCGAAGGCGGCTGTCGCCATGTTTAAATGCAGGAAAAACCTTGGTTTATTAATTGAGTATTTGACTATTCATCTCTTCAATCTTGTGGGCAGCAGTCAGCTAGCTCAGTCTGTAAGGATCCAGGTTGGTCCAACCAAGTAGCTGTTGGTTGGAGAGGAGGCGGTTCACTTTCTGGGCACTATAGAGGTGCCCTTGAGCAAGGCACCAAACTCTTTTGTGTGCAGCCCCTCACTCTGACATTTCTTCATTAGTGCATGTGTGTATTTCAGCCTAGGTGTGTGTAGCTTGTTCCAACAACAGTGAAAAACACGAATGTCCCCTCAGGGATCAAGAATCACTGCAGCTTTTCAAATAACAATGTCATGGGACTCGTGATTTTTCCATATTGAATGTTTCCATCAATCTCGGCATAAATATTAGACCACACACACAAACACACACATGAGAAGTGTGTCTGTCTGAGAGTGGGCAGGGAATTGGGACTTTGTGTGTGCATTGACATGCTGACTCGTCTGTATAAATCACACTCAAGTAGACTTACAGCGGGTTCCTGTGTGTAGGCTCCTCTAGTCTCTTGTTGGTCCAGTATGTGTTGAGCTTTAGTAAAATACTGAAATGAAGTTATCATCAAACCATGCAAAAGCTTATACACATTATTTATCTGTTTATTATTGTCTTTGTAACTCATGTCAGAAGCTCACACTCTGGTTTGTATTGATATTACAGTCTTATCTGTGTGGGTACAGACAGCTGAGCTTCAGGAAATGTATTTCATGCAACATTAAGTCTTTATAACCTTGCATCAGCAGTGATTTCTCCCGTCACAAGGCTCTCTGTTGATTTTATAGTTCCTCTGGATGGAAATGGTTTATGTGGTGCCGGTACACTCTGTGGGCTTATTTTCAGACAGAGGATTGGAGTTTTTGTGTGGTCTGCATGGCGGTGCGTGTGAATGGAAATGAGTCTGATCTTTTACTGCTGGAGTCAGGAAGAACAACAGCTACAGAGAGATGGAGAGATCATTAGCAAGTTACAGTTATCATAACAGCAAACAGCAAATCAAACATTGTTGGAGCCTTATTTATAAAAATCCATGGGCAGGGCAGATTTTGTCTCAGTGTGTGTTGTCAGACATGAAGTTAGTTTGGCAGGTAAACAGCTAAGCTCTGGCTGGTCTCTCTCTGAAACTCTATTGGTTTCTGTGGTGATATGATGAAAAATGAAGTCACTGGTATTGTGTAATATCCTGCTGTACTGTCCGTTAATAAAGGTGCTGAGATTTTTAAAAGATAGATAGGATCTTATCAACAAGATCACTATTTATAGAATAAAATATTTTAGGGCCAAGATTTCAGAAATGAGCCTTTAAATGTAGTCTCTTTTTATATCAACTAAACAGGGTCTGACCAATTGGTGACTTTGCTATAGTACCTGTACAGTGTTGTAAGTGTACTGAACAAATCTAAAATAGCAAACAGCAGTTACCGTTATATTTAGTGCAATCATCAACACTTAGGGCAGCCATTTCTAAAACGCTCCTTTGGGTTAAAGACACCTTTCCTGTATTTAAAAACATGCAGTTACACCCTGTTTCTGCACAACACTTATCTGGTAATCAGATTATGCTCAAAGTCACCCTGTTTAATTTTTAAAATGAACAGAAGTATATTTGTGTAGGGGAGGGGTCTCACCTAGGTAGAGTATTAAAGTAGAGGTGGACTTCTCTGTAATGATAAGTGTTTCTGCTTAGATGTCATTGCAACATGCAGTTGGTTTTATAAACAAAACAGATTAGTAGGTAAAGGTAAGCAGAAAGAAAGAGCACAGAGAAGCTTATTTTAGTGGAATGTCATGAATGCACCTACTCACTGTGTATACTCTGGCCATAATACTTATTTTAGAAACACAAAAAAAAAGTCCTCCATATCCCAATTCCCAGGTGACGATGATGCAATACCTCTCATCCTCCCTCACACTTTTCATGTTCTGCAATGCCGACGCCATCTGTTCACGTTCATTGATCAGGCCAGTTTGCTGAAAGGTAAGAGACAGAATCAAAGATGGAAGAGGAAAAAGAGAATCTGGCGTCAGGTTTGCCAGCCCCCCCTCCTCCCCCCCCACCCCACAGATCAGTTTCCGAGTCATCGAGCGTCTAATCCTCACAGTGTGCAAACCAATCCTTGTCTGACCCCCCTGTGAAACTGTACACACTGGACACCAGACCCAGGGCGTCTGAAAACCAGCACCACTTACAAGAAAGAAGTTTATGGTCAGATTCAGCCGTCCTCCCTTTTCCTGCAGCTGTAAAACCTCCTGCATGATGAGCTG
The DNA here is from genome assembly GCA_020745685.1 of Tautogolabrus adspersus. Taxonomy (NCBI): domain Eukaryota; kingdom Metazoa; phylum Chordata; class Actinopteri; order Labriformes; family Labridae; genus Tautogolabrus; species Tautogolabrus adspersus. Next base: position 17,058,555 of record CM036541.1, on the reverse strand, counting down.
CATAATTCTTTGGTTTATTCACCATTCGGGAAAAAACAATAAAAGACATTCCAAGAAACTGTAGGAAGCCTTTAATCTCTGTTTTCAAGCCCATAAACGGATGGCTGATGCGCTGATTCTACAGCCTCTTTGTTCGGTCAATTCCCCTATTCTACTGCAAAAAAATATAAACCTTAACTATATGATGTTTCATTGCAGCTTCACTTATTTAGACATTATGTCAGCTGTACTCAGGGGGGAAGAGGTAATAACACGTCCCTTCCACTCAGTGTATTTTGGCACATTTCAGCTCTGGCTGACATTGCTGGTTTACTCCTTTCTGAATGAGGAATCTTTATCTGGCAGATGATGCAATCATTTTGAGCTGAGGACTGTGGTCTCTGAGCTGGCTGAAGACATGCTGGCTTTGTCACAGGTAAATGAGGTTCATGATTTGAAACATTGACATTGCTCTCATCCCCCTTGCATGGTGGTCCGACAAACAGGGAAGACTTCTGTTACCATCAAACTGAATGGTATTTCATTTGTATTTTGCTCTGTATGATGATTGGAGAAATGTTATGCTCTTTCGATCTTTAACCCAGCCCTTAAAAGTAACGGTAAATCTTTTTACTGAGGCTGATTATTTTCATACCTCAAGAGCCATTCATTGTCAATTCCTCTTTTTTTCATGTTTAATCACCAAGTCAATCATTTATTGAATAGTATTTCCCAAAGCCGAACCTAACTGCATAAAAAATCTTGTTCTGTCCGCAACCAACTTTTCACTTTGCCGTCAAAAACAAGTGAAGAAAGCAGAAAAATATTCACACTAAGAGGCTGGTAGATGTGGGAGAAAAAAAATACAGCATAGTATGGCGAGATTTTGTTAGGGGATATTATATCTCATGGCCGCCAAGTATCAATATTTTTATGATATTAATAGCAAATGTGCTTTTTAAATTTTTAATTGCTGAAGGGGTTGTGTAAGTCATTTTGAACAAGTGGCATTGTTAAAAAAATTCATGTTCAAGTTCGATTAGACTGAAATACCAACAGTTCAAATTGTGAGGTGTGCATGCAGCCTTTTACAGGGTTTGACTTTGATCACAGTGTTTGTCCGTCTGTGGGCTCGACTCCCACTGTGTAGAAATAAAAAGACTGAAGTGAGATGTATGGACTGAGAATGTATTCTTCTTTGACAAACCAGTTCTTGATTTATTTGAATTTTGAAGACATAAAATGCAGTTAAAAAAGTTAAATCGCAATATATTGTATTGCTATAATCAATACAAAAAATGTTTATTTCTGTTGATCGAACGTTGTTGTTGAACAAGTACTGTTACATTCTTAACAAAGATTACAAAAAAACAGGGGGAGCATGATATACACTCATGGCTGCGCCCACAAATGGGCCATGAGATCCCTTTAAAAGTCTCATTGATGTTGTACTCTACATCAGAACTCATTGCATGGCTCTGGTCCAATCTAATAACTTTGCCCACGCTACCTGTTGTAAAGTGTGTTTGATGGAACAATTAGTCTAATGGACACTGGAGGTAGAGATGTGTCAGAAAAAACTTCTCAATTAAGAACAGTAATTTGTTTCTACATGTATTGATGTGTGTTATTTCCCAGGCATGACTGGTTGTATCTATGGGGTTCATTCTCTCTATGTAGTGGTTCATTATGACTCAAAGGCGTTAACTTGATTCAGATCATTAAACGATATTGCACTCATATTGCATTAATACAGGCTAAGTAATAACCAGCTGTTTTTTCATGCTATCACACACACACACGGGTATTCGGCTAGAACTCTGTTAATCTGTTAATTCTGAAGTTGAAGGATCAAAAATAGTAGAGGGAAAATCGTTCTGGAACATCTCTGTGAAGTACCTTAATTGTCTCAATAGCAGCCACAGCTGCAGCAAGCGTTGATCATCGCTTCTGCCCCTTTTCTTCACATGCAATGTCTGACTTTATAGATTGAAAACCTCTGTTGTAGATTATCGAACAGGTGGCAAGTCTGGTGCTGCCCAAATATTTTTTTTGACAGCAGACATTAGTCAGCATTCTTTAGAAGTGTCTCTTTGGTTGCAGACTTGGCTTTCTGTAACTTTATCTGATCGGGATGGTTATCTAGAACTGAACAGCAAAAGTAAAGTGAGCTTTGAGCCTGAGAAAGGAAAATAAAATTCATGCTACTGTGCTGGTTTCATGTGAACTTAGTCGACCCACGTTAAAGTCCAACATCGGCCCATTCAGGGTACGCACCATCCTTCAAAAGAGATGCACAATTAAGATATTGAAGAGGAGGAAAAAAGCAGAGAGGCTTGCTGAGTTTTTTTTTTAAATTGTTGCTGTCTCCTTTTAGAGGAAACATTTTTTTTCTGCCCAGCATGAAAAGGTTCGAGACTCAAAGCCTTTAGCTCCAACAAGGCACTCATATGGAACATGAAAGGTGTGAAGATGTCTTGAAGCCTCAGAGTGTTGGAAGATGTGGGGAGAGCCAGTAATACTGGTATGATAAGGTATCTGATGACCTTCTGGGTGAAGGACTTCAAAAATCACAGCAGCCACAAGTAGGAAGATGCTCTCATTTTTCTTCTTCGAGCAGGACACATAAACTCACACCAAAACATCAACTGTTTCACTTTGAAGATGAAGACAACCGGTTGGTTGTCTTTTCACACAGCAGCAGGTGTGTTCATATTGAAAAGCCAGACATGTGCAGACAACTACATACATGTCATCCTTTCTGAGCCTGTGCCAGGCTGCTGTTCTTATTTATTGATCTTATGACCCACTTTAGGAGAAGGGTATCATTACCACTTTCCTGTAACGCAGATGTTACAGTGTGGTCCTTGGTTTCCTGACATATTGAACTCTTGTGCCCTTTGACCTGATGCCTGATGTTGGAATTGATTTTTTTTCTGGCTTTTTTGGAGTTTGGCTCTTTCTGCTCAAGTTCTCATTGTTGTTAATGTGTAGAGGTTATTTGTTGCATCAGTGCCAAGTAAAGCAAAATGTATTTTGGAAAATAATACATACACCCATTTCTTTTTTGTGATAATCAGTTTAAGTTTACTCTTCCATCAAAAGCTTCAAATGTTCCTAGTTTCTTAATTGTGACATATACTGCTCTTTTCTTTCATGATATCACTGGATATCATTTGGTTAAATTTTTGGTGTAACAAAACACTGACCTGGAATATATGTCCCCTATGGTGTTGTCACATATACACAAAAGAGCTGCATGTGTGAACATGTATGATAGCTGCAGGTAAAAGACGGGAAAACTCATTGTGGTGATGACGTTTATAACATGCAACCAGTGTGATTACTGTGCACGTAATAAAGCTGCTTCGTGCTCCTTTCTGTTTGCCAGAATGTTCTCTACTCTTTAGCTGATACAGCGGATATATCCAATAACATGTCATATTGATACACAGGCAAAAACTGTCAATATAGCATTGGACTCTCTGCTTCACCTACCATCTGGATATCTTGTAAATGTTACGACAACAGTGTCTTTACTTCATATCCTGCCTCCTGAGTCACTCTACAGTCCGAACAGGGAAACGTCACACTTGTGATGGACAAGTGTGAATAACAACTTGTTAACATTTTCTAGACATTTTCAATAGTGCCAAAAGCAGCTCTAGATTTGCTTGGGGGAAACCGCACTCGACATTCTCCCTAAGTTCTAACTTGAAAAAGATGAATAGACCGATCGAGAAGAAAATTGCCAGTTGTTAATAAAAACAGCTTATGCATCTTTTGGCACTTTCTTCACATGTGATCTTACATTACAGTTTGTCAATTAGGCTTTTTCCCCTGACCATTACTGTGTTGGAAATTTAGAGTTTTAACAGCAGTTAAGACTACTTAGGAAACACAAAATAATGTTTCGAAGGTTAGAAGAGTTTCGAAGTTCTGGCGAATCTCAACGGTCTGGCAGCGGATTAAGCACATACTGTTGGGGGTTTTCCTCTGAATATCATAAAACTTTCTCTCTTGTATCTGCACTTCTTTCTAGAGTTTCAACGTCTGTAATTATTGATCTTTAATTGGTTTGGTTTGCAATGTAAACTTCTACGCATATTTCAGCGACCTTGTGTCTGTGATGCATCAACCATTGCTTTGTGATGACGCCTCTTTTGCCTTTGAATGGTGACTCCACAATCAACTTGTAATGACTGACTGGCTCAATCTTTGTTTTACATGTCAGGTAAAATGTATTGACTTTACAGAAAGTCATTTAACACAAGATCTTTTACGGTTAAACTTGATTTATTATCATTCGATAACATTAGCTTTCTATTTTATTTGGAGATGTTAGGTAAGGGATAAATTGTCAAATAAGCCAAAATCTCCTTATCCTGAAGGCTTTAGTGCCACTGATTCTCCTACCGAGACCTACCTCTTACCTTTGCATCCTGTTGACCTAGCAGATTAGTCAGCACTGTACTGAAACTCCCTCTGTGAGTCTCTGTGGGTGACCCTGTAACACTATCATATAACCCAGAAATCATGATGGAGAAACCCTGCCTCTGGTTTAAGATGTTTGTTTCCACAGAGTCGTGCTTTGTGATCCTGAAAGTGTGTCACCCTTTTGACTTACCAGCACCTACCCCTGTCAAGCATTACTCACCTTAAATATCAATATGAAAGCTTTGAGCAGAGAACTCCCTGGGGGATGGCTATGTGCTATCTACTTTTAGCATGCTAAATAGGACAGGTTGACATGTCACACTGTGGCTCGGCTGGTGATGCATTCAAAAGCAGAAGTGCAGCCGCAAGCGTGCTTTTTTGTTAACATGAAGATATGTGTATATGTTTGCTCCTAACTGCGTGAACGTACATTTGCTTGTTGTGTGTTATGCTCTGTTGGCAGCCAGTGGGAATGGCAGGTGTTATCCATGCGTGCCTCCTTGCAGTTAAGTTTTACAAGGGCTTTTGTAGGTGTGAGGTTGCTGTTCCTGCTGTCAGCAGCACGTTGTTACCATCCCTGACCCCAGCCAGCAGAGTCAGTCTCTCTGAGCTCTAGATCTATTGTTGTAGGACTGTGTGTCTTGGTAGCTAAGCAGCAGCGGGCACACAGCCAAACTGAGCTCTGTGTCATACAGAGTTGCAGAGGCTGAGAGCTTAGTCAGACACACACACACACCCATACATTTAACACACGTATAACAAGGATACCAAATTCTAAGGATGGAAATTCAAAAGCCTAACAGAAAGTTATATAAGATTAGACAAAATCAGTGTCCAATGCCTCATTCAAAAGATTGACATGGGTTGTTTCCCAGCATCACTAAACTGAATTAAAAAAATAAAAATAAAGGTTGAATTAAAGAAAACAAAGCTGTCTGTACACCTTTCCTTCAAAATAATTAAAAGTATAAATGTTTACTTGGCTGCTTTACACCTGAAGGCTGCAGAATGGTCCGGTATGAAGATTATTTCTAGGAAGAGAGTGTGGATGAGTTGATGTTGTTGAGCGACAGAGGAGACAACAAGAGCAAAAAGTGTTGATCTAAAAAACTCAAGACGTGTGCTATGCAGAGGCAAATCATGACTCTTTTTAATTCTTGGTAACAGCAGAGTTGTTTCAGGAAAGTAATTCAGCACCACAGACACGTTTTCCACAACAGCTCCCATTGTATCAGACCTACCGGTATATTTCTGCTGGCCTTTAGTATCTGGATCCATAGGTTCAAATCAATTCCTGGCAAGCCAGCCAACAGCTCCCTGGACACTGCTGACTGTGTGCACATGTGAGTGCGTGCACACAGAGGATTTTACATGCACACAGTTTATAGCAGAGTGTTTTAGTATGCACTGGCAATGCTGAATGCATGTGAGTGTATGGGATTAACCCCTTCTGTCAGGGGAGCAGGTGGAGCTCAGGCTTACATCCAGTTTTATGCAGTTGGAACACACCCTAGTCCACCTCCCTCTTCTTGCTGCACACTCTCTCCCAGCTCCTTCATTTTGCATATTGCTCACATTCTGAAGAGAACCTCTCTCCTACATCCTGATCTCAATGTCCACTGTCAAGAACAGCTCTAAGATTCAAAACCCATCACACCAACTCTGCCCATGAGAGGTATTTGGACTAACTATATGAATTGCATGTGTTAACTTCAGTTTGTTGAACCCTGATTTCCTCAATCCTATTTTCTCCCCACACAGTCCCTGATAAGAGCTATTGTTAACACAATGTTAACACCTTCGGAGAGAGATATCTGGGTGTGATTTCTAACTGTTATTGTTACTTCAACAGGTGTAAGGCTGCTAAACAGCTTTAAAAATGAACATCGATGCATGAGCAACTGTCTTTGTATGCATTTTGTGCTGATGTAGGCTTTGTGGCTTGACATAGCTTAAATGAGATCTCCTCTCCACCATCACCCACTGTGCATGAGAAGTGGTCAATCCAGCTCTTGATAGTGTTAGTGTTTGGCTCCTGAGTCTCTGCACCGTTTATACTGTGTTGTGCAGTAGTGTCCATACAGGACTTTAGTGAGCATGAGGGCAAGAGGTGTCACTGAACGTCTGTTCAGATGGATTGGCATTAAGTGGTGTGGAAGTGCAGGCAACACATAGTACTGGAATAACCAAATATTGTCTTTATGGCAGCAGAACATTGTATTGTGCATACTGTTTGTTTGAAGTGTAGAAAATAACTGTTTGACACATATTCATTTTGTGGAAGAATGTCAGAAAAGTAATTCTTTCTGTCCACGTAGAGGCAAAGTGAACCCTCTGGGCCTCTGACTTTTTATAACCCACTGACTCTGTATGACTTTTACAGAATGATTCCAATGTACCAGGTACCTTTGTTAATGGTCAAAGTTAATGGGAATGTTCCTGGTTAAATAAAGGGTAAATTATTAATATTTTTTTTAAGTAAAGCATCTTTGAAAAATCACTGAGTATGTGATGCTGACGATGTCATTCATAGGATGAGTTAAAAAAAAGGGTACATTTTTATGGAGACGATAATGAAAACATTGCCTTCATGTATGCTGAAAAAAGCTTCATTCTGATGTTACATCTGAAATATTTACTTGGAAGACGTCTGAATGAACTTCTCCCACTCGCTCTGATGGGACTGTATCTGTAGCTGCTCCTTAGAACTCAGTGAGAGCATCCAGGAACAAAGCCCTCCATCCCCATACATCATCAAAACACTTTACTTCCTATCCTTTATTCATATGTGGTTTTGCACCCTCTTAGCAGAAAGGCACTCTGGGAATTGTAGGAGAAATGTTCAGCTTTGTAAAAGGGGACGACTTCCTGGAAGTGAAGTGATGTTATTGTTTGTGTTCTACACTCAGAAAGAATAACCTATTAATGAAATGCTTCTCATGTCAGTTGGGTTGAAGAGGAAACGACACAAGTTGAACTAAAACCCAAAATGTTGAGATTCACACGGGAATCTTTAACTTGTCAAAACGGGAAGTTCATCCTCGATTTGTTTTCCTGCTTTCTTTCTCATACAACACTTATTTATCTCTGCTTCTTGCTGTGATATCTTTGACCATGGACTGGTTCTCTAAAGTCAGTATTCAAAGACACACACCTAGTTCATAAAAAACAGTAAGTCACATTTTCTCCCAACCTAGCACCATCTTGCCCCTGATGTTCTGATGAAAAACTTTTTTTTTGGTTTGAAGTGTACGTGGGTGTACTTTGCATTTTTACCTGTGGTGGCTCTCTTTGTTAAGATCAAGCGTAAAGTGATAGATTTGTTTGCATGGTGTTATACTCTCACTATGAGTAATGCTCTGATGCTCTGTTGATGGTAACTAGGCCAAAAGTTAACACGTTTTTTTACCAGAATAAATTAGTGAAATTGAGATAAGCCAACGAGTTTACATACTAATCTCAATGTAAATCCTTTCTTTGTCTCCCTGTAGGACAAGTGGCACTGCTGCTGCGAGAGACGGACTCATGAAGCATGAGAGGGTGGAGCTGAGGCTCAGCTGACCCTTCCCCTTCCTTCTCCTCCTTTACCCCCTGCTTCATTCGATCAGCACCTTCCCCCCTCCCTTCCCCTCCTTCCCCTTCCCGTCTTCCTCGCCCTGTTCGGATCTCACCAATCTTGCCTCCCCTCCTTGTGGAAGCTCGAATGGAGCCCTACCCAATGTACTCCCCAGAGCAGGAAAACATCTCCACCACCTCCTCCACCAAAGTGCCAGTGAAGTACGGAGAGCTCATTGTGCTGGGGTAAGCAAATATAAGTGACGTTCATCAACTGAATGACGATTCCAAAATAAGCTCTAAAATCTCTGTGTACATACATGCTCAGCCCCAAACAACTGAATTCCCTTACATGTATCAGCTGGTCAGAGAAACTTGATGACATTGCGTCAGAATTGAATGTGCTGTATGTATTGGCTGTGATTGATAGTGTTGGTCATTGTTTAATCAATGAGTCATGGCTGATAATCGTTAGATGACGTAGGTCATGGTTGTTTGTTTACTGTTCTATCTCAGTCTGATCAGTGTTTCTAACACTCCCAGTGTCCAGGGGCTAAGTGGGAACCACAAAAAATCCCCTCTGCTTATGGACCTGAAAATGTGAGCCACCCTGGTGTATTTGGTTGTTTGAGTTATATTGCTCTATGCTCTAATGACAGTAAACACAACTCAACTCCTACAAAGAAAACTGATGATTCGCAATATGGCATTTTTTGCCTATTTTTTTAATAACTCTTGGCCATATTCTAAGATTCAAATGTTTAGGGCTTGAGTGCTGGTTAGCTCAGTCCTTGTTGCATTTGAAGCTGGTTTCACCCTTTCTCTTCCCCTGATTCCCACACTCCCCACCTTTCTTCAGCTTTCCTTTATATTATGAAGACAGGAAGGCCAATCATTAATATTGAATCAAAGGACTGAATATCTAGTGAGCAAAAATACTGTAAAAATGTCCTTGTGCAAAAAACCTCTGACCTTTCATTTTGGCGAGCCATTTTCACTGTGAGAAGTTTTGTGGATTATATTGTCTTTAGTTCTTTTGATCCAACAAGTAATAGTGCTTGTGGGAGAAAGATATTAGGATGATGAGCAAAATTCCCTTTAATTGTAAACATAGTTTATGTTGTTCATAAGAAAACATAAGAAAACTCTACAGGGTATATTAAGGCACTGTGATTCAGACACAACATTTGATGTGCCTCTGTATTGTTCCTTTGTTTACACTAAATGCCGATGATGGCCCATTATAATTAAAGTCATAACTTTAGAACAATAGAAGTAGCTATAAGGAGAGAAAGGCTTGTTGTTGTGGTACAAAACCAATGTCTTGAGATTATCATCAGGAAGGCTTCAGAAGCACTTTGATTGGTCATTCAACTTGTGAATATCTAATGCTCCTCCAGAAAACAGAGACTTGGCATGTTTTTATCAAGTTTCACAGAGAGTACACACAGATTGTTTAGCCAGAGTTAGAATTTAGTAGGGCCTGACCGATTTGGGATTTTTGGGGCCGATATCGATATTCGGGAGAGGAAAAAATCTGATACCAATATATGTCTTAGATCTATGTTTGTTCTGTAGAGGTAGATAGATATACACATTTATTGTGTTTTTTCCTCAAATGCAGTTATTAAACACTTGTGGAAAAGATTTACAGAATAACATAGACTCAACAAAACTGGAAAGTAACTACGTCACCGCTTGACACTCTGGAGAGAATACTTGTTATGATCCATGTAGCACCCTCTGCTGGTGACAACCTGAAAAAGAACTGCTAGTGTAATACAACGATACTCAAATGAAATGCTCTTTGACTGCTAAATAAATCTAATAATATCGGCACATATCTGCGATAAAATTAGCCGATACCGATAGTCACTGGATATGCTAATATCGGATGGATGGAAGCATAGAAGACAAATAACTACACCCACACACACTCACTCACTCACACACACACACACACACACACACACACACACACACACACACACACACACACACACACACACACACAACCACAAACACTTTCTCCAATAACAACTGACAGTGAAGTACTTCCTTTATCTGTCTGTCTCCTGTTTATTCCCCAAAGGGCTATTCCAATCCACTCCCCATTCCAGCCCACTCCACAGAGGAATGCAGAATGTCGGAAAGACTCCTTACATGCACACATACCTTTTAATGCACGTACATCAGAATCACGCACACATAAACACACACACATTTACAAGTCTAACTCAGACACACAGTTGGTTTCACAGCTGACTCACAGTTTGTTGTTCTGGGTTGTGCTTGAGTGATATTGTCAGGGAGATGACCGTGGAAATTTTCCTCAGTGGAAAAACGCACTGAGCAGTAAACGCAGTTCCATGCCTTTACAAGGGAGAACCCCAGTTTTCCGTTTTGCTCTTTCTTTTCCACTCCTAGATTTTCGTTCTAGGTCAAGGCTTGTTCATATTGGGTCAGGCCTGCCTTTTTTTAAAAGGTCAACAGGAGCACAATCCCTGGAAGGCATGAGTAATCACACTCTATGCTGCAAGTAAGGCCATTCTAAGTGTATCGAACACTATGACTTTTGTGTTTATCCTCTAACCCTGACTCGAGTACCATGCTTCTTCCTCAAACCTTCTCCATTGAGGTAAAGCCTCCACTGTGCCACTCTGGACAACTTTGATTCATACTTCATAAAAGCCAACATAGGATACTCTTCTCCTCCTAGCAAACACAAAACTAGTCTTTAATGTAGCAGAGTCTAAAAGGTACAGACCCTTTGTTGTAAATAACCTATTGCATGCTCCCAAAGTTAAGGGTACTTAAAGGGATACTTCACCCGTTGAAACATGAATCTGTATTGAAAATGGGTCATATATGAAGTAGAAATGTGAAATAATTTTTGAAATTGGTGCCTTCTTGACCGAGAAAAGGCAAAAAGTGTCTCAACCCCCAGAATGCACAGCACAGCAGGACACTCCCGCTGAAGGAGAGGTGCATTCATGTGGTATCGGAAAAATGAGATTCCAAGTTGTAAAATGCACATGAAACACCTGCTCAAGTCGGTTTTGTGTTTTTTTAACATACTTTTTATTCATGCACGTATTGCACATCAACTTTTTGCTCAAATATAACTTGACACTAAGATTTCTCCGAGTTACCCGAGCAGCACCTGAATGCAGCATTACTCGCGGACATTTACTATAACACATACGACCGTTTCCACAACTGATTCCGAGATTTCTTCCAGAAGGAATTGGCATCTTGGAAATTCCTGGCAGAAAACAGACTATATGTCTGTGTCCATAGGCAAACAGTGACAGCACCGACAACACAAGTCTGCCCCGGCTCCTTCTTCCTCCTCACAGCCGCGGACCTAGCCAGCTAGGCTAGCTAGCCTGCCTGTCGGCACCAGCAGCCAGCTCGCCGCTATATTGCGGCTCGTAGCACAAACACAACCATCCGATTCGAGCACAAGACCTTCAAAATCCCCTTCAGTCATATCAGTTTGAAGTTGAAACATACTTTTTTCGCCATTCTCGGTTGTTATGAGCTTTCTCCATAGAGCCTGTTAGCATAGCTTCCAAGCAAGATGGCGGATGTTAAGTTTCGATTCTGGCAGTGAAGCCCCGCCCACTGATCTGTGATAGGTCTGTAGCTTCAGTGGTCGAAAACATGAGGAACTAGCAATGTAGTTTCACCCCTGCTAACCACAACAGCCGCAGGTGACGCAATATGACGATTTTTGCGTCACCTGCGGCTGCTTCTCAGAAAAGAAAATACAGATTTTTCCCGTCTCAGGGGGAAATGAGGGCTGGATGCAAGACCATTCAATAAAAACACAAGTTTACTACTGATACAAAGCTTAATGCAAATGGGTGAAGTATCCCTTTAATGCTGCACTGCAAAAGCTTCTTACTTATTTACACTCGACTGCATTTTCCTTCTCATTTAACGTTTGAAAAAACACATTTTTAGGGAATATTTTCATCAAGTTTTTGTTGGCAGCTAGCTGTTGATAAACAGAAAAAAAATAAGAAACCAGTTGCAGCTCGGCTACTGTTCATTAACACTACACTCCCAAATAATGGAAACAACTGCAATACAAACAAATAATGTTAAACAAGTAATTCTAAACAGCCATACCCTCAAATGACACCTTACTGTGATGCAATCTAATTTTAAAGGAAGATTGTGCGACTTGTTGATCCAGTAGATGTCGCCCTTGAGCTCCAGCATGAAACCAAAACAAACTGCTGTTTGGCGACACCCCTGCCATAGTGAAGCCTCCGCTCTCCCCCAGCGACACACCACCAACGCCCTCTCCTCGTGTTCACATGAAGGAGTTATAAATTGGAACGCACCATGATTAAACACCATTAAGCGCAAGTGCGGGGCAAAATTGTCCTTATCTCGAGCTGCAATTGCCTGTGGCCTTCATTGTTGTGTTAGCAGGGTAATGTTAGCACACTTTAGTTCCTTAGCTTCACATTATAAATTGTGTGTAGGCTATGCTATTCTTCTTTTCTGTAACCCTTGACTTAAACAGCTTTTGTACACAAGGAGAGGAGCCGGCCGTTCCGTCCATGTAAACAGGATGTAAATACGGCTCAGACAACAACATAGCCATCTGGACTCGCGTGTTTCACTCATTGTAGACAGTCATGACTCAGAGAGTCATAGGATATATTTGATTTCTGCTGAATTTCTGTGTAAAATGTTGCACATTCTTCCTTTAAAGCACTGTCCTGACATCCAGTTCAGAAGAAGCTGGGGCAGAATGTGTGGTAGTACTCAGCTCATTGTACACTTTATTTAAACTTTGTTTTCTTTGAGATTTGAACCTCTTTCTTGAGGGGGACAATGTGGATGTGGATAATGTTTCTGAATCAAGGCTAAGCCTGATAAAATACAAGATACACTTCAGTAGTCTCTGGAATCTACACTGCACACTATTTTTACTTTTCCTCAAAAACATCTTCATAACTCATGTCATCAAACTAATTGGGATGGTTTATTTAAACAGGAGAAGGAGTCATACAGTAAATTACACGTTACTTGTTTGCTCTAATGAAGCAGCTCGGTACAGGCGAACTCCACCCGTCTGGTTTTGTCAGCAGGCTAAAACAAGTGCTCAGATTTAATTGCGACACCTTTTGTGACCAAGTACTGACTCTATGTGCAAAGACTCACAGAGAATAGTGTTGTGTCTGCCCCCCCCCCCCCCCCCCCCCCAAGCTAACCTCATTCCAACATCACCATGTGTGTAGCTCACTGATGCTAATGGCCTAATCCCGAAGAATGCTGCAGTGTCCGTGGGGACGCTCAGGCTTTCTGGACATCCTTGTGGCATTTTAAACAAGTGTGTGATTCTGTATTAACATACCAAATGTGTGTCTTCATGAGTGTTTATGTAAAGGCATTTTTCACATGTGTGGGATGATTCTTGTTGAACCAGTGTGGAATGCTCTACAAGCTTCAGCATCATGTCGTTCATTTCTAAAATATTGATGTTAACATGCATATTTACTCATGGAGATGAGCTCACTCAAAGAGTTACTCTCTCTGGAGTTTGCTACTACATCCTTTATATTTTGTTTGGAACTAAGTTTAAAGGTCTATTTGTCATCGTCAACATCTACACTGTATCGTCAACTGCCCACAAAAAAAACATTTTTGATACATTTTTCAGCTTCTTGCTGTACTTTAATATCCTTGTAATGTTAACACGTGTAAACAGAGACACAGAGTGACTCAGCCCTACGCAGTAATTGCCCACACAACCTATCTTTATGTCTTTATAGGTGTATGGGTGGTAGCTTGGTGCTGCACACTGAGCTTTAGTTTAGTAGTGTTTTGAGGGGAAAAAACACACATGAAGGTTACTAATTCAGGAAATGAAAAACACAGTGTTTGTGCAACTTTTTCTTCACTGTGGTCCTTCCTACCTATATTTGAGTCACCTTTATATACAAACACTAACAGATGCTAACTTGTTACTACCCTTCAGCCTTTGATTGTTTAGAGTACTTGGATACAGATTTGTAAACTCACACATTACTGCTACCCATGTTAGTTTGAACTTCCAGCAACATTTTGAGCTCTATCCAGCAGACTGCCCTTCCCTCTCTCCGGATACGGGCTAAACTTCACCATGGTTACGCTCTTGCCATGGTTACTCTTCCCAAAATGTTGCTGTGACTCTGTTCCCTCACCATGGTTACGTATAAACCCTGGGAGCGTCGTTTGATCCCAGCAGATCTGCTCTCTCAGAGAAACTTCGCTGCAGGCCGGGCTCGCGTTCAAAATGCCTGTGCTGTCATGACTGGACTTCATGTTTACTGCTTTTAAGAAGCTTTTCAGACATTACACATGCATCTGCAGTCAAGGTTTAAAACAATGAACTCTTTATTACTTTTTTTTTGTCACTCTGTTGTCCAGTATTTTTGTTGTTTGAAGTTTGTTTTCTTTTTTAAGAACTTTTTGGAAAGTTCTGAAACCTTAAAAACTGGTTTGGAAAGTTTTAAGTAAATATACATGCTTTTAGGAGTCTATTTATTATTATGTATGTTCTGATTTTGTAGTTATCACAATGCATTTACAGCAGTTAAGTAAAGTTTCAGTGTATCAGTATAGTTAGAGAAGAACATAAGTCATGTGGCCTCTGGATGTCATAACAATGGTGAAGCAGCGAGGGGTGTTTATGCATATGGTGGTGTTTATAATGCTGGGGTTCTGTTAGCAGGAAAATGACCTCACACTGGAACTGACTCACAGTACCTAAAACATTTTACCCACAAGTGTTTGGTAAATTGTGTTATCTCTGCATATTCAGAGGATGTCAGTGTGCTACAGTACATGTCCATACATTCATATAAGGAAACCCAATGTGCACTTTTTCTGACGCAGGATTTAAAAAAAAATCTTATTCCTATACCTATCAATTAATTCAGCTTTTTTTTAATCTTGTTTTTATTAATTCCATGTTTGTTTGGAGGGATTAATCCTTTATTTTCATCATGTTGCTCTGGTATCCAAACACTTGATCAGTTGGACATCAGTTCTCAGAAACACACCAGCACACTGGTGATGTACTGAATGGTAGATGGAGATGGTATGGTAGACTGTAGACTTACTTCATATTAAGCCAGAGACACACTGGGACACACATTCAGACACAGACTCAGTGTTGTCACAAGTCACAGAGACTCCATTCTGTTGGAGGGAACGCCTCTGTTTATTCTCCTCTCCTTAGCCGTACATCAGCCTAAATGAGACTCTTTGTGTGTTTATTTTCTCAACCTTTCTGAGGTTATGATTGGAGAGCTTCGATGGTTATGGGACATGATGTGCTTTTGTGCATATAAGAAAAGTATAAGCTGCTGTTGGTGTTTATAAGTGTGTGCTTGTATGTATTCCTAGGGGCGTGCAGGGAGTGCACCAAAATGCCTCAAGCATTCATCACAATGACTGAGTTTCTAGTGTATTGTACTGCTGCTCAGACAATAATGCCCTATTGTTTTCTTTATGTGTGTATGCGTGTGTTTGTTTGTGTGTGTTTATGTTGTTGTGTGCTTGTGTATGTATGTATGTGCAGGTACAATGGCTCTCTGCCCAACGGGGACCGTGGCCGACGTAAAAGCCGCTTTGCACTTTGTAAGAGACCGAAGGCAAACGGGGTGAAACCCAGCACAGTCCATGTCGCCTGCTCTCCACAGGCAGCCAAGGTAAAACATGCATAAACACACACACACACACACACACACACACACACACACACACACACACACACACACACACACACACACACACACACACACACACACACACACATAGCAGTAACAACTACCCGTGTTTCTCCCACTCTTCAAAAACATTGTCTTTGTGGGTGAGTGCTTCAGTTTCTCTGATAGCGTTAAATAAAACACACCCAGTTGAGTGGATTTGGCCTGCACTGCCCCAGCAAAGGCTTTTGTGAAATTCTGTTTGCTTTTTGTTCTGTAATACACACACACACACACACAACACACCCCATCAACCAGACAGGAAAAAGGACAGAGTTCAGCAAAGCTCTCCTGAGTTAGCAGAAAGAAGCTATAGGGCTCAGCTGATGTTTTAAAGCTATTTGAGCAGTGGTTTCACCACAGATTTTAACTGGAGCACACTAGGGGTTGCACAACTTGAGATTTTTTTTAAGTCGACAGTCATGTGACAATAGTTGAATCGATGTCGACTAGTCAATAATACCACGGAAGAAGGGAATGCTTTGCAACCAGCAAACACATTTATTTGCTAAACTTACTGCATGTGCTGCTGAAAAGCAGACAGATAGTACATAAAGCTACAGCAGGTTGCAGCAGCTGCAATCAAATATGCAACAATAGTGTGTGTGCTACAACTCCCATATAAGTGAGTGCAAAGAAAAAAAGTCACACTTGGGAAAGAAAAAGTCAGGTAAGTATACTACGGCAGTGTGTTTTTGCCTACACACTGCCATAGTACTGCTCAGTCACAGTTTTAAATTTTCCATCCGGGTTTGCGTCTAGATAAGACAAGAGCGATGAGTCGATCAGGCAGAAAGCGTCATCACACAGCTGTAAAGTCGACACGTCAACTATTCGACAAGTCTGTGCAACTCCTAGAACACACTGGACATTTATAGGAGAAAAAAATGTGAACAGTCTGGTGAAAGGTAACTGAGCATTTCTTATCATCGTCCTTTAAAGCACGTGTGTGTGTTTCCATGGTCACTTACAAAGCCGCCCAGATATCCTGCAAAATCTGTTAAATGAACAGCGAAAGAAAGGCGTGGACCTTACGTTTAACATCTGTACTTTAGGGATTTTTTGCAGACACGCACATTTGTACTATAACTTTCTCACACACTTACACAGATCTTTTACTCCAGTCATTTAGAGAGTCTGGTGGAGCATTTGTCCTTTGGGTGGTCTTGACGGACTGGTAAGATGTTTAGCCTGTGTTGAGTCCAGCTAATGACTACAAAACTGAACCCCTCACCCACCGCGCCCTTGCTTTGTGTTTTCGTTGTTCTCTGACAGGAACAGTGAGCACATGTCAGATTTTCTTCTGCTATAAAGCATGATCAGTTTCAAATCCATGTATATATTTTAAGAGAAGGGTTTGATCTTTCTCTGTTTATCTTCATCTGTCTGTTCTTCTCTCCGTCCCCTCAGGCCATAAGCAACAAAGACCAGCACAGCATCTCTTACACTCTGTCTCGAGCGCAGACGGTGGTGGTGGAGTATACCCATGACAGCAATACGGATATGTTCCAGGTAACTGGCCCAAGCTTTACCACCAGGACTGGAGTTTTAACACCAGTTACGGTCATGATGTTTTTCCACTTCACTGCTGCACAGGTTGAAATAAGTGTTAGTTAGTCATGGAGCTGCACTATTGAATGTGTAGAGAGCAGAGGTCTTTAAAATCGTGAGGCACTGTTATATAAGTTGAAGTGGGACACAGGCAAAAAACCAGCTGCAGTCTATTTTTTGACTGTTTTTTTATTTGCTCCAGAGATAATTGTGTGATGTCAAATGATTTTTGTTTTTTTTATATAGATTGAAAATTAATTCTCCTTTGTTTTCTCAATCACAATCTCCATAGTGTTTTTTATTGACATCTATTCTGTAATTTTTGATCACCTGCTCCTTAGTTTGATACATCTCATATATGTCTGGGGACGATTGCATCTTATTTGCACTTATGCAGTTAGCAGCAATTTTCAAATTCTTCTCAGACAAAACTGAAAATACCAAAATCCAATAACAATATCAATTGCAAATAGATGTTTTTAAATCCACATATTTTAATCACGCACGGACCTGACTGGTAAATGTCTGATTTTCCACCCATAGATGAACTGCAAACAAGACTAACTAATAGCTGATTTAGCATACATTTTAAATAAGTCACTTTGATATAATATAAACAAGCTTGGCCAGCTCATTGATTCCCAATATTATATTTCTTAATAACTGCTTTAAAAGCCCACCAAATGTTCAGTGGCTCATGCAGTTGTCCTTTTTTCAAGTGTCACATCCTGTAAAGCTTTGTTAAACTGATCAGTAGTTATTGAAGTATCAGTAATGTAAGGATCTTCTTTTTCTTGACAAATTGTGAAGATGTTGATGTACAGCATGTTGAGGCTCAATGATTTTCTGTCACTAAAATACAGATGAAAACATTCAGGTACTTTTAATGAAGGCACTTTTTAGCGGTTTAATTAGGCTAGTTACACAAAGTGTAACACAAAGTCTAATATCAGTCCTGGATTATAAAGGATGTTCACACAGCATTTCTTAAAAACAATGTTTATCCAAAGTCATTGTGTTCTTGTCTTGATTATAGCACTAACGCTAGGTGAGTCTACCCTGTATACTGTGATTAAGGTACAGTGGTGGTCCAGCTAGCTGTCAGGGGCAGCAAAGTACCATCATCATACTGCAGAGTGTCCTCAAGGTTATTATGGGTTTCATGCCAGCAGCAATGTATGTGACGCAGCGGTAAACTTGTCTCCAAAGTCATCTTCAGACATTCATCAGAAAAAGATGTTTTCTTGATTATTTCAACCACAATGGGTTTTAAATCCTTACATCCGACTTTAGATATTCTTATTCTCTACACTTTGTTTTTCTTAAGTTATCCCCTTTTTATACTAACTTCTCCAGGGTGTATTATTATATTTTATCTGGGCTTGAATTATCTGAGACTTGTTCGAACATGTGTCTATCTCTCTTCACCAGATTGGTCGATCAACAGAGAGTCCCATAGACTTTGTAGTGACGGACACAGTGGCAGGAAGTCAGAGCAACGCAGACACCCAGTCGGTCCAGAGCACCATCTCCCGTTTCGCCTGCCGCATTAAGTGCCAGCGCACGCCGCCTTACACCGCACGCATCTACGCCGCAGGCTTCGACTCCTCCAAAAACATCTTCCTTGGGGTGAGCTGTGTTCTATTTACAAGAGACTCATGAAGAGTATGAGAAAATAACGTCAGCCAACATGACGATAAAATCATGTTTGCTTCTAAGTAACAATAACTATAATCCAGTCAAAGGGTTCTTTGGTACAACACCTTTAAATGACTTTTATTTTTTCAGGAGAAAGCTGCTAAATGGAAGACTTTTGATGGTCAAATGGACGGGCTGACCACTAACGGCGTGCTGGTGATGCATCCACGAAACGGTTTCACCCAAGACTCCAAACCAGGCGTCTGGAGGGAGATCTCGGTCTGCGGCAACGTCTTCACCCTACGGGAGACCCGCTCAGCGCAGCAAAGGGGAAAGATGGTGAGAAAAGATACAAAGCAGCTAATTCACTCAGTGATCAGTGTGCTCTGAACACCTAAAACAGAGATACACATACTGAAAGGCTTTGACTTTCAACGTCAGGTGTGCTCACAGAGTATTTTTGGATCCACTTTAGTGCTTTGTAAAGGAACCTGTGCTTGTGGGATTTCTCAAGGTGAGAAGCATCTGAAGAGGGTGAGCTGTTTTGGCATTCAGGCATCTGACTGATTGACAGCATTCCCAATCACACCTAACGGATTTTTCTTTTTCTGGCCACTTGAGGGTAGTGGAAACAAATTGTTGACACAAAATGTTTGACAATTGGGCCTGTTTATCTGTTTCTGGTGAGTCTCAGTTTAACTGTAAATAGTTAATAACACAGAGACTTCACTCTGACTTCAGCAATATGGCTGCTAAGAAGAGACTGAATTTCTTGTGATTTACTTGCAAGTTAAAAGTTTTAAGCTTGCCCGCAACAGCAGACGTTTTTCCTGCATACACCTCAGCTGCTGTTACGTGATTGGCCAATACTATTTTGTCTCCAAACAAACTTCCTATACTGACAATTAAGACCCTCTGGTGAGTCTTTTCCAGCTCCTGAGGGAAATATTTGGATGTGTAGCTGCCTAATGCCTCACTGTGTTCACTTGCTTGCTGCTTATTGTCTGAATCCACTGATTTGTGTTTTTAGAGCCTTTTTACTAAAGAAAAAATCTGAAGCAGAACCATTAGAATAATAGGCCTGACAGCCAAACATTAAACTGAATAACACACAATAAAGCTCCATAAACACTGATTCACACTCACTCACACTCTCGACTGACTCTGTCACTCAGACAGCAGGGGTCGGGCAGAGCCTAACATCACCGGGAGGTTATCCGGATGCCGTCTCCATGGAAACAGTCTTGGCTGTAAGAGCAGTGTGTAACAGGACCTTGTAAGGGGATCCTCTAGCTGACATCAGAGCCTCTCAGCCAATCCTGACTCGCCTTCTGTCTCACTAGCATGACCACCTGTGGCATTTCTGACTGGATTCAGGTTGTTGATGGTGTGTTTAATTAGGTCTCTGTTTTTCCCCCCTCTTCTCTCCATCTTGCCTCCCACATTGTACACATCATCAAACACGAGCACACAGTCAGAGTGTCCTGAGAAACATTAAGCTGTCTCTTTATCTGGTGTCCCACCTGTTTTCAAGTCTCTCCAGAGCAGCATTAATTAACGTCTCTCTTATCTCCTCCTGCCCTTTACCATCTCCAGAGTTAACTGAGTGTGCATTAAACACCTCTATAGAAACCACTCATTATTCCACAGCTGATTGACAATTTAGATAGTGGACTCTGGGAAAGCACCTATTTTCATTATGTATGCTGTGAGAACATGATGGGGCTTTTATTGTTATGCTGAACGCACACTCAAGTGGAGACAACTCAGTGAAGCCTTCCGTTGATGGTTATGCTGTCACAGATGTGACTTGTTCTTTTCGTCACAGATTGAAAGATACTTTTTTGTTTGTATCACATCTCACAAATCATATCAATCATAATACGAGCAAATAAAGACAGGCAAATCAATAACAGTTTAAATTAAAACAACCACATTAAGATTCGTCTATTGTAAATGAATGTATAGATAGAAGAAGGCAGTTTGACATAAAAACACCACTATTAAAACACAAATGTTAAAACAATGTTCAACTTTTTTCTCTGTAACACCGCTAAAAACACGCCACCTGCCCCTGAAATACAAGCAACATCGTAACTTTGTTTACTGTCTGTTCCCTGCAGCTGTCAATCAAACAAAGACTCTGACAGGCCCTCCTGCCTCTGATACAAGGAGCTTTTCTTTCATAAACACACATAGGTCCATTGCAACTCCATTTTATATTGATTATAACTACTACTTTTACATGTTTAATTGCTAAAACTGAATATGATTTCAGTCGTTGTGGATTAGTGTACAGTCATGTTAGAGAAACCTCTCAGTTTTGTAGTACAGTGTAATGCTCCCTCCCCTCACTGCCTTTGTAAGCACACAGCCCTCTAAATTGGATAAGTGCCCTGCATTCATGAAGGTTAACAGCTGAAGGACTTTCTGATTGAGTAGAGGGAAGAAGTGGTCTCAGCAAGTTTGCCAAAAAGCTATCTGGACTAAATAATGTGTGTGTGTGTGTTAATAGTTCCCTGTCCTGAGGTGTGCTGTTGAATTCATTTGGGGTTTTAAAATCTTTTTGTGATTTTTTCTGTCCTTAACTGTCTGAAAATATCCAAAAAAAACTATTCAGGCACAATTTAGAATAATACATTGTTCTACTGAAAAAACACATCTGGTTATGTTCAGATTTTTTAAATATGAGCAGCTGTATTTCTGTCTTTGTAGAGAGCCATCAGCCTTGTTTGCCCTTCTGCAGTTAGACACAAGGTTGAGGCCAGCTTAATTAGAAATATCTTACGGTGCAGTTTACGAACACACACACACACACACACACACACACACACACACACACACACACACACAGTGTGTGGGTTGTTTTGGAGTTTAATAAATGAGTAAAGATGATCTGAGCTCCTGCTGTTTAAACAAACCTTTTTGTCCTGGTAATGATTACATATTGTTTAATTAAAGTAGAACTGTGTGTCGAGGCTGAGAGCGTGTGGATGTTTACATGGATAAACCCGACCTAGAGTTCTCAGATCATTAACATTGATTGTGGTTATTGATTGATCAGACATATACTATTTCATAATTCTAATCTTTAGTGTTATTGATTAGTGGAGCAGCATTGTGTCATGAGAGTTGTTGGTTTAAAACAGCGTGACAAATCTAAGCAGTAAGGGGAAAAAACAAAAACAGCTGTTTACCTCGAGCGTGACCCTTAACATATCCCATTACAGTTAAGCAGCTTGTTGGCCAATCATAACACGACTGAGGTTTCCTGGGTGGATGTGTGCTTGTGTGTTACTGTATAAGTATGTAAAAGGCATCGCTGACATTACAAGCACACATGTGCTCAGAGAACCTTCCCAGGGACAAATAAAGGTTAAAGTACTGTGACTAGGAGAAATGAATTAACCCATGTTTGTGACCTCATCACAAGCTTCAGTATGAGCTCACTAAAAACCCTTGTGTATCCCTTTTTCCCCCCCCATCTCCATCCTCTTTTTTTTTTTCTGTTGTCCTCTGGTTATCTAAACCTGGAATTTCCCTCTCTGTCCAATCTGACAGAGCCTCAAGACACCACTTAACTAAGTTTTCCAGCAGCCCTCTCTTCCAACCCCTCCCCCCCTCCCTGTTCTTTTAGCTTCCTTGAGTCATCTTGACCCCAGCTGTCAGTCCCTGAATCATACGTTTGTCTGAAGGACAAACTGAATGAAAAAGGTGTTACACTGCCTCCTACTGCGCTCAGATCAGTACTACAAACCTTAGGAAGGAGTCATACATACACACATTCTTTTAAATATTTGTCCATTTCAGTGTCATGATGGGGCATGACTCTGTCCCAACGTTTATTTGGAGAGTTGTCGGGGGGTTGACACAGGATAGGATGCTAGTTTATAGCAGAGGCTGAAATCTGAACAATATCAGTTAAAAAAAAAAAAAACCCACTAGGAACATTTGGAAAACTTCAAAATAAAGGACAAATATCCTTCAACATTGGGAGTCTTTGGACTGTTTAAACTAATTGTGTTTTTTTCTATTTAGTAGACTTTTAAGGAACTTAAAAATTGAGTACCATAAATACCAACTGTCTAATTGATAGTAATCTGTTCCATAGATCGTGTTAATTAATAATAATCGGGTTGCATTGAAACTATTGTCACTTCACCAGGCTCCTTTCACCCTAACATGTTAGTACAGATGTTTTGTCTGTTAACAGAAATAAGGCTGAAACTGATAAACTGAAAAGTCCCTGTATGTATTCAAGTTATTTTTAGCCCAGCCAGCAGTGGGGCTCCAGGCACAGAGAGGTGGTCAGTCACGCAATGTCACAACAAATATTACAGTAGATGGATTTGATCTGAAATGTTATTCCCGTCCCCGCTGAGTCTCCTTAGTACTGACCTTTGTGAGGTCCTGGGTTTTATCTAACAGCATCATGGAGCTTGTGGTTTGTTGTGACAAGTTCATACGTTCCTCTTCTCCACAAAGTGTAATATATTCAGTGAACCTGCTAACAGTTATCCAGTAAAACTATTTGAAAACCTTTCCAACAAACTGTCGTACCTACTCTTGTAGAAAAAGAACTTTTAGCAGAATGGGAACAAATTGTCTAATAAACAGCTGTTATCTGTAGAGTCTCACCTCTGTATCCTCTCTCTCTTCCAGGTGGAGACTGAGAGTCAGGAGCTGGTGGACGGCTCTCTCATCGACCTCTGTGGTGCGACCCTCCTGTGGCGCACGGCTGAAGGCCTTTCTCGCACTCCCACCCTCAAACACCTGGAGGCGCTGCGGCAGGAGATCAACGCAGCCCGGCCGCAGTGTCCTGTTGGCTTCAACACACTGGCCTTCCCCTCAATGCGTCGCAAGGACACGCCAGACGAGAAGCAGCCCTGGGTCTACCTCCAGTGCGGCCACGTGCACGGCTACCACAACTGGGGCAACCACCGCGAGGAGAGGGAGGGCCGCGAGGGACGGCTTCGTGAGTGTCCCATGTGCCGAGCAAAAGGGCCGTACGTGCCGCTGTGGCTGGGCTGCGAGGCAGGGTTTTATGTCGATGCCGCCCCACCCACTCACGCCTTTAACCCCTGCGGCCATGTTTGTTCGGAGAAGACGGCAGCCTTCTGGAGTCAGATCCCTCTGCCGCACGGCACACACACCTTCCACGCTGCCTGCCCATTCTGCGCGCAGCAGCTGACTGGTGAGCAGGGCTACGTCAGACTCATCTTCCAGGGACCGCTAGACTAGCAGGGCCAGCTTCCCAGCATCCTTTGGTGGAAGCGAAGCAGGGGGGATTTCTTTGTTTGGACCTGCAATGAAAAACTGGGAGCTCCCTCAGATTTGTTTTTCCCCCCTCTGCAGTTAAGATAAAACAACTCTTTTCTGGACCTTTTGTCTCTTTCTCATATTTAAGTGACCTTTGTATTGCTTTTTCATGAATGACAACAAAGATTTCTATATTTTCATGTGAAACCAGAGACACAAAAAACCAAACAAAGAACACTGCTGGGTAAACCTTTTGTTTGTTCCTCAGAAAGAACTTTCAACAACAGTATTTTTAAAAAACAACAACATACCGTAGCGCAAACAAACGGTTTTTATTCATGTTTATTGTTGCAATATACATCTGTGTACATCTCTTAGAGCTAATTATAAACAAAGATGTTTATTTATGGCCTGGGAACCATCGCTTCATCCTTTATCTGTCAGATACTTCAATACTATTTAGCATTGAAATTTGAAAAGACAGTATATTGTTAATCAGAGAAACATTTCTAGGTGTGTTCTGAGGGTTTTGTTCTGTGTCTCCCCCACACACACACCCACCCACACACCATGTAAACGTCTCAGATCTATTTGTCGTATTTATTCGTCCCCTGTGCTCTCACTAAGTGTGTTAACCCTTCGGTTTTGTTGTTCCTCTCAATAGGCATTACCACAGCCTTTTCACATTCAAAGCAATAGATTTTGAACAGACACCTCCTAAAGCATTATGGGAAACCGAGTCTTAAAGTCTTGTTTGCGTAACACTCAGACAGCATGAGTGACGCTCCCTCCCTTTAACGTGAAATGATTCTGTGGGTGAGTGAGTCTTTTTCTGATAATTGGTCAGCCATGATACCGCAGCTATGTAGCTAATGTCACACACGTACACACACACACACACACACACACACACACACACACACACACACACACACACACACACACACACACACACACATACACACATACATACTGTACACAGTGTAACCAGACCAGGTCAAATACATTTATTAAATGTAAGTGAAGTCGGGTTTATTCTGCCTGCTGTGATGTTTGAGTCCCACTGGCACAGTTTCAAAAGAAACCATGATCATTTTGCCAGATACAGTATTCTTACCAGTATTCATTTTTGCATTAAGCTGAGTAATTAAAACATTCGGCATCTTAGAAAAACTTCCTGTCTGGTTAAATTGAAAGTGAATTAAAATCCAGTCTTGTAAGTTTTTGTAGTGGAGAGTCACCTGGGAGTGATGATATTTGTTTTTTTAATTAGGGTTGAAATAATATGGACTGTTCATTGAGCCATAGCTAGTGGGAAAAGGTAAGTTGAGGAAGTCATTAATTTCATCAAGTAAGCAACAAAACACAACTGTAGCTGTTTAACTCAGGTTTGATGCACAGTCCTTAAAGGTTCTTTGGAGAAATGGAGATACAAAAATACTACAACAAAAGACCACGTGACACAAGAGAAAGCTGGAAACGCCTACAAAATAGACCTTAAGCATAAATCGTTTTGTAGGTTACAGTTTCTACTGTTAAGAATGACAGACACCATATGCATGTGCAACAAATAAAAACAGTATGGAGTATCCATAACCCCTTACTCTACCCAAACAATTCCACTTACAGTTTGAGACTAAGTAAGGAGTGCAGAGAGGGGACGGTCATGATGTTTCATGAAGCACAAATCCTCTCAGACACGTCTGCAGCGCATGTCTGTGGTTCATCCAGTGCACTCGTGCAGCCACTGTCGGTGTAGGAACAGTGTGACACACTTCAACTGTAGAACCCCCACCACCACCACAAAAACTTTCATTAACTGTCCTTCAAAACACATCAATCATCCCTAGGCAAAATAAAGTGTGTTTGTGTGTGAGAAAGAGAGAGAGAGAGAGAGAGAGAGAAATTGTAATTTATGTTGAGAATGATTGTAAGTGTGTCGTTTTTCAGTCAAGGATCACGTTCATCACTCCTGTGCTTGGACTGCAACACACCAACTCGCCTCAGGGAGAGAAACAATGACCTGTGTCTGATCTACACACACAGATACAGACAGACACAGATACAGACAGACACACACACACACACACACACACACACACACACACGGCTAAGGTCTTCTGAGGATACCTCAAAAGTAAAAGGTATATTCTGGATTGTGTCCTGAGTCTCCTTTACACAGTTTAGTTTAGTTTCATGGATCCCTCTGTGGATTAAGTGTGTAAGAAAGGGCTTCACACTCACTCTGTACTGTTATCTCAACCCTTTGTGTGTTTGTTGTTCTACACAAACACAAGTCAGTCATTCTGTCTCATGTCACCGCCCTCCACTCACTCGCTCGTCGTCTTCTCCTGTCTTGGTCTCTATGTGCTTGTAAAGGCGAAAGCAAAGAATGTTTCCAGCAAACACTTTTTTGTAACAACTTTCAACAATAAAGTGTAAAAGTGATACGTGTTTATTTGTGCAGTTTGATTTGCATCAACAGCTTGATATGAAATACATCTGTTATTGCGGCTTAGAAACCAGTGACACAGAGGTGAGTATTGCGTAGTAATAACAGCCATGAAGTTGCATTGTTGTATTATATGAAGAGGGAATTGCTTCAACACATAAAAGCTAATAATTAGAGTACATCATTCACAACAGCTGAAGGATACACACTCAGAGTTTTGTTGAGAATGTAAATAAAATTGTGAGGCACTGTCTCCCTCGTTTTGATACAATGCCCAAACAACACATTTTCGATTACCTTATGACTTGTAGATCTCCAAACATTGAATCTCACAGTTAGTTAGTTAGAGAGGTGTTAGAGATCTCAGGTGAACTATGGGTGAAAAGTTTAGCTGGGATAAGATCATGTTCTATCAATGCTAGACTTGAACTCATTCAGTTCAAGGTAATTCATCGACTGCACTATTCGAAGGCCAAACTGAATATAATCTGTCCCTCTGTCTCTGCTACCTTTGATAAGTGAAAGTTGGAAGATGGGACCCTAGGTCACCATATCTGGTCTTGTCCTAAACGCAAAACTTTTTGGGACAACATCTTTCGAATATACAGTGACATACATATCTATCAGACAGCTAAGTCCTGACAGCCTTTCTGTAATACTGGGTTACTCCAACCATGTTTTCACTCTTCCCTCTGCTTTACAACAAGTCTCGAGGTTTGGTCTGGTTGTAGCAAAAACAGTAATCCTAAATGAGAAATCAGCCTCCCCTCCTTCTTTTAAAAATGGTTAAATGACATGGTGTCTTGTCTATATCTTGAAGAAATCCAGTACACCCTGCCCAACACGCATCCCAAGTTTCTTCCTGTAAGTTTCTTTTAATTGAGTATATTCAGAGGGACAGAAGTCAAACTGGGAGCTAATGGTATCTAAATGCTTTGTTTTCAGAGGGCTCCTAAACATTCAAGTTTAATCAAGAAAAATTAACCAATTATAGTATAGTAGTATTGTACTCCTACTCTGAATAACGTCAGATACTCATCTGATCATAGACATACACCTGGCTTTAACGCAACACCCATATGACGTATTCATTTATAGACATAGAAGATATGACGTATTATGCTCCACCCGTAGAGGATATGAAGTATTCATTTATATTAATAGAGTATATGAAATTAATATGTATAGAGGATATAACGGATTAGGGGCGTGGTTACCACCCTGCAACCCCATTGGGCCATGATATAAAATACTGTAACCTTCTACATGCTAAGATTGTAGTAAATTAATGAGTTTTGATGTGAGTGTTTGAGGTCAACGATGAGGCGACACATTTCTGTTTAGTCTAAAAGCATAATGTGATAATCAACTTTATTTAGCAGATCTCACTCCTTAAAATCATCCTTTGTAATTCATAAAAACACACCAGGCGTCTGCACTAAATGGAAACTAGAGAAACCTTTTTTCATTGTGAGATTTTAGGCTGTTGCCCAGCAACAGCTCTTACTTCAGATAGGAGAGCTGTATACCTTATCTCATCTTCCTCTTGACAGGAACATTCTTCCCATGAAAAATGTGTTCTCTATCAGCACTATCTAACAACTGCAATTATAAACCAAGTAGAAGGACAAGAAAATGATTTCCTTAGGACAGTGATACGTCAGGAAAGCTGTCAGAAACCAGTTTAGATAACAAAAAAAATGTTTTTACTGTATCTTACTGAAGTGATCAAGTGGTCTAAGTTCAGAAAAGCTCAGTGAAACTAAATAAGCTTTGCTAGTGGAGGTGGGGAAGTTAATCATATGTCAACCTGTCTAAACAGCCATCTAATCTTGATCAAATAAAGGCTTGGTGCACTTTGGCCTTAATTTGTGTTATTACTCTCACCTTTTTGGTAGCTGAGTTTTCAACGTCAAGCTGATATTTGAATTCCCTTATTTAGAGAATACTTTCATCCACAAGTGACAGCATTATTGAGTTACAACACACTGGATTTCACTTTTGCAAATATCTGGTGAAAGCCCTTGAGTGCCACAGGACTGACTTCCTGTCCTTGGGTTATTGTTGATGAATTGTGTTTGTACAAACAAAAGAAGACACATGTGTTATATCATATTGCACTTTATTCCGCTCTGAGGAGGCAGAGCAGGGCTGGGCTGAGACCTCATCACCGTCACAGATCAACACTTATTGCTTTCAGGCTTTCGGTCCACACAATGGACCAACCTCAAGTATTCTCACACCTAAACTTTATGTACGTACATGTTTTAAAAATGTCTACCGTCTGAATCTGTAAATGTGTGTAGCAGAAAGTATAGCACCTCCTATCTTTCTTTGAGTGAAGGGATAACCCTGAATGATGGGATGGACAGAGAAGACAGAACCGGTTTGACACAATAATGGAGGCATGAAGTTTCACACAACATTAAGGTCACGATGTGAGCAAAAATAATACAAAACATTGTCGATATTTTTCATCAAAAAGGCCTTTTTGATTCATCTAAAGGTGTGCACTCTAAAATGATATCATGTCAATCATTACATGTGATTTCATGGCAATGGGGTCATGTCTGGATATGGATCATTACGGTCTTCATTCAGAAATATCACAGAGAGGTTCGAGCCATCAGGCAGAGACAGAGGCGATTCAGGGAGAACATGGGTATGACTTTTATTTTCTCCTCTATGGCACGTTTGTTCTACGCCTTTTTACGTGGAAGTAAAAGTAGCTCTGGAAGAATTTTCACAATTTTTTTCTTAGCACAAACTTGACTGTAGACGTGATGCCGAAATGGCCCAAATTTTTCCAACATTTCAAAGAATATACATAAAAAATGGTGGCTTACTTTGATATATTATCTCTGTGTAGGACTAATGAAGAGTGAGCTGAGAATAAATTCATCGTCAAATGTTTCATTATGTCTTTCATTTGAACATATTCTATCACAGCTGATTGTGGAACAATGTGGGATTATTGTGCAGGAAATAAATGCTCTCAACTCTTCCAGTACAAGCCGTACCTTTACCTTTGTAAGTAAGCACACTATGTGATTGCAGAAACATGCTGTTAGCGTACACTGAAGATGAGGATGGAGATGAAATCACCTGGATTGTTCTGAGAGCCACATTAGTATCCCAATAAATTGAACAATCTTGTTATTTTGTCTCTTTGCATTTTGGGAGTACTTTTCCAGCCTGTATTTTTGTGTCAAAGAAACTAAATCACTACAGCTACTAGATAGGAATAAAAGATACAATCTGGTTATGGTTTTAGGTCAATGTTTAAAGTCTCGGCTATGAGTTTATTTATACTGTTAAATGTTTATATCATATCATTGAACAGCCTGTAGAGGGCAGTATATCCCAGCTACATCCATCCTCTGCAGAGTGGACGAGCACAAGCACTCACACATCACAAAGCCTTCAGGGAAAAACACTTGGTCTCACAATCTGTCGGTGTCGGGGGAGACATGAATAACGGGTCACATGACAGTGAAATGAGTGGGTGACATGATGAGGATGTGTGTGTGTGTGTGTGTGTGTGCAGGGTGTTTTTATCAAGGCGTTAATGGTCCATGATGCGGAGGTTGCCAGATACGATTTTGTTTTCCAGCATGGAGCCAGCTGGAATATCAATCCGATCTCCGTGGTTGGCGATGATAATGACGGTGCCCTGTGAGGAGGAAGAGCGATGAGGTTTGTTTATGTTTGTAATAGAGAGAAAGGGCGACACTCTCACACTGGGATTTAATTAAAGCCATAAATCAATGAGAGCTACCTGCCAGCAGTTAGCTTTGTTTCATCCTTTTTTACATCCTTGTTAAATTCAAGGCTGGAAATAACTAATAACATGTACACTGGATACTCTTAAAGAACCCCGTAGATGAACTCTTAATTAAGTATTTAATATTTCATTTATTGAACTTTGTTCCACCTAGAGCCTCTTCCAAGACAGAGTAAAAACACACGTCACAAAAAGATGACCTGATAAACAATGAAAGAAGACTTTTTTTTCACCGACTTACTGATGACATTCATTGAAGTTCATCTTCATACAACTTCTGTTCACTTCTTTCTATTATCATGTCAAACTTGAAAACCATATTTACCTTGAGAGACACATTTTTCCCCAAGGTGACGTCTCCAGACACAGTCAGATGGTCGAGCTCCAGCATGTCGGGGATGCTCTCGAAGCGAGTCAGATACTCCTGAACCTGAACACACATGAACAGAAAGGTTTTTAGAAACAGTTCACTGTCTGTGGGTGAGAACTTTAGGGATCTGTTTGAATGAATTCATCAATTGGGAAAACATTTATATCTACTTTATCTGATTTTCCAGTTTTATTTAGATAAAAATAAATCTGTGATACCAAATAACAAATAATAATACTTTTTAAACACAGCCTGTTGATGCTTTGTGCTAACATCGATCTTCTCCACCAGATCTTACACACTAACACATGAGAAAATTGATTTCTATTACATTTATTATTTGTCATTTTTCTACCGAGCCATGGTCGGTTTAAAAAAGGTCCTTGTAAAACAGTAAAGAGTGTCCCATTGTCTTCTATATAAGCACAGCTGCTATAGTTACCTTTGTGAAGGAGCTGCCCAGTTTGACGTGCGGCGTTGTTGTGAACTCTCTCTTGGGGCTCATTGTGAGCGAGCCGGCGTCCAGGCTGTACAGGTTGGACATGACCAGCAGCAGGTCTGATGTGGTCTTGACGGGCAGGAAGCGGCTTCGAGGTACGTTGATGCCCAGGGCGTTGTCGAAGCATTTAATGGCAGCTCCGACAGCCGTCTCCAACTGGACAACGTTCAGTCCTCCATCAAGCGTCTGATGACAAACAAACAGAAGAGAGGAGCGAGGGCGTTTTGGTTATTGGGCTTAAACAGTGTGTTTAAATGAAATGTAACGACTCATTTTACTAGGAGGAAGTTTCTTTACTGTCTTCCTTCTCTGAATCTCTCAATACATTAATGAGCCACAAGGAGGCGAAATAACCCACACCTCATTCAACACAACTTTCTTCAAAAAGAAAACAGCAGGTCAATGTCCAAGAGTAACCTCTACATTTTGGAAGCCATTAAACATTCTTGCATTATCAGTTTCAGTTACATTGAAGAACAGAATAGACATAGTCATCAAATGACCTCCGGTTCATATCAATCTCGTCTTCAGGGAGAATGTACAAAACATTGTCTTATATGACATTAATACAAAGCACATTTACATACAAACCAATATAACTTAACAGAACAAGAGAAGAAACAAAGTGGGGAAGTGAGAAAGGTCATTATGCACAAAGTATTTCTTTTATGTACTTTATAATGTTCATGTATTTCAATCATTTTGACCAATACCTACAGAATTTATGTTAAAGAAAATGTCCATTGTAAAGTCTGTCTGTTGGTTTACTATTGTAGTCTTCACTGAAATACCTCACATTCTTTACGATGGAACAAACACCTCACATTCTTTACTTTCCTTTAGTGCAATCAGCAGGTGAAACTTCTGATTTTGACAAAGTTAAACAAAAAACAAAAACCTCCCACATTGAGGAAGTTCCCTATATCCTGAGATTGTGTTTAATATCTAATCAGTACATTTAAGCATGCTGAAAGGCTAGACTAAGACCATGAACATGGTAAACATTTCACCTGCTAAACATCGGCATGTTAGCACAAAGAATTACTCCGTCTCAGAGCAGCCACACTGAGCTTCATCCTCACGCTCAAGTTTAGGGAGCGCTAATTTTTCCTAAAACGGAGAAGGTGAAAACTGTGAGCTAAAATTAGACTCTGGAAGGTTTCCCATGACAACGGTGATATAACAACATATTCTAACAGGTCACAGGTATAACTATCAGAAAGAGTTATGTAACATTCAACACTTGATGGAGGCTTTTATCTTAAGAGCCTCTTTGAAACATAAGTGAAACAAAATCATGGAGCTACAGTGGTGTTTCAATCTGAAAAGACTCCTTTGACTCTGCAAGTTTAGTGGCACACTCATACCTTAAAGGGACCACACACTTATGTAAAGCCACACACAGTTCGTCACTAGTTACATAACACTTGCTACTTGACCACTTGTCATGGTGTGCGATTCTGTAACCTGGGGCTGGAAAATTCCAACTAAACGCCAAGAAAAGCAAAAATCATTGTGCAGGGAATTCATTACGCTGGTGACCTACCCTTCCACTTTGTGTGTGTGTGTATCTTTACATCATGTTGCTACATGATTGAAGGGAAAACAACCTTGGTTTAATTTACTCTGCTGCTGACTTAACAGAGACAAGACTTGTTGTCCTGATGGAGGCCGTTTGATGAAAGCTGTTTTAATCAGGCTTAGTCACCAAAACCTTTGACTGTTTTCCCCATATGGGACAGATGCAAATCCTCAGAAGTTACTGTTAGACACTGTTTCAAAGGTCTCTTGTGGAACTAAACAATGTTGACGGGCTCTTTTGACATTATTCCTTTGACCAAGTCCATTCTCTTTTCTCACATGTCAGCAAAATAAAGACAGTATCACATAGTGGAAGAAAAAAACTGTCCTAAACAATGACAAACTGGCTGGATGACAGAACGATTTCCCTTTAATTAGAGATATAATTAGCAATGATCTCTAAATTAAAAGTTGTACAAGGCAATCTACATTTTCCATCTTCACAGATAATCCAAAATCTGAGTTAAATAAAATCTGAGTAATTTAGTTGGTTATGTCAACAAGTGTTTTGTTCTGTATTTCATTGAACAATAACTAACTGTATGTAAAGTCAGCTACTTCTTCTATGCCCTGTGTGTGTTCACATTGTTTTCATCATTTTCCCTTCACTGTATGTTCCTGTTGCCTTTTGACTCACCTTGGGGTTGACTATGATCTCCAGATCCATCGCTTTCTGCTCCTGCAGCCTCTTGATCGCAGGCAGCGAGAGCCACAGGTTGTTGGTGTTGAAGATCTTAAACTTTGAAACTGATTTGAATTCGTCCACATGGGACTTGGGGACCTGTGCGATCTCCAGCAGACGCAGCTTTCCGTCATACTGGATCAGCGTGCCACCCTGAAAATCAACGAGTCAGCGATTTTAAAATGCATTCAGTGTGTATGAGTGATTGACTTTAAAAGTCAGCACATAATATTAGAATTGCGAGGGTATATGAGAAATAATGATTTTTGTAATTGATTGTAAATATAAAACCAAATCTTGTTTCAACAAATCCTACCTTGACGTCTGCCCGTGTCTTATCAGTCACCTCCATGATGAACTCGGAGCGCTTGCCGTTGGGCTGGCTGACCAGGTGGTGCAGGATGTGGAGGTCCACAGTGGCTCCCAGGTTGTCGATGTTGGACACAAAGATGTACTCTTTGCCCTGCGCGATCAGCTGGTCCAACAGGCCCGAGTTGTAGAAGCTGGCGTAGATGTCGCCGTGCCCTGGGGGATACCAGCCTTCAGCGCTCTGCCCGTTCATGCTCAAGGTTGTGGACACAGGGAGGAGGGACTCTTTGTTGATGCGAGGGTACCTGGACAGAGGAGGAAAATGAACAATAAGATCGGCCATGATGTTCACAGACTTCCTGCTAGATGATAACTTAATAACATAATTCATTTTCTGATTACACTCAAAAGACTTTTTGAATTTATAGAGAACTTAAGATCTTTAAGTTGATAAAAGATAAGAGTTCATATTGGAGTTTTTGAGCAAAGGGGCTTTTTTTTTTACCTTGGTCCAACATCTTCATGTAGCACTGGTTTTGATCTTGTAGTGGATATGACATGATTTAATTTTGGCTCTATCACACAAAACGGCTACAACACGGATGTAACAACGCGCTCTATGGCAATGTAACACTGGCATTCTTCTCCACAGACTCTTCCTGTTCACTTGCAATTGGAGTCTACAAGTGCCTTTCCTGGAGGACGGATTCAGACCGCACAGGAAACTGTGGATGTCCTCCACCGGATCAAGAGAAGACTGTAGGCGTGGATGACAGAGGAAGTCATGAATGAAGGAATGGTTCAACTGAAAGGTGTGCAGCACTGTGATTCCGACGCTGCGGGCGCTACAATCTCCTCCAACTCCCAAAGTAAAAATCAGGCTCTTAAACTATTAAAATATTCATCAGCAAGTTGCTAGCTTTCTCCATCTGCTATTTGGCACCAATGATAAGATTATTTATGCTTTGAAAACAGATCAATAATTTAATTAAAATGATTACTAATGAGAGCAGGGGGTCTGAACCAAAACACTAATTTACAGGTAATCTGATTATTATTTCATATGAAAAGCTTTAGCATATACTATAGCAGTATGTAGTTCTACACGAGTAAAATAACAAACTCATTATAGTCACCCACAGCAGAGCTGTGAATCTCACTCTCGACATGTTTAGGGAATAATCAGCACCGAGAGAAAACAGGAATCTGAGGTAAAGCCAGGGAAACTGCAGGTAGCCTGCCAGGTACCATGTACATTTATTCTTCTCTTATCACTACAGGACTTCAAACAACATCGTCAGGAGGTAAACTTTTTAAGTTTTTCCAAGAAGGCAGATGAGGCAACAAGCCAAAGAGCCATCAAGGCTTTCTGCATTAAACTGATCAAAGGGTTTGTAAGAAGGATCTGTGTCAGGCTGAGTTACCAAGCCTGTAATACGGAGACAGATAGGGGTGGGCGTCGGCTCAGGTTTTGGCAGTTTGAGAATACTTCAGAGCGCAGATGAGCTGGTCAGGTGAGAGGAGCCGCACAGTCCAAGCCTTTTTAATTGAGGTTTAATTCCAGCCAACGGTTCTGTGAAGATGTTTCAGATGAGTGGATTTGATGTGCAGTCGCAGACTTCAAAGGTTTGGTGTCATCTTTGACCCCAAATCTGTGAAATATGTGATCCAAGAAAGGAAAAACAAAATGTACTGCCAAATTTGAATTTTAACAGACCTAAGCCGTGAGTTTTTTCTCTTTGTCGTTCCTCCTCTAGCACTGTTTTCACATATGCACTCCTGAAAATATTTAGATAATTTTAGGAGGAATCCCAATATCAACTAAAGAGTGAAGAAGAACTTAATGGCGAACAGAAAACACAATAAAGCCGTAAAATTAAGTGCACAAGATCGCAGCGGTCGCATGTACACAGTCTCTGCTCTGTGCACTGGTCACAAGATATTAACATCCCCACCCCCTCCCACTCGCTCGCTCGAGGTGAATTCTCCTGATTATATCCTGCTGCTCTTACTTCAGACAACTCGGATTTGCTTGCTTGGGATCAATTTTGCTGAGTGGCAGTGACATGATCTGATAGATCTGCTCAAAGTGATAGAGAATTTGTAAAGTGTCTCGAGATAACACTTGAATTGGCGCTATTCAAATAATGATTGATTGATTAGGGAAAGTGTTGATAAAACAAAATACAGAGTCAACGGTTGAGGGGACAAATTCAGAGTCAAAGATTATACATTAACATTGATTTTTATTTCCAATAAACCCATGTGTCATCAGTGTGTTTTCTTACCTGCTCTGGTTGAAGGTGTGGATCTTGACACGGTGGTGTGTGTACTTCTGCAGGATCTTCTTTGTGTCTTCATCTGTGTTGAAAGAGTTCATGAGGACCAGGGGCACGTCGGTGTTGTACGTTTTGTTCAGGTGCTGAGGGACATTCAAAAACAAAGAAGCTTTAGCATTATTTATTCAGATGATTACATTTGTTTATTTTGCTTTATTGACCTGTAGTGTTAATATAGATAATCATAGTTGATATAAATAAGAATTCTTGTTGAATGTCGATAGCAGCAAACTTTTTATTGTTGAGTTTATCTTTAAATACAAGTGACAGCTTTTGACTCTGTTTGATGAAAGTGGGGACATTTTTTAACAAAATATATTTGAATTCCTCGATCATTTAACCACAAGATGAGAACTAAGGAGAACAACACAAGAGACAGTGTCCTGACTATATCTCTGTTACCTGGTTATGTGATTAGACTGAATACAAAGCAGGAAAGTAGTGATCTGGGAGCGATGGACGATTTTTTAAACCAAGATAAGAGAAAATCAAAGTGTATAGAGAAGAGCGGTGAGAAATCAGATATAATTCAGTTGGAAGAAGCTGACGGGGGAAAGTAGCAAAAGAGTGGAATTTCCAGCCTGTGACAAAAATCCAGAGATTATAACAAACTCCTCTGAGAAAGCGTTTTGCCTTAACTAAAGCATTCACTTCATATTAAAGAAAACTGACTTCTCATTTAGAAGGTTTCAACGAGCTGTTCAGCAACGTGACTGTGTTTATCATGCGCACACCTTTATGTGGAACTCTAACAACACTTCAGGATGTTAAAGAGCTCTGTAAACACATCTTTCACCTGTCAAAATCACACACACATTATGAATACATTTAAGGTTTGTTTAGAGTAACCTAACCTATCTTAAACAAATTACAAGATTGACAAGCATGTTATCTGATTATAAACTGCACACAAACTGTACTGCCGACCAACTCTGTCCCATGTGCTGCAGAAACCGCACTACTAAGTGAACTATGATGGCTCAACTCTTAACTCCATCACAGATCAGAAAACATAAACAGCATTACCGATATATTCCTGATGGACCCTTAACGGCTAGTCATCGGTCAGACTCATTAATGAAGAGCTAACTTTACAACTTCAGGGGTGACGTTTTCCCTGTATCTGTCAGTGGTAGTGGATGTTTGGAGAAAGAAGTTAACTTTAACAAGTCTACAAAAGGTTTTTAATAGTCTGATGTTTCAGCTTGAATGTATGCAGTTAATCACGTCTAATTATATTATTATATTCTTCAGTTACCATGGACACCATGGATTAGCTGGATGAAGGAGAAATACTCAACCCCCATTTTTTTCCAAAAACCTTCATTACATTAAGACAGCAGCATGCTGTTTTAATTGTTCGTAATAAATCTGTAATTCTCTGAATTCATTTTTTTGGTCCCTAGGTGGTGTACCAAATGTGTTAATATCATAATTACCTCAAGATCAATCTGACTTATTTAGATATCTTCTTGTCATTTTGAAACACTATGAAAACCAACAGATACAGTATTTAGTTTAATACTACAGTTGGAAATCATCTGTTAACAACAACCAGTGAGTTTTTGTTCTTTTTTATTAAAGAATAATTTAAAAATGTGATCTAAACTTCTGCTGATGAATCTAATAGAATCAGATGATTAACACATCGTCCGAATCTCCAGTTCTAAAGAATGAATTTTAAAATAACCCCAAACATCCAGTAGATCATCACTACGAATATGTTTAAAAAGCGAGCTCATCTGAAAATGTATAGATGTACTGAAAGAAAAAAGTGCTTAAATATTACATGCTTTTCTCCCTTCTTGGTTACCCCAAAAGGTTGGGATATCTGGAAAAGTTCTCACGTCATCATTATTCAAGAACTGTTCCAGATAGTTGATCTTAAAACGTCTCTGTACCTTTAAGACATCCTGTTCAAGGTCTTGCATCCAAGACTAAAACTGCCACTTCTGAACCACACACTTGCTTAAATGAACAAGCAAGTCAATCTTCAGCAGCCAGGGGGCGCCTTTTCAACCTTACACTCCTGCTCAAATAAAAAATGTATAGCTCTCTGAAACAAAATTGTTACAAATAAATGTGCATTGAGGCAGTCTGGCAGCTAAAGGGTTATGGATATGTGTGGGTGTGTCTGTAGGATCCATTTTCTCACTTCTAAATAGGCCAATTCAGTCAGTAGGTAATCTGACCAGAGCCGAGCAGAAAAATGTGGAGCAGCGTCTCGGACACAGAGAGCAGTGTGTCGGCAGGAGAGGAGCGTCCCACGGGGATGTTATGAAACACAAACACTAGGTAGCCACACATCCCCCCCATGTATCCTCAATTACACAACCCTGTACACACCATCCTCTGGCATCATCATCGCTGTGTTGAAGCTGTCCTAAAACTTTTCATTACTCTCTGAAATGTTATTGTCAACTCGTCTGAATATGTAATACTGCCATTATTTCTAAAAGCAACACATGCAAAAACTTTTTTAAATTATCTTGATGTATGATCAGGCACAAAGAACCACACACACACATGTTCAGACCCACTCCTCTCCTCCTGCACACAGCCTCCTCTGTTTCCTTGCCAACCCCTGCAGACCTGCCCGCCTGCAAATCAACAGATTCTCTTTCACTACAACTCACCACAGGCATCACACTAACTGAACTCCTCTCAAAAGGACCTTCACTCCCTAAAAAACAAACAAACCAATAACAACAACTAATGTCTTTCCCCCTGCCCCTCGGAAACATAAAGTACAAAGAGGCTTGATCCTACAGGAATCATTTTGCATGCAGCACTAACATACGTTTTTTAAATTCTGCTGACAAAAAGGCAGTGGTGGTTTTATTTCCCTCCTTAAATCCTCTGATAAATAAATCGTTTTCATTCTTTTATATCCTGGTGCGATAAATAAATAAGTCTAACCTCCTATCTTGAGATTACCAGAACTCACTCTAAAAGCAGAATGAGACACAGACATTATTCAAACATCCCTACATCAGAGCAAAACAACACAGCAGATGTTTGTATTGCATCAGATGGTAAATCATTTCCTGCTCCACTGTCCCACCCATTCTCACATGACAGACATTTTTCTTTTTCTTACTGTTCTCTTTTTCCTTGCTGTGAAGTCCACACCTCTGAGAAGGTCAAAACATGACTTTCAATCCTGCTGCCAAAACTCAACCACAGTAGGAATGTGTTTCTTAAAGAAGTGCTGTTAGCAGTGCATGTGAGGGACAACGAAACAAACACACTGTGAAGCCTTCCTGCACAGCAGCAGTCATTCTGTGGCACCTCTGTCTATTCGTCAATATAATGACATTTATATATATTTCTGAGTCATTTCTCTACATTGTTCATCAATACAGAATTTTACCGTCATTCCACATATCTCGTATAGTATGGTGACTCATCCTGCAATTCCATACCCTATTGTTGATGAACCACGTCATTTTACAGGTTAGTTCAACAAAAACAAACTTTTGTTCTTTAAAGAATGAAGCTGGTGTTAAAATAGAAGTTCATGTGTACAATAGTAGAAGGTACAAGTCATCCTTCAACAGGCACAAAATAACAGCGTGATGTTGCTACTGGGTCTTTATCAAAGTTAATGAAGTTCATGTAAATGTTTCTGGAAGCCTGTCTCATTGATTACAAAAAAGAAACAAGTTTAAAACTTGATTTAACTGTTTTTTGGGTAAAAAATACAACAACCCTATAATTGTAAGGAAAAAAGATTTGCTGATGTCATTCACTCTCTGATGTATTATAGTTGTTTGATTTATGGAGGTTCCTGATAGACAGATTAAGCTAATTTCACAATGCTGACAAGGGAACACTTAGTGCCTAGACGAGAGAGCTGGTGTTCACACCGCTAGCACAAGAAAATGAGGTTTTCAAGCTCAAGGTGGGGCCAACTGAAGTTGAAGCATCAGAGAATGTTGTATCCAGGTGATGTACATCAGCCTGCACTGAAGAGGGCAGCTTTACAGTGTTGTCAGCCATGGGTTTGACTGTTGCATGGACAATACCAAGCAAGAAATCAACTATGATACTTTTAAAAATCCAAAATGATTTTCTTATTTTTCATTTTGGGGAGCAGAAATCAGGTTGGCAAATTAAAGGACAACATGTAACTATCAACACACCCATTTTCTGACAATAGGAATACTTAAAAACAGTTGGATTAGTTGGCTTTCCAGCCCCCCTCCGCCAAACTTTTTTACACACTAGAATCTCTTATTTAGAGCTGCTGAACAACAACCCTTCAAGGTTGGGTGAAATTGTTGTGTTATGTCTGTTCTTCCAAGGCCTTGAAGTGAGGCATTCATAGGCTTTCTGTACCTCTATCTGCTGCACAGTGAGGTCCAAGAAGGTGTTCTCGTTGCGGACGCTGATCAGGCTCTTGGGGCCCTTACATCCCATGCTAGTCCCAAGGCCTCCGTTCAGCTTCACCACCACCAGTTTGTTGAGGCTGTCAGCGACGTTGTCCGGCAGACCTCTGGCTGCAATCTTATCGTAGGGCTGGATCTGAAGGAAGGGAGATGAGGCAGAGGGTCAGAAAAATACAGCAGGTGAACAACTAAAGAGCTTTTAAAATCATCTCATTAACTGTGTCTTTAAGTTTTACTGCAAAGTGTGACTGTAGCGTTACTGCACATTTTTTTAGTCCTTGCAGCTGTAGAAAAGCGACTGTATCTGCTTTATGTATTGACTCATTAGTTTCTATATTAGCAATGTAATGGGCTAAACTGAAGGGGACAAGTGAAAACATCACGAACTGTTGACTTCTACTGCAGTGAGACCGTTTTTAAAACTAGGAAGGAAATGTTAAATTAAAGAATAGAGAAGACACGTGACACATTATGCGTCAAGTTTTTGCTTCAATGGTGCAGATAATAGTAGGGCTGGGAATCTTTGGGTGTCTCACGATTCGATACGATTTCAATTCTTGGGGTCACAATTAGATCCAGAACCGATTTTTGATTCAAAAGGATTCTGGATTCATTGCTCCATGGATTCAAAGTCTATTTATGATTTAGTACATACTTCAGGATCTACTCTAGTCATCTGTGATACTAGCTGAATTTCTTGCTGCTCTATTTGGCATTCTACTGAGTTAAAGAGCTAGCCTTAGCATTTAGCAGGGAGTGATTGATTAGCCAAAAAGTTATGAATCGATTTAAAATCTTAGAAGATAAGAATCTCGATTTTTTCCCCCACCTCTAGTTAATAGTCGTAAAAATGAATTAATGTACACAGTCTGCTTTAAAAGTGGTCTTTAGCACTGCTGTGCACGAAGCAGCGAAAATCATTTGAGTATGGTACGTGTGTGTGTGTGTGTGTGTGTGTTTGTGTGTGTGTGAGCGCAAGCGTGTGTGTGTGTCTGTGAAACCCCATTTGGCAGTCGATACTACAACTCTCACATCAGCGTATTCACAGATCATGTATTGACGTTTTTTATCATCTCCCACAGAGCAGAAAGAAGTGAAGAGAGGATATGAAAGAGGATGTGATGATTGCAGCATGAACTATAATAAACCAAAGGATAGTTTCTTATAGAATTCTATTGAAAGTTAACATCAAACTGAAAGTGTTACAGCAGCAGAAACTTCTTCCCCACTGGTGGTGTGCTTCTCCAAGTTTCTTTGGCTTGAATGATTCCCTTCTTTCATGAAGAATTTTTGGAATCATATAAAAAAAACTCGGAGCAACGTGCAGAGGCATCCAGGGACAGCAAATACTAACCAGATGTTACAACAGCTTTTTGTCGTTAGGAGTATGTCACTGCTCAAAGCTAGCTCTGCAATGAATTTGCTAGCGTTCTTAAAGGAGATTTTTAGCTGGTGTGTGTGTGTTTGGGGTACGTGTGTGTGTAAGCAAAAAAAAAAAGCTGGGACATATCCTGTGTCCTTTCCTG
This sequence comes from Tautogolabrus adspersus, assembly GCA_020745685.1. Lineage (NCBI taxonomy): Eukaryota > Metazoa > Chordata > Actinopteri > Labriformes > Labridae > Tautogolabrus > Tautogolabrus adspersus. The sequence goes on along the minus strand of CM036541.1, from coordinate 17,016,428 downwards.
CTAAAAGCACAGAACTGCCTGTCACTGACAGCGGACACACAGCAGTTCTCCTGATGGAAACAGACGGTCTCTCCTCTGATTTTTACCATCCCCCCTCCACTCACAACTCCTCATCCCTTCACATCACATGTAGTCTGAGGTTACAAATACAACAGGCAACCTGAATACGGCTGCTGTTTTATCTCTGTCCTTCAGAGAGAAACTTTCTTCACGGAGGACAAAGACGTTTCATGGTCAAAAGGTTTTACACTCAGGAAGGGGACGCTGACTGATGATGAACACTATAAACGAAAAACACAGTCTTGACTTATTCAAATCCCTGCAGTCATTGGAAATTGAAAAAGATTATACAGTGACGAAAGAGGTAACAGAGGTGTACTTGTTGGTAAATTGCACAAAATGTCTTTCAGCTGGGATCTGCATCCGAGCCTACCCCTGTACCCCCAAAGTTAAACAACTTCCATTTCTAGAAGTTCTTTCTTTTTTTTCTTGGCAAAACAGATGCCTTTTGTGTGTAGCTAGCCACTCCAGCCACATTAACACAACACTCAGTGGCCTGCAGGGAACAACAGATGGTGCAGTATCCTTTTTCTTTCCACATACTCATTCATGTACCTAGACTTGAGAATGGGCAGATACAGAGTACTCATCCAAACCTGTGAGTTGTTGTTGTCATGAAGGTTTAATTCAAAATACTGACGGAAAACAATGACTTTCTTTTGGACATGTTTTTCACCTTGGGACTATTTGCAAGTTCGACCATACCTGTCATCATGGCGCTTCTCAGGCTTTTTGGTCTGCAAATCTATATATGTGGGTGTTGCCCACATTTTTCAAACCACCCGATGAAAATCATTTGATTGATTATCAAACATTTTGTGGCATGGAGTAAGTGCAAGGGCTCAAAACTCAGTCTTATTATATGTTGTTAGCTTTGACTAACATTACACTCTGCTAGCACTGCTCTATTGTAACATGATCATGTGACTAAAATGTATTCTTCTTCTTGGTCAAAAACACGAGTTGCTAGTGGCAGCAATATTTTCAGTGTAGGCTTGTGTTTTGGAGAAAAAGAACAAGTCATTAGACATTTCTGATACGGTCATCAGTTTTGGTACATCTCTAGAGAAAAACAAACATTATGCTTAGTATTAGTTGTATTATTTTTAATTATTTGACATTAGTTTTGGTGCAAACTTCTCCATATTCCTTTTACCTTTGACTTCGACAGATAGCTGCTGTAGGATCGAAAACCTGGGAAAACCAACAGCATATTTTACCTCATGACAACAGAGCCAGGTCACGAGTAATAGATTTGGATTGACAAAGATAGACATCAAAGGGATTCAAAATGATTAACAGATAAAATATGGTTTGTACAGCGAATGAATCAGTGTCAGTGGAGCGGAGAAGATGTCTGAATGACTGGAGACAAACTATGCTGTCATCACATTTAAGTAGAAGAATTGCAAAACATATTTACTCTGTTGTTGACTTAGCTACGTTAGTAAGAAAGAAACTACAACGGTCAAAAATGGAGCACTGGCCTCTGGTTTAAAGTTGTTTCTGTTATGTGATGGATTTCTACTAAAACAGAGCTTATATATACAGGGGCCGGCTCACACAGTCACATCAGATATAAGAGAAAGAAACAGCTGCATTTTATTCATACAAAAATGTCCGACATCCGTTACATGATGTACATTTACATGAAAATAATAAGACATGTGTAGGGATGGTCTCAAATAAACCTGCCTTTTAAAGCTGGGCAGGTATCAGACTAGTCTTATTTATCATATCGAACATAGACTTTTCATGTACAGTCTTATGCAGATGACACCCTGTTGTATGCCCACGGTTCTTCTCCAGCTGTAACTGCATCTCAATTTCTGTTTCTTCACACATCTCTGTAAGAATTGCACACAATAATTTTTTTAACTGAATTCTCCAGCCCGAATTAAAAGTCTGACTTTCAAACCTCTGTGTAATAGTTGACACCAAATCAAAGAGAGTTTGTCCTCGATAATAAAATTGAAGAGAACTTTATTCTGTCCTTCTGATTTATCAGGGTTCCCTGAAAAACGCTGAATCAGCACATCACATCTATCAAATCCAATAATTAAAAACTGGATCCCAGGACTGGCATTCTCTTGATCCCCCATGGGTCATGTACACCGCCTTCTAGTACTTTGTACTGTGCCTTCTAAATGTTTTCATTGTCTAAAGATATTTGAGCTGTGGTAAACCACAAACCTTTCCTTGGGGCATGCAACGCCACACAGCATCATTATAATGCAGAAAATGTTCTTTACTTTACCTCATCTCATCTCTTACATACCACAGACTCACTCTCTCTCACAGCTGAAAAAATCTAATTACATACAAAAGAAATCACCTTGAAAATCCAACTCCCAAAGTCATACAACAAGTTTATGATGAAACCCCAGGCTGTCCAATAAAAGGGTTACGCGTACAAGATCACTCAGGTAATTACGAGTCTCCATGCTGCCAATGTAACTGACAGAGCAGGCCGATCCAGTGACAAATCAGAATGCTTGAGTCAGATCCAAACCCTTTTTAAATCTAACACACACACACACACACACACACACACACACACACATACACACACACACACACACAACCCTTCCAGTTTCTGTTCTGTCTGTTGGAGGAGCAACATACACGGAAGCTCGAGTTTTCCCGTTACCAGTGTAACAGATTAAGCACTATATTGTTTGGGGGAATAACAGTGCTAAGAAATCATTATAAATGTATAGTTTCCTACACTACAGTACACTTCGTAAGTCTGGTGCAAGTAGCAACCTCAGGTCTATAATATAAAGCTACGGTGAAAGTTCAAACTAGCGCAGTTCCTTGAGCGGCCCCTTGGGGTTAGATACAAAGTGAGTCAAATCCTGTTACGAGTCATATACAAACGATCAACTTAACAATAAAATGTAACACTTTACAGACTGGTACAAAACATAGTTTGGATCTTATAACTATTCCCCAAATCATATATTTATTTGGACTATCCACCCTCTCGCCTCCAAATAGTCTCTCCTGATTCAAAAAAGAAGAGGTAAAAATATACCAATAAATTATTACTGCAGCAGGTCAAGCTCTCATTTTCACTAGCTGTGGTCAATCTGAGTCAAAACTGGCTTTATAGACCAAAAAGCTACTGAATAATTCATTTGGATGGGAGAGATTCTAAATCCAGAGGCTTTTCCTTAAGCTGTGGATCTAAAAAAAGTTCAGTTTACTTTCTTATCTTCTATTTCTTGAACTCTCACACAAGCCTGTATGCTCTTCTCATTACTGTGTTTTCCCTGTCATTTTCTCTGTTACTTACGCTCATTACACTCATCCCTCTTCTCTGCTCCATTCGACACATCTCCTCTTTGCCTCAGTCTTGCTTTACGTAACTCTCAATTTTGCACTCCATTCATCTTTCCCTCTGCCTTTCTTCTATCTGTTATCTTCTCTCTCTCTTTCTTTCACTCTCTAGCATCTGAGTCTGTAAAAATTAATGAGGCGACCCAGAATTTGGGGGTGAAGCAGCTGCTGCAGACTAGAGAGGAAAAAAAAGACAGGCTTTGTTTTGGGGATGTGCGTGTTTGATTAAAGAGTCCGGTGCCGGGACAAAAAGCAAGTGAGGGAGTTTTGTCAATGTTCAGTGAGACAGAAGTAGACGTGGGCAACTAATGCCCACCTACTCTGACAGGACAGGCTGAAACTATGAGAGGAAAAAAGTAAGTAGAGAGGATAACAAAGAATATCAAGAAATACAGGTTTCTTTTCTACAGACCCAGAATTCCTGCTCAGCAGCAAGAAAACTTGTCAGGAGCCTGAAGAACAGGAGTGCTCTCACAATCACAATGTTTTTATTTCCTGAAAAAGTCAAATTACTTCACATATAAAATAGGTTTAGACAAAACCTTTATTGCTATGTCTATACTGCTGCTATCATTGCTATGCTAACATGTTGAAGCTAACATCTACTCCAAGTCAAAACTGGTTCTTAGGGGTTAGCAAGGAAAGTGTGTTAATGGTTAGACATTATTCATTTAAGATTGATAGCTAATGGTAGCATTTATTTAAAAAACATATTTTCATGACATGCCTTTAGTGTTGCAGTGGAACTCACGTTTTAGTTTAACAGCTTATAATCACGTCCAAACTAAGAGCATGACCTTTGATGCAGGGCTGGAAGTAGACATGACCTCAATGTAACGTGTCATAGGTTCAGAAACACTTCTTTAGTCATTTCCTGTCACTTTCACATTTAGTACATCTGGCTGACAAAGTGTTAAAAACATCTCTCTGGGTCACATCGGGCCATTTTCCTATTCAGCGTCTCACTTCAAATCGCTGCAGGGTTGACCCACCTCTCTTATAAAAATCAAGCCAAATCATGAGCCGTTTGACAAATGGTTTTCATTTGTAAACTTAAATCACACCACATTTTAAGATACAACACAAGGTTGCAAATGGTCACATATGAAAATGATTTTAACGCTGTTAGGAGAGAGGTTTGCTGAGCGTTAAATCATGTGACACTGGGACTAATTTATGTAAGCTGATGTAGAACCAAAATTAAAACCATGTGCACCGTATAAATACTGGATTAATTTAACTTTTTATTTATAAGTTCAACAACAACTTAAAACACAGTTCACTAATCAAAGTATTATTAGTCGTGTCCTTCATGGACAGACGGCGGCAGAGACTGAAGAATCTGACAAGTTGAAAATTCAATTATTTTACTGTCCTGATGAAACTCAATAAATCATTCTGAGCCGTAGATCCCAGGCTTAGGCTTTAAGTAATTACACTATGTCATTACATGGATGATCTCAAAATTCATCGACAGTTAAACTGCAGGTTGTAGCTCCACTGCTAACAGAGCGCAGATACACAGTACATCTCTTTATCGAAATCCATACTTTGGGCCTTGTTTCTTCTCTGTAAGATTTTACTGTTTCTTAGCATGCCTTCAATTTGATCTGAAAAAAAAAAAAAACAGCACACTCGACAGTAAAGACAGTTTCAGGTGCACTACCGCAACAAGACTAAAAAAGAGACAGAAAAGTCAGCACACTAAATGTCCTTCAAGTTTCCTTTGTCTGGGTTAAAGTATATCTTTCTATGTATTGTTCTATCTATGTATTTATGCATTTATTAGATGTGTTGGTCTATTTTCTGTTACACAGAATAGCCCCTGTTTTGTGTGTAAAAACCTTGTTTGATACTTTTCCGGTATATAAGGGGCATTTCCACTCGCTGTTGTCAACGCTGATGAAGGCCTAGTGCTGAAACGCGTCCGTTGCTGTTTTGTACGCTGCTCTTACCCAGATAAAGGAAACTTGAAGGACATTTAGTGTGCTGACTTTTCTGTCTCTTTTTTTCAATTTGATTTTACCCTTTAACAACTCACAGCTGCAGTGGTTCAGTTCTTTGTGAGTCATACTTTCTACCATAACAACAACATAAAAACACGTCAATTCTTCTCTTACAGTCTCACAGTAGAGAGGCAGTTAAAACTCATCTTTACTTCACAGCAATTGAAAAACAAATACATCTGATTCATTTCATATTTCCCACTATGTGTCTCTGCGTATGCAAGATTTTCTCCTAAGTAACGTGTTACAATGAAAATGTCCCTTTCTCAAGGGCTTAATAATATGAGATCTACTGATATCTTTGGCTGATTTCAGCACAAAGTCATTGCGGAAAGAGAGGAAAATCTTTCTCAGAGTTTGAAATTCAGACTCAAAATGGTACGTCTGCTTCTTCAGACTGACTTTTCTCCAGTGCTGCCTGCCCCTGCTTAACATTTTCACTGAAAATAAATGCTGAGTTCACCTTTGTTGTTACACTTCCTTCTCCAGCACTAACCTTACTTTATATTAGATCATGAAGAAATCAATAGCACAATTAGAGATTCTTCAGAAAGTAGTATATTGTTCGTTCAAACTGAAACTTAAATTGACCCTTAGTTTAAATTACCCAATCACTGACTCTTTGTCTTGTGTATCTGCTGTCGTAAAAGGACAGGTCATGTGATTGCATTTCGAACCCTTGTTGTCCTTACATTTAGAGTTGTAAAAGAACCCGCGATGTACTATATATTATGGGGACCATGACAGCTTTGGTTATGTGCTTCTGTGTAACATTTGACTGATTCTTTTTTGTGACCTTTTAGAATCAGCGTATGAAGAAATCCTCTGACTTGGAACCTATTTCTATCTTAGTAGAGTGATGACGTACTTCCCCTGCAATTGGCTTTGCAGTATTTGGGTATTGCTGAAGTAGTCTGATGTCTTGGTGCTATGATTGTTGATAGAATATCTGTGATTGCATGATTAGCAGCTGAGGTTAAAATAAAAATATGTTTGGTGCATTAAAGGTTTTGGGCCCAGAGTTGTGAGACTGCCCTCCCTGGTTTAGTGTTTTTAACCTCAGAGTAGAACTCTCTAAGGATAGGCTGCAGAAAGGTTTTATCATGAGGTACTGTACTAACATTTTAGGCCCGAAAACAGTAAAGTAATGGTGGCTAGTGATTAAAGAAGCCAAGAAATCATTCTGGTCTCCTTAAGCAAGCTTAGTGGGTTTGTGTTTAAACTGTAAGAGACTCCTTAGAAACCTAGGTCAGAGGTTATAGAACAGCCTCTCTTCAGGGTGTATCTACTCTAGCTGGGGTATCAGTTATACCAACTCAAAACTATAACAATGAAACACATTGAACCACATCATAGAAGTTATTGAACTATGGGCGCTGGTTGAGCTAAGTTAGTAGAGCAGGTTGCACAGAGGCTAAAGTCCTTGTGGCAGGATCGATGCTCATTTTTGTTCCCAACATGGGGTTGTTAGTAGTCTTACCCTGGCATTTAGCAATGGCCAAAACAAGGTGTTAATAAAAGTATATCTGCAGTAGTAAGATGTTAATTTCAGCAACAAATTAAAGCATTCCTCACAACACCAGGTGGACATGTGGTACCTGATCCTGCTGTTTCTTCCTCCTGTTATGTCCCTCAAACTGACTGTGATTATTCATTCAGTCTTTTGTGATGTTTTATAAAGTGACATTGGGCCACACACATACTTATATAACTGTCTCATTTCACCTTGTTTCATTAGTGAATAGGAGACTGAAACTCTCATACAACCTGTGTTCAACTTCTTTCACTCGCTGTGACAGACAGCCGCGATTACAGCGAGCAGGTTTTTTCCTTGTTATGCATTTTAGAAAAAGAGAACGTCTTAAAAGTCTTTTTCAACTTTCTTCACACTGTCATTACTAAAACGATCTTGGCATCAGAAAGGCTAACCCTAACCCAATATCATCTTGGGTATATTTTCACACAATTAACGTCTCAAATGTCCTTTAAATAATTCACCATTAGCCTGATTAACCTGAACTTGTTGTATCGTTAACCATCCATTACGATGTTGGATTTTTTTTGGTTCACCACATCCCCAAAAGACGCTTAGGTTCTGGAAATGAAGCATGTATGATTCAACTAAAGAATGAACCTAGAACAAGATTCATTATTTATTGTACATCAATAAAACTAATTAATCATTTATGGGGTTCCTGTAGTCCAGGTTGATAAATACCCTGATGCAAGAGTCAATTCATGCTGACATGCTGCACTGATAAGGCAGCTTTGACGTGGAAAGTAGTGACCTTTTATGTGATATTAACTCTATACATAACATCAGTTTTGTGTGTAATAGTTCGAACAACAAAGGACAATGAATCACTCCACACATACACTAATTATATCCAGACATTAACATTTGAGGTGGTTCAACGTTTGCCTCTTACTTATGAACCTCAATATTTAAAACACTGTTGCCTTTGATATCAGATGATCATTTAAGTGATGTAAATTTATTAAATAATAGATACGTTATTATGTTGATTGCTGTAAGTGTTCTCTTTGTGCAAAGAAAAGATTGACTAAAAGAAAACCCAGAAATAGACATGTACATTTAAAACAGGTGTGCTAATAAAAACCCTGAGGGCTTGTAAAAGAAGCCCACCTTATATTTAAACTAAAAGCCTTTGCAAAGTCTTGTCACTAATGTAAATGTAGTTGTAGGTGTTTTTAGACTGCAACGTCAAGTAGTTCATAAAGTCCACATCCACGGTGTAAGAAAATGAACAAGAATGGAATACAATTAGGCAGAAACATATCCGAAGTGTATACAAGCATCTGTTTTTATCACAATTATTTTATTATTTGATGCTTTTGTTGACTCAGCCTCTTTTTGAGGCTGGGCGCTCTTTCGTGTCAGCACATCAAAATGAGTGACAGGTGATGGGATGGAAGTTTGATCATCTGACCCCCAGAATAGAAACACACCAGTTACTCAAAGTATGAAGCTGCATTATGCATGGTGCCAGATCTTCCTTCTGGTTGTTGCACCAAATGTTTAGCAACCAAAGACAAGACAATAACGGTCATGAGGTTTTTCCAAAGGTTAAATGTTGTGGTGTCCACTGGTGAAGCATTTGGTTTAAGTTAACCTAGTTTGATGTTAGTTCATTTTTAGTGTGTTCAGGCTTATTGTTCTCCTGACTAGACAACACAAAAGACTATCTGTGTATGCAAAGAGCAATATTTTAGTCCCTCATTAAATTTCTCAAACATGTGGAACTACTCCCAAAGACAAAAAAGCTTTTGTATGGGCTATCAATCCACTGGTTTTGATTCATCTCTCTAAATAATGCCACATTCTCTCAGATCTTAAAACCAACACACAAAAACTCAACAAACAAGACTTACCGAGTCCTCTGGAGGTCTTTGTATCTTTGTCCACTCTACTGAAGGCCCTTTCACTTGCAGAAATCTGTGGAAAAGGTTCTTGAACCCCTCAAAGTCTTTCCTGGACACCTGAAAAATAAAGACTTTAGCTGTAGGTTATTCATCCCATAGGCAGACTGACATATATCAACTCACCTATACAGTACATGACTGCCCAACCGTAGTCTACTAATGGCTTCTCAAAGTACACCGATTATTGACAAGGTTTTTACAACTGAGTCCATTTAGACAAAGTACATGAAACTTTGCACATTGTTGACCTTCACCCTTCAATTTTTTTTTGTATCTCTATCCATAATCTTTTAAATCAATGTATTTCTCCTCATACCAAGTTTCTATTAGTGGAGCCAGTAATCAAGGAATCGAAACTATTTTATTGCCGTACTCATGGAAAGCCATTAAGCACAATCAGTCAGCTTAAGTCCTCAAATATGAAACATGGGTTTGGTTATATGGACCAGTGAGACCTGAGATTTGATCTTTTCCGTCTGAAGCCGTCACGTAAGTGAAATGTGTATGTATACCCAGACATTAAGCTGTGACACACACTAGCTACAGTATAACATTTGAGGTTGACGAACAAGCTCTACTTCAGCTCCTCTGGTTTATTGAATTTTGAGGAAACCAGCCATAAATATGTAGAGCTACCTTTGGTTACCTGACACATTGATCATTTCCATTTACTAGTAGTCCTTGTTTATGACACATTTGATTCTTTCAGCAGCCAGATAAGAATGCAGTAAAATCTTGGCACTTCACTGTATTTCATATCAAAGCTGTATCAGGAAAATGTCGACACTACTTCAGATACTATGTGTTTAACAAGAAAGTTATATAACTGTACAACAGGAACTACACCCAAAACATCATGTTAAGTGTCAGCAATTGGTCTGCTTTAAAGTCACAACATCTGAAAGACAGTTCTAATGAACAGTCAGTCCAACCACTTTGTAAGTAAGTGTGTAGACTCTACAGCTGTGTCACCTTAAATGTAGCTTGCATAACTATTTGTGAAGTACACATGCCTTCTCTTTGAACACCCTTAAGTTTAAGTGTGTATGAAGCACTGGTCAAGCCTGAGTTTACCCACTAAGCTTTTGTCTCATTGTTAAAATACATCTTTTGTGAATGCTGGCCGTTTGATGGATAATGTCTAAAGGAGGCAGCTGCCCAACCCACAGTGGTAATGATGAGATTATTCACTAACAGCTTTGCCTCAAGGGCTGTGATTGTTTAATACCAAAGGACTAAATAATAGTAACCTAGCTTTGCTCTTTTTAGGAGACAGTTTAAATTCTACAACGATGCTTTCAACCATTTGCTGTTTTTCCCTGTAGGTGACTACCCCTAAGACCGGAATCTGTTTTGGGCTAACAGTACAAGTCTACATGGTCAAATTTTGGCTTGGGGACTCTAATGGTTAGTTAAGTTATGATTAAGGCTTATAAAACGCATGAAAACCTCGCCTTCAACTTTGAATGACGTTGACTTACGTAAATGTGTATGTAAGCTTGTAGGTGGAACTCTCATTGGCACTGTGCTGCAATATGTGTCACTTCTGTGTTTTCCAAGTAGTTATGTGTGACCAAACAACCCTTAAAATCACAACCACATGTTCAGAGAGAAACAGAGGGTAGGAGACAGACAGACACAGAGAGAAACAGAGGGTATGAGACAGACAGACAGACAGACAGACAGACAGACAGACAGACAGACAGACAGACAGACAGACAGACAGACAGACAGACAGACAGACAGACAGACAGACAGACAGACAGACAGACAGACAGACAGACAGACAGACAGACAGACAGACAGACAGACAGACAGACAGACAGACAGACGGACGGAGAGAAACTGAGGGGAGGGGGAGAGAGTTTTAGTGCTACCTCTCTCTCTGCGCCTGTTGTGGTGTCCAGCAGTTTCTCCAGCTCTGAGTGCATGGAGCTCTCCAGCTGCTGCCGCATCATTTCCTGGAACTGAGCCATCCCTTTGTCTGGCTCTCCTTTACTCAGACCTGGGCAGGAAAGATTGAGGAAGATGTGGGACAAGGTTTTACACTGAGAAGATGTGAGATACGGTTTAAAAATGCTGAGAACAAACAGATAAGTGAGGCTTAAAGATATTCTTTTTGATGAATTCACATTCACATTTGTTTGATGTAAAAGTCACAGAAGGTGACTTTTTTTTGGGATGATGACATTGAATAGCCTTAGCTTGTACACTATGATGTCATGTTTATATTTTTCATTATTGTCCTTATATTTTATGTAAATAAAATAATAAATGACTATAAAAAATTGTCATTTGCAATCTGAACTGAATGAATGCTTTATGTAATGAAAAAAACTTTTATGAAGCTTTTATGAGAACTTAACAAGGATGTAACATCCGCCCAATTTATCATCCAACCTTAATAAAGTTAGTGTAGCTTCTTCTGGTCCCTTTGTAATAACTTATATACACTGATGTGTATGCGTCAACATGATTATTACTACAGTGCAGGAATAAAGCAATGCCATCAGAGAGGGTGGATCTCATAAACATTGGTGATGTAATAGGTCTGATATACATCTGGAATCCTTTTCGAACCTGTTATCTGAGTGATTAAAAAACAAAGATAAGCTTCTCAACAAGAGCACACAGGAAAAGAAGCTGTCTGTTACATCAGTTATAGATTTGTATCTACGAAGCACATTTGAGTTTCTTATGAGAAGTTATAGTTGGCCTATTGTGTGCACGTGTAAAAAAAAAAAGACATCTCTAAGCGTCATTAAACTATGATATGATGGCAGAGACAATTTCAAGCTGGTTTTGAATCACCTTCACCATCAAGTAGTTTGTCTACAAGTTAGTTTTTCAACTTTTAAATTCCAACACGGTGGTCAGAAGAAGAAGTGTTGTTGCACTTTTTGATGGTTGATTGTTATGTATCAGCCTTAAACATAATATTATTCAGACTATGGTACAACATAAAGCAAAGACAGAAACTATAAAAGCTCTATAGTCATCACAGCTCTGTCATTACAACAGGGATAATTAATTATATCTGTACACAAAGCAAGTGTGAGCCTAAATATTTTGATTACAGTCTAATTATCTTCGGATTTTGCTTATAAGATAAACACAAGGCATATTCATCGGCACATATGACTCAAGTTCAAAGCACAGGAGAAAGCTCAGGTGATGAAAGAACACAAAGCCTGTCAAGTCTGTCGGCTTTTATGTGTTGTGCGAGCTTAATGAGGCGGTGAAACACAACTTTTTTTTTCCATTTTCTGTATTTGCAAAGTAAACTGATACAAGACATTCTGGATGATGCTTAATGCTCAACAAGAAAGCGCAACAATCTCAAAGCCTAAGTTCAAAGTTCCAAGAAGTATCTTTAAAAACGTGAAAAGAAGCAGGGCAGTGAGGAGGATAGTCAAACAGGATTCAGTACGCAGTGTCTAAAGTAACTCTCTCTCATTTGTCATTGGTAAAACAGTATATTCATGACCTGGAGTAATTTCACTACAGAAGCATTCCCTGCTTCTGGCACCAGAGATATAAGGACAATATAGGAAATGAACCTCTTGGGTAAAATGTGACAACACCAATCCCTCTTCACCACTGACTGGCTTCTACAGCTTAAAAAATGTACAGATTTGGTATAACACTAACTTGTTTCATTAAGGACAAAGGATAACAAAGGTGTGTTTCCTGTTAGTGTGACTTTGATAAGTCAATGATGCCTCTTTGAATCTATTGATTCATAAAGAAACGGTGTTATTAAATGGTTCATCTATAACATGGAGAATGAACAACAAATGCCAATCAAAATGTGCTCGGTTTGAAAAAACTGTTACCATTACATGTGTGACTTTAACTAGAAGATCTTTTGACAGTATTTACTGATGAGGAAACATGAGACAGTAGATTATTAAATTAAACATTGATAAGGGTGTAAACTGACTTAATTGTTGATTAGTATAAGGATTTAAACTTCAAGGGTTGATCTTGGATTCAAAGTGAAACCCTTGATCCATATTGCCTTCCAAATGCAAACAGACCAAAATGTTGGGTAACTGATGTATTTTGTTCCCCCTAATGTTTAAAAGAAGTGGTTTTTCTTTGAAATGTTCTTTAGAGAATCATTTTAATCATCAAGTGATTTTATGGTTTTTCTTCCTGTTAAATAGGCCTTAGATGTCTTCTCTTATCAATAGCAAATCAATGATCTGAACTGACTCAGAAATATCACCACAAAATGAAAAAATCTAGGGCTGTCCAACGATGACATTTTTTTATTTCGATAAATCGCTAAATTTCAATAGAAAGTTGCGATGAATCACATATTTAATCACATGTTTGAAATCCCATTATTTCGCATCTAAAAATAAAAATGGTTAGTCTTTTACTTAGAATTGTTGTACTGTCTTAAGCTGAGAGTACTTTACTTGCTGTTTGATTTCTTTTATTTTGAAATAAAGAAAGGACCTTCTGGTAGCTTGAAGGTTACGACATTAAGCTAAAAGGAACTGTTAAGAAGTAAAATGCTTGTTGTCATAATGTGGATATGACTTTTGACTCGTCAAGCTGAGCTGTCTGAAAGTTTTTTTAAATTATAATGAGACGTTCAAAGATGCAGCAGTGTTGTTATTTTCCATCACTGTGTCTACAGGGAGACGATGTGGAGGCTTATCCATTGTGCGCCTAAAGGGACTAAATAGCATCGGATTAATCACAATAAAAAAAAGAGAATGTATTAATTTCAGACATTTATTAATCGTGTTTAGAATGCAGACAGCCCTAGAAAAATCATATCATAGCGGACTTCATGAACTTGTTTGAGAATTAAGAAAATCACCTGAAACTGTGTCCAAAAATCAGCGATCATTGGCACATTTGAGTTTCCTACAGAGGCTTGAATGATCTTTCCATGGCACTGATGAGTGAATTATAGGCACACTGGACGCTCATTGAATTCATACAAGGGACATGTAACAGGAAATGAACAGAGAAATAATACACTAAAGGTATTTATAAGTCTGAAGGATAGAAATCTAACCAGTGTTGAAACCGGATTAGTTGTGGGCTGATTTGAATCTGTCACAAATAATTGACTACTTTGTCAAAATCCAGCATGGTGCGTTGATGCACGGATAGGGAAGTTCCACCACTAAGAATATTTAGAGTTCAATACCTCTCTCCAACACATCTAATAAATACACTTTGTGATTAAAGGTAAATGGTAAAGTGATCATTGCAAGACATTACGAAAATAATAGAGTATAATGGCCATTTTATAACTCAGACTATTAATACTTGTCATTAAGGAATTGAGCAGAGTTTTAAACTTTGACATACTTGTGATGAATCAGTCAGTATAAGCTATGTGAGGCAAACTTCAAGTCTCTTCATTCAAATAGGCTACTGTACAAACAATTAATTTAAAGCTCAAAATACTTTTTTTTTCAAATCTTATAAGAAGTAACAGATGAAAAAACGTTGGTTCTTGAAAATGTGGATGAATCATTAAATTAAGAAACATAAACACAGCTTTGGTCATTTACCTGTACACCTAAGGTAAAGAGCTGAGTATCCTCCATAAGACTACTTACCCTTCACAAAAAGTGCCATGTTTCAGTTGCCAGATATTGACCACTTGACCAATACTGCATACAGTTGAAAAGTATAATGAATCCAAATCAGAGTAGACGCTCAAAATAAGAAATCCAACAGAGGATTCACGGTGAAAGACGAGGTGTCACTCACAAGATGTACATAAATATATCAAAAAGTTTCCTTGAGCTGCCCTGTACGCCAAATGGTCATTCCTTCAGACGTGTAAAAAAACATTTGGAAAAAGGCACGATCAGAATCAAGTATCCTATCACGCTTATCTTCTTGGACAGCAGCCTAACATCGTCCAGGCACATGAAGCTGGATTTGCTCTGGCAGGATCTCTTATTGCTTGCGTTTTCTGCCCTTATTTTCCGACCCAATACTGTAAACCACGTCACAAATCCTCCTGGCTGTGACTCCCAACCTCTGGTCATGTTTGTTCCCATTTTGCCTCGCCCCCTGCTTTCATTTTTATTACCTTATTGCTACAGAGTCGAGCAATTTTCAGCCCGTTTTCTGCACCAGAGTCCACTTACAATGGCATCTAACATCCCGTCAATTATTAACCTGAAAGATGCACACCACCGAGTCCATAAGCATGAGCTGCCTGAAGGGGAACTTCAGAGGCTAGAAGCTGCGGAAATGAATGACCGATGAATTAATGGACAGAGAGGGACGGTATGTACTCAGGAAATGATGAATATTTACACTACCTACAGTGTGTACACCGTTAGAAAACATAAATACGACTCAAGGTAACGTATAGCACCGTGAAAAACACACGAGGAAAAACGACAGTTTTCGACAAATGTCTAAAAAAAAGGGTACGCAGTAGCTAACTTGAAGATACAACCCTCAGCCCACTGGTATGGGTGAACACTTGATGCTGCCAAGTGGTAAAGTGATAAAATGTTATTATATTTAAAGCAGTTTCTTACTGTGTGACTGTATGATGCTGGCGGAAGAAGAGTCGATGGGGTCGGCCTGGTCCTGCGGGTCTGAAGGACCACGCAAATTCCTCAGGAGAGACAGCGGGGTACACAAAATATATTTTGTAAAAGTCGACAAGGATTTAAGTCTAAAATATCGGGCATATGTTTCCTTACGACGTCACAGAATATAACTTTAAAAAATGGTTAAAACTGATAAAAACCCCAAAATATTTTACACCAGTGCCATTCTGGACAGAAGCGAAGGGGGACGTTACATGAGGATGGCAGCCAACCAAAAGGCTGTTTTCTTGTGACGCAGATTGTACTACCAATAGATTTAAGCTACGTACGATATGATTTCTGACAGTTCCGGGTTAAAGAATGCCCAAAATGTCGGAAATAAAAAATAGTCTACCTTAGAAGTTTTTGTTGTTGTTAGATCCCCATATTTCAGTATTTGTTTTCAACTAATGACACACTGTGAATTTAACTAAATACACACGTTACATAATCGTACCTCATGATTCTGCGAGGAAAAAATAAACCTAGTCCGCCCCTCTCTGGTGGACCTATGACATTGCACTGTTCTTCACATTAAACAGTAGGCCCATAGTATTACTATACTTATATTTGACAATCTTGGGTTTGTTAAAAGAATTACCCGATGCATTGAAGTAGGACTTCCCCCAGAATTATGTCAAAAATACTTTTATATAAACACACGCACGCACACAGTACACACACACACACACACACACACACACACACACACACACACACACACACACACACACACACACACACACACACACACACACACACACACACACACACACACACACACACACACACACACACACACACACAGCGGTCCAGTGTCATAAAAGCATCAACTAAACAACTATGAATTGTATATCTTATTGTGATGCACAGTATTTTGGTAATAGAAGAATATTGGTCTTCTTTCATATTCCCTTTCAACCCTCCATTCTTAAAGGTCCCAAAAAAGAAACCAATTATTATTTTCTAACCAATTATTATTCTCTCCTCTCTTATTTAATGGAAGTTTTAAGCAGATACATGATAAATGTCAGTTTTCTACACTGCATTAATTGTTATGATTGAAGTGCAGTCTAACACACGTTTTCCACAAATATCTTCTATTCTTCCAGCACAGAAATAACACTTCTTATTTTTTAACTAAGAGTCAAGAACTCACTTGGTGTTTACTTTATTGTACTATGAGGATAGCCATACAAATGGGGAATACTTTTACAAAACAAATTTAGATAAAAAACCCACACCAAATAATACCACAACTACATCGTTTTTTTATTCAGCTTTTAAAGTTATTTATTTCAGAGTTAGAGAACTTAATGTACCACTGACTATATGTAACAACCATCCATGTTTCACTTACCCCCAGAGAAAAATAATTGCAAATAAGTTGGTAACAGAGTTGGTGGACTTTCAGGATATACTGTAAAAACAAGGTGGAGTTATACTAATGCATTATAGTCTACAGCAGACCTTCTGTCTGCTGTAAAGGAGAATAATGGTTTGCAGTAAATTATGGTCTAAATAAACCTGATGACAATTGTATTTCACTTCTTGAGAGACAGTGCGAATCAGAGCAAGTACAAGGTCTGTAGTGCAAATGGCTTTGACAGTACAAAGATATCTATTGAGACTGTAAAGGGGACACTTTCACCACTTTTCTTTAACTGGCCTTATTTTTTTTTACTCTGAACAATCTTTTCGGTTTCAGAAAAATGTGAAAAGAAAACCCAAACTAGCCAATCACGGTCACTGTTTGGAATCTTAGCTGCTACACATTTTAGTGCAGAGGCTTATTTCTATGCTCTGCCTCCCAACGCAAAAGTATAAATCCATCTTTACACCTATATACACTGACTCAATCTCTCTGTCTCTCACACACATACAGTGTAATGCAGGGGTTGGTGGAGTGCTTTCTCACAGGCGCGAGTCTGGAGTTTTGGGGCAGTTTGAGTGCTGGTTGGGTGGCCCTGAAGGTTCTAGTCATACTCCCAGGAATTCCACAGCCATGTCTCTCTCCTCTATCAGTTCTGCTGCTGTGGCGTCCATCTTCAACTGGGAAAAAGGGTTGATGGCCAGGCCATCTACAATCTTCCAGGACTTGTCCTGAGAAAATAGCACAATTTCATAAGCATTGATTTTTCTAACATATACCAACAGACCTTAATTAATCCATTTCCACTGATGATGGTCCATAATTTCTAGTAACTGAAAGTGTTCCCCACTCTGAGGAGAAATAGCGTAGTTCATTGCTGTTTATTATTGTCAATTTGTTAGATTAAAAAAAAAAAATAGACAGATCTCACCTTTATCTGGACAGGGAATGAGTAGATGAGGTCGTCTGGTACTCCGTAACAGTTGCCATGCGAGTAAACACCCATAGAGATGAACTCACCCTGAAAAAAAAAAGGTGGAGAACCTTGTCACGATTCAATTTCAAATAAAATGTTGCTTATTCCAGATGAAATATCTTTCATTCGAACTCTTACTTTATATTTTCATTTACCCAAAACATAAATAAGGGGGGGGAATGGGACAAGGCTTAAATAATGGCAAATATTTCTCAAAAACAATAAAAAATATTAAATGTCATAGAAACTCCTTGACAGACATGATAACTTCAGTCAAAATAATATGGTAGTTACTTCAGGAGTGCCGGTCCAGATGTCTCTCATGTGGTCGCAGATGGCCTTGGCAGCAGACATAGCGCTGGACAGCTTCCTGGCCTTAATCACGGCAGCTCCTCTCTGCTGCACTGTCTGAAAAACGGAAATGTGGCAGTCAATGGGAATGTGAGCAGAAGAAGCACACATAAAGTGGTTATCCTGTGTAATGGAGCTGTGTTTTGGTTTCTTCTGTGAAGGATTTAAGACAATGGCTGAAATATCTGCAGCTGTTTTCTCAAAGAACGTTTGTCAATGGTGCTAAAACCATCAAAAAATGACATCTGAATATCCATATTTGATATAAATTAAAAACTGATTCCACTGCATATTGTTCGATATAAACGGCCTGATTTATTCTTAAATTAAGTTGCTTCTATTGTCACACAAATGTCCTACTTTTCATCTTAGGAACTGTCAACAACTTTCTTTAGATTGCAAAATATATTTCACCGTGTGTATTTCCTATATCTCAGCAAATTAGGAAAGTATAGTTTGCATTGCGTACATTTTTGAAAACTTGCCACAGGAACCTTGCACCAATGAAAAGTGTAACACAGTCTAGTAGATTTAGCTTCTTTTTTTTTTTTTTTTTTAACTCACAGCAATGAAGTCTCCTTTAAGCCAGGCATCATCCTTGACGGCATCAAAGCAGGCTAGCTCGCTACCAGACATGTTGACCAAGCAGTGGTGCACGTCTGGGTACTGGGTGGACGAGTGGTTGCCCCAGATTATAACATTCTTAACATGGGTGGCAGGAACTCCACAACGCATTGCCACCTAAAGGGGTGGAGTTTAAAGGAGCGACATCATTTAGATTACACGATTGGCTCGGACAAAAAACTGACAATATGGCTGCAAAAAATCTTATTTTGAAGGAAAATTTGAACCTGAGAGCGAGCCCTGTTGTGGTCCAAACGGGTGAGGCAGGAAAAGTTCTCCTTTGGGATGGAGGGAGCAGACTTGGCTGCAATCAGACAGTTGGTGTTTGCTGGGTTTCCCACAACCAGGACCTAAAAAAAACCACACAATCACATTTTAATATAGAACCACTGTTACTCTGCTGTTTTAGCTAATGTTAATAAGTTATTATCAAAACATACTAATAACAGAGCAGATATTGTGCTATGAAGCTAACTGGGGAGGATTTTCTCCATTTGAAAACAGCCAGAAAAAGTCTAAACATTAGAGAATAAACTTGTAACTTTGTATGATGTCCTGCAAAGTTACATGAAGGCTCAGAACATACACTCTGAGCAATGGAACTGGTTAACATAGGGAACATTTCTCCAACCTGGAAACAATGTCACAGCAGTTACTTTCCCAGAAGAAAAATAGTTTTGTCAACACAAGTAGAAAAGAAAGGGATTGGGCGTGACTGTACATCAGCAAGTCCTATGTAATTACCTTTACAGTTTTCTTGGCAAACTTCTCCAGGGCCGCTCCCTGGCTCTTAAAGATTGACACGTTTGCTTTAAGCAGGTCTTTCCTCTCCATGCCCTCCCTCCTAGGCATGGAGCCCACCAAGATGGCTGCATCAAGGTCCTGGAAGGCAACCTTCTCCTGGTCAGTGGAGACAATTTCTGTGGAAAGTTCAAATTAATGAAATACAGGTGCTGGCTCAGTATTTCTATTCACTATAATATGTTGTGTCATGACATTTTTAATCTAAAAGAGTGCTTTCCCAAATCTTAAAAGACATATGTAGTCTAAATGAAACATCTGTGCTGTGCTTTGGTCAAAATATAACATGAATCAAGCACCAGAGGTTTGTGACCCTGTATAAACCAGCTCTCTCAGAGCGCTCCGTTTTGGTGTGTGTGTCCTTAAATGCAATGTGCCCCGCCTAAGTTTTCCCATTCGACATCACTCATTTGCTAGCGAGAATAAAAATGGCGTAACTGCGCAAAAGAGTTTCTCTATAGGCTGGGGGTGGAGTCCATGGCTGGAGATACCAGGGGAGGGGAGGGTATTATTTTTTTTACCAGAATCCCACTGTGACGTCACAGGGGGAGCAAATTTGAAACGGAGCACTTTTCTCAATGTTGTAAGACTTATGCAGACCACAAACAAAGGACTGGATGGGGTTATTTCACATTTTGTGGGTCGGTAGACACTCAGGTTACCCAAATATATGTTCAAAAATACTGTAAAAGTGGATTTTTCATAATATGTCCCCTTTAACAAACTCACAGGCTCCATACCAAACAAAGATAAAACTTGACTCACAAGTACTCAGTTTTGGTTTCGAGTCAATAAATATACCAACTTTTCTCTGAATTTAAGAAAATAACAAACTAATATGAAAATGCAACATGGATAACATTTTACAGGTCTTTAACTTGTTTCTTTTTGGGTAGATTCCTACTTGGAACAAATAAGGTATTGTATGTTCAGTTATCAGTATGTGATGAAGGTTGAGTTAACAACAAACTTGACCGTACACTCCCTTAAACAATACAGTACACAAATACAAAAGCTTCATTTGCACATGACCATTCCCTTCTTAAATATTTGTAAAAGTAAACTTTATTAAAAGATTTTTATAATTTATTTGATGATACACACACACACACACACACACTTTTGAGAAATTCATTTAGGATGCATCATGTGTGTGACTAGTGTTGTACTATACAACTGGCCCATCTCAGTGCATGAAGCGTTGTCTTTGCAGTACAGTTGGTTAATACAGGGGCCTCTCACAGCCTCTATCCAAACAAAGCAAAGGACAGCATCAATTCAAAGGAAAAATTCCAGGTCACAATGGAGGTGGCACAAATGGCGCCTCACGACTGAGGTCATGACAGGGGTTACTATGATGACACCGAAAACCCTGATGGACATTCGTGCCCACATTTGCCAAGTGTCCCAGAGAAGGAAGAAATTCCTGAATTAAAATTTGTATGCATTTTCTGATAATTAGATAAGCTGCATAGTGGTTAGCAGCTCCAAACAGTGTATTACATTCTCAAACAAACAAAATAATGAATGATAGATTTAAAACAATCACATAGTTAATTTTGTCAGCGAGAGCACGTTAGCAGCAAAACGGCACGTGGGCTCAAGAAAGAAGATCTGACAAGTTAACCTAAATACAAAACAAGAATATATGGCAACTGTGACTATGTGTGTGTATATAATCAATAACTGTATATCTATGTTTTTATGCATCTATAATGCTTAATGTTTTGTCTCTCTTTTTTCTGTCACTCCAATGACCTTAAGAGAAGGCAGAGAGCTTAAATCTATGCGGAAGCGTCTATTCTGTGCAAGCATTCTGCCGTGATGATGGTACATGCTTAGAGAATGGAGCTATGTATACAGGGGGTGGTAATGACAGAACCGCTCATAATCTTACTATCACCACTGGTCAAAGTAAGGTTGATAAATTGTTATTTATGTTAAAACATGTCAACAAAATTGACAGTATCAAAACCAAGAAAATAATCTACAATACATTTATATTCATCCAACCAGACAGGAAATGAAAACTTTTAAAAAAGCACTACAATTTAATTTAAAATTATACACTGTTTCAAGAATTAGTTTAACAGTGTGTGTACACTCGCCTTTTTAAAAAAACAAACAGCAACATGTAAAGATAAGCTTTCATTAAAATAGACAAAAAATATATAAAATGCAAATAGCAACATTTTACAGTGTCAGTTATTTTTCCCACACGAACATGGCTACCTCTTAGAAGTGGGAGGGCACAGTCCTGAAGCTCCATGACAACTCCTTCAAGAACTGGCAACATGGGCGTGATGTCCAAGAGGAGCAAGACGACGGGCTGACAGAAGGAGTTGTGGGGGAAAGTAAACATGAATGGTATGAGATTAATTAAACATAGTGAACTCAAATTAAATGCACTTAAATCATGATTCCCATGTAAAATAGCATCACAGTCAGAGCAGGGGAAGGGCGCTGTCACTCGAAATAAGTGTGAAGGCCTAAGCCATGTGGCTCTCTGCCTGTGCCAAATGGATCAAGTGTTTTTTAAGTTGACCTAAGAAGCTTGGCACTGGATTTGTTTCACTAATGTCAAGGACAATCCTGTCTCACCCAAAGGCACATGAACAAGCAAGTGCAATTTGATCATTTTCCATGGGGGGGGGGGGGGGAAATATCTATTCAATGTCACCCTCAGACATGACCTGGAAAACTTGTGACATCCACAGCTGTTCATTGGGGGCTGTCAGGATCCAACAAACAGACTTTCATGATGTTGCCCTTACATAGCCTTATTAGATAAGGGGAATTGAGTGTGTCACGCAAGCAAGCCCTTCTTTACCTGATCTTTGCCAAAGACATCTCCCTTGGCAATGCTGAACAACAGGGAATAGGCAATCTGCCCTGCAGCGCCGGTCACCAGAACTCTAATAGGCTCAGCCTGTAAGACACAAAGCAAAGAACACAGCTGTAGTACTATTGGCATTGATTTCTCTAAGTGGACGAGTATGAGAGTGACAGTTTGATTGTAAATCGCACGTGGGCTAGTTGTTGACTATTCTTGTCAACAGGATTTACTAAGGCAGGGGATCAGTTCAAAAATAGACTGTGCTTCTTCCACAGTGGGCTCACTGTTGCACGACAAAACCAGCATATAGTCTATTTAGGTTATCAAGTGCATCGCCATCTTTATCATTCACTCAGCAGCATTCATTGCAAAAGTATTATACTAATATTACATGAAGACGAGCTCATTTTTACAACAAAGTTAACATAGAGGTCCTAAGAGGCAGGTTACGTAATGCACCAAGGCAGTTCCACTGCAGTTCAAATACTGTTACATTCAATTTGTGTAGCCAGCGTACTTTACGGAACTAAAAGCGAAACTTTAAGACTATTATTTTGAATAAATCCAAGTAGTCACGGTCTAATCACAACGTAAAAATGCATTACTAACAAAGGAGTATCCGATATTTATGCTGCCTTTACTTACCATGTTCACTCGACAGCTTGCTGTACTCACTCTCCCACTTGTCGATCCACCCGGAGGTCACTCCTATTTAAGCGCTCAGTTGATCACGACACTTGTAACGACCTGACGGCATAGTGAAGGTCCAGGTATTTGTAGTTTTTTAGGGTGAATGTAGTCGATAGTTATTGATGATTTCTTATTGTCTCAGTCGCCAATAGCCTTAGTCTTTACGTGCATTCTTACAAAGGATATCACCATAAAAAATGTCAGGTGGTTGCATGACATGCAGCTACCGGATCGCTTATAAGTTAGCTCGTTAGCATAGCCACCAGTCTCTGAAGTGCCGCTTGTTGTTGCTTAGCGACCCATGTAGGCTAGTATCCAGCAGCAGCAAAGAGCTAGCAGCTCGCAGAGAGTACTGTTTGTTGGTTAATTTAGCTTAGCTTTAGGAAGAAGGACATGAGAGCAACAAGCGTGAGAGTTGAACCGAACAACAACGAATGACGTCCACATAAGTTATTCGTATGAGATGAAGCTTGGTTAAATGTTAATGTTTATAGTGAAAAGCAGGCGTTAAGTTTTATGCTAACCATCCCGAGTGAGTAGCTACTGGTCTTCACGTGTCATCAAATTGTAACTAGAAGTTGCGTACTAAAGCTATATAAGCTTGCAGTGAAAAGCATTTATTAAGTTTCATAAAGTTAAATAACGCTAAGTTTAAAAACCAACGAAGGCTAGGAGATTGGAAGAGACCACGGAAACTAAAGCTTTCGTCACCGAAGTATTCAAGGTAAGTTAGAAATCTGTCATCCTTTCTCCTTCCCTTGTTTGACTGTATGTTTGTATTTCTCTGTTCTTCTATATGTATTAATGGGAACAAATATCAGTGCCTGCAGTTTCCCATAAAGCTTAGGAATCATTACAATCAGTAGCCTTCTTATCATCATCTGCATAGCCTTGTTAAGTAGTCGACTTCCATTATGTCTTTATTGTTCCCTTGCTTTTCAATGTGCTTTAAGTGTGGACACGATCACAGAGTAAAAATAACACAACAACACATTATTTAAATGATGTTAGTTTTTTTTAAGTCAGCCTCCTTATGTTTGGTTCTATAACCCGGCAGGTGTCTTTCTACTCTCTTGTTTTGAATGAAGAGATGGTTATAAATATTTCATGGGCTCATTACAGGCTCATTACAAGACTTGAACAAAAAGCAGAGGAGGTAGTGTTACACCTGGCTGGCATCAGACTGGTCTCACTGTGGTAGCTTGGCCTGAAATTACATTATATGATCTAAAAACATTCTTCCTAAAGTGTTGATGGTTGTGGAATCATATTGTATTTTGATTCAGTTTTTGATTTTTGTATTGCGTGTGTTAAGTTAAGATGTTTGGGGGTTTTCTTACACAGCAAGGCTGTGGTCAGATGCACAAATGACAACATATTAATTGCATTCAGAAGCACAAGACAAGTTGTTCTGGAAGATATTTTAAGTGATTTAACACAAGATTATCATTGTTTTAAGAAGCTTTGCCTAATTGTTTTTAAAGCAGCTTGTTATTCTGACCTGTGGTCGGCTTTCAGATCAGAGGTGAAACATCTTCAAGAACTTTAACCAAGTTCAGTTGCCTTTGGATTAAACTTTTAAATTTATTTATCAGCTTGCTGCTCTTGTACCACGTTCTGTTGCAGTAAAAAGAACACCTAAGGTCCTTAAGTGTGGCTTTTTCAAGGGGGGGAATTGTGTAGGCTTTCTCAGAATTGTTTTGTCTCCTGCATGCATCATGACCACTGATTATTGGGTTTCAATCAACCTCTTGCACAGTACCAGTACCTACCTCCATCACTTTCTGCATATGTATTAATTAATTTCTTGTTGATATAACCCAGGCAGACATTTTTTAAGTGGGAAATTTTGAAACCGTTACACAAATTAAACAAATTAAATAAATACCTCCTTTATCCCTTTGGTTTTTAATTGTTTTGATATTAGAGAAGAAGCATTATTGGGTTTGTTAAAAGTACTCAAGGCTATATCTCAATATAATCCTGAAGATGGGACTTTAAAACAGTTAATTGTTTAAACCTTATGATTTAATAAGTTGAGTTTTTTTTAGTTGGACTGGTTTGGTGGTAACACTGTCATGCCATGTGAAAAATACAATTCTCACATCATGATAAAATTAACTTGTATCTAATATCCACCTGTAGTGTCTCTCACACACTAAAGGAACAAAATGAAACTAATCTTCCTACACATCCAAAACTGTTCATGCTTTTGTGCCTCCCCCTGCAGGCGACATTGAGTGACATGGACTCATGCCCTCTCAAAAGCTCTGTGTGTGAAAGTGTCTTTCAGAGCAGTTTGAAGCAGCTGCCACAGCCGGGCAGTCTCTCACTCAGCTCCTGTTACATTTAGTCCTGTGGTGTCTGCTTGTGTCTGTCATAGGTGTCTGTGTGGGACAAACCGGTGCTCAAAGCTATCTTTTGGCTAGAATTGTACTGTATGTGTTCACACTGTAGCTATATTTCATTTAACATTTGATATAGTCAATGATCTAGTTTATTATTTTAACTCTCCCTCATTATTGATAGGGTGAAACTTTTTACCCCTTGCACAAAGAGGTGGGTAAAGTTGACATCCTTTTAAAATGGTTGTTGATAATCAGCATTCAGTTTATAAGTGTATATAAGTTCAGTTTTACTTGTATGTGGTTCTTTCTTCATGCCACTAAGTTACATTAACATGCTTGCAAATTGCCTATTAGTGGAGCGTTTTGATCATCCTACTATTTTGGTTGTTTAGCCTACAACAACACAGTATGCTCCATCAACCCTCTTGATATCAGCGAAAGGCATCTGTTTGCAGTGAAAGAAAACTGTTTAAAGACCAAACCCATTGCTTGCTACTTGCCCAGCACACAGAGACAGGCAGCTGCAGTTTGCAACTACAGCTAGCATATCTTAGCTGTTCAGTTAGCTTTCAAGAAATGTGATGTACAGTATCCCTCAGAGGTTGGTAGGGATAGAAGCAGAGTGAAATAAGTCAGGTAGCCAGAACCAATACTTTAAATGAATGTTAATGTTGCTCCATATCTGCTGGATGTGTAGGGAACTCCTTGCTAAACATTTGTAAATATTTCAGATGATATATTCTGTCAGTAATTTGAATCAGCTTTATGCTATTAATCTTTGATCTACCAGAAGGTCCTTACTTTATTTCAAAATAAAAGCAGGGTTGAATTCAAACAGCAAGTAATTTACTCTCTGCTTAAGATAGTACAAAAAATCAAAATAAAAGCCTAACCGTTTTTATTTTTATATGCTAAATAATCGAATTTCAAACATGGGATAAAAAATGTGACTCACGATTAACTATTGAACATAGCAATTAATTAATTAATTAATTACTGTACCGATCATTCATTTGGTAACACTTTAAATTAAGGTTAACTTAATGTAATTCTGATCTTAAAGCTTTTGCTTACTTCTACCTTATAAGGGCCATACTAAGCAAAGCATTTTTTTTACATACTTTATTAAACACAAGGGGAAATTACTGTTACACTCTGTTGTTGAGACATGCTACACACACATAGGTTGAAATACACACATGCACAAATAGGATCCTATGAGCATGCACTAATGGAGAGATTTCAGAGTGAGGGGTTGCACCTAAAAGAGCACCCAAGGAGTTAGGGGTTCGGTGCCTTGCTCAATGGCACCTTGCAGTGCTCCAGAAGTGACCAGGCACCTCTCCAGCTACCAGATCAACTTCTATACTTTGGAAGTTGGGATTTGGGACATACCGGGATTTGAATAGATGGAGCAGGTCCTAACCACAAAGCCCGCCCATAACAGAAGCCTAAAATGGACTAAACACCTGCTGTAGAAGGAGCCTTTAGCCTTATCGGGGGTCCTCTGTGAGTTTAAGTGGAGAGTTGTTGCAATCTGCTAGTTTAACACTAGGTGCCACTAACTCACAAACACTGGCCTTTTATCAAGGAATAGTATGTGCAAAACAAAATATTCAGTCTCGTTTTTGTTTTGTGTTCATTATGTTTCATGTTCTCCATTTCTAAACGTTAGTGCCATTTTTAATGTTATGGACAAGTTTTATACTAAAATACTGTCAATAACTCACAACTTCAATGTGGGAACCATTCTCAAGAGGTCAGTGTAGAGGGGCCAAAGTTTTCTGTTAAAAAATTCATTTGATTGCAATTGTCAGAATTGAGATCTCAGGATTAGAACATCTATGAGTGGAAGAGGATAGATTGTACCCTGTGACATTAAGGTACATTTTTCTGAATGCATATGGTTGCATTTTATTATTGTATACTTTTTATGATCTAGAGGACCAGTTATTATTATTCAAATTCCTCATGTTTAAAGCTGCAATGACATCCCAAAACAGAAAACTATCTGCCTCTGAATCAGGATACAGAACTGTATAGCCTGCCTTACCAACCCTTTGCTTTTATTTCATTGGTACTCATGATGGTCTTGCAGTTGTTGGTTTATTGGAGTTGTTTTTATTATTCTTTCTTGCTGCTAGCTTGCTACAATCAACCCTAATAGAGAACCAAATCACCACTAAACGTGTTTGACTTTACTTCAGTGCACAGAGGCCCACTGTAAACAGAACGTACAGGTCAGACTTTAATTAGTCTTTTTGGACTGATGGATACAAACAGTTGGAAAGGTCAGCATCAATTCTTGTTTCAAACATTGATGCACCAGAGAAAAACAGTAGATTAGTGTAGTTAACCTTCTAGGTGCATATGAAGAAACGTTGAAAACGTAATGCTTTCCTATATCACCAGCTGGTGGCCCATCAGCCCCTCTGATGTAGGGATCTATTAACAAGTCAAACGATATTTGCCAGTGGGCCTAACAACATTCTGGGGAAAACCCCTATTGTACTGCTTGTATTTGAAGTATAAATTAGCCTGTCAGTGTGCTTGGCTTTCGTGCAGTCATAAATGTGTTTAGCCATCACAATTCTCTAAAAGTTCCATAAATTTGTAATAAAAACAACTCATGACAATGATGGCTTTCACATAAGCAGCACATGTGAAATAGTCTGTCGCGGCTTTAACTGATATTTGACAAGGAAGATTCCTTTGTTTATTTTCTTCTCTGGCAGTTTCCACTGTCAGGTTGACATGAGGGGATTAAGCATACCTTGACTTTGAAAGAAGGAAATCCGAATGAAACCAAAAACAGCAGCAGCACACATGATAATATCTGGTGCCAGTTTGCCATGCTGGCCTGATCCTGTGTGTGTGCTGTAAAAACATTCCGCATTGTGGGTGTTAAGTCCCACCCACCGGCCGAACCTGGAGCCCCACAGAAGCCATGGAAGTGGGCAAAGTTTACATATGCTCATCTCTAAGCTAAACACACATGCTTATCACATACGCATACTTACACATGTGGTCAGCAATGCCTGGATATTACACATACACACACAGACACTGTTACACATCTCTCTCTGCACAGTGCCTCTTCTGCTGACCCATCTTTCACTCCTTTGTCCGATCCATATCCTCCTCCTCTTTTGTTCCCTCGTTATTTCACCTCCCTCATCTCCACCCTCTCTGTCCTCCTACTTTATCTCTCCCTATTCTGCTCCTCCACTTGTCCTCGCAGAGTGCACCTGAGTGACCCTGTTACGTTGGCAGCTCGGAGGCAGATAGCCGGCACATCCACCGACCTCATCATCACCCTCTTATCTGCCTTCCTAGACGAAATAGCCCTCACAGTGTAACAGCAGACATGGGGAGATAGCAGGCTGCATTCACACAAGCTCGCACACCCACATAAATACATAAACAGCAGTCACAAACTCAGAAGACAATTGCACCATCTCTTCCGCTATCACCAATCATAATTCAAGTTCTGTATCCCTGTACCATCACTCTGTTTACTTTGTGGCATATCTGTGTCTGAGTGCTGTCATGTTCTGTCTTAGATTAGTTGATGGAGGTTTAGATCAGATGGAGATGATTTTATGTCCCCTTTCACCCATGTGGCCCTGTCCTTTCATTTACTTTTACTTGCAGTTACCATCATTGAACAATAGGTGTCAGTATATGGCTATAGTTTACCACACTTGACTGTTACTTTATTTAGCGCTTGGAGATTGGTGATGATTGATTGGCTGTGAAGACTCTCCAGAAACACTTGTTGCTGAAGCAGTCACCTTTATTTTTTTTTACTGAATCTGACCGTTTGGTAAACCTTTGCAAAGAACTTCATGGTTAAGCACATACAGTAGTGGCCTCGGGTAGGCTGGATTCATTTCTCTAAACTGTTTAATTGTCTCAAAATCTGAATGACCTATTTCCTCGATATAGGTACAATTAAGGCTAACAATTAATTTGTTGGTCTACACAATGTAGATTGTATAACATTAGCAACTTTTTCCAAGGCTTAAGAATACATCCTCCAATATCTAGTTTCACTCACTTCCTACACATTTTCGGTTTTCCTATAAAAGAGGGATACAAAAAAAACTAATATTCCAGTTAAGAACTGACATCAGTTAAATAAAACCAGCCAAACTTTACAATTAAGAATCTAAAGTCAGGGGCGCCGGGAGCCTATTGATCAGTTTGCGCGCCCCATGTACAGCGGCCGTCGTCCTCGAGGCGGACGGCCAGGGTCCGAGTTCGACCCGTGTCTCCTTTCCCACATGTCATTCCCCACTCTCTCCCTGATTTCCAACTCTTTCCACAGTCCCATCTCTATAAAGAAGGCAAAAGTTGACAGTTGACGAGTCAAGTATCCACCTTGTGACATCAAACTTTTCCCTTTTTTACCGTTCCTTTTAGCTGTTAGTTCTCGACTTGTAATGAGTTCCTTTTTCGGTGGTTAAGTAAATGTCATAACATTGAATCAGCGGACGTTCCTTATTTTATTTCAAAATAAAAGCAGGTTTGTATTCAAACAGGATGTCAAAGCTTAAGCAAGTACAACAACTCAAAATAAAAGCCTATCAAAGCTGTTTAGATGCAAATAACTTCCAAAATTCAGCGATTAATCTCGATTACAAATGTTTTAATCGTTTGGCAGCCCTAGTTCCTAGTCTTTTATAAAACAAGGGCCTGGGGGCGTAAATATGTTTCCAATCTGCCTTGATGTTACATCTTTCTCTGTGAGTTTCTCTCTCACTGATTGTCTGTGATTGAAACCTGAGAAGGACTTTGTTTCTAGCCAGGTATTTGCTTTGGGAAAAAACCAACAACCAAGCCCACATATAGAGAAAAAAAACCCTCTGCAAACACACCTACTAACTTCTTGGCACTGATGCAGAACTATTCAATTAAATCTTTAATATTTACACACACACACACCAAGCCACCTTCAGAGGTATTTTCCCCTTATAAGCGAGCCTCAACTACACTCTGCCACCTTCTCTCTTTCTCTTCCTCCCTGAGGTGTTTGCATAAGGAAATGGTCCGTGAAATTTGTTTGATGGAATCAAACTCCATATTAAGACAAATACACATTTCATAGCAGTTGATGGCCTGATTGATGGGGCTGTCTTCATTTCCTCTGTGCGTCAGCGCCAAAGATCTTTATCAGAAACAGTAATATGAAGGATCATGGCTCGGCATGTTTTAGGGAGGGGATGAGTTGTGCTCTTTTAGTGTTCTGACTTTGAAGAAATCTTGGTTTGAGTGTCTTTATGTGTAAATGGGAGTGTTTTGTGTCCTTCTACAGAAGTTGTTTTCTTCATAGTGGACACAAGGGGGCACCAAACTGCCACATGCTGATGTCCTAACTGAAAGGCCCCTCTACTGTAACACACTTTTTCAGAACTCACTGAAGGATAACAAAAAATGCAACTGCAACTCGCTTTCTGGATCCACAGCCAGTTGATGTGGCAGCAAATGCACATAAGAGAGGACGCAAGGTAGTTCATTTTTTTTTTAATCAATGCAATTGTTGTTTAAGCATAACAAGGCTGGCTGACAAACCCCCCCTGACCCACTCCACCTTGCCTGCTCGAACCACCTCATTCATACCTCAAAACCCAAATCCCTCCAACTGGACCAGTGACGGCAACTCGCTGCCGACACTGGCGGTCACACCCCTCTGCACAGCAATAATGGGCCACCACACAATTGGGGGGCCACATAACCGACAGCATTCCTGGTCCTTCCAAGAGGCCAGTTGCCTTCATATTGCCTGCAGGTTACCAGCAGCACCGCTCGTCCCTGTTTGTCTGCACTCACTAAAAGGAAAGAATGTTTTCCCCCACAACATGGCTGTGTGGGGATTAAGACCCATTCTGAGTGGCCCCGGGTCGTGCAGCAGATGTTAGCCAGGATAGAGCTTGTTGCCGTGCCGACAGTGAGCCGGCGGGATCGGCCCGCCCAGATGACTTTAAGCCTATGTACATGTATAAGAGAGATGGGGGGGGGGGGGGTTTATGAGCCAGTGAAGAGGCTGTCACACATGAAAAGAACAGTGGTAGAAAATTTGTCTCAGTGGTCACAAACTAATTCATCCCCCCCTTTTTCTCATCGTCATCACACAGACACGCAGACATGGAAAGCTTCACAACTCTGGCCTCATGTTGGTCTGTGTTGACTGTTTTAACATGATGAGAATGAGACTTCAGGACTAGACTTGTTAAGGTCCAGACCCTTTAATATCTGCTCAAAGGCTGTACCGTATTACTTAGATATTTATACATTCCTATTAGCCTGTTTTCTACTTTCTGTAAGGTGTGAGTTTAACAACATAGACGAGCAAACTTTAAACCAACAGTCCCACATCATCTGTCACGACTCTGACCCCACAAGCTGATGTTTTAATGTGATGTGTTGTTTTAACTGCTAAGCTCTCAAGTGCTTGTCAAACAGGGCCTCTAATGAAGATTGTTAAATGCTTGGATTGCCTTACAGTTGGAAGATTAATTCTTAATCCATATGTCACAAGTGTCTTGGGAAACTTAAAGTATTGATTTTAGGGCTGAAATTATTAGATGATTCATCTTTTAGTCAGTAACATGGAAATAAATCTCCAACATTGATCAATAGTTTTGATCATTTTTCAAGCTAATGCCAAACATTTCCTGGTTCCAGCTGTTCAAAAATGAGGACTTGAGGCTTTTTTTTAATGAGGAGTCTTTGGTTTTGGGCTGTTAGTTGGTTAAAAAAAAGTTATTTAAAGTCACTTTAAAACTTCTTAAATTTTGTAATTTTTTTGACTAATTATTAAAAAACAATCTGAATTTTCTTTTAAAGGATATCGATCCGTAGTTGCATTTCTAATAGGTTTAACTTTTTCTTCATTTACAAAGTGAAATGCATACAAGACCAGTAATATTCTTTTCCATGAAGAGACTAATGATGTGTGATTGACATCAGGTGTCTTCCAGATTTACTGTGACTGATGAGAAAATCTACATAAGTACAATAAAGTACAATAAGTTTGTTCTTATTTCCTGCAGTCAACTGTATCTATTTTCCTAAAGCACTGTTTGAATTGGAGCTGTTTGGTACAGTTGTATGCTCATTTGATGTGAAAGACGAGACTGTTTCCTGACAGACTAGTCTGACTGCAGGGTGAATGTGTTTAACATGGGGCCCAGTAGAGGCCCCTGTGGTACTCAAAAAGTAACCATAAGCTACAATGGAAAGAGGAGACAGTGTATGACAGGACATGACTTGACCCAGCAGTCAAGGCAGAGCCCTGCTATTGTTCTGAATAAACAGCAGAAACCAGTGTTGGAGAATTTCCCTTTCTTCTTAGTGTGTGGGTGTGTGAGTGTAGGGTTTGGGTGTCAGGGGGTGCAAGCCCTGTAGTTGGACTTCCAGTATGACTGTACCGTCCAAGAAAGAGAATTAGATAAAGATTGAGCTGTTTTGCCAGGAGGATAGTCAGATGTTCACTATGTACATGCATTTGTTGCACACAACTATCTTAAATTATCCTTGTTCTCGTTTTACAGTGTCCTCACTGACATGTTACAGCAGGTGTGTGTTCCAACTAAGTATACTCATTGGACTAGAGGCATTGCGTGAGCGCTCACAGAGCACAACATCACAGGATACTCAAGTCTTTGTAAACGCACTCACTGGGACTTTTCAAAGTATGTATCACTCCGCCTCAGCCAGGTGTTCTGAATGCAGTTAATTTACACCACAGCGTATACTGATTTTCTTTATTAATCAATCTGATACCTCAGAATCTCATTTTACTGGTTGACTGATACATTTAAGCATATAGTTACGTACACGTGACACAATGTGGGGGGGCATGTGGTAACTTAAGAAAGTAGAAAGAGTGCGGTAGAATGTTTGTGTTGCTTAGAAACAGTCAAGTTTCGGTTAAGTTGTGGAACTGTTTGAGCCGGTGGAGCCAAAAACATTAATCTGCCTTTGCTGTTTACTATTTATTACTGCTTGTTGAACTGATGTTTAAAAGAAATGTAACTTGAGCATTCCTGTGGTAATTTGCCAAAATAAATCAAACCATGTTTAGATATTTTTGTAGATGACCATTACATAATAGTGATCAATAAACGTTTTTTATCTGAATTCATATAATTGTTTTCAATATCTAGATTAAGGTCACTGCTGATATTGAATGAGGTCATTCATTCTAAAATAGAAGTTTGAAAGGCCCACCGCTCTGATTAAAGATAATACCACACGGATGAAAAGTGATAGACAACTGCCAGGAAAAAGAAAAAAGGGAGCAGAGACTAGACACTGATTTGACTTCAAGGCAGGAGCATACTGCAGAAGAGAGGAGGTGAAGAGATATGACACTTGTCCGCCGCTGAGGTCACGGCAAAGAGAACAAACTTCTCAGTCCAAGTGCCATAGACATCCGACCACTCTCTGCCATGACAACCTGTCAGAGAGAGAGAGGGAGAGAGGTAGAGGGAGGCACTGCCTGCCGAGAGGTGTCCAAGATGTCATGGCCTCGTCTTGGAGGTGACAGACAGCGTGTGTGTGAGTGTGTGACGGGATATAAGACTGCTGAGAAGTATAGGGGACGTTCATCGTGACCTTTCGTTTTGCCAGGGTACATCTCCCTCTGTGCATCTGACAACAACTTTTAAAGACCTCGTCTTTCTGATCCGCTGACAGGTGTTTGTGTGCGTGTGTGTGTGTGTGTGTACATCAAGGTCTCTAAACCAACTGTGGAAAGCTTTAAACTGAGCTGTAGTTTATGTATTTGTGTACGCAAAGGAAACAAGCACACTGTAACTTAACTGCATTTCATTTGATCAAACATAAAGATTAAAAGTAGTTTTACATCAACACGGTAAATTACATATTTGCATTCATATTTATACTGAAATCATGTTTCAGATTTTAAGTTTAAGTGTCTGTTTGTAAGCGTAGTCTTTCGTACTTCCAGATTAGCCAGTGCTTCACTTCAAAACGAAGCAGCAGTTGGTAAAATGGGAAGCCAGGGAGGGATTGTGTTCCAGCATGCTGCGATTGATTCTTCATTGTTTTTTAGAATAAAGTGCGGGGAAACAACCTTTGTTTTTCCTTATTGTCAACAAGTCCTATGAAAAGACCAAAACTAACAATCACTTGATTGCTACCAACAAGTCTTTCTGTATAGCCCAATCCTGATTCATCATATAAACTTTTGTCCTAAAACGTTTAAAACATACCAATAAATGGGCTACAACCTTACTGACAATAATGTTAAATACTAACAAAAGTTAAAAAGAGACCTACAAAGTACCCTCTTCCTCTTCAATAGTACATCAAATTTGTGGCTTAAGTCAGGCCCCAAATAATTCACTACATTATGTCCCAGTAACATTATGTAAGTAAC
Source organism: Tautogolabrus adspersus (assembly GCA_020745685.1). Lineage (NCBI taxonomy): Eukaryota > Metazoa > Chordata > Actinopteri > Labriformes > Labridae > Tautogolabrus > Tautogolabrus adspersus. The sequence continues at coordinate 16,981,582 of CM036541.1, read as the reverse complement.
ATTTGCTTAAAACTACAGTCCCCAGGTGTTTAAGAAGGTTACCAAACCTTTTATTTTATAAACACATATGTACTGGTGACCTTTCTTTCAAAGATTTAATTTCAGGAGGCACAAATAGGGCTTCGAGTAAATGGCAGTTTTTAGGGTCTGATGTTACACAATGTAGGCTGTCAACATGGCTTTGACTGTTAACTGACTTCCTGTTGATAACAGCTTGAAGTTCAACATTGACAGATTTGTCCTTTCATTTGTGCAACTTGAAGTACTCATTTGTAATTTTAAGATACAATTCTTTTGGAATTACGGCATTGATCACATACTGTATAAAAGGATTTATGTACATCAAATGTAATGGAATTACTTAGAAGGCATTTTGAATATATGGACTTCTCTAGGATTTTGTAGTTCATGTATATGTCCGCACACAAATATTTAACTTTAGTGTTTGTGAGTTCATGTGTGTTTTTGACGTGTTTGTGGTCAGGAGGTGAGGGACGAACAACAGGATACCAAACAGCTTTAAAGGAAGAAAATCCAACAGCATAAACAAAAGCCCTGACACCGTGACACGCGTCACCTTCGCTGTGACGGGGGACAGACACCGGAGAGGCACATAGTCTCTTTGAAGTCAGTCAGCAATTGTGCCGCTGGTTTGGAAGTATTGTCTTTCCTGCCCTTGGGCATTTCTGTTGGGCAGATGAACTCTGCTTTTTTCTGAAACACTTGCCAGGATTAGACCTATTAGTTGAACAGGAGTTGAACAGAAGATGATCCTTGGTTTGGAGCAATCTGTTTTGAATGTGTAAATGTTTCAATCATTAAAACCAGTAATATGCCTCTTTTTTTTCCATTTATGCAATCAGGTCTTAATTAGGCATAACATTAGTTCTAAAAGACATTCATCACAAAACATTTATTTTTCTCTTTCTCCCCCTGTCTGAGTCATTACTGCTGCTGCGTTTGTGTTCTACTCCAGGCTTTGAGTAAATTCCTCTGCTGGAGGAGGTTTCTTCCCCCCACTTCCCACCTTCCTCCCTCCATTACCTCCTCTAATGACGTTTACACATCTGCTTAGAAGAGCCTCCACTCATCTCTCGCTCATATAGCTGTGTCCGTCTTTCTCTCTTCTCTTTCTCTGTTGCACAAGCACACAAAAGCACATTTGGTTAGAAATTGGAATCAAATCAATCTTTCGTTACAGCATAAGATGTTACCAAGCAATGATAAGTGCCTTATTGTGGCCACTTGTACAAAAGCAACAGTAATATATTGTTGTCTTACTTTTGAGTCATAAGAGTATAAAAGTCCTTTTCTTGAGAACTGGTCAATTAAAGTTGAAATGGTTGCAAAGTTTATGGATGAGTGTAATAATTCATTGACAGTTAATCTAATAAAAGTTCTCTCACTGATAAGATGCCACTCATAGCTTCAGGAAGTTTTGTGCATTTGTTGCATTTTCTTGAAATTTAATTTGAAAAGTAGAAACAATTAAAAAGAGAAGATAGTTGGCAGATTAATAAATCACAAATGTCATACATTTAATCCCATTCAACACGGCCTTTCGGTCCTAAAGAAGTGGATTCACAGTATAACAAATGCAAAAGTAATGGTTCATATTTCAAGTCTGTAGTCTGACGCTTTCATACATTGATTTTGATTCAGTGTATATTCCTCAGCGTCCTTCAATTATGTTAAGAGATCTTTCATTATGAAGTAAAAGTATTCTCCTACTTTGTCTCCCTGGACTCCTGAACTTTTCAACTTCTCACCTCCTCATGCCCTCCGACCAGGAATGTTACTTCTGGTGCTCTTCACACATGCACATTTGCATGCACACGTACAAACATGCACACACACACACTTTCTGAGAACCCACGTACTCCCAAACGGCACTCAATGAAGAGACGAGCCCAGCAGTCATGTCACTCACCTTCATATTCCTGCTGATTGACATGTCCTGTTAAACCGTTTGCACACACATACACACTCGCACATCAAACACACATGCATACAGAGTGACTGTACCTGTCACCTCTCTTGAATAGTATTAACTTTACCTCATTTTGTTCTGCCTGTCCATCAACTCTATTCTCCTTCCACCCACAGATGAATGGACTCCTGTGGGACTCTGTTAAATGTGTGTGTGTAAGTGTGTGTGAAAGGTTTTCAGCCTGCTGCCTGGCGCCACCTTGCCCACCCTGCACTTTCCATCCTCCAGACCCTCTGTCTTATAAAGGGACAGTTGAGAACATACACTGTACTTGCCTGTGGTTGTGTGTGTTTGTTACCCTGTGCATGTGTGTAAGTGAATACTCTGCCGGTAGGCCTCGCAGCACTTTCACTCTGAAGAAAATAGTTTTCAGTTGGCCCCTTCTTTTTCTCCCCTCAGCAGGTCGAGTTCTGAAACGCCTCAGGTCCTCGACAAAACCACTGAAGTAGAGTGACAAAGAGACAGACAGACGGAGGGAGATGGAGAAGAGAAAATAAGAGAACTTGACTCCTAAGCCCCATTAGTGACCCCTAGAGGCTCCACTGTTTAATACACCCCACGATAACAATAACAATATTGTAGCAAAGATGCTCCTAAAAAAGGATGACTTATTACAAACTGGGATGATAATATGAAATGGTTTATTGTTTGTGTCTCCCGATATAGTTGACAATTTATGTATGACTAGTATCGTCCACTAGCGTTTCAGCTAGCATTGGCTGAGCACCTTAAAAAAGTCAATATGAAGCTCAAAGGGGGGAAAAGCACTCTGCGGTGATTCAATCCTGGATCCAATCTGCAGTCATCCTACGACATTATTAGTTTAATCAATGTCTTTAAACAGACATCTACAGTACGTGCAAGTATGACTAACAATGTGGTCTTCAACATTGTTTCTCAATGACAACTCCAGTTTTGCTTCACAGGTTGTTATTGGGACTTTAACCAGAAGTTCTTCATCTCTAACTGCTGGCTACACCAGAATCCTGAAAAGTTGGCTCTTTGCGGTCAGACAATAGCTAAAGTTCTGATATAGTGTGCTGTGCTCATTGACAGCTGTTTTTACGTTGTTAAAGAAACCATGGACCAATGACAGCATTCTCAGACTCCTTTCAGCACTAATGGAAACAGCATCTTCCTAAGTAGCAATCTAGCTACATTCAGTGAGATGAGGTTGATGCTGCCATACGAGATGTTGTAACCTTTTTTTATGATCAATGTCAAAAAATGCTTATTTCAACCTTTCTGCCACTTTACTAGTAGCTGTTCTGGACTTTAAGTGTAAACATAATAGTGCATGATTTCCAATGAGATGATCATAGAAAACCAAAAATATCAAAAATTCCAATGTGTTGTCTGAAAGTTTTACACACTGAAACTGTTAGGTCGCATTGTGTCTGGTACTTAAAATATGAAGTACCTAATAGCTTTAACTATGCACATTTAGGAGTCATGAATCCGACACATCTGAAGACAAAGGCACGATACAGATTTTGAGGGATCATGCCACCTATACTTCTCAGGGATATCGAGAAATGAAAAAACTTAAATCTGTTTAATTAGGATAGTAACTCCTGATAGACTATAGAGCATGCCTGAAACCCAGTTTTTTAAACATCCATTTAAAGATTGCACACAAAAAATAATAACTTTTTGCCATTTCAGTACACTGATATTGACACCAATTTGCTAAAATATAGCTCAAACTAATAAGACTGAAGTTGAAAGCCAGGATGCATTTCATTTAATCAAAGTCAACATTATATTTCTTGTGTGCATTACTAAAGCATCATGGGAAGAAAATTCCAAAATGTAGAGCATGATTATCCCCTTGAGACGACATACCAGTTTAATCAGACTCACAAAATCTGTTCATATCACTCTCAATAATATTTATTTTCTCTAATAGACAGAGAAAAATCAAAAAAGACACACGCATCCCTCAGTGGGTTCTGGATCCAACAAACACGAATAGGTAAAGGAATAGGAAAGCAAAACAAGATCCGCACACCAAGAAGCTCCCGTTCTAATAGACAGAGACACATCTTATCTGCTGTCTCAGTGGCCCTCCCATGATGAACATTAGACTCCTTTCAGCACTCAGACTCTTTGTTTTATCCGGGTTTTCACTTCCTCATTATCTCACTCTTTCTTTAGCTGCATGTTTTCTCAGATTTTGTCCACCTTGCTTTGCTCCGACACTGGAAGCTTGAGGGACTTCTCCCTCAAGAATATACTGAAGATAAGAGTCAGTGTGGAAGTCAGTGTGCATGGTTTCATATGTATGTAAATGTGTGCATGTGTACATTTCCTCAGGTATCACAAGGTTAAAAGATAGGAGAGTATGCGTCGTACTGCGTACGCCTTTTCATGCATACCTATGTGCCCATGTGCAGTAGAGTTCACATATCAGGAGTCGGGAGAGATTGGTGTGTGTACAATGTAGGACTGACTTGAGTGCCTAAGTGTGTTTACTGAATACATGAGTGTATATGTTCATGTAGCTGAGGCCCTGCAAGAACTCAAAAGCAACTCAGAACTGAAAATATGCGCTCACACCCACATACGCTAATACACACTGTCAGTCCAACTATCTCTGAGGGTATACTTTCTGCTTGTTCTTCATGTCTGAGTTCCTCTCTGAGAGCCAAAACAGGACCAGGCAGTAGCTGAGAGAGAGTGTCTAAGAGATAAAGCTTCTGGGGGGAAAAAGTCAAAAACTTTTCAAACTTCGTCCTTGTATGAGAGAAGAGACAATAAAGAGTAGAGAACAAACTACAAGAGAGAAAAAGAAAATCAGACACACCGAATGTTTGCCCTTTGAGAGCAACGAGACAAAGAATGAGGAGAGAAAAATTGTCAGAAAGAGAGAGTGAAAGCTTGAAGACAGGGTCAGAAAGCTTAATGCATTTCTAATAGAAGGTACCTCAGAAAAAAAAAACATGGGAGACAGGAAGAGGGGGAGGAAAAGATAAAAGGCGGGACGAGTAAGCGGAGGGATGATAAGTGAAGGTACATGAGGACAGGAAAGACAGGAAATGGAAGGAAAAACTGACAAACTTAAACAAAGCCAGGTAAGAAAAGAAGGGCTGTGTCTGTGGTGTGTGTGTGTGTGTGTGTGTGTGTGTGTGTGTGTGTGTGTGTGTGTGTGTGTGTGTGTGTGTGTGTGTGTGTGTGTGTGTGTGTGTGTGTGTGTGTGTGTGTGTGTGTGTGTGTGTGTGTGTGTGTGTGTGTGTGTGTGTGTGTGTGTGTGTGTGTGTGTGTGTGTGTGTGTGTGTGTGTGTGTGTGTGTGTGTGTGTGTGTGTGTGTGTGTGTGTGTGTGTGTGTGTGTGTGTGTGTGTGTGTGTGTGTGTGTGTGTGTGTGTTTGTGTATTGGAGGCAGGGGGATGAGAAGATGGCCTTGTGTCAGTCACCCTATGGCAGATCTTTAACCCTGTAATTTACCACATCACTCCTCTCGCACTGATGGGACCACTGCACTAACTGACAGCACTGCCTCTGGCATGTGTCTGTGTGTGTGTATGAGAAAATGTGTGTACCTGTGAGAAAGGATTCTTGAGATGTCAAACAAAATGGCTGTGAGCCTGCATTCATTTTAGGCCTGTCTCTCTCTCTCTTTTGCAGATATCTGGACCAGGGCCCTGATAGTCCCTGGGGTGATCGCCAAAATGTGTGTATGACCTCACATCTGTTTCAACATAAACTACACATCACTACTGTAAGTACCCCAGTGGATGACACTTAAAACCTTTAAACCCTTATGGAAAACAAGAAGTGACATGTTTTGTTTTTAAAGACAGAGACAATGTGTTAGTAATACATAATGACATAAGGTGACTTCTGAAAAAAAAAGGTCAGAAAAACCTGTAAGAACGTCACATATCATTGAAACTATTCTTCTTAGATTGGTCCTCATCCCCCTGTAAATAAGATAGATACACTGTTATGTGACTAAGAAGGGCTAAGTTAAATCTAAACAAAAGAAACATCCCATAATGCATTTTGCCTTCCCACCTGTATGTCAGTGATTCCCAATGCATTTCATTGTTCAATTGTGTTAAAAACAACAACATCCTCTTAAATGCATTCCTGTCCCAACTGGCTATAAAAGAAAGCAGCACTCAAAAGTCTCACCTGGCCTGAAAGGTAAAGCATCCTATGGAAAAGGCTTTAACTTGATAGATTAATGTTGAATTCCTCCCATTGATGATACTCTCGCAAACATCTAGGGGGCTTTGTTGGACTTGGACTGTTTTGCACTTTAGTTCTAATCCCACATTGTTTACATTATTTAATAAACTATGTGATATAGATCGATGGTCAATAACAGGATATGCAGCCCCCATGTTTACAAACTGAAAACAGCTCAACCCAATACAGGTCAATGTTAGGGCTGGGTGATACTGTAAATCGTATTTTCCGCCACTCCCCTTGGGCTCCCATAGTTTACATTCTCCCCCCCCCCCCCATTTGATTCCTACAGAGTGGCTGGGTGCCACCCAACAACAAGTATTTTGCTGAAGATGCTCTGCCTCACCTGTACTTACTGTAGCCTGAAACTACATAGTGCACTTTTAAAGACAACTTTACAACTTCTCACTTTAACCCCAAAAGAGAAATTCTGGTTCCTTTATTAATCCCCCAAGGGCAAATCAGTTTGATTTTTGTTGTAATTTTGTTGATAAAATAAAAAAAAAACTTGTTTTTAGTGATTTCTTGTCATATATATATTCATTTTTAGAAGAAAACATCTATTTAAATCATGAATTGAGTTTGGTGTTAAAAAAAAATAAAAAAAAATAAAAGAATTTTACTCTTAGGCTATATTGCCCAGTGTTAGTACTGTATGTAGAACGCTACTGGATAACCCTGACACGGTGCTATTTCATCTGCCAAGGGTTTAACTCGAAAATTAGTCAAGACGTCTCTGGTGCTTACACAGAAATGTCCAAAATGTGAACTGGTAACTTTAGCCTGAATCAACCGGGTGTCTCAACAGCTGTATTTGAGTTATTATTGTCTTTATAGTCGGGTTACTGGGGGAAATCAACACTTGTGTTTGGTTAGTTTCAATCACAGGTACTGTATACATAAATACATCCCAAGCTAATAAATCTCAATCAAGTTAACACAGTCTTACATCTGTGCTACACCTGTGGCCCAGGTGGGTCAAATTTAGAACTTGTGTTTTTGAGATGTGGCTGCTCCAATGTGTGAGATTTAGGAGGTTCACCGTAGATGTGTCTTCCCCAAAAAATGACAGTATCTGTTTGATTGGTAACTACAGAGCTGTGCAAATAAGGCTCAAATCAATGTAACTCAAAATGTAATGATTTTCTTCCATATTGTCATCTTGATCAACATTTTGAATCGTTTTCTATAAATAATCACGAATAAACCAACTCTTCACATTTCCAGCAAGGTTTCAATAGAATAACAAAATGTCTCAGCTTTCACACCTCTGAGCTTCTCCTAACAAGGCGGACTGACCGGCCCCTGATTGTCCCAGTTACTACATCTTACACTTTCTCCTCACCCCGAGTCAATTAGACAAGTCATATTTCTTACACCCACCAACTCTTATTACTATCATTATGTACTTCCTTATAAATGCATACTTACCATCACAATCCTGTCAAATCTCTCAAGGTTGTGTCTCTGGTTTTTCTATCATTTTTAGAGCCGAGTGAAACACTGTCATAACAGATTCATGCATTTGTAAGGGTCCATGAAGCTTTGTTCTTTAGGTACAACATGACAGAAAATGTCCACATCCAGTACATCATCATAATACAGTTATATTTCTTAGATCTAGATTTTTTTTCATTCAACATTTGGAGATGAAATGTGCTACTTTGTCAGAGGTATGGAACCACTGTGTGCTTGCAAGGATATTGTACTACTTACAGTAGAAATGTCAGGACATGTCAGTCTTCCACCAGTGACAGGATGTGGAGGAACAGCATGTTAGAAAGGGCATCCGTCAAAATTTAATGAAGTAAAATATTTGTGTGGTACGAACACCTTCTGTCCAGATGTACACTCAGAGCATGTGTAAAACAATAGCTCTATGTTATTTAGTCTGTTAGCTTAAATAAATGTCTGTTTGGGTTGTGGCTGTGAGAACATGAAAGAGTGAGAGATGGACAGGAGTGCAAACTAAAAGCGTTGAAAGGCTCCTATTGTTTCTCTCTTCTACTCTTGAGTTGCAAATAAATATTTACACAAAGTTCTGTCTTTTACTTTCTCTTATCTCTGGTACACACAAATATCCAAGCACACTCATACAAAGACACTTTCTTTTGCTCTTGTTCCTCTTTGCACACACACACAAACACACACACACATACCCTGGTACACAGTAACCACCCGGAGGGGACAGTGAAAGAAGAGCAGAGAAAGAGATGCAGAGAGCAGACAAGGTCGTAGTTCCTGTGGACTGTCTTTGAAAGAGGAGTCAGATGTTTTCCGTCCCCTCCTTTGATGTTAAAGCAGCCTCTTTACCAGTGTAAAGACAGGGTACAATAACCTAGACCCCCCCCCCCCACACACACACACACACACAGCCCTCTGTACACTGGCCGTACACACCCACAAAGCTCTGCAGGCGAACAGGTAACCCACAGCAACCCCAGCCAGAAATCAGAATGAGTGTGGCAGCTGTCCAGGACCCATGCAACGTGCTGTTTGTGTGTTTTTGTGTGCACGAGTTTGTGTACTTTATTTAAGTGTTAACATTAAACTTTGTATGAGCAGCTTTCAACAAAATATTAAAAACTTTGTTTTTATTTCATATGTTCACAAGAGTATAACTGTTTTTATAATACCGCTCACTCCAGTAGGTAGAGATGATAAATTAGACACTGTATTCTAATAATACAATGTTAGAACAACAAGATTACACATGTTCAATGGAATGAGTTTAAAAAATCTGGACTCTTTTCAGTGTCAGTCCTAGTAAATGGCAAACACACAAACCTGCTTATGTCAATGGGTCAATGTCGTCACCATTTTCTGTGTGAAAATAGAGAGCAAGAGATGTTTCAGCCTGCATTCTTAGCATTGCTAATCATTAAGATAATGCTCCTTCTTGTTTGGGTGTTACTTCAGGTTTGACAGGTTTCATCTGGAAGGATATGACTGAGGACTGTGTGTGTGTGTGTGTGTGTGTGTGTGTGTGTGTGTGTTCTTTTTTTACTCATCTGTGTTTCACATAAAGGCAGGTCATGGGAGTTTCATGAATAATTAAGGATTAGTAACAGGCTAGTTTGCTAGCTTTCACCAGACATTTTTAAAGTTGCATACATAGCTGCTCTCGCAGAATGAACAACATACTCCAGCGACATTCAATGAAAACCATCAATACGACAGGGGAAACCCCGCAGAGAGGAGCAGCTTAAACCTCAGTGAACAGATGTGTACTGCCTGGAGAATAAAGTGTGTAATAAAGAAAGTTGACCCGCCCAGTACCTGTCTCACAGAATTGTCCTGTGTTCACAGCCTGATATGAGGAATGCTGCTTGCTTTGTCTCACCTGTCAGCTGCAAAGTGTGCGTCCATCACTGCTCGGCTGTGATGTGTGAATGAAGGTCACCAGCCGTGACCTTGTCTCAGAGTCAGTCTGAGTTCATGTGCAGGTCTGTCTGTGTTTGGGAAAAGGTTCTGTGGTCAAAAAGGGCTTTCATACTGCTTTTATTCCAACTCTGTAGAAATACAGGAATGATGTTACACGACTAATGTTACATATTTGAAGGACAGCTCTTGACTCCTATGACTACAAATACCATTTCTACTACTGTTACTTTTGCAGTCTGCTGCTTCCTTGAGCCTTTCATTGACATTTGTGTCCTCTGAACCTGATACGGCCTTTGTTGCGTTTGAGGCATTGCTCCTCACTGTTATCTGCTCTAAACTATAATTTATGTGTTTTTCATCATTCCATCTCGTTTTTAACATCATCACTTTATTGTTCTTATTTATCTGATCATGTTTTAAATCTCATTTGCCTAAGTAAAGAACGATGACTTTCTTGTATTTGTATATGCTGTACAAACAAATCAACCATGTCTTGCCTTTTTTTTACCAATACGTTTCCACTGCTAGCTCTCCGATACCTTCTACTCTATTAAGGTGTGAAAAGGACTTAAAACTATATATCAAATCAGATAACTACAAAAATACAAATTTAAAAACATCAGGAAAAGGTACTTATTGATTGAACCCTTAAAACTTAACTCTGGTCATCAAAATAACATATTTAGATTACTATTATTACCCTGATAAAATCTCTTCATGCCTTATAAGGGCCTGATTATTACTCTCAACATTTGTCTCATTTAAGATGCATGGATCATGAATATGTAAATGATCCCTGCCTCTAAACCCCCTCACTATGTACCCCTCAATACAGCAGGAGAACCATTAGGGTAATGAGCCTTTGGTTATACTTTATCAAACAGCTGTGACTCTGTTGTTCATGTTAGACCATTCTTCTAGTCAACACCTCTAGTAAGTTCAAGTGAAAGTTAACCTTCACTTGCAAAGTAATGATTGATATTAAGTTACACCTGGATCTCTTCCTCTAACCTTATACCGATTGGTTCCTCTGACATGTTGTGTTTGAGCCATGCCTGTCTGAAAAGCTACATATGAAAATGTAGCAATTACAAACACTTAACCCTAAGCCATTGGATGGGGGTGATAAATTCTCTGTTTCATTGATCCATCAGGATTGTGTCCATTACCAATGCTGTCTAATGTCACTACATACCTTATGTTCATTACCTGGTCATCATTTGATATTTTAAGCTTACAAACAATCCTTACATAATTCCTTATTGCGCAACAGTGCAACACTTTAAAAACAGAGGTTTTTTTCTCTATGTATATATATTTTGCCCTTCAAGGTACATGCTTGGGTAGTAACTTGCGGTCACACAAGTTTGTGTGAACGTAAGCACTTGTGCCTACATGCATGCTTTGTTCGACCCCCGGGCCGGTTTATGTCAATCTGTTATGTCGTCTTGTCAAGATATGCATCTGCGGTTGTGTTCGTTCTGCCTCGTCTCTCTTTCTGTGTCTCTCATTTGTTCTTTCTCTCGCTCGTCCCTCTCTGCAGACTCGGGTTACACTCCTCCGTCAGATGGCGTTCTGCCTGGCTGAGCTGCACTTGTGGTCCACCAAGAGCTCGCTCCAAGTCAAAGGTAGCACTTATCAGCATGTTCAATCGGCCTCTCTCTCTCTCAATGATTCTCTCCCTGTCTCCTTTCTCTGTATCCTCTCACTCTGTCTTGCTCTGGCTCTCTCTGTCATCACTCACTTTGTTTTCACACCTACTCCACACCTTACCAATATCTACTAAGACAATATGACTCTCAGTCGACACCAATTCTCACCCTGTCTCTATTTACTTTCTCTTAACTCACTTCAAATTCTCAATCCATCACTGTCTGTTTATTCTATAATACATGACGTGATTTATTTTATAAAATCAAACAATATTTATACATTTAAGAATGTCATATCCAAGAGAAATTTCAGAGACTAGTGAAAAATCTGCATGATTTCAATCCAGACCACACAAATGTTGACTACATGGACAAATACAATTAAATAAATAAACTAATTGTGACAAAAGAGGGCACCATTACACAATTGATTCAAACAAAAAATTGAATATTCGAGGATTCTTGTAGCCTGTTACAATCCCAGATTTCCTATTTTTGGAATCAAGGGTAAATTCAGTGCAGTTTACAATGAAAAAAATAAACAGGAGTAAACCCACTCAGTTGGAAATGAAAATAACGACTGAGATAACTTACCTTTGAACATGGTCTGAGTTGGATGGGTTGCTTGTTGTTCTTTAAAATGTACAGTTTCTTTTAACAGGAAGTGTGTTTTTAAGCCTGACAGTGTTGTGACAGTTACAGCCTGATGTCAACATATATTGAGCATTGTTGTTTTATATGAGTCTACTGCCTATAGTTCTATAATCACTCCAATGAAAAACAAGTTCTGGAACTAGCTAGTGATGATCTGATAACTGATTAATTTTGCATTGACTTTGTGCTGCAAATATATTCAAATATTAAAATCAATGCTGCAAAATCAGATATATTATCTTTGTGTTCCACAAATCCCATGTTCTTTTCATAACCTACGGTGGCTGGGAAGTGCAAACAAAATTACAAAGTGTGAAACACTTTTACAAAATTTGAGACAAATTCACATTTTGAAAAACATTTTTACGTTTTATTAAACAAAAGTACAAAACCAAAACACATTTACATTTTATAAAACACATTTACATTTTATAAAATAGTTCACAAGATGTGAAACACTTTTACAAGCGCTGAGACAAATTTACAAGGGGTAGAATACTTTTACCAGTCCCCAAACAAATTTACAAACGACAGAATCTTGACGGAAAGGAAATGTGCCAAATGCCGGAAGTGATCGAGTGAGGGGTAGTTTGGTTTGTTTTGGCGGAAAGACTTGGCAGTTTTGCTTTACGTGTGGACAGTCTCTTGAACTTTTATAGGTAACCGATGAGATGGAAGGACCAAGTGCACAGGGGACAACTAAACAGCCGGACAATGCCAAACAGAGTAAGTGATAGCGCTAGCTATCTGAAGCCTTTATCAGACATGCAGTGAAAAAAAATACACAGTTTCATTCCATTACTGTCCGCCAAATCACTTGTAAATTTATCTCAGCGCTTGTAAAAGTGTTTCACATCTTCTAAATTTGTTTTATAAAATGTAAATGTGTTTTGTCCTTGGTAAAAGTGTTTTGGTTTTGTAATTTTGTTTTATAAAATGTAAAAATGTTTTTCAAAATGTAAATTTGTCTTACATTTTGTAAAAGTGTTTCACACTTTGTAATTTTGTTTTGCACTTCCCAGCCACCGTAATAACCTGGCAGCCTATATTTAACACAATGCAGTCAGGCAGTATTAGTTCAGTCAGAGATCTGGGTTTATCATGTATATTGTATAGTAGCAGCTAATGTAACAGAGTGCCTCTATCTTGCAGATTATCAGATGTCAAACAGCTCCTACAACTTATTTTTACATACACAGTTAAACTTAACCAAGACTTGTTTGTAAAATCTTCCCAGTTCACTGTGGAACTCGTGTATCAATGATCTTTTTGTTTTTCTTGGAAGATGTAAATTGTCATTGTCACTCTACTTTGAGAAGCAAGTGCTCATCAATAAGCTATAATTGAGCTGCACATTATACCTCCTGCATCAGCATAATGCAAACCTGGAGAAACCTTACCTGCTGACCGATGCTTTGTCGTGAGGCTGAGTGGGTGTAAGTTTGACTTTTCTGGCAGTTTTTTGTGGGGGTTTTTCTGCTCGCCACCTATCAGACCATCTCTTCCTTTGGAGAAACAGAGCATTTCCATCTGTTTTCTTGTTTTCTCCTCCCTTCCATTCTGTCTTGTCTTTCACAGTCTGCTGAGCTTTACACAAAGATAGTGTCTCTCAGAGGCTGACTGTGTGTGTGTATAGGCCTATGTGTATACACAAAGGTAAGACAGGGTGTATATCCTAGGTGATAGTGACATATCCTTATTTGTTTGTTTTTTTCCTGCTGTGTGTGTCTTCTGCTATCTCAGAAATATGTGGATGGATACATCTGAGCACAGAGGCCTGGTCGCTGAGGTGTGACGCTGCATATCACCACCTTCCTTACATCATATACATCCATCTAAAAAACAAAAACTTAGACGCATAAAAGCATCTACCACATGATACTATGAAGCATATTTTTTATATTTGTTGTATGTGTTCTACATTTGTTTGTACACCTTCGTGGTATCCAAAGCCTTTTGCTGTTGGCCACTGAGCAGCATCACAGTTTCTGAGTTAACTGTTCATAGACAAACCTTTTCAATGGCCACATTTATTATTTGGTCATAATTTATAACAAAGATCAAAATGCTTGACCTACTCTTCTTATCTCTCTTAGTGGAATTGGAATGATTTAAGTCCCAAGTCTGTGAGAAATGTTCACAGTTATTGTTATAAAGGAGCTGTTCGCACATCCAAATGTCTCAGGCAGCGGGTCCATAGGGGGTATAGTTGTAGCCTTGAAAAGAGAAAATCCTGCTCACTGCTCTTTCTCTGCATCAACATGTATTACAAAATACCTGTTTCAGTCCACGTGGACCAATTGTGCTCTCAAACTATTCCCAAAGCCATGATCTCTAGTAGACAATGCTCCACCCAGACGCCCACAGAGGGATGGGACATTTGATCTCATTTGGATTGTCGATAAATCATCAGCAGTGACCTGTGCAGAATCACTCACTACAAAAACCACTTATATGAAGATAAATTTAAAAAAAGGAAAAACAGGAATAAGAATTATGACAAGCTAAACTTGATTAAATACATGAGACACTACCACACATCATTGGACCTGTTTACAGGCATTTTATTTAATACATTTAATGAGATTTCATGTACAATGAACAAAAACATCGACCGCAGCTTTCATAAATCATTCAAACAAGTATTATTATATGAACTACTGTATTTGTGACTTTTGTGTACCATCCATAGGTCTATGCAACACCAGAACTCCTGAGAGCATGTTATGCTGTTTTATGCTATGTGGACATCAGTCTTTGCTTTAGTCAATCAATCAATCAATAATTATTTGTATAGCGCCAATTCATAACAAGTGTTATCTTGACACTGTACAAAAAGCAGGTAATAGACTTTACTCTTTGTTATCTAATATTACAAAAGAGCAGGTAAAAAGACCATACTCATTACTATATTACAAAGACCCAGCGTTAATCCATCATGAGCGCAGCACTTAGCAACATTTAGCAAAGTTACAGTGACATGAAATAACTTCCTTTTAAGAAGCAGAAATCTTTGGTGTGATGTTTCACCAACATAGGATAACTGACACGGACATTTGATCATGTAAATGACATGAGACATCATTCCATTAACATGATCAAATTGATTAAAATACTTCTTTCTAGTAGATTTAAGTAGAGATTAGGACATATTGTTACACTGAGCACGTCCTCAGCATTTGTAACACCCATTTGGAAGAGGTTTTCAAGGCCTGTGTACTCCTTTTTACTGGGTCTGATAATATGTGCCAGTGTTTTAGATTGTGACAGTTATAGATTGTGCCCAGCATGATGGGGTATTTCTTTTTCTGTGGGGGATCTTTCTATAACAGTTCATTTCTAAATTCTTGTAATGCCATGCAATATGCCTCCAGCACACATTCTGCTGGGTAAGCCTGTTCTAAAAACTTTTGTTTTATTTCTACTGATTTGTCAATAAATCATTCATGGTGTGACTCATTCGCCTGAGCCTGAAACACTGACTTATTGGTAGACCTTGTTTTGGAGTGTGGGGTGATAACTATTTGCCAGCAGTAAGGTGTTTCGATATGTATCCTTTTTGTATAAAGTGGTACACAATGTGCCAGACATCTTTTCAACCCACGTGTCAAGGAAGTGGATTCTATCCAAAGCATATTCCATCCTGAACCTGGAGTCTATTTCATTAAGATGTAAATCACCCATGTGCCTGTAAAACGGACAAAATAGGTCATGAATGTATCAAAGCAATTCAATATTTTGTTCACAAATGGGTAATCTACGGGATTGTATGTATATTCTTCTTTTTAAAAAAGACCCAAATGTAGATTGGCATAGCTCGGAGCTACGATGCTGCCCACTGAACAACCAATCAACTGCAGAGAGTAATCATCCTCCAATTTACAGTAGTTACATCTTTACACACATTCTACACAACAACTTTAGAATGAGTAGTATGCTCATGATGAAAACCTTTCCTGATTGGGAATGGTATAAAGACTCAATACACCAAAAGTTACTAAAATACAGTTTAAACTCCAATTGTTTATCTCTGAGATTGTATAGCAGGTCTATAGAATCTCTAAGATGGTATAGCACATGTGGCTTGCTTTAATAATCTACAAAGTTTTCCAGTTTACCTGGATAGTTATACTGATAGGTGCTAGGCTTATGTACTTTGGGCAGAGTGTACAGGACTGGGTGTTGAGGACGTATACATTTTGTGTATTTTGGTTCTTGCTTAGCAACTATTTTATTTTGGTTGGCAGCCTTAAACTTTGTGTACGGTCTACACTGGGTTTAATGTACAATTTCTTACTACTGATTTCTCCCATAATTTCCTCTTTGTATTTGACAGGGACAGTGTACAGCCACTTAGCCGTTCCCTGCCGTAGTTCTGAAAAACGTGAGATCTCCTCTTGTCTGATTGTTTTAACACTAACCAACAAATCTTCCAGTGCTTTCTCTACACCTCTAAGAATGTTTTATGGCAAATTAGGCCTGGATTTACCAGATCAGCATTGCTTCTTGCTCAACCAGCCTGCGCTACTGTAGAGGAATTGTCATGGCTCTGTGGCCACTGTCCCTTGGACTGTCTCCCCTGTCTGCAGTGTTGTTTTGGTTTTCGGGTATGTCCCTGCTTCTCTAAGGTAAAAAAAACAATGATGGCTGGAGTTACTGTCGCTTTGGTACTCGTGGAGTCCTCTAGATGAGCTTTGGCAGGTCTCTGAAGTTTGACGCACCTCTTGTTGGTTTTCCCAGCGTTACACTTTAGATAATCATTTGTATCTCTTCTGTACACTAGAGTTCTTTGTTGATTTAACTTCACTAGCATTTTTAAACCTCACGGTGCAGAATAATGACTTTACAAAGTTTAATCTGTGGAAGGAGAACAGTTCCATGTGTGCTTATTTATAATCTGAGTTCAGCTTGTGCAGGTGAAGGCATGATTTTGTGACATCCCTTGTTTTGAAGCCGGTCGTAGTTATATTCAAATTACACATGTGCAACGTTTACAGTACACTTAAATCCTGTGTACATACAGAGTGAAGTTGCAGAACTTGTTTAGATTTTATGAGTTGATCTTGTTTAACGATAATAATCTTTATATAACAGCTAATAATTAATTTTTCACTTAGGGAGGGGTTCATATTCAGATTCCTATTTTTTATTTTTTCCTTGTTTAATATAGAGTCCAGCTGATACTCAAGGTTATAAGAAACAAAAATAAAATCAAGTATTTACTAACTGTGTGCTTGTGTGTATTTGTGTGTGCTATCAGCTCTCCTGTTGTGTTAGTGTGACCTGGCCTCAGGAGCAGCAGTAGCAGCAGCAACAGTCGTGAAGCGATAAAGAAACGATGTGTTGTGCGAATCCGAATCTGGCTGCTTATGGTTTTGGGCCTGCAGGAATAACACTGACAAAAAAAAAAGCCTCACCTCAGCAGTTTGCGCGTTTGTGTGTGTGTACCCATCAGTATGTATGTTTGAACTGGTTACCCGCTGTTCATATGTTTTTAAAGCTATCTGCTGATTCTGTTCGTCGACTTTCAAATGTATATGTTGTATGTGTGTAAATCAGGCTGCAACCTCAGGTGGGACGGGTTCAGGCACACTCCCGTCTTTATTAATACCCCTCTGCTCCCCCCTCATCTATTCTGGCTTGGACCCCCCCACCAACCCCAGCCCGCCCTCCCACCGCCTCCTCCCCCTCACAAGGCCTTATCTCAGCTCAAACCGTGGTGCTGGCAGACGGGACAGGCCACTGGCTGATAGCGATTGTTTATCCCACGGTGCGAAATTGCTGATCTGTCTTCTGCTTTTCCCTGACAGCAAGATGATCATCATCCTCTCTCTCTCTGTCTCTCTCTCTCTCTGTCTCTCTCGCCCCACAGATACAGATATTGGCACCTATCAGTACTACGATAAAGGAGAGCCAGGTAAATAGTGTTTATATTGGATGTCTGTTTGTGTTTAAGATAAGTTGCATTTGTCTTGTTTTTGGAATCTATGTGCTTTCCTCATATATGAGGAAGGGCTTTCAGCAGCCTCCCACGCTCACATAAGCCCTTACAAACATACACTCCTACACACAAATTATTAGTTTGGCCTGTTTTAGGGTCTTACACCCGTTAGCTACACATACGCTCATCCACAGGCTAATAGCTATTAGTATGTAGGATTTACACCCTAAAACCTTCTGCACATACCACACACAAACACCCAGATTATTAGGCCTCCAAGCTTCTATCTCTTACACTCTCTGTGTTCCTGTTGACCTGGGGTCCTGACACACAGCGATAGGAAAACTAAACTGTTGACTTTCTGCTAGATCACATAGCATGAGGCCCCATGTAGTCCAGCCTCATATTGCCTCAGGCCAAGAGGCTTCAGTTATCATCAGGAAGCGCTCAAATCGCTCCCCCACAGTCGAAGAAGTGTGGAAACAAGGCAGAACTTCCTTTACTTTAAGTTTGTTTCCAAAAATGTATTCTTGATTTTATATGTAAGTCTACACTAAGTTTCATGAGGAAGATGGCTACATTCTGGTTAGCTGTCACCTCCTGTATTTGCCAGACTTAAAAAAAAACAATAAAAATAAATAAAAGGCTGAATGCACTTGTTGCAGTCTTCAGAAGTTCAGACTTTTCCCAATAGGTCACTCCAAAATAAGGATTCAGTATGTGTTTGTTCAGGAATTAAAGTAGAATTTGAATGTGTAAAAAGGATGAAATTAATATTTTAGAAAACTAGTACATACTGTTCAATAGTGCAGCATCAAGTGCATTACACACCACAGATATTGGAGCCTTTGGAAGCAACCTGGCCTATTTGTGATCATAACGAGAAGTCTGATCCTAATTTAGCAGGGGAGAAGAGTCACTATCCAAAAAGTATCCCAACATTTTCACATGGCTGTGATAGCTCAGACACAATTTTATTTACACTAGATTTATTTAAAATAAGGGGGACACTCCTGAAGTTAAACTATAAAAACAACATTTAATAGACTTACTGTATATTTTGGGGCTTTTATACCTTAATGTTCATGTTGCATTTCAAATCTAAAACAGCATCTTGGCTTGAAAATCTGAGCGTTTCCCTTTGGCACTACAGTACCATAGATGTTTTTGAATGTAGTTTTATAGAGTAAGTATTAGTCATGCATCACTTTTAAACATTGAAGGTAAAGAGCAAAGTTGCCACTCATGCTAAGAGTTAGAAAAGCTGTTATCCTACTCATAGGGAACATACCATCTACCGCCTCCTTATATTAGATTCAAGTTTAATTGAATTTGCAGACATTAAATTCATCCATAAATGCCTAAATAACCGGATAAGAAAAGGCACTATAGCACTATAACAGGAGGCTTTTTCCAAACCCTGAAGGAAAACTCGACCTGCTCAACATAAGTTACAAAGTGCAAGATCAGGTGAAGAGTGGACGTCAAAGAGGCACTGTTCTCTTTTTTCATTGTCAGTGTAACTTCAAACGTTGATATTAGAAGATGATAGTTTATGGAGAAATTAACACAAAGTTGCATTAGTTTAAGCTTTTTAGACCTGTGTGGGTGCAGGTTAGAAAAGTGATCCAACATTGCACCTGCTATCTTCTGATTCTGATTCAAATGTTGCTGAACTAATCACAAATAAAGTCCTGTGTAGTTGTAAAAATGGTTACATCTGTAACTCAGAACAGTGCAAATAAAGGGCAATTATTCCTCGTGTGTACATGTGCAAATATTCCAGCCTAATCCATTGCACCATAATTCTACACTATATGAGGGTTATACTGTTTCGTTTCTTTAAAAACATTTAAAGAGAAATGTTTAATCAACTGTATGATCGTTTTGGAGGAGACAGTTTCTGTTGCTGTTGAATGCTTTGGGTTGTACTTACAGGTGTTTCTCTTGTTTTGTATGACATATTTATTACAACAAGGCTCAACTTAATTATATAAAGTCCCCCGTAACATCAAACCCACACTTTTAAAATTGCAGTATTATTAAAAGAACGTTTAATTTGCAAGTTTACTGAAGTACATCTAATAAAGTGGCAACTGAGATGTTTGTGGGGTGTTTCTCTTACGTAACAGTTAGGTGAAAGCACCGTGAACATTGTTAATGTCAAAACAAACTGTGTACATCAGTAAGAATCATACATTGGGCAATTTATTGCTCTCTATACCTGTATTAATAAAACAGGTCATACGCAGTTCCACAACTCCCCACTAGAGGTAGACCCAGGCTCATTGGAGCAGCTCTGGGGGTCCCCTGCAGCCAAAAAATAAGAAAACATCCCCCCAACCCTCCCTACCCAGCCCCAAAGCAGGTGCCCATGTCTGGGCCTGTCTGGCCCCTCACCCCCTTATCTGATTAATACTACTAATCCTGGAGGTTTTCCTGCCTGCCAGAAAGGCCGGCCACCAGACTGGCCACTTTCTTGCTCATGGCAAACAGGCCATGAGGTACTTTTGCAGGTTACACTGTGCCAACAAGGTCTCTTGGAGCTAAAGGGGAATGTTTAAGCTCCAGTTCATTTACATGTTCCTCATTATCTGCCACATATAGACTAGAGTCCTTAGGCTGGACACCATGCTCATAAAGTGCATATCCCATATCTAACCCCACGTTTGGCCTTTTAATATTTTTTTTACAGCAAATCCTCAGGAGCATCACTACTACAATGAGAAACTCAATTTCTGTGATGGTAAGTTCCAATAGAGAGACTCAAAAGAAGTGATTGACAGTGATACATTTTTTGCAAACAAAAGTGAATGATCAGTCCCTTAATTATCTTACAAATGCATCTTCCAGAAACTGCTGTCCTCATAAGTCGAACGTCCTTCTTCCTTTTTTCTCTCTTTCCTTCCCTCTCTCCCCCTCACTCCCTCTGCTTTTCACCCAGTAGTGGAATACAAACACCCTTATCAGGAGACAAACACTCATCCCCCTGCCCTCCCCTCCCTCCTCTCTCCCCTGACCCCCTCCTCCCTCAACCCCCCACCCTCCACAGCCTCATTTGCATGCATCTGTTTACCTCCTCTTCCCACTTATTCCTAATAGAGAGTCCCTCCTTAATGGTTCGTTTCAGTAAAGATGAAAAGGGAGACTATAAAATAAACAGATAGTGATTGCATCATATTGAAAACAGCAGTCCTCCCTTTCCTCTTTTTTTTCTCCTACTGAACTTCATGTGTAAGTGTGGGCAGAAGCAGATGCACAAATTCAATTAGCTGTTTTTTTTTTCTTCATATCCTTCCCTCTTCCTGTTTAACCACTGGAGATGGAGGGGAAAAGAGAGTGCTGGGAAATTAAAATGAAGGGGGCCTTGGTGTGGTACGTGTTGAGATATGTGCTGCTAACTCTGAGGTTGCATTTGGGAGATAACTCAACTCAAGAACGTCCAAAAGGCCCCGCAATTAAATATATTTGCTTCTCCTTGAGGACCAGTGTGTGTTTTTGAAGTCACATTTTGCTTTCAGAAGAATATTTCCCCTCCTTTTAGTGCAGCTAAATCAATCTATAAACAGCAGACTTCAGACTTCTGCTGCTCTGGGAATATGGTGGTCAGGAACATAAAACATGTGACTACATCAATGTAGTTTCTATTGAGTAAAGTAATGGTTTTATGTTGATTTTAAACAGAAGTTTAAGAGTGACTTAGCTGCTGATGCTAACAGTTAGCAAAGTTGACATCAGGTTAATATAGAAGATATGATATACTCGAGAAATTAGAATTAGGTTTTGATTCTTTCAGAACACTTGCTCATATTAAATTGATGTATAAAAACCTATATAACCAGGTACCTTTCAGAACACCTGGCTCAGTAACACAGGGTGTCTCTAAAAGAAACCTTTAGGTGCATTTATAGAGATCCTCATTTGAACTTTAGCGGTTTTTAGGTTCAATTTGTGGAACTCCTCACCCACAGAACTTAAACGGATGATGACTTGGATCATTTTAAACTCAGCAGAAGAAGTCAGTCGTGTTTTAAAGAATGATCAGGTGCCTGTGATTCTGTTTTTGGACATATAATAAGTGTTTACTGCTGTTGTGAGTAGTAACATTTTGTTTTTAAGACTTAAAGGACAGGCACTGCAAACTAGCTCATAAATAAAGATATATTAAATATAAAGTTTTTGAATAATTAATAATCGAAAAAAGTGTAAAAGGGAAAAGCTATTCTATTAGATTGGTTGAAATAACACTAATTGGGCCTAGAATTGGTTCCTGTGGTCAAAATGTAGCTTTTTCATGATTTCATTAGTAGCATCCCTTTATTCCACCTGTCAATCTTGTCACCACCCTCTCTTCCTCCACCCTTCTCATTCTCTAAAGCCAGATATAAAGTTGAGCCCTTTTACCCTCTCTGTTTTTGTTACCACATTCCTGTGAATTCCCATGAGGGTCTTTATCGAAAAAAATAATTTCTCCTATGTCTGCGTTCAAACTTCCAGTCACATGATCTTTAGGTTTTTCTCGTGTTGTTCCCTCATAGCTCGAGGCTTCTCATGGACCCCCAAGAACCGCAGACCAGAGAAGCTACGTGATTCGCTGAAGGAGTTTGAGGTACCCGCCCCCTCTGTTAAACCTTTTGCCAACTCCCCTCCCAGCCTCCCCCTCTTGTCTTCTTCCTCCCTCTGGGGATTTTCGGAGTTTTCCCTTTCCGAAACGGCCGATTGATTAACAAATAGGGGCATTCTCTCTCTTTTCTCCCTCTCCCTTCACTCTCCCTGTCGCTCCCGTTTGTTCTCCTCTCTCTCCTCTCCTCTGTCATCACCTCGCTTTCGGCTGAGCTCTGTCATCGAGGGGGATATTTGAGGGGATCAGGGGGATGCAGGCTGCCCCCTCGTCTCTTTTCTTCCTCCCTCCTTCTCTTCCTCCTCCTTCCCTTCCCTTCCTCTACCCTCATTCATCCCCTCTTCCTCCCCACCCCTCGTCCCCCCTGTACTTGTGGCCGTACAAGCCTAGCTTTGTTTGCTGGAACCTGCCTGTGGATGTTACTCTCTCTTACACACTAACACACACACTCACGCACAAACACACACTCCCTCACAAGCACACACTCTCACACACACATCAACCTCCTTCCTCTCACCCGTAACCATTGTCTGAAACTAGAAACACCCCAGCTCACCTCCCCACCCCACCCTCCTCCTCCTCCTCCTCCTCCTCCCCCTTCTCCTCCTCCTTTTCCGTCCCTCTCTCCTCCCATCCAATCACCCCAGCTGGGTTTGGAATGTGGCTGGAATGACTGACCTTACGCATGCACACACACACACACACACACACACACACACACACACACACACACACACTGACATGGGCACAGGCAGTACTTACCTGAATCCTCCTTCAACTCTCTCCCTGCCCCCTGTGAGCAGGAACTGCTGCAGTGGCCACCTGTGGGTGCAAGTGTCTGATACTGTGTACATTCAGAAATATTCTTGCAACTTTGAGAGACACCAGCATTTCACCAAGATAGTAACTAGATTTGACTCGAAGGTTTATTAAAAAACGAATTATTACTTGTGACTTTTTTTTTTTTATACGTAAGTGCATTACAATTAAATGTGAGAAAATTAGGTAAAAAAAACAAGCACTTCAAATGTCAAGTAACATGCACATAATTATAAATATTAACAAAATATAACTGAGGATAATATAGCTTCTTTACAGTAAGTACAGTTTTGTAGAGGCAAGCAGATGCCACTTCTAATGGTTTATTTACCAATTAAAAAAGAATCATTCACAAAAATAACACATTTAAAGTGTCTGTACCACAGAACTGCATTATCTCTGTGTTCCTGTAGTATGTGTGTATTTAGTTTCATTGGGTGCTTGGGCTGAAATTTACTCAGTTCTGTGTGTTCTATTTTTCTTTGTTTATCTATTGTGTGTATTCAGGAGCTGTTGCAGACCAACACCTGCGTTCAGACCAGATGGAGGAGCAAACACTGCTGCCAGGTACACACCTTCCTAAGCACTAAAAGACACACACAGACACACACACACACACACACACACACACACACACACACACACACACACAAGCCTCTTTTTTTACAGTTCAGAGAGTGGCAGAAGCTGAATGAACCTCCCACAGTCTGCCCAGAATAGGCCTCAGAAAAAAAAGAGCTTCGCTGGTCTGTCATAGAAGTTACCAGGTCATATTAATATGCCAAATTAGAATCTGGAAATCCAGAAAAATACTTCTGTCGTCAACCATCAGCTGAACCTAAAGATGACATTTTCTTTTTCTGAACCCTGTTAAATGGAGTTGGAACATTTAGCTTTAAAAAAAGTTGTGAGGCACAACATTTACCGTTTGAACTCGTAAAAGAGGTAAAGAGGTAAAGGTTAACTTATAAATGGACTTAAGGATTCAAATTAAACTTTAATATTTGTACATTTTTGTGTTTGTTTGTTTGTGCATGTGTGTGTATGTGGGGTGCTTGTAGGTGATGATGAGCAGTGGAGTCCTGGTGACCATGACCCTTAATGGACCTCAACTTGAACAAGTGTTTATAGACCGAACATTAGTGGGGCGACTACCAGCCAACACTGTGACTGATGGTGAGTTACACACAAACACATACACACCTACACACACAATGTGTAATAAACAATGTCCATAAAACAGGCTGGCTGGTGTGAGACACTTTCACCCTTTGTGTTTATTCAACGTTTAGCTTCTTTTTTTTGGCCTGGGATATACAATATACTCTGTCTGTGTTGCATTTCTCATTCTTTAATCCAGCATTGATACCTGCTTTTATAAAGCCCTCAGACATTTTTGACTGTGGTCAGGGTTACTTTGGTGCTGCTGATGCTAATTAGAGCTGTTGCGTAACCTTCACGGCTGTATTGTTGCGATTTTTGCATTCACTGAATGAAATCATGGTTTATATG
This sequence comes from Tautogolabrus adspersus, assembly GCA_020745685.1. Taxonomy (NCBI): domain Eukaryota; kingdom Metazoa; phylum Chordata; class Actinopteri; order Labriformes; family Labridae; genus Tautogolabrus; species Tautogolabrus adspersus. The sequence goes on along the minus strand of CM036541.1, from coordinate 16,956,817 downwards.
TGACATAGATTTTCTAAAGGTTCACTGTGGTTTAAGCAGATTTAAGGACACAAACATCTTTGTTTCAGCCACATAGCTGGGCCGCCTATCTCTGCCAAGAGACACACACACACACACACACACACACACACACACACACACAAACACACACACACACACAGATGTTTTCAGTCAAATGTTTAGTATTTTAAACCACAAAAACCCTCTACCACACACTTTCTCTTACAATGTCAGCACCCACTGTGTGCTTACACCTGCTCACCACACAATCAGCTTGACACACACACAAACACACACACACAATCCCCACTCTCCTTGCCACTTTGTCACGCAGTCATTCGCTCACACATGCGCTGCCTCACACAAACGAATAACAGGTGCCACAGGTGAGCGGGGCGACTCTGCTAGCTAATTGCGGGCAAATCCTTTTGTGCTGTGTGTGTCCAGGGGCCTTCCCTTAAGAGCATCCATCAGTGTTTTTCCTCCATCGCGCGTTCCTCCAGGGAGCCCCGCCCCCCTCCCACTGCACTCCCTCGCTCCACAGACCTGGCAGGAGAGAATAAGGGGCCGTGGACAGCCGTTCAAATCTGCTAATTATTTCTTTCTTTCTGTATCAATTATTTGTTCATAACACTGCCCTCCTTGCTTCCGTCAGGGTCTCCAGACACCTGATAAAGCCCCCAACATGCACTCACACATATACACACACTCTCTCACATACACGAAGTAGGCACACACTCTCTCACACACACACACACACACACACACACACTCTTGCATGCATTCATATGTATTTACAGAGGCACAGCTGTTTTTAAAATAAAGACAAGCACTTACTGTATGTACGCTTACATTCACAGGAAGACACACACACAGACTCCAACACACACGCACATGCACACTTACACAATGGCACACATTGAGGCACACACACCCAGGTACACACACACCCACTCACCTCCCACTGCGCTCCATTCAAAGCCTCAGAGGCACTAATTATTAGAGTAATGGGTGTGAGAGGGTGGTTTCCGGGGATTGTGTGTGTATTAGTGTGTATAATTGTGTGCAGGTTAGGAGGCTGTTCTAACATCTGTCACTTGTTAAATTAGCCTGAGACAATTGGAGCTCCCGACCAGATCACAACATGAAACACATTTACAACGTACAACTACTGAAAGAGTTTACAATTTCAATCAAGTTGTGTATGATGAAGTGTGTATGTGTGTTGTTGTGACAAATACTAGGTACAAGTGACTTATCATATTTGCAAGAATTTGTATTTAATCTCTAAAATATCATACAGAGTTTCAAAAAGGATGTATTGGCTATACAATTTAGGCTTACTTAAATTGATGAATCTGCCGATTTTCTTTCCTGTATTGTTCAATTGATGAGGAAAATATACATCACAATTTTACGATGAAAGAGAGCAACAGTCAGACAACACTTAACAAATGTAATATATCATGATTGTTTATTCCTCTAGTTTGAGTAGCTGTCATTGGAAAATATTTAAAAAATGTTCTTTAACGTTGAGGTGTTAAAGCAAAAATGTTAAAACATTAGGAAGGTACTACTGCCATTCCTTTAGCTCCACTAAGAAAAGACAAGACGGACCCTCACTTTACAGGAAGGTTACACTTTGATCTGGTTTCTCTTTCTGGTTTCATTTTAAAATTGGGAAAGACTAGTTCTTCAGATTTTACATATGCAAGCAAATAAGTAACGGTAAACGAGATTTGTGAGTGAGCAGCATAGACTGAGAACTATAGCTTTAAATGGGTTTAAAGAAGACACCTTTAATTAAAACAGCACCATGTTGCTGTCAATTACCAGTATGAATAAAGTTTATGGGACAAACTTTCCTTCAATAGATGAATCGTTGTATTCATTGCAGTCTAATCTTTATTGGACTCGGCTAACCACACTGTAAGTCACTATGCATGACAGAGTTGTTCACATTTTCAGGACAGGATTTGACAACTTTGTAAAACAAAAAGGGTTCTCAGTCTTTGAATGCTGAAGAAAATCCCTTTAGTGATTCCCATGGATTCAGCTGAATGTGAGTCCTGGTGCATATTCTCCTCTCTGAGACATCAAGCGATGGCAGCCAGGTCTGTTTTTGTTTCATGGTGTGACAAAGCAGACGGCTTACTGTCCTCTCGTAAACTTTGCGTCCTCAATGCCGGTTACCTTCCTGTTTCAACCACGAGCTCTGATTGCATCATACGGAGCGATAGATTACATATATTTTACACCATCAAAGTATTACCGGCTCCCTTTGGCTGACGGCTGGGCAAAGCTGCGCATATGCTCCACGATTAAGCATCCTTAAGTGATTTTTCATAGCCGGTTTCATTTACCGTGTTTAAATGTGCTTTGGTTAAGCCCATTGGCCTCTTATGTCAACATGCTGCTGAGGAGATGGCATTAAATGGATTTAGAGGACTGTGTGTGTGCGTGTGCATGTATGTGAAGGAGACCATGTGCATACTTTTAACATGTGCTTGGTTTTATGCTTGTGGGTGTGAATGTGTGTGTAACTGAGTATGCATGAAGCATGGTTGCAGGCTTGAATGTAAAAATGTATATTTATATCTATCTGTGTGTGTGTTTTAAGGGCTTGTATGAATGTGTGCGTGTACTCAGTCTGTGCATGTGTGTGTGTCAGAGTGTTGCATCAGGGTGGGTCATAAAGGTCTGGCCCTTAATGCTAAATCAGCCACCTGGTCCCAGATTGGGCCACAGCCTGGATTCATATCCCCTCCTCCATTTTGGAATGAATGGGATTAAACCTAATCCCGTTTATAGACACCCATAGAGATCAATACTAAACTGCATTTAACTTGATTTGTCTGTAATCTATTACAAAGACGCTTACTATTGCATTAAATGTTGTCCGGAAAGCCAAGGCATCATTAATGGGTGTATTTCCTAACGTTTAAGGCTTGAACCAGTTTTTATTACAAATGCTTTTATAATCCAAACCGTAATTTCAGGACAGACTGACTGGATCGACCTGATTTGAGATGCTAGTTTTTCTGACTTTTCAAGCTGTGTTTCGCTTCCCTTGTGAATATTTGCATATTAATTTGAAATTTGAACACAACAGAATGATTTAAACCATCACGTTTATAAATACACTCATGCCACGGTTAATTGGCAGTTAGATTTCCAAATCTCGGGGTGCAGCCTTACTCGTTCAACTCAAAGCAGGATATCTGAGAGACATGTGTAACAAGGCCCCCCCACCCCCACCCCCCCTCTCCTTTCCGTTTAATTGGTTTCATAAACAGATTAATTTGAAGGAGAGGGGGGCTTAATTGCTAATCAGTGTTTCCATGCACCTCCTGAAGAGTTGAACAGGATCAAGTGTGTTCTTCTACCACAAAAAGGCCTTGGAGCCTGCTGTACACTAACAGGCGGAGAGAGAGGAGAACAGGGGAGGAAAGAGATACAAAGAATGAAAGAGGCAGGGGAGAGGAGAAGAGATGGTGAGAGTGAGGAGAAGAGGGAGATGTGTTAAAAGAAGTACGAAGGGGAAAAAAGAAGAAGCATGGAAGAAGACACACTGGGGCTGAAATGTGTTTCCTCTAACTTCATACTTATCAGACTAAATTAGATAGTAAAACAGGGATTATAACTTATGTTCATGCTGGATAATGAAGCGATAACATTAAGGAGAAGCTCAGGCTAAATCCTGTTTTTAATTGTTTCCATGGCAATAGCTAAAAGGTTCACAAACTCCCAGAAATACATGATGCAGCAGAGTTGGGTTTTTTTAGATGATCCTTCCAAATCACAAATAAAATTATAATTATTAGTTTGTAAATGGAGTCGATTACATAAAAATGAATCTCTGCCGTGATGAATAACTTCCAGCATTTGGTAACACCTATGGCAGTAACATCAGGGAGGATTTTACTTCACTAACAGTAACCTTTTGACTTTTTGACACTTTATCTCTGGTTTCTGAAGTGTCATTGTCAGTTGTTTTTGTCTTTGGTCTTAGTATCCAATCATTCAGAACTCTGCAAAGAGTTGAAAAAAAGACCACTGCTTCCAACTACAAGTAAACTACTGCTAAGCTAAGAACGGGTTCAATTACAAATGTATTCACCTATTTGGCAAAAGAAAGCTGGAAATGTTCGATTTTAAAACTTAAAAAACTACACAAAACAACAGCCAGAACTCTTGAATGTTAACATCTCCATTTATTCACCCTGGGAGTTAAGCACCCAAGAGTATAGATGCTCTGGGTTAGGGTTAGGCATCTGTTGGCTTTTATTTTTCTAAGGAAGTTCATGTCAAAATTGAACTTACCATATTTTATCAATGTATTACCAATATGAAAGATCGATGAGTGAATTTCTGGCTCTGTTATGTCTCTACTTTTGATTAAGAATACGTTTCTCTGCTTTGGCCAGTTACAGGCTTTTAATAAATAGAAAAAAACATAATCAATGTTTAAATAGTTAGTGTTTTTACTTACTTATTTGTGCAGCATTTTACATAGTATCCCTGTTTCTATCCTGATTCAAGTTGTTGTGTTTTATATCTAAAAGATAATAAAAACAGATGGAAACCTAAATGTGTTGTAATCAGTGTGTAGTGATATTAAATCACAGTTTACTGCTGTGAAGGAGACAGTGAACTCTGTAAGTGTCACCTTAACAATATACCGTTGTTTTCTGTTTTGAGTCATGACATTGAATGAGCAGTGCAATGATGTCATCCCCAGCGGTGCTGAGCGACAGGCTGATTCTGCTGTCCTTCCTGGAGCAGAGCCAAGTGGCTGCAGTCTACCTAAACCAAAAGAACCAGGACACACCAGAGACTGGCAGGCGAACAGACAAACTTTCAGCCTCTGAAATCAAGGTACAGTGGAAGGCATTGATGGAGTGTGCATCAGCAATGTGTTTGCTTAAAGTGTGTGTGCAGCTACGTTGGTGTTTATAAGAGAGAGAAGAAGACAGTGACCGAGTCAAAGGAAGAAGATGAAGAGAGAAAGAGAATAAAACGGGAAATGTCTTTACGTATCATTCTCCAAATACATTTTTGTATCCGTTCAAAGACTGACATTTTCAAAATGTCTTCTATTTCATGTTTAATCACATGTTTTTGCTGAAGTAGATTAAGCAAAATGAAAACTATATGGTGCACTTCAGTTACAAACAGCCAAGCAGTATGCTAATCATCGTGTAAGAGATAAAAAATGGTTACCTTTAAAAATGCAAAATCTCAGAATCTAATATTTATAAATGGAAGGCAAAGATACCTTCTGGGTTTTTGCGACATTATCTGGATCTTTGCTACTTTATCAACTTTTTCCCAATGACAGCAAGTTTAAAAAACTAAACATGGGTTGGAAAATCTACTTAGAATCTTGAAAGTAGACTATTATAACTTGTGATCAGCACCTCAGAGACATTGCTTTTCCAACATTCATATTTTTTGCTTACAGTCTTGGAAGAGGCTACAAAAAGGAGTTGAAATTAGCAAAGACGTTAATGTTGTGTTCAAAAATCAAAGACGCTTGGTCACTTGGTTAGCCATCGAATCTGTCAGCCACTGATCTGTCTTGGGCACTAATTCTTTGTCTATTTTTGATACCCTTGAATGCTTAACCCAACTTTTTAATTACTAATGTTTGACTCCCTTTTTATCTTTTGCACAACAGGTGCACAGTGTCGGTGTCATTACACTCATTCAATGTCAGAACCCTGTGAATAAGACCACAACCGGTGACCTCTAACTCTCTACTTCTTTCCTGTTTCTGTCTATAATTCCCTTAAAAAGATGTGTGATCTGATGGAGTTTTTGTATTTTTTAGTTACAGGTATCTGCAGTCTTGTTTTTCCCTTCCCCTAAACAAAACTACACTATGTCCTCTGTCACAAGCAAGCTAACAGCTAACCCTGTCATTATCACATTACTGCCAGGCCCTTTAGTTTAGGTGTGTGCGTGTGTGTGCGTGTGTGTGTGCGTGTGTGTGTGCGTGCGTGTTGTCTGTGTATAAAAGCAGTCGTTCCTTCTGTGTGTCTGTCTCCAGAAGCATAGCCCTGATAAGACACCCCACCATCACCACCAACCCCACACAGCCACCCTATATTGTCCAGACCTCTGTCAACGCATGTGCATGTAACCTGCAATATACACACAGGTGCACACGCACGTCCAACTACCCATCCCCCACAACCAACACACACATGCACAACCACATACACACCGCCCTGGTCCAGTGGGCTAAGCTGGAGAGGGATAGTGGGGGGACGATGGGGGGGGGGGGTAAACTAATCCGGCCCACAGAAAGTGGTTTCTGATTATTGCTGACCAGCAAACGCCAGCAAAAAAAAAAAAGGCTTGAAGAGACGGGTAGGGATGGAGGGGCATGCGGGGGTAGATATAGAGTGTGTTATTAACCCCGGTGATGTTCAGATTTTTTTATTTCTTTTCTTCTTTTTCCATTTCTAATCTGTCAGTGATCTGCCATTTAGCTGTTTTGGGGCAACTCTTTGTTCTCTTTATCATCAGATATACTTCCATCTTTTTAATTTGCCTCTGTATTTTGTGTCCAAAGCAAATATTCCCCCCAAGGGGGCAAGAAGGGCAGACATGGACCACTGAACCTTAAACATGCTCTTCTCATACAGTACAGCTCGACGATTTATTAATTTCTGTGTTCCTGTGCCTTTTTTTTGTAATAATAAAAAAAAAAGTTTTGTTTTCTGCTTTTACAACACATTAGGTATTGGCCGCTACCCTGCACTTTTACAAAAGTCATGAAAACATGTTCTGTTGTGTGTGCGTACTAATGTGTGTGATTTGACTTGATTGAATCACTTGTGCACTGTGTTAGGAAATGTGACTACCGATATTAAATGTATGTAAGGCCTGTATGAATATGGGAGTGTTTGTGTGTGTGCTTGTTTAAAGAAAGAATGAGCTGGGTTGTAAGTTGACAGCAAGACCTTTAATATCACCAGCTACCAAAGTGCATCTTAAAAGAGTTCTGTTTGTTTAATGTGCATTTGTGCACTTTGCTATCTACAAAAGTATATCTTTCATACCATTTACACCAGTGCTTCTACATGTATGCACATGTGTATTTGTGTGCATACATGCATGCATTCATGTATATGCGTGTGTGTTTCTTTGGGAGTGTGTGTGCCCCCCTTAAGCACCACGAGAGCTCATTACTGTGGGTCTCTTTGTTGTGGCCCGTAGAGCGTGGCAGACCTTCCCCAAAAATATGCACATCACTAAAACAACAAGCCTGACAGACCAAAACACACACGCACATTAATAATGGAAGATAAAAAACAACCTTAGACATCAACAATAACAGGATCACGGAAGGACAGGGGGGGAGGATATTTGGGGCTACAGATGTGGAAGATTTACAGCCTTCAAGTGTTAACACAAGTCAGGCATGTGAATCCATATCACTTAGGTACACTCAAAACTTCCCCTTCTTCATAAGATGTTTTTTAACTCCATGCTTGTGTCTCTAAGTGTCTATTGTCGTACTTCTGACCTTATTGCAAAATCTAAAGCTCTCACAGGTGCTTATAATCAGTGCATCTGTGTGTTTTGTCTCAATGTCCAGGTAGTCTGTGTAGATGTGAGTGGACAGGGTCGTAGGCTTCACAGACGTGTCGGTCTCAACCGTCTCCAGGATGTGGCACTCTTGTGGTGGGACTTGGACAAGCTCGGCGAGGAGCTGTGGCCCTGGACTCCCTCAAACACACCCAGGAACAACGTGGTCCTACTCAGCTGCTCACCTACTGAAGGCCTCAAGGTACAGACAAACACATATAAAAACTTCTTGCACTGGAGGAACTTTATTATACAGAACAGTTACAGCAACCCCGCTTTATAAGGGTTTGGACTGCTAGAACTGCGCACAATTGTAAGTCTGAGAACGTGGAATAGAGAGACTTATTTAGCCTTTTTGTAGTAGATACTCATCCAGAACAACAGGAACCCTTAGTGGCATAATGTATGGTGCTTGGTGAAGCACATGAGCCAATACCACAGGATGAATCTGCCATCTTTAAATTCTTCTATAACAGGTCTTGGTGGTTTCCTGAAAAAATTACTAAAAGCTGCAAAAATGGATTGGCGGTGGAGTCTAACTTTAGGAAGTCCATTAGAGACAAAATCCCTCCTACCATTATGTCCTCTATCTTGTTGTTGTTTCATATTATATTGCTAAACAAACCACAAACCGGCCTGTGTCACATAAGGGTTCCTATGGGTAGTGTAAAGGTTAACTTAAATAAAGCTGGAGGGGGGGGGGCGCTGGTGGCGCAGTGGTTGGTGCGCCGTTCCCATGTATGGAGGCTATAGTCCTTGACGCGGGCGACCCGGGTTCGAGTCCAACCTGTGGCTCCTTTCCCGCATGTCGATCCCCACTCTCTCTCCCTGATTTCCATCTCCATCCACTGTCCTATCTCTCCAATAAAGGCACAAAAAGCCCAAAAATAATTCTTTAAAAAAAAAAAAGCTGGAGGAAATGTGGATCGCCTGGAAGCTCATAATGGGCAGTTCCGCTTTGTGTGTCCCAAGATCTGTTTGGTCTAAAAATGTCTCAACATATGCTCACACAGGGCAAGGCAAGGTAAGTTTATTAATATAGCACATTTCATACACAAAGGAAACTCAATGTGCTTTACACTATTAAAAGACACATCCAAAGGAAGAAACACATCAGAGTTAAACAAATAAAACATTGTAGTATTAAAATATAAACAAAACATGTCAGTTGGCCAGAAACAGCAAATAATACTCAGGGGAAATTCAAGAATGTTGATCCTTTTATTGAGAGTAAATTTTCATTCATGAAGATCAAGAAAATTAAAAAATAATTCTTCTTCTAAAGGCGTACTTGCAAATTCAACAGGGAAATGATGCACCAGACAATTTATCACTGGAGGGGTCAGGAGGGTCCTGCAGATGTGTACCTGTGAAGTCTTGTGAGTTAATTGGTGAAATATCAGGTGGTGAAGCCATCAAACCATCTGTGTGGTTCTTATACGTACAACTGGAGCATGTTGGTATTCCCTGGAACTAACTCCAGCCTGTGCTTGATGAGTGATACTTGCAGACCAGGCATGAAAAATTCGATTTTTGGTGACTTCAGGATTTCACTGCCAACAATTACAAAAAAAATTATAGATAATGATACAATCTTGTTTCTTTTTATTTTGAAGTAACTTGCTACCTAAAATGAGGAAGTACAATCAATTGTAGGTTGTAAATGTGAAACCTTTTCGTTAATTGGGGATGTTTAAGCAGTGCTGAGCTTTTGTACTGAAGAATAAGCTAAGGCCGAGGGAAAGTGCTTCCTTCACAAGGGGATCTACAACAATTTTAAGCAGTAATAGCTTGGATAATTGAAAAAAAGAGTTCAGCCTTGAACTATTGCATGTTCTCATTGAAATGTCTGATCATGCTGTCTCTTGTGGATCTTTTTTTTTTTTAAACTTGAGCCAGAAAGAAATCCAGGGCAAGCCTGGAACTCAATGTAAGTTTACATATCCCACCTGGCCCAAGACCAACTTGAAATCTCTCAGGAACAGGACATGGCTGCTAAGCCTGTAGTATGACAGAGGAAAAAAGCTAAGCTAATTCTAGCTAATAATCATCATGATTAAATACAGAAAGTGAAACAAAGTAAATGAGGCAGAACAAACGTTAAATTGCTCGAGTGGCTGTTTATAAAATGTTTAACATCTATAGTTTTTATTTGTATGTTTCATTGCTCTTCGTAAACTTAAACTCAGTACACCAAGCATGTGGTTAATCTGTGTGTTCGTTTTTCACAGACTCAGACACTCTCTCACACACGCTCTGTAACATACACGCGCAGAGTGAACGGCAACAAAGCTGCTTTTTTTCAGTGGAGACCTGTGTTGTGGTAGATGGGATTGGTGATGGTGTGTTAGTCACCTCAAGGGTGGCACCTCTGTGTTACACCTCCATGCATCACCATATGAAGAAAGCAGGAGCACTAAGCCTTGGTGCTGTGTGAAGGAGAACGCCTACACATCCACACATGCTCACACACATACACATCATCATGGCCCCTGGCAAAACCCTAACTACAACCCAATTCTATGTCAACCTAGGATTGGCCTCGTGCCCAATGCAGATGAAAGATCCCAAATTACCGAACTGGGCTTAACTCTACTCCTAGTACCGTGTACTGCGGTAAACATATGCAAAATCTTCTCCGCACCAGAGAGAGAAGGGAGAGAGTCTGCAAGGAGGAGGAAAGATGAGCGTTACCAATCGCATGCTAGGAAAACAAATTCACATATGGGAGCTGGGGGGGGATTACTTGAATATTGAAATAAGCAAAGCAGATGTTGTTCTCTGCTTTTTCCGCCTCTTGTTTTTGGAACACTTTCAACATTTATCACACTCCTTCACCTAGTTTATTCTCTCCGTCTCCTTCACACACACACACACACACACACACACACACACACACACACACACCCCCATACACACACACACACGTCCTCCCTCTCCTCCTTCTCCTTCCTTCCTTCCTCCACGCTTCAAGAACATTAAAGTACTTCATGGGGCTGCGGCAATGCGCTCTAATGAAAGCGTTTGTTGTCATTTTTCAGATGCGCGGTGTGAAATTAGACGAGCAGTTTATGTAAGAGCCGTGGCAGGAATCAAACGCCGGGCAAACATCGGGAGACGCCAGCTACTTCAATCACTTCAAGCTCATATATATGTTCCTTTTGTTCAGTTCGCTATCTGCCACACTAAGCCAATTTTCTAGCCAGTCTCTCGGCATTTAAAAAAGTCTGATTTCTTTCCCTATGTGGTCTTAATTCATATCCCCCCACCCCCATCCTCCTGCTGATAAGTGGAGCCACGGCATGCAGCGTGTGGAGGGTGGGAAGGAGAGGAAAACACATATAGTCGTTTTTTATGCAGCTGGTTAACATTTTTAATTATCCTTCCTTCATGCCCCCCCACACCCTAAACAAACACACAAATACAAACCATTACCTGGAATTTAATCATCTTAATAGAAAGAAAACACCAGATGATTTTTTCTTGCCATATTTGAATATATTTGTGTTTGAAAACATCCTTTGTTGTTGTTGTTTATAAAGTGTATGACTATCCTGTTATCTGTCACCAAACACTTTCTCTGCAGTTGTTGATCTGCGTTTCTGTGATGTCTGTGGTCTTTTAATTATTTTTGACTTCACCGCTGAGCTGCAAGGCATTTTTCACTTTCAAAATAAGAAAAACCTTAACGGATTGTCCAAGAAAGAAAACCCCAAAGGGAGCAAATTATATAAAAAAATATATATAATTGCACAGAAACAAAATGTGTAGTTCATCTCCTGCTAGAATGCTGTGATTTAGACTATATTAGAAGCCAAATTAACAGGGTAAAATGGCTAATTTAGCCTGTGAAACATAAAGCGCTGCAGCCTTAATATGCAGAATTAAAGCATGTGAAGTAGAAAAAATGAGCTTTAGTCATAATTTGGACCATGAAAGGGTCGGGAGTGGAATCCAAAGAGCAGAATTACCCCCGAGCTTCCTCGCTTTGTAAAAATCACACAAGAAATGCTGCTGCCACTGTTTCAGGTCTAGTGAATAATGTTCACTCTGCCCTACAATTATGTTCAGCTGTACCAATTATGACAGTTAAGGTATGAGGAATATTCTGATTGGAAATCCTGCTGTGCCTGTGCATTTTCTCACACCAATACCTCAACACTAACCCTAACTCACACACCTAAAACTTCCCAGCACCCCCCTAACCGACAACCCTCATCCCTTCATCCCTCCAAGTCCCTCCGTCTCTCTACCCGTCTCTCTCCGTCTTTCTCTGCTCCGTGAGCTGGAAAATTGGCTTCAAAAGGCCACTGCTGTGAACAAGGGCCAGCCACACAGTTGGGCCCGTCCGCTTTATCTTTCACGCCACGGAGGGGAAAAAAAGGTGCTGGCGAGAGAGAGACAAGAAGAATGGAGAAGAATAGTTTTGACCAGTCACTGAAACCAATAACCAGGAGAAAGCTACTTACTAGAGCCCCCCCCTTCTCTTTCTGTCTGTCTGTCTGTCTGTCTGTCTCTGTCTCTCTCTCTGCTCTCTTTGCATCTTTCTCTGTCTCCACCTATTCTTTTTTCCCCTCTTTCCCTCTCCACTGTCTTCACTCTCTATTTCCACTCTCTCTCATCATCTTTTGCGTACATTTCTTTCTGTCTGTCTGTCTCCCACTCTTTCACTCTCTCTCACTTTGCTCAACCTCCCTCCTGATCTAACTCATCATTTTCAACCTTATTCTCTTACAATCAGGAAATACAGTATTTTCACATGCCACAATGTACTCTGGAGAGTTCACATGCAAAGGAGGCTTTTTTTTGTACAAATCTTACAATGACACTTGCATAATGTATTTGACAGGTCATTCCTTTTTCCCTTTTCCTTTAAAAATTGGCTGTTGTTCTAGTTCCAACATGTATTTTTATAAAATTTTATGCAAGTGGAAATTTGTAAAACAAGTTGAATTGTTATTAAAGTAAGAGTAAAAGGTGAACATACAAGCCTCAGTCAGGTGGCGACGTTTTAGCTTTGTGGTTACAGTGTGCGCCCCTGATACAGAGGCTAAAGTTCTCGTCACAACGGCCCTCAGCCCTTTCAACATGTCATCTACCACTCTCTCCTCCAACATTTCCTGACTCCCTTCAGCTGTCCTATCCAGTAAAGGCAAAAATGTCCTGAAAAAGGAGAAAAAAAAGCCCCAGTCAGTATTGTACATGCATTTTTTTATTTTTTTTGCAAATGTTTATATTTTACGTCATGTTCGTGTCCTGTTGTGCTTACAGCGGCATGAAATTTTGCAGTTTAAGAGTTTATGTTCCGACACATCTTAGCCCTGTAACCCTGAAGATCATGAGTGCCATGCTCTAATCTCCTAATCAGCCGTGTTGCCTTCAGGGGCCTTCTGCTTGCGTTTGCTCTGTCTATGTGGAATGTAAAATGAGGCACACCATGGCTTTAAAAGGTCACCCAGAGTCAAAATGCTGCTTTGCAGTCCGTTTAAAAAATGTTGTGATTGTAAATTTGTGACTGTGTGGGAATATCGTTTTTGATGTGGGCTTTCTGTGCACTCCACTGCAGCACTATTTGAATTTGAAGACCTCTGCCTTTTAAATGTTGCTCGTTTTTGCAACATCTATACATATTAATCCCCATGTTCAGTTTAGGTCGGGCACTAGGAAAAATGAAGACACGTTATCTTGCTGGTATTTAGGTATGAATATATTAAATCTAAAGGTCTTTACCTGGATCTTAAATGTTCTGGAGATCCGTGTGAACACTTAGGCAACTTATCACACAATAAACACTGATTAAATGATGAATGGGACATTTTATATTTATGTAATTACTGCTGTTAAACATATTAAAAAGAACATGGCATGATTTAGCGGAAATTAAAGTACTGTTTTAAATATGTATTCACTCTTATCATACCTGGTTTTTGCACATGTAGTATAAACAAAGGTAAACACAAACTGATCTTGAACTCTTTGAAAAATGACTGGCTTTAGCAGAGTGAACCTGGCCGTTCAGTATTTACTCATTGCCTCTGAGCTGCAGCTGACACTGTCCCCCGTCTCCTATCCTTGGAGGGTCAACTATCAGGGGGAGGCAGAGCTGAATCAGCCTCACCTTAGCCCTGATGGTGCCACGGTGGCTTGCTGGCACAGCGGGTGGTGGGCACAAGTGAGCTGGGCACCCGATGAAAAGCTGAGAGGATAAGATGTCTTTTTTGGAGGGGGGTTATTTATTTATTTTCTATTTTTTGGAGGGGGTCAGCGTTTGTGGAAGTAGGTGTTGTGAATCATGTGACAGTTTTCTGTTGGATGGACTTCCTGCTATTTGTTTGTGTGCTAGTTTATGTAATGCATGTGCCACTTTGTCCATGCAGAAGTGTACCTATCCAGAGAACAGCACACTCCAAGGATACCCCACCTCTTACATGAATTGAGCCCCTCTTTCCTGCTGCCTTAGATGAACACACACACAAACAGCACCCACCCCCTGTGGAGCAGCAGGAGCTGGCTCTGGGGGATTATCTAGAAGGAAAAAAGCTTTCAGGAGGACAGTCATCTGCTTCTCTCCTGCTGTAGACCATGTGCAGGCAAAAAAACTCCTCTCTTCCTCCCTCTAAGTCCCTTTTTGGCAATGCCTGCCAAAAAACTGGGCCGTGCAGCTTTGGGAAAGGAAAGGAAGGTAGGCAGGCAGGCAGCAGATCCCACTTTCTGTCAGCACGGCGAAAAGAAATGGGCTCATTTAGCCAAAGCTGCCACGGTCAATGCAAGGCTCTGATAGAGGCTTTGGTAGGGTGAAATCTCTCCTTAAAAGCTCTGTTAGTGACTGTGGAAGTGTTGGGCTTCTGCATAGTACTGTCTGTTGTCTCCTGTCATCCACCTACAGTTCCTTGTTTCACTGTGGATGTTTTAACCACCGTGACATCTCCCTTAGTGTCAATGTTTGCCTGCTAAGCGGAGCCATTGTGCCCACACCCACCAGGGATGAATAATCTTAATTCTGGGTTCGACCATTGGTCAAATATTTACATGCTTTCCTCTTGTTCTTTCCTCCTATTATTGAAAAAAAAACACTTGTTTCTTGTCACTTTCCAGGACTACTATTGAGCACTTGGCTCCTCACACAGGTAAACAGAGGGTGTTGTTTATCACTAGGTGCCAAACAGTGGCATGCTCAGGGAGAAGTTGTTGTTGACCTTGAGTTAAAATGGAGCTCTTATCATTAGCCGAGTTGATTGACAGCCATTTGTTTATGAGCAAATTGGAGGGCTACATTTCTTCCATCTCAAGGGGTGTTTGTAGCTACTGCCATTTTATAACTCATTCTGTCTTTCTCTTTCGATTTCTCCCCCCCTCGTTTCTTATCCTCTTTTTTTATTCAAAATCAGTTCAGTTCATATAAGTTATGACAAAAGCTTTTAAAAGTTGGCAAATAGAACGAAATGCTAAAACAGCAACAAAATTAACAGATCAAGTTTACGTTTAGCTGTAAATACAATGCTTCGTGGGGTGCTGGTGACACAGTGGTTAGTGCGCGCGTCCCATATATGGAGGCTATAGTCCTCAACGCGGGCGGCCCAGGTTCAAATCCAACCTGTGGCTCCTTTCCCGCATGTCAATCCCCACTCTCTCTCCCTGATTTCCAAGACACAAAAATCCCAAAAATAAATCTTTAAATACAATGCTTCGTGACACTTGACAGTAGATTCTCAATTCACTTTTTTTGCTGTGAATATGCTAAACACACTATAACACATGTTAGCAATTCTTGTCCTCCAACTAACAAGTAGTAAAAGTAAGAGAACTTTACATAGAAGCTGCTGTTGTTTTTTTCGGATCAGTCCCAGCCTGTCTTCTTGGCAGATGGCTTCTCACCAATAAGTCTGGTTCTGCTCATAATTTCTGCCCTTTAAAATTAAGTTTCCCATTGCACTGCTGTCAGCTTGTTGGACTAACTAGGGTTGCTGTATATGACATTGAACAGAGTACAATATGTAAAGTGTCATGAAATAACTATTGTTGTGATTTTATTAAATGAATGGATACGATTCATAGGGAGGATGTTAAAGTGTGCATTAGTTAAACACTCTCTAAAATAATTCTTTCTTCTTCTCTTAAAGGTTCTCAGCTCTGTCCGGACAGAAGGCAATCCCCTGGACTGTCGATTTAGCCTTCTTCAGCCCTACCAGCTGCTAACAGTGGAGATACCTCCAGCGCCCCAAGAAGCCAGAGAGGGGTTTTGGGCCCATTCTTGTGTGTATGAATGTGCACGAGAGCGCCTGCACCGTCTGTCCGTCATCCGCATTCCGCTACCATCCCATCCTGTCTCTTGCTCCCGTCACCCCTCTGAGGTCACACTTCTACTTGGTTTAAGGGACTCCTCCTTGGTCCTGTACGACCAGCGACGGGGGGTCTCTTTCTTGGCCACCTGCCCTCTGCCACCCACCCTCCTGGCTTGGCACCCTGCTGGGGCTGTGGTCATGGTAGGGGGAGGGCAGGGGGAGCTGATGTGCTTTGATCTTGGCTTGGCACCTTTAGGCATGGCACTGTTAGCAGAGGAGGTAGCTTCAGCTGCTACTTTAAGACTAGCTCAGCACCTGCGCTGCTGTGGAGGCCTGGAAGGACTCTGGTGGGGGGCTGGCCTGGAAGGAGCCCCAGAGGGAACCGATATCCTGATGTTGGCCCTTCATGGAGGACCACTGGCAGCCCTGAGATTCAGACTAGGTTGGTGAAATAAGACAATATAGCCCTTTTTGAATACAAATGATCACACTCTTGAAAAATCACCTTTTGATTACTGTTAAGGTGTCAAAAATGTGAAAAGTTAATGTTACAGATTGATGATGAAAGCTCAAAATCTTCACATCTGAGAAGCTTAAAGCCAGTTTTTGTTGACTTTTATTGATTATCAGGAAATGGTTTTGATAGGTTTATTGTTGTTGACCATTGGATTATTGGCTTTGTCATCATATAGGCAGTTTTTACATGAAGTGCTTGAAATCAAATATGTCATCTAGAGCAAAAATGTGTGCTTAAGAAAATCTTTATTTCACAAATAACTATCTTGAAACATATGAATGGGACTACATAAACTAGTCTGCAGTAATGTGGTTTCAGAGGGACTCATGTGTACTACTTTGAACAAATAAACAGGTGCATTCCGGGATAGGCTGCAGAGATTGAAAAAAAATAGAAATTCATTTACAAACTTGCCACACCATCACTGTTGTCTCGTCCTTATGAAGGTGCCTTCCTCCCCTCAGAGACTCCTCCTCTGTTTGGGATCTGACACTGTATCTGAACCCCTCCGTGTAAATATGGCTGCTGAACGGGTCGACCTCTTCACTGCTGAAGGAAGTTAATTTGTTGACGGGCGGGAAGGTTAGCAGGAGTCGCGCTCTCAGAGGTCATTCAATAATCGCCCTGGGGCAAGAGCCCCCCAGGTGCATTCTGGGATGCATTTTTCCGATAAATCGTTTACAGTGGCTGCGCAGTCCCTTGGGGCACCCAGATAAAGTTTGCCAATCAAATTTTTTTTTTTTCAGACCGCCACCTCACTCTCTAACATGCACATACACAAACACACACTCGTACGGTCTCACACACACCTGCACATACACTCGTTCAGCGTCTTTAATTGTGACTTTGGAAAGAAAATGTGACAGTGGCACGCAGCTCTCTGCTGAAGTTTGAAAACAGGAGCGTGGGGGCGGATGGGAGGAAGGTAGAAGATTGTGTGCATTTGAGTTTGTGTGTGTATGAGGGTGTGTGTTTGTTCAACTGCGTTTGCCTGTGTGCACAGGAGAAGGGGAGGGTGTCTTCCAACAATAGCTTCCCTGCTTTGATCGCCGGCCAAGGTTTTGATGAAGAAAGTCACTGCACGTCTTTTTCTCCATGATAATTCTTTCCCCCACACACATATGCGTATTCTTCTATTTCTGTGCTACTACACACAAACACACACACACACACACACACACTCCAACTCACTTGTTTGTTTGTGCTCGTTTTCTGCATTGACTTGTTTCATAAGGCCCGCTAGATGACAGAAGGAGTGAGTCGGGAGGCGCTGAAGAAGAAAGACTTGGCCATGCTCCAAGTTCCTTTTTTTCCGTAGGAGGCAGCCCTCCCTAGTGCCACCCACCCCCACCCCCACCCTTACCCTCCTGCCTGCACGGAGTTATCTCATCTGGGCACACGTTGGCCACGGCTGGGCCTGCACTGGTACTGACTGTGGATGTGCAGACCAGGGAATGTGTTCAGCGCACGCAAGGAAAATAGTCATTTTTTTCCTGGAGAATTTAGTGAAGATTTTTATGCTAAAAGATAAATAATGGAAGTGGACAGTGGACAGATTGAAGGCGCAAGTTGATGTCTTTGGTTGATATTAATTTGAAAACAGAAAAGAAAAGACTCAGCAGCACGAGCTTCTGTTTGCTAATTTGGAGGTGAAGCCCATTTGTGAAGTTCTTTTTATTAAGTCAAGTCTGTTCAACAATTTAAGTTCAAACCCATCTTTGCTATATTAGCTACTTTAGCAGCCTTTATTAATGACCAAAAACTGTGATTAACCACATATAAGCTTCATCAGCTTATTGTTTTGTATTTAAGAGAACCTTAATGCTAAACTATCATTTGATCTTTTCGAATCAAATAACTTCTCTTGTCTCTGAAGTCTTCTTGTCGTGATGGGTGTGCATGGTCCTGATTTTTGTTGCTGAGTGCTCATGCTGCTGCTGATCTCGTCCTTCTCACTGATGAATGAAAAAAGTTAGCATATCTATGTGTCCCCTCAATGATCCATTGTCTCTGCTCAAAGTTAGCTAAGAGCACACATTACCAGCAAACTAAAGGACCCACATGCACACAGTATAACACACACACACACCAAAACATGGACACACACCACACTACACTCAGCTGGTGTATTAGCCACATTAGCCCTCTCTCTAGGGGATTTGGGGGCTTGCTAATTGCAAGCTTGTCATTTTAATTGCTCCAACACCCCCTGCACACACACAATCTCACACACACAACTTCTTCAATTAATTAGACTTGAGTCAGTGGTAACTCTGCCTGCCTGCAGCCGGGCCCATTGACAGTGTCGCTGTCAGTCGGTGATCACCTACACTGCCCACAAGAGTGCCACATGGACCAAATTGTATAAACAAGCTACACTATATACTGTAGCAGAGTATATTGTGTAGCTCCTCTGTGATCAACGTAAGAATGATTTATGCTACTAACTGTACGTAGGCTTCTACAAGAACAAGTCATGTGACACTGGACATTAACCTGGCATTCAATACCTTCATTTCCCATATGAAGCCACAAACACACGAACACCTTTGCCCTTTTACATACACAACAAGACACCTCTATTACCTGGAAGGGTACAAAACATTTTGCTTACATTATTCAGCAGAGTCCTAATGTACTCACAAACACACAAAAGCATAATTAATCACCTCTGGTCTGAAGGCCTAATTAGCTGTTACATGCCTCTCTTCTGCTCAAAAGACAATCCCCGGAAAAGTAACACATCTCACGGACACAAGCACAACAGTTTTTACTTATGTGTACATGCTGTGTGTGTAACAAAGGTGGCATGAATGATAAAATATGCATAATAATGTAACAACATTGTATATATACAAAGTCACACTTCATAAAATTCTCCAACATAATCCGTTGTGAGATTTAAGAAAAACTAAATTCTGAAACTAAGTTTCTAAAATAAAAATGGGCTCAATCAAGGATGGAGAAATTAAGAGATTTGTATGTTTGAAGTGTAGAGTACATTTTGACAAGATAACAAGAGTTCTTTTTTCTCATAACAGACATTTCTGTGTTACTCGGGTTTTGCTGTTTGTTGTTTTTGCCTTGAAAAATCGAGGGTGTAAGATAATGCTTTTGTTCTTACTCATAGGCAAATGTGACCTATGTGGTTTTGTATTCGTATATGAAAACATCAGGAGATAAAACATATATAAATATGAAATTTCATCAAAGCATATGTTCAAACTGTCAGAGAGACAAATTATATCTTATATGTTAATTGTATTACATTATATGCTGTTGCTTGATTTAAACTTATAATGGCCTAAAACCAAACTTGCCATGACAGGAGCTCTGACTGGAGGCCAGATGGGTCCTGTTGAGCTGCTGAAGCAGCGCCTGCGATGTGGTCAGGTCAGAGAGGCGCTCGGCATCCTGGAGGCCATGGACTGGAGCATCATGGGAGATGAGTGCTACAGAGGCCTGAGTCTGGTCACCAACCACCTGCTGAGGATGGAGCTGAACACAGAGCGGGAGGGTGGGGTCCTGTGTGAAACATTTATGAAATGCAAATTCACATAATGGTTCATCATTAATAGATGCTTCTGTAACTTTAAAAGTTCTCCGGTGGAAATAATCTGGCTGTGTGATTCAAACCCTTAGCAGTCAGATCCAAGCAGTTAGAGTTTTTGAGACTTATTTGAAGTTGTTTTGTTGGATTCAGAAGTTAGGAGCTTTATTAGCCTAAAGGTTAAGGTCACTGATAATCAAAGAAGCAGATTATATAACTTTGTTTCAACATGATCATTTATAATAAATTTCACTTCCTGGCTACATATTTTGCTGTCACACTTGCTTAACCCCCCTTTTTATATACAGTATATATATATTTATATATATTTATCAATTGTTTCTGTTTCCTGTTTAAAGCCCAGCTGGAAGCTGCTCTTGGAGTGTTTTATGCTCCAGCTGCTCCTCTGTCTGATGTGGTGATACTTGAGTACAGGGAACCAATCAGCAAGTACGCCCGCCGCTTCTTTCACCACCTCCTCAGGTAACTTCCCCTGCTCTGTGCTGTGTCTGCCCTCCTTATTTCTGCTTATATTTTGTATTAATTAATTTTTCTTTTATTTCTGAGTTTTATTAATAATACAACTTTGACAGTTCAGTGTATAGACGCATTACGAATGATAGATATCCCTCCATCCTGAAGAGGGCGTACTGTACATCCTTACTAAGCAAGGAATTTAGGTAAAAAAAGAAATTTAAGACAGAAAAATATTTTTATAAAATGTGAATCTTAGAACGGTAAAACTTCTTGCATTGAAGCCGACACTATATCAGGCATCTTTCCACTCTTTCGTTTACAACACGTGTAGTTATATTCATATATATAGTTATATATGAAGACTTCGCTCAGCCTTAAAGTCATCAGAGACTAGACAACAACAGGACTAAGGCAAGCTTGTTCGCATCGATGTAAATTGTGAGCTAACCATCTAAATGTGTAATGTGTCCGCAGGAAGGCTTTTGGGGATCAGGTTTAACCAGTTGTAGTTGTGGAAGAAAACTTATTTGATTCAGTGTGGGGGGATTTTGTTCAGGAGAGAAAAAAAAAACAGATTAAAGTTCAAATGACATCATCACACATCTGATCAACCACACTTCACTTAATAGTTACACATTTTCTCAGTTTTTACAATATATTATAAAACGTTTTTTATTACAGTAGTATTTTATCATCATAGGGAGCAGAATCAGAATAAGACTTCCTGTTTCTTTCAGAAAATCACATCCATTAAAGATGCAATTTAATCCAGCGTATTTGCTACTCACCTTGCTATTTTAAAAAATATCTAAAAAGAAATAGCTTTTGAATGTCCTCGACACACACTGATGCAACTTTGAGTCATTCATAAGGCAAAGCACCTCGCATGCACCTGTTTAGACTGTTGTTTCATTTTCCCTTCTGCCATGAGAGCCTTTTGAAATGCCTGTTTGACTGAAATAGACCCTGTTGTTCCCACACACCGCTGCTTACCACTCTCCATCGTGCAATTACCTCCTGTTTCCTCCTCTCTTTCTTTCTCTACCTCTGTAGCTGAGCGTGAGTGATGTTTGGCATCCCTCCTCCTCTCCTCTCTTATCACCTACCTGCATTCTTTTTCTCTCCATCGACATCAAATGAAGGAAGCCCCCCCACATCTCCCTTCTCTTCTCGTGTTTGTTTGTTTCATGTTGGCTCTAGTCGAGGGAAAGTTGAGGTGTTTTGTACTGGGAGATAGAGCGCTTTCTCTTCCAGCTTTAATACTGGATAATAGGAAGAGGACTCACTACTCTCAGTTCAGTTATTGACAGTTTTGTATGTAGAGGTGTGTGTGGGTGGTTGTTTGTGTGTGCCGTGACTGAAAGGAGGACATATGTACTACTGATCCATCAATCAATGCATATTAATCCAGTGCATGTATTAATTTAGATGATGATTGTATTTTTATTTCAGGTTGTTGTCTTATTTCTTCTTAAACTGTCTCTAATCTCTTTGTAGACACCAGCGCTTTGAGAAGGCCTTCCTGCTTGCCGTAGATTTAGAAGCCCGGGACTTATTCATGGTGAGAGCAAAGAAGATTTCCTTTATGTTGCTGTCTTGAAAAAAGCTGACAATCATTTAAAAAAGATTAGAGGAGAAAATGTTAGATCAATTTGAGTCTGGCCAGAAATCAAGTATTTACTCAAACTATTAAATCATTATAGTCTTATGATATCCATCAGGGTGTCTGCAGGTGTCTTAAGAATAATTATTTCTAAAAAAATAAGAATTAAAAAACATTTTATTTCATTGACAATAGTCTAAATATATTGTCTTTATAACGCTATGAATATAACATACACTCTGTTTTAGATTGCAGAACGCAGTCACCAGGACTGCACACAACAAAAATCTAAATGCAGGATTATTCGAGGATCAAAGTGTTCATGTAGAAAAGATTTTTTTTCCTTTCCGCATCATCAAAGCAAGCTTTTACTTTATTGTTAGCTATATCAGCATGGAAGTCTTTTGTCTCATAATTTACAGCAGGAGAAATATTTCAACCAAATCTAAAACAGTATCAAGAAATCGTACTGACGAAAGTTAAACAAAAACAGAACAAAAGACGAAAGTATGGCTTTAGACCAACAACAGTTTTCTGTAAACAACAAAGGCTCAAGCTAAATAAAAAAAAATGGTCAAAATTAAGACAGGAGTCAACTAACAGTCAACAGGCTATAATTGTCCACTCACTGTTGACTCTTTCATTTGGCTATGACCCCTTCAATTGTGTATGTGTATTGTCCGTCTCAGAGCAGATGTGATCTCAGTATGGGGCCCTATCTTTTCACGGCCTCTCCTTGGCCTTCTCCTTTCCTCTCTCATCTTCCCTCCAACTCGCTCTTTCCTGGACTCCACGCTGAAATGCTCCTCTATGTGTTTGACCCCCTTTTTCACAGGGCCCCCCTTTTGCTCCATGCTCCACCAACACCTTAGACATTAATACAGACCCATACACACACACACACACACACACACACACACACACACACACACACAACACACAACACACACACACACACACACACACACACACACACACACACACACACACAACACACAACACACCCTCCTCATTCCCTCTCAATCACACTGATAGCACTGGTTCCAATTACCTCCCCACTAAGTAGTGCTGCTGGGAAGCCGAATTGAAAAGGTGGAGTCGAGTCTGTGGACCTTGAAAGTGTTCAGAGGAGGGGATGCAGAGAGCAGAGGAGGGGGCAGTGGTGTAGATGGAAAACTATATGAGCGATGCTAAATATATGAGAGAAGGTGAATGAAGGTTTTGTTCTTTCACTTTGGAGGCGATGACTAAGACAAACACATGATGAACAAAGACATGAAGGTGAAATCTTTAATGGATGGGGTCAAACAGTTCAGGACAATTCAGTATGGACCAAACAACCTGAACAGTCAACAGTACTCCTGTTACAATGAGCTCAGATTGATGGACACAAATCCAGAGTTACAATGATAATCAGAATCAGCGTTAGAAATAGTCATTCATCCCTGAGGGTTTGGGTGTATAATAGGACATACAAATAAGAATATAAACAACAGGTACATAAGTACAATAAAAACAGGCGGTACAGTTTAATATACAGTATTGCACAGCTGACGTATATAGTTAAAAAAGATCAATCATTATGTAGGGTTCATGACTGCAATAAGTCTTTGGTTGCGATAAGAATGAAGATGTGCACAAAGTTCGAGGGTCAGACAAAGTTTCTGACTCTCAGAGTTAGAGAACAATGAAGAAAATGATGATAGCTCTTCATATTTCAAATAGGATATCTAAAATACATGTGAATACACATGAGGTACTCTAACTACAGTCGATCCAACAGCACTCTCAACCTGCTTGTAACAGTTTGTACGAACAAGCGTTTTGTGGTACTTCTTTGCCTCAGCGCCCAAGAGAGCAGCAGCTCAGCATCTGAAAAGAGTGACAGAGAGAAAGAGAAAGAAAAGGAGGACGTTGACATTTCACCCCTCACTCTGTCCTTGGCTCTAATTAGGTTGTGTTGTTGCTTTAACCTGCTGGTCGGCTGATTGAGTTGAGGTGGAGGGGGTTAATGAGGGCAACCCCCAACCTCAGCAAACTCTTTATAACTTCCAAACTTGCCTGCAGAACTCAATAACGCACCATCGACTTGAGAAAATGCATACTTTGAAGCACACACAGATAAAACGAACACCCTCACCTCTTCTGGAAATGCCCAGCATGATACACCCCCCCCCCCCCCCCCCCATCACCAGACCCCCACCCCGTTTAGGCCCCATTGTTTCCCAGCTAACAATAGATGCCCTCCGAGCTTTTTTTCTCCACAAAAAGAAAGCTTTTGTTAAAATGAAACACTTTAGTGTCAGGCTAAATTGAGGGGGAGGAGGACTTGGGGGAGGTGGGGGTGTTTTTAAAGGAGTTGGAGGTAGCATTTGTAGTAGGGGGTTACTGAGTCGTTTGCATTTTTTCCATAATTGGCACAGTTCTGTAGCTCCCTAATTAGCCTTTGATTATGAGTTGATAATGTTACCAATTAGGTCATTCGTCAACCAAGTCAAGCCGACGAGTTATTTTTCTCCACCTCCCACCCTTTTTCCTCCTCTTCTCCTTCCTGGGTCTTTTGCTCTTGATGTAGCTTGTTAATTAAATTAAATGATGTGATAGTTGAATCAGACTCCGGCTCTTTTGTTCCCCGATGAGAGCTTGTAGTGTTTTAATGTTGGAAACATGAGCAGTAAGGCGAGCTGTGTCTGTTGGGTTCACCTATCTTCCTTCCCTATCTGACGCAGTTTGGAGGTGATGGAGGAAGCGAAGGAGGTGGTGTTGCTCGTCTTTGGCAATAAGCTCATTGTTGTTGCTCAGATGAGTAATTAGCCTTATTGAAGTGTTAAGTCCTCAGCACCATCTGATAGAAGTGTTAGTCAAACACAACGCTTTTGGTTAACAGCTGTGTTAGAATACAAGGTGTGTGTGTGTGTGTTTGTGTGTGTGTGTGTGTGTGTGTGTGTGTGTGTGTGTGTGTGTGTGTGTGTGTGTATGTGTGTGTTAATGGGTTTGCATCCCAAATGCTCTCATGGGCAGGGAATAGTTCCTGAAGACAATTGTAATTGTATTGTACATATACTCAAGTTTTTTGCATGTGTGTCTACATTTCAGGCAAGTTGAAATTCCTTTTTGCACCAGGACATGTTTTATCTTCTCTAAATATATGTGCCTATGATCACTGTTCAGTGCCCATCCCTGAGAATCAAAGAACAGAGGCTTCTCTCTATAGAACCATGTTTGATGCTGATATTTTATCTTACAGGCAAAAATACAGAAACAAGAAACAAAGATGATAACACGTCAACAAAACCCCTACGCTCATTAAGTATTCCATACTTATTTAGGATCCAAAAAGGTTTAAATGATTTATTTTTCATCCATGACGGATTTACATTGCCTACATGCAATGTCAGGTACTTAAAAACAAAGTGCTGTGAACATTTGAGGACACTATTTAGTTCATAAATGTTTGGAAATACTCTATATTGGTTTGACTAAATGAATTGAAACGAGGTTGATTTTTCTTTTGTTGGAATAATATTTGATAAAGATCAAAGATAAACTTAAGTTTGGCTGATGTCTGCAGGCAAACCTCAAACAAACGTAAACTGATATAAAGTTGTCAATAAAGTAAACTTAATGGATAAATGTCCCTTAACAGTAAGAAAAAGGGATGTATATGCACCCTTTAAGATTTGAATTAACAGGTTCAGGTGTGAGTAGAGAGTTATATGAGGTATAGGAAACATCTCTAAAAACAGATTCACACATACAGACAAAGACTGCAAAAAAAGCCACAAGATGAGTAATTTCAAAAGCAAGATATTTGATTAAGAATCTTTTTTCCAGCTATTGCATCACACTATTCTTATTACCTTTTTACACCAAATGCAACAAGTTGTTCCATATTGCTGTGCAACTGTTGACGAGCCTGATTGTAGCAGGTGTATACACAACACCATAATTAGTAAATGGCTCCAACTGTTTAGAATTCAAATGAATGAGGTATCGCAGGCTGGACATTTCTAAAGAAACATGTACGATTGAATACAATCACAGTTTGAAGAAGAAAAAAAAATCAGACGCTGCATATGCAGATTTTGCATTTACCTCTCTATATTAAGTTTATATACTGTACATGTGCACATAATGCCTTAACAGTGTGCAAATCCTCCGAGAACGTTCATGTAATTCTCATCGATCCTGTTTCCCATCCACAGACGTGAGACGTGGCTATTTATGTGTCGTAAGCGCTGCCGTGTGCCAGTTCACCTAATCCCTCATTTATTTGGAGGTAGCCCAAATATCAGTCAATATGGGGCTCTTAGAGTCCACCAACACCAACACCTAACCCCCCTCTACTCCCCCTTTTCTCCCTGAGAATGGCCCACTAAAACGCCCTCTTTATCAGCCGCTGCAACCCCTAAAGCTCTTATATAAATAAGATTAGTGTCGCGTTTGAGCGTCAGGGAATAAGAGGTGTAATATCTGATGGTTTTATATGCAGTATTATTGTTATCCCTTCTTAGTCGGGCTGATACTCCTCTCTCTCTCTCTCTTTCACACTCCCTCTTCCTCTCTCTCTTGTTCCACGTTTGTTCATTCGTTTATTCTTTCTCTGGGTCCCTCTCTCCAGATTCAGACAGTATTATGAGGAGCTAAGCTGGAATAAAGCGCCCCGGCATCAAATGTTCATATTGTTCTGTTCTGTCTGTCATACAATCTCTCACTGCCGCTCACATGAAAACCCTTGTTGTGAATTTCTCTTCTTAACATCTTTTATGTCTTGTTCCTCGCCTCTCTCTCTCGCTCCTTTTCTCTCACTCTCACACACACCTCACTATCATTTCTCTGCAATGCCTCCGCTCCTCCTTGCCTGTTTTAATCTTCTGCTGCTCTGTTTGTTATCAATTAAGAAGCCTCACTCATATCTAATTGAGGGGCCATGTCCTGTGAATTAGCCACCTCAGTCCTGGGAGCCGATTTAGGTTCTTTTGAGGCCATTTTGTTGTCGGCCATTTTCACATTTCCTCCAACTCGTCACCACAGAGGGCAGGCACCACACTATAATTACCCAATCTGTTCCCATTCATACTCTTCAATTTCA
Source organism: Tautogolabrus adspersus (assembly GCA_020745685.1). Taxonomy (NCBI): domain Eukaryota; kingdom Metazoa; phylum Chordata; class Actinopteri; order Labriformes; family Labridae; genus Tautogolabrus; species Tautogolabrus adspersus. The sequence continues at coordinate 16,929,697 of CM036541.1, read as the reverse complement.
GCAGCTCTCTCTAATTCTCTTTTACTCCCCCCTCTTTGCCTTCCTCTCTGCTCCCCTCCTCGTTTGGAAACCCGCACCCCCCTCTTCTTCTTTTTTCCCCCTCTTGGGGTACAAAAGCGTGGTGACAATATGGGGGTATTAGAGCTGGGTGCAGGCTCAGCTGGGGGGAGGCTTTAGCCAGCTGAGGGTTATCCGTGGCGAGCCCTGAGTCACGGCACTGATGTCCTGTGATGTCGCTGAGGCGGAAGACTTTTCTTAACATGCTGTACCCTTTGATGGGCCCTCAGACTTGCATTCGCCTTGAGGAAACCCTGCGACTCTGAGGAGACTCTCTTTGGGTGCCAGGATGTTGGTGTTAATTCACTCTGTGTTAATCAATTAAGGAGGTTGACTTCAGTGTGCAGTAATTATGTATATTTGCCTCTGTATAGTTTACATTTTTTTCACTTTATCAATTCACATTTTGTAGATTTTTTTTTCCTTCAGGGCATCCTTCTTCCAACCAACAGTAACAACTTCATGCTGGTAGCTGACCAGTACTTTTTCGGCCTTTACTGCTGGTTATTGACGGGCTCCACTGGAGAGACTGGGGAAACATGTTGATCGTTGTTTAGGGTGTGTGTTTTCATTTTCCTCACAGCCGTTCTCAGAGCTTCAAATCAGTGACCTTTCTGCCCGAGACCAAGTTTTATACCATCATGCTGCTGCCCCAGTTGTTGTTTTTTTAGACTGAGAAATGTGTGATCTATTTGCTGTTGATACTGTTTACATCATCTTTCGATCAGATTTCTGAGCTGTGGTAATACAGTCAAAATGTTCATGTCAGGACACACTCTCTTGTTAAACTCAGCTGATTTTACATCTTGATTTATTCTCATTTTAAATCATTCTTTTTTATATCTGCTCAGCATGGTCATACTACTACTACTAGTACTAACACGAGACAAAGCGTTATCTCAGCTACCATTTCGATGTATACAGTATGTACAATATTTGCATTTTACTGCTAAATTAACTGATTTTGCAGATGATTTATTTATAGAAAATATAAACTATACTAAACATCTTTCAGTAAAGGACGGTTTGGATGTTAATCTGACCATCACTGCCTAACATGTTTACAACAAACATATAGCATAGAGTAGTGTCACATCTTTCAGCTTCAACAGCACACTCAAAGCATTTTAGATTTAAATTTGTTGTCTTTGTTTTATTTTTGTAACTTTTAACGCATGAACGCTCAGCTTCTTCCAAACCTGCTGAGAGCTAAGACACAGTACCGACACAGCACGTATTCCTCACAGGACTATTAAGCTTTGAATGGATCGTATTGAATCTAATTTATTTTGATGATGCTTTGAGAGGAGATCTATACTTTTCAGGTGTTTAAAAAGATTCAATGACCTCAGCTTTGCTTGTAACCTTAAAACAGGTCCAGCTGTCTGATTCAGTGTGGTTATTAATGAAATAAAAATCAGCCACCCTCAGACATCATTTAGCAATTTAATCTCTCTTTATGGCCAGGAAGACTCAAACAGGGAGATACAGAGGATACATGCTGTTTCCAATATTTTCACAGGCTGATATAGTAATGGGCTCTGCTGGATATGTTCCTCCGCAAAGAGAGTGTACCAGCGTTTCTGAAAGGTGAACAGTCCCTCGCCTCCTCTCCCACTTTTGAAATGTGACAGATAACATCCGCCGGAGTACAAAACCGAAGAGACGAGGGTCTGTGTGCGTACCTGTCTGAGTGTGTGTGTGTGTGTGTGTGTGTGTGTGTTGGGAGGGGGCTGGGGGCTGATTTCAAAGTTTTTGGAGGAACCGGCATTTCATCCAACCGGTGCTCTTTCTGATGTCGGGCTTCAAACAGCTCATTTTTTTTCTGTCATTTCATCTGTTTCTTCTTTCTCCCGCCAAAACCCCCCCCCCCCCCCCCCCCCCCCCCCCCCCATGCACGCACACACAAAAAAAAGTCCCATTGTCATCGAAGCCTAGATTCATTTTAGATTAACGTTCACGTTTCTTTCTCTCTTGCATTACCTTCAAAGGACCTCCATTATGTTGCCGGTGATAAGGGCGAGGTGGTGCTTGCGGATGTGGCCAAGAGGAAAGCTAATGAAATCGAGGCCCGGGCCATCGCAAGCAACGGTAAGGAAATAATCATAATGTCTAACCAAAAAGACACCAAATGTGACTCGTTTATTTTCTTCTTTTATCTGAAATGTGAGGTGGACTCCAGATAACCTCGGTAACTCAGATACTCCGGCACACTTTGTCCTGACATCTAACACTGGGTATTTTCTCAGGCTCTCACCCTCTTCTGGTAGCAAAAAGGGAAATACAATCAGATCATGTTTGACAGAAAGAAATATTCATGTTAAATACACACAACCTGTTGCTATTTTTTTTTAACAATCATATTTTGTAGTGACAAAGTGTAGAAAAAGGGACAGTGACTCCTTCTTTGCTTCCTGCATAAACATTTCTAAATTATGGTGACCTTTTTTGGGATGCAAACAGTTTTAGAAAAAAAATGTCTACCATAATAAAGTAAAGTGAGCTGAAGTACTCACTAATTGAAAATAAATAGTCCAATATAATCATTAAAAAGATTTCACCAAGTTTTGAGCAGCAACAAGGAGAGGAAAGCCAGCAAAGGCCCTTTTTTGTTGTTACTTCAGGCTGTGCTGCTGCCCTTTGACAAACACTCCCCAAAGCACATACCAGAGGGGATCAAGCTGAGTTCCTGATTACACAGACACACACAAGAGCATGAACATGCACAGGCACACACATACACAGACACAGCGACGGACAAACGCATACGAGCAATTCCTCACAGAGGCTTCTAGGGCCGACGGGTGAGCAGAAAACATTCAAATTTGTGAGGGAACTAGATGAACATGTCTGATGAGTCCTTCATTGGTGCTTAAAACACACCAAAGGCGATGTGCTGGTGTGTGTGTACTCAGACACAACCAAATGAGGCCAGAGAGGTATTTAACTCCACTGTATAAGGTCAAACCCCTGAGGCTGGGTGTCTGTGTGTTTGTCTGTGAATAAAAATGAGCGTTTGTGTAACTGTGAGGCCTGTTTGCATGCAGCTTCCTTTTTTTTTTATGTGATGCTTAACACACACACTCCTCCTCATAAGCCTCTTAATTATGTCCTCGATGATTTACCTTCATCACCTGCAGCATGTCCTATCCTTGGACAACAGCGCTGCAGAGAGAGAAGGAAGAAGGGACAGAAAGAAAAGAGAAAGAAAAAGGAGGGATGACAGCAGTGGAAGAAAAGAATCATATTAGAATTGCAAGAAAAAGATGATAGAAAAATAGATTAAAACAGGAAAAGGGAAATTTACAAAGAATTTAAATCATTAAGGGGAAAAAGAAAAAAATGCATTTTTAAAGATTCAGGCCTATTATTGACTTGTTGCCTGTTTGTTTATAGTTTGTTCAATTTCTTGTTTTGTCTCTTAGCTTCATTTTTTTAAATTGTGGATCCTTGATAAACTTGGTATGAAGAATATCCTGATCAGTACACACTGCCTGCTGTAACTGAGAACAAATATTCACAATTAAAGGAGGTCATGGGACCTGACAACACAACATTTGCAGTAGACATCAGAATATATTCTCGAGCCTTAGTCAGCTAACAGCAGCTCAACTAGCTTTCTGTGCGTCCCAGTAGTTGACTAACCAGATGTTTCCATGGTGATATATTTAAAATAAATATGTCTAACTAATCATTATGATGATGAATTTGATCAAATTATTAACATTTTGGGCAGCCGCAAATATCGGATTGGGATTTCTTACCCATTTATACATTTATTTATTGCAGATTGAATATACCAACATATTCTGTAACATAACCAGCTGATCACAGATAGATGGATAGATAGATAGATAGATAGATAGATAGATAGATAGATAGATAGATAGATAGATAGATAGATAGATAGATAGATAGAGCTACATAAAAATAATTCAATGCTAATGGGACTGCAATTTAAGTAAAAAGGTAAAAGGGCCACACACTGTTGGACTCCCAATGGTCAAATTTATTTAAACAGGGCGACTTAAAATTATTATTAGTAAATTATTGACTCAGTACCACTGCTGGTGTAGACAGCGAAAGTCAGCCAGCTTAGGAAAAAACCTAACTTTTATCAGATACATTTACATAATAAAGATCTAAAGGTCCACACCTTTAAAACAGACAGACACACACACACACACACACACACGCACACGCACACACACACACACAAACATGAACTTTAGCCATTAGCATGCTAAATGGTTTGACAGAAAGTGAGTTTGGAAACACACACACACACACATCCTGACACAGTGTTACCATCAGTCATGATGATGCCTCGTGTGTGTGTGTGTGTGTGTGTGTGTGTGTGTGTGTGTGTGTGTGTGTGTGTGTGTGTGTGTGTGTGTGTGTGTGTGTGTGTGTGTGTGTGTGTGTGTGTGTGTGTGTGTGTGTGTGTGTGTGTGTGTGTGTGTGTGTGTGTGTGTGTGTGTGTGTGTGTGTGTGTGTGTGTGTGTGTGTGTGTGTGTGTGTGTGTGTGTGTGTGTGTGAGCCTGCTGTACACTGAACAATGTATCAACGTTTAGACAGGCAGACAGCCATATTCACTGGGCAGCAAAGCCAGGTCATCAATAATGAGTAGTTCGCTTCAAGCAAAGAGCTCCAGTGAACAGGTGTCTCACTTTACAAACAAACACACACACACACACACACACACACACACACACACACACACACACACACACACACACACTCTCACACACAGCATGACCATCACAAAGAAAACTGGATCAGCTCTTTCTTTCATGAACACTCAAATGATTTTACAGAGAAACAAGTCAAGAACTAACAAGCAAATCAGGAGACAGATATTGCTTTGCGGCCTCAATAAGATTGCAAACAAATAAGTTGTGTTTTTTTTCCAGTTACAACTCCAGTTTGAAGTTTTCATGTAAGCAGGAATAAGATTTTGTTTAACAACATGGAGAGTGTGGGTATAGTAAGTCTGATTCTTAGCTTTTTCTATTCAACCATAGGACATTGTTCACTGTTAGTCCTAATGTGGGTTGAATAAACACAATAAAAAAGTAAGTAAAAAAACTTCAGAGTCCTTAAATGTAAACTAGGGTGGTGCTGCTGCCATACACGTTAGCGTCCCGAGGGATCAGCTGATACTGAGGTCAATATATTCTGTAAGATGCCTTCACTACAACATTAGCCACACACAAAACCACCTAAACAGGATGTACATATATGTTTACCCACTAATATTTAGAAAAATCTATCACTTTTTTAATTAAAAACAAACAAAACGTTAGCCCCTACAACTGTGTTTTGAAAAGCGGCAGCCTTCGTCTGTTTGTCCCTCCACACTGACAAAACACAGACGTGTGTCAACAGTCACACGCTTTCCTGACACAAGTTCCCACACTGCAGCTACAGACATTTTCTGTTTGAACACACACAAGAGAACCAAATGTGTTTGTTCTCAGTCATATTCACACACTACATACCATTCGGAACGGCCCTCGGAGACATATGTGTTTGTGTAAATATGTGGACTGTATGTGCGCAGTTAGGTGTGACACGCTCTGAATCCTACATGAACCAACCATTTGTAGTAATCAGGTGCTGAGAACATTTTGAAAAAAGTCAGCTTCTTGTTGACCTGGTGTATGAAGGCAAACACACACATGCACACAAACACTGGACACCTGGAATGAACTGAAGAAGCAGAGGATTTTCTGGCACAACTTCACCAACTACCAAGGTGCATGAAGAGTGAAAGGCTTAGAAGAGGTCAAAATGCTCCAGCAACACTTTTACATGTAGTACGAAGATCAACTTTATTAACAAATTAGACGACGCGCTTCGGCTTGTGGCCTTCATCGGGGTCTTGACCCGCGTCGTCTAATTTGTTAATAAAGTTGATCTTCGTACTACAAGTGTACCTAGAATTAACTGTAATAAACAGCTAAGCAACCAGCTGTGTTTTTATTAAGGAGCAGGAGTAAAATCAGCTGCTCTAGGACCTCACCACCCTGGATAAAAGCATAGGGAAAGGTTGATTTGCATTGGAAAGGAGAACACATCTTGTGCTATTGTTTGGATATTTTTCAGTCGTTTCAAAAAATGACTCAATAGCAGATGTAGCGTTTCCTCAAGGTGGACTCAGTATCAAATTGGGCAGATACACCATATTTCTATGCACCTCCTCTCATATTTATGTGCATCCTTTTGTAAACAGAGATTCTGCCTTCGCTTGTATACACACACACACACAAACACACACACACAAGCACACAATAGAGGACACACATTTCAGCTTAGGTATGGTCCCTTTTTATAACAGCGTTGGAAATCGCTTATAGCTGTCTGGCTGACAAGTCTGTTGATTCGGATAGATACGGCATTGTGAGAGGCAGAGTGGCGAACAAGTGCGAGGGAAGGCCTCTTTCTCTTCCTCTCGATCCTCTTTTTCTTTGGAGAATGTTTTGCCAGGAGGAGAAGCCAAGTTGGTTGCCTGATCGTTGTGTCTCCCCCTCACAAAGGTTGATGTGGCTGCAGGGTCTTTCAATGGGCAAAGAGACAAGAGCTTTATCTGAAGATCCACTTCTCCTCCTCCTCCTCCTCCTCCTCTCTCTCTCTCTCTCTCTCTTTCTTTCTCATTCCCCATCCTTTCTCCGTGGTTGTGGGGAAAGCCTGTTAGCTCCAGTGTGTTGATGGAAAGCAGTGTTTTGTTCGTGTTCCCCTCTCGGCTCTGTTGATCGCTCTGTTCGCACAACCTTCATTACGCTGTGACTTCCTGTCTCTGTTCAGAAACTTTACATGATGTGTTAATCAGAAAACTTGCTCTCCAAGGTGTGACAGCCATATTAGCAAATGCGTATATTCAGGTACAAACAGCTACCATTAAATGCAATAGGTAAATACGTTAACTTGAAACAAATTTGACTCAGCACATCTTTAATGATAAGGTATTTCCATTGGAAGTTTTCATCAAACCTGCAACTCATCTTGACTTTTCTTTTGGTCAGGACTCAAGAACCAATGCTTCCTCATTCTCAGGTCGTCAAATACTGACGCTCTAATAGAAAATATGCTAATGACGTACTGTGGACAGATTAATATTAAAGAAATGAAAGTCAAGACATTCTATGTGTATATTTCCAAAGGTTGGTTTTACATTGGAGTTTAAAGCTCTGTGTGTCTCATACAGACTGTATTAGAGATAAAGGATGGTGCTGATGTTCTGTATTCCTCTCTCAGGTAAATTTAAAACTGTTTCTCACCTTGTTATGGCAGTTTGTTTATGTGTCTGCGTGTTTGTGTGTCCTAGAGGATCCCCTGAGAGACAGAGATGGAGGGTTACGTGAGTCCAGCCCTGGGGACAGACAAACAGAAAGAAACCAGAGTACAACAAGATCTTCATACCGGGACACTCTCACAACACAGTGAGTTACATGTATATTTTGTGTCTGGTTTAGGCTTCCTAAGGCTTCCTGATAAAATGTGTGTTTTTATTGTTACCTACCCCAAGGAACATGACAGTCTTTAGCTGCTTATTTCTCAACTATGTGCACCAGCTAGTCTCTTTGCTATTTGAGGCTTACCAGGAAACAAACAATGACGGTCAGCGATAATTCACACATATTTGCACACAGCTGCTCTGTGATAGGTGTACCAAAAAAATTAAGTTGCAGCTGGACAGCTCAGCAATGAGCTGAAACTCAATCTGGACTTCTGTACAGCAGAGTTTCAGATTCAGTTGATATATTTCTGTAGGCTCATCACTTCAAGTCAAACCTCCTCTCAGTGTTTCACATTGTTATTATGAAAATATTTGTTAAAGCCACTTGAAAAAAATAATAATTTCAACTTACTCTTAATGAATTCTGTGACATATTTTGTATGCAGATTTGTTTCTGTTTTACTTTTACATGTTGCCTCTTATTCCTCAGTGATTCACTATTGTCTGTGTATGAATTGCATGAGAGCATCTGTGGCCAAATGACCCAGCTGCAGCCTAAAAGCCTTCACTACCAGTGACATTTCAAATGTCAAAGCCATATCAGTTCCGGGTCTTACGCTTCCCAACGCTGAAGCCAGAGCCACATTTAAAACTCCACAGGGTCCATTTTCACCATGGATCAGTCTCCAGAGTGCAGACTAAACTCACTGTTTCAGAGTGATTGTTTAATACACTTGTCTTTGTGAATGACGTGTCGAAACAGTGTGACTAAAGACACACTGACAGCATGCCCCTCTTTGTCCCTGCCTGTCTCACACACATACAAACACATACACACAAATATATCCATCCATGTCTCTATTATTGTAGGACGGGTGGAAGTGATGGAGGGGCATTCCTTGTCATATCCCTACTAACATATTGGAGTATTTATATGGGATTTGTGTGTATTAGATAAAAAGGCGCTCTTGTTCTTTTCATCCTCATAGGCTTTTCATGGCTGTTTGACTGTAACACTGATGACTCTCTGCCTCCAAACCCTCCACTCTGCGTTTCTCTAAGCCCCCTCCATCCATCCCAAATCCCCTCCTATCAGCCAATTTAAACAAGCCGGGTCCAGAGAGAGAGTGAGGGGGGGGGGGACACAGAAACAGAGAGAGATGCTGTGTCCTAAGCTCTTTTTAAAAAACAGTAAAAGAAGAAAGAGGAGAAAAAAAAGTGTGGTAAAGAGTGTTAGGGCGATTTGGCAGCCAAACGCCCGGGTTGTACTACCCCAGGTCTTCCCCTGCACCGCTGACAGAGGCAGAGAAAGCCGATCCCCAAACCTCCCAAAAGATAATAGCCATAGAGAGAAAGGGACAAAAGCTTCTGCCTTTTTTATTCCACAATTTCCTCCCTCCTTTAGAACAATTTTTTTTATATCCCCCCCCCCCCCCCCCCCCCCCCCCGCCCTTTTATTTTTTTTGTAATCTGGTCTCCGATGAAGTTTCATTGTTTCTCATGTGGAGCCAATGACAGCTAAGCTGAGATGGAGTAGGGGAGGCATTGTAGCACGGGCGTTCTCCTGTTTGGCAAGCTGAAAAAAGAGCAGAGAAAAGAGAGCGAGGCAAGCACAATGGCAGTTTGGGGGCTTCTTGCAGATTCCTGCATTCCCCAAATCCGACTCCGAAGTGAGAGAGAGAACGAGAGGGGAATCTGGGAAGCATCCCAACGTTCCTTTGACGACTGCTGGCCTCTCAGTCATCACACACTCCTCTGTCAGTGGAGCTAGGAGAATAGAAGATATGTTTAAGGTTGGTTAGCAGAGGCAAAAGTTATTGTTATGCTAATGAGGCAATGTCAGTTTATCCATTTAGCCTTTATTAAAAGAAAAGCTTTATGATTTATTTGAGATGCATAAAGGGTTCATATTCATTCTGCCCCGCATGTGGGAAGGACATTGTATATCTCCAAACACAAGCAATAAGTCAGAATTAGGAAACTCGCTATGCAGGTTATTCTAGGTGGTGTGTGGCTGATTTCTTTGGCATCATTATTCTCTTCTGCTTAATATAGCAGCGTACAAACTTGTCAGGCAGACATTGTTTTATTATTGATCTGAACTCGTAACTTCATGTTAACTTTAATTGAGTAATTTGTTCAGATTTTTTGCAACTTCATACTTCTGTTCATCCACATACAGATAACAGATAATGTTCATTTTACTCAACTATTGGTCTGACTCCTTACGTTACTTTTCAGACTACATTTTCATACCTTTTTATTCTTGGTCTGATATCAAACAGAATGTTCTACTTGTTACACAGATCTTCATCTTCAGTCTGACATTTCCTCCACTCAGACTTCTGGTGGAAGGTGGATTCTGTTTTGTCCTGACCCCTCACTCGACACCAACAGCGTGCATAGCAAAGCAGACACATCTTTTTGTCGGAAGTCTTAATAGTGGAGCAGAGTAAAGTAAAAACATGTGGAGCACAGCAGGTTCTCATGTCAGTAGCAGTAACCATTGTTTTTTTTACTTGCTACTACAACACTTGGCAATACAGTATCTTAAAAACTGTTAGGACAAAAACTACGACAACAGACGACAACAACAAAACGGACTCCTTGATGTTAAGAATGAAAGCAGACGGTTCTCAACAGATTTTTGGACACAACATCTTTACTTTCCTTTGACTTCCTATTCTCCACTCACGACAATCCCAACAGAGTGGAAAGTTTGAGAGATGGGTTTCACTCAAAGGGAAGTTATTTGTATTTCTGTTTCTCTTAAACACTTGCAATTTCTAACTAAAGAAAAAACTGAATAAGGTGCATTTTTAATATCTAATCTGTTAACAAAAAAGCCAACACATCCTTCTCTGTTTTTTCTCTGTACCTCAGTGCTGATGGTAGAGCCAATCAGAGGAGACTACAGGAACAGAGCATACGTGTGACTGTTAACCCGGACATGTTCAGGACACAAAGACAAACAGGTGTGTGTGTATGAATAACAATTTGATGAATAAATCTCGTTTGTTCATGAAGCTTCGTCCTTAGTTTAAACTACAACCTGAAACATCAGCTGTCTGGCCTGATAGTTAAGCACTAAATAGGTCCTGCTAGCATAACACAACCAAATCTGTTACAAAACTGTTAGTGGTTGAGTTGCATTGTGGGTAATCTAGAAACCAGGTTTTGGCAAGGAAGTGACTGCACAAATAACTCTATTGTGGTTCGGCCACATAGATTTTTTAATATCTTTTAAGAAAAACGATTTATTTTGACTTATAAAACGTGATGTGTGTTCCATCCTAACACGTTTTCCTCCACACGTCGTTATGCTCACATGCTCTGAAAGGTTTCTCTCTTCTAAAGTGTGTTCCTTCATAAATGTCCACCTTGTGATGATGTGCTACCTTCCAACCATAAACACTCACACTTACCCTTCCTCAATATGGATTATTTTTACATCTCTCCTTTATTTCTTTTAGATTTTTAACAAAACCACTCCTTCTCTTAATTTTCCCCTGTGCAACCTACAAAAGCCTGTTCCCTGGTCAATACAAAAACAGCAGACAGAAAGTCAGCCAATTATAATAAATCTCATCATCTTCAACGTGCCAGTTTCAGGTCACGTTTTTAAGCCTCGCAGCAATTCTCCTGCGACATTTAGCCTGCTGTAGTCTCTAAGCGTAGCCTGAGTGCTCTCGTCTGCAGGTCTCAGATGTCTGAGATGACTAACTGGTCATTTAGGAAAAAAAACAACCATTAAGAAAACATCACTTCTTCCTCCTCATCTTCTTCGCTTCCTCCTCTCCTCCGTTCTACTCTCTACATTTTATTAATTAAATTTTTCAGGTGATTAGCAATTGTGTCACTATCAAATCGCTCCGTCATTTGATAATCCCGACTGTAGGCTATAGCTGGGAATTTGCATCAGCTTTTTAAACATCAGTTGAAGGCACGCCGGGGTTTTAATGTCAATCATAATGTTATTAACACAGGGCTCAGAACAGGGAGATCGCCATGAGTGACAACGGTTTATATTCATTTAAACAAGGAAAAGGCGACACTGAGGGAGCATGTAACTTGTTCAGGCATTCAGTGTGAGGGTGTGTTTATGTGCTGAAGGGCTTCAGTGTGTGATTATGCATGTCTGATGTTGAGTTGATGTACTTTAAAGTGTCATGGCTGGTTCAAAGGAATCCGTCTAATATCCTCCAACATCTTCTGTTGTTTAATTTTGATCTGCAGGAAGCAGCAGAGGAGTCGGAGACAACAGAAATGTGAGTGGATTGATCAAAAGTCTAGATCGGATTGAAAATAGTTATTTTCAGCTAAATATACTGTACGTTTTCAGCCAAATATTTTATGTGACAATGAAAATGTCTGATATTTTTTGCTAAATTCAGCTTACGTTCTTCGAGAGTAAGCTGAATTTTGACTCCTTCAACTTTTAAAAAACAGATGTATTTATGTCTGTATATTCAGATATCAAATCAGTTTTCCTGTGTTTGTCAGTACAGGACATGATTACAGGACTGAAAGGTTGAAACAATGTTCTCCATGTGCTGTCTTCATAAACAAACTCAGCTCAGGTTCATTAAACACAACGTTTCTGTTTGTTCTCTCCCAGGACGAAGACGATCCCGGGACGCTTCATGTGGTCCACTTAGGAATGGTTTGAAAAAACAATAAGAGCACTTTATAAATCCCAACGAGACATTGAGGAGGAGACACAGCATCTCACCAACAACGGGCTCTCTTTGTCGATATTTTGAAATGAAGTCTGTTTACTTACCTGTCACAACACCAGGATGGAGACTGATACAGAGCAGCAGCATATGACAATGAAGATGTCTGATATTCAAACCAGAGCAGTATTTGTAAAAGGACTCGTTTTGTACAACCACTTCTGTAACTTATTGAGAAACTATGTTTGTTCCAAAACACCTTATTTTGAAGACCTTTTATTCTTTACTGATGAACGCAAATGAACCTTAAGAGAAAACGGTAACACCGGCTCTGCCATTAAAAACATGAAAGATGTTTTTTCATTAACCAGAAAAAATAAATACTTGTGTTTTATCTATCACCGATGATACTGAACGTTCCAGACTTTGTGTTTGTGTGTTTGTGTGTGTGTGTTTGTGTGTGTTTGTGTGTGTGTGTGTGTGTGTGTGTGTTTGTGTGTGTGTGTGTGTGCGTGTGCTGTATAGATATGTGTGTGTGCGTGTGTTGGCCGAGATTACGGGCCATAGTTTTATTCATGAATAGGAGCCAACCAGCGTCTTTAAAGCATCGCACGGAGCCCCTTTCCTGAACAGCAGCCATGGCCGTGTCAGAGCTGTCGACGCACTGCGCTCAGCGACTAATCTGACAGCGCTGCGCGAGCCCTAATCCCTCACTGTATCGTAATCTATTTACTTTGCATTCTAAGAGGATTTCCACCAAAAAATATACAAGAAGCAATGTTGGAAATGGACAGAAGATCAGCGAGGATGCTTTTCTGCTCCCTTTTTTTTTTGTTAGCTTTAAAAAATCATTGTATGTTTTCCGGGGAGTCAATCCCCTGCGAGAGGGATGGGTGAAAGGAATTACATTTCTGACTGATACTAATACTTCTCTTATGTAAACATCAAAATGTTATATTTCCCCACTGATGATACAGTCACACTGCAGAGGCCGCTGCTGATAAGTGGCATCTGTCGTTGCCTTTAGTGCATCTCTTGACACGTTTATAATTTCCAAACCAAGGCTGCATTATCTCCTGATTGTTTGACTTGACAGCTTGAATAAAAACTGCAAAATTGCTTAACAGGCGAGCAGGAGATCCTCCCATCTCTCTGATGGCCTCCTCAGTAGTCTTTTTGACATGCAAACAGTGAAATCTCCTCTGTCATAATACAGAAAACAAAGTAATGCTCTCCTCAGTTCCCCTTTAAGCAATTATGTCAGCTTTGTAGAATCATAAATAGTTCTGGCTCATTTAAAATATGGCCAGCAGCTTTTTTAGAGAAACACTGCCTCGCGCTCAGATCTCTGCCATCCGAGATGACTGGCACAGATAGGCTTATTAGTGGTATTAACATACTGCGCGGCACGCTGGAGCTGTGAAACGGCCTTGTTAACATTTGGAAATGAATCAAGCCTGCAGCACTTGCTATTATCCAGGTTATCTGTTTTGTTTTATTCTCTCTCTCCTCAGAGCAACAGCTGTGTTTCAGTGTTTGTGCAGAGGCCTTATCATATCTAATTAAGGCTCTGATTGGACTGATTTTGCCTTCCCTCATGGCAATTTATTTTGTGTGTTTTATAGGTTGGTTTCAATGATCTCCACAAGCCAGATCACCCAAACTGTTATGGACAAATATGTCAGGACAATTAAAGACATCAACGAGAGTAAAGTTACTTTCCACAGGGTCTCATTTGAAGGATCTTAATCCCCACCGAAATCACAGAGAAGTTCGCTTATATTATTGGTTTACGGGGGTCAGTGAATGAGATGTACTTTGCATAAAGATCACACTACAGTGTTTCATCAAGACGTGTAATTTAGAACAAGACAATGTATCTGCATTGAATGGCTGTTATTGTGTCTTGAAGTAGGCTTTAAGAAAGAATCATTTAAACTTGTTACTCATTCTGATTGAGGTCAGAGAGAAACATAAGAACTCTGCTGGGACCAGAGTCAATATTAATGTTTAAGATAAGATAAGAAATTATAGAACTTAATTAATCCTGAAGAAAATTCCAGTGCAAGATTTCTCCATTGCTCATTATGTTTGTGGTCAACTTTTTTGTCAAATAGGCTCAACACCGCAGCCCTGCTGGGAGTCAGGAAGACCTCAGGCTCCTTTTCAGAGGCTACAGAACACACTTACAGCAACAAGAATTGCCATTCTTAGCATTTTGCCACCTGTTCAATTTCCAAGTCCCATTCACTCTTTCAAATGACCCTTTTCGTCCTTTTTCCTGGTCTTTCTGTTTTTCTTATCGAAGCTTCTACTGTCAACGTCCTCTTTGATTGATCGTCTCTGTTGTGATGTCCATACTGGGAAGATAACAGAAGGAGTTTGTCTTCAGGACTTTCTGCCAGAGAGCCATGCAGTATACTCTCCTTGAAGGATTGTACCAGCTCAACCAAACAAGTTGTAGAGTTCAAGAACAAGTGTTCATGTGAGTACTTGAAGAAGCAACAGTTCTTTCCATTAAACGTCAGCAAACCATCAAAAGGATTTTGAAGTTTATGTTAAATAGTTGCCTGAAGTTTCTTACCTGCTTTATCGCAATGATACAATGATACTTCCTGAATTCTACTAATTTTATGAGAACTTATTATGAATATGATTTTAACCTGAGACTCGAGATGTAGAACTTAACCATAATAGATTTTCACGTGCTTCATGTCTGTGATTGGTTTAGTCAACTTTTTTGGGGTCTCACTGGGCTCAAAAATGAGTAACATCACTTGACAGAAGTAATTCATATTTCTTTGTCATTAAATGAATACAAAATTAACTCAAAATGCACTCAAAAAAGATTTTGCTTTTGCGAGACCACTTTAATATAAAGATAAAACTTTTTCTGGTTTGGAGCTATAACTGTATGTTAAAGAAATTTGATCAGATAAGAGTCCCTGCTTCATTACATATCTACATATTTTGGTTCCACAAGAGTAAACAAAAAGCAATTAAATAAATTAAAGGGAAAGGGGTTCACAGCAAACCTCTAACATGTTTTGTTCTGTGTAGTCAGTTTTCCAAACTTTTAAATGTACCCACAAACTGTAAAAGAGGGTGTCACCTTAATCTGTAATTGTATCATTTAAAGGTCAAAGGTCATGAGGAAGGTTTAAATTTGGTTTACATCAGTTAACTTTCTTAGACGTTGCTGCCTTACGGCTCTGCATGTGGAGAGACATTTGTCAGTGAGAAACAAACCAAACAGCAAGGAAATGTAGCGAACATGTCAGACAGCAGTCTGTTGACATACACACAAACACACCAACGACGGCGTCCTCGGTGGAACCATTAAAGCCTGCAGGCCAACAACAAGCCTCCGTCAAGCTTTCCCACGTCTGCAGGCTTAAAGGAAAAGACAAGTTGTGACTTGGGATGAGGGTCCTCTGCATCCTTTCCAGATGAGATAATACTAACTCTCTACATGTACCTCTCTTCTACATCACTCATTTCAGCTGATTCTCAGGGAAGTGAGGAAGTCAACGAGAAGACAAGTGAAAAAAATCAGCCAAAGTCCGAATTTTGAGTTGTTCTTTCCAGAGAAACAGACGTCAGATTTCACATCAGCTAAAAAAGGACAGAAAGAAAAGAGGAAGTGTTTGGCTGCGTCACTGCTATCAGAAAAGATTAGTCCATCGGAGGAATGCCTCAGAACGTATAAGTTACTGATACAGTGTGAAATGACTACACTGAGAATTGATCCAGTAGCTCATTACAAGCTAACACCTGGATGTTCTAGGCTAGGCTAATATTAATGTACATTGGATGTTAGCAGCTGGCAAAATACGGGGATAAATATTTTAGTACTCTTCTGTTTGGGATTTTTGGTCCCTAATATTTCAACAACTGTTGAATAGATCACAACAAAATTGAGTTCAGACATTTAAGATCCACAGAGGATAAACCCTTATGACTTAACCTTGTTTTCCTATTTAACCGCAATGAAGTCCACATTTCCTGTTTTGATTAAGATATCTCAACAACTATAAAACGGATTGCCATGATTTAAAAAAAAAGATGTCAATGGTCCCTGAGGATCAATTATAATAACTTTGGTCACATTTTAAACCTGATGATGGCTCTATAAATACTAGTTAAATGTATCCAGTAGTTATTATGTGCAAAACTAACAACATTCAGACTAAGCTGTACTCTGTGTTTGCTTCTCATTAGCAAGTGTTAGCATGCTACATACCAGCTAAACATCAGCATTCAAACACTAAATTAGTTTATTAAAAAAACTGTGAAAAATATAAGAGAGCAAAAGTTGTTAATGAAATGTCTCGTGAATCTATGAACAGTTCAAAACAAGACATTGTTCAATGTCAGCAAATTTGACTGCGGAAAATAAATCATGTTAAAGATATTGTTGTTAAAACAACTATTATCATTCTGTTGATCAGCTCATTTATAATATTGACGTAAAGTTGTAGCTTGTTGTCATAGTGAGCTTGTGCACTGTTAGTATTATTTTAGCATTTACCTCCTTCACATTTTGATTAGCCAAGCTGTATTCTTTAAATCTTCTTGCATATTAGTCGATATGTTAGCATTCAGGGAAGTTATTTACAAATCAGTAAAGTAAAACATTTGAATTGTGGCCAACGTTGCACACATTATCTGTGAAAATATTTACTTTAATTCCATTTAAAGCTCTTTGCTCTCAAGTTTTGTGTCACAAAACATTATACTACATTAAAAGTAGTTTGTCTTTCATTAAAATTGTCATCTAGATGCAAAACTACCAAAGCCTTCTATTTTTTCACTTTAAGAAAAATGCTTATCACATAGAAATATTCATTATTATTCATTATCATAATCGTATGGCAAGAGCCAAATACAGTCGTGCTAACAGGCTACTAGGGTTAGCCGTCAGAAGAAAAAGAGGAAAAGCAACTGAACTTAACAGAGAGAGATGGTTCGTCTTCCTGACTCTGGCCTCTGTTCAACTTTAACCAACAGTATGTAAACTCCACAAGGAATTTCATGAATGCTCTCCATGTCTTGTGTTATAGGGCTTACTCAGCTGCTTTAACTCAGAGGAACCATCGGTGCACTCGCCTCCTTTGAGTTTTGATCTGACTAATCCAAGTGATAGTTAAAGCCTTATTGAGAAATCTCTATTTTCACACTAGGAAACTTATGAAATTGACATCAAAATCTTCCACTCCATGTGCCCAGAGAACCGGAGACTCCTCCCATGTTGCTGCACAGTTGACCTTAGATTTACCTCACAGGTAAATATAATCCTCCTCTGTCTCACCTCTCACTCCTCATACCGCCCTACGAACACACCACGATGCCAAGGTCTGGCGACAGTCGACAGCCAATGAAAGACAAGTGTAAGTGCTGTCTTTTTGTTCCTGTCCTGCATGGAAATGGGAGAAAACTGTCCCAGCATGCAGGCTGCTATCAGAACATCTTTGAATCTCCTTCCCTCACACACTTTATTTCTGACATATCAAGGCCTTTAAGGTCTCACCAACCTAAAATACAGTCTGTTTTGTGTCTGTTTATCTGTATATCTGTTTCTCTCTTTCCTAGATATACATCTAAACCACTCATGCAAAAAAAAAACAGTCCAGCTCAGTTCCAGTTCATCTCCTGGACAAGTGTGAACAAAATGTCAACAGTTTCCAGTCCAGCCACATTCAGACGCCGGAGCTGGAGCTGGACGAGAGGCCAGCAGGTCGACGGCTGACAACAGGCGATGTGGTGCAATCGATTGTCCTATTGAACAGAGCATAGAGGAGTCAGACCCTCAGCTCAGGTTCAAACAACACTCATCACACACACACAGTCACGTACACAACCTAGTCCATTAATTTTCTTTTTCCATTCAGTATCAGACTTTCCATAAATAAAACATGCCTACAGATTAAAAACATACATTATTCAGTTAGAAAAAGTCCATATTTAAAGAACTTCATGACTTTACTTAATTATTTGTGTCCTCATGAACCACGTGCTGGTTTAATCATCTGAAACTTTTCAAAAATGTGTGTTTATCAGAGAGATTCACTTTAAGATTTGATCATCAACCTCATCACGGACTGATTTTTGATTCCTCCCTCTGTCTAGAGGTCAAACACTTTTGTATGATCATATTTCACTTTTCTCTCCCACCAGTCGATTTGAATACAGAACCTGATGAATATTCACAGATGGATTTAAAAGACATTTTGAAAGAGAGTCTGTGGATATGTGTATTCTTGTGTAGAATTCAAAGCTCCTGTTCTTGTTTCTCTAATCATTTCATCCTTGACAGAACGTTTATAAATATTTATTATGTTTAGTTTTTGTCTCTGATTTAATTCAGAGATCATTTTACAGTAAGAGACTTGCTGATTCAAGGTGTGTTTAACAAAAATAAATGTGATATACCGAAATAGGAAGCCCCTACGACATTTTACACTATAGACTCCACTCTCAAACTTCAACATTAATATCAAGAGTTTAGAGTTTCTGTTAATTTACTACATTTTTCTAACTTTCATTCTATGTTTTGGTTGAATATAAATGTCACAACTTGTACTCAACTTGTTTCCTCTTAACACAGATGATGAGTGTTGTTGTGAATTACAAGGTTGGTCTTTTTTTTTATTTGAATATTTATTTTATGAGCTCATTCTCCTCCATCTACAATCCTCCATCTAATCAACATTGTGTTACATTATATCTTTATGATGCTAACAAGACCTGGCATTATATCACCCGTGGCTTCATTCTGCAGCTGTTAACAAACTTGTAACTTCATATGAAAAGGCCAGAAGGTTAGATTTTGTCTCGTATTTTCATACTATTAGTCGATTTTTGGGTCATATTTTAAAGTATTAATCTGAAAGGTTTTTCATAGTTAAAAACCTATTTTTGCCTTAAAGCCTCATTAGTGTGATGGCTGTAACTTATCTAATACCCAGACTGTATGACCTTTTTTTAATATCTTTAGAATAATATCTTTAATATATTGTGTTCTGTACGATGGTGCCGCTGTTTAAACAGTGAAATGTAATCCTCATAGGTGCAGAGAAACATCTCTTGCATACGTGCGCCTTGTTTGATGCAGCTTCACGTCCTCAGAGGAAACATTACACAGCTGATCTCCTCCTCTTTTGCCAGGATCTCGGCTCTCTCTTTTCATTCCTGCGGCTGCTTGAAGGTGAGCAGCCGCAGCCACAGCAGCAGCTGTCTCGTCGGGACCTGTGGCTCCCTCACACTCCTTAAACAATCCCACAAGATTGCTAGCAAATGTTTGTTTGATGCAAATCCGAACAAATCCGCTGCTGTTGGTGGACACTCGCTGCGCTGTTTGCGCGTCTTGGCGCAAACATGTTTAATGTCCTGGTCTGCAGATATTTATTCAGCTGCTGCTAGCAAAATTTGCATAAATAGAGAGAAAGGAGAGAGAGAGAGCGCGCAGGCAGTAGGGACTCTACACGGAGAGTGTGCATTGATCATAATCTGATTATTGTAATTGGAGAAATTGGTTTCCTGGACATTTTTGGTTTGAGACTACTCAGCTAGATTTGTCTTTTCCTTTTGATTCACATGAATTTGAGAGGCCCGATGAAGTAGGCTATATCAGTATAATAAGAGAACTACTGGAAAATGCACGTTTTTACTTTGAATAGTCTTCGTGTTGAATGTCTTGAGGGTTCTCGGTGCATTTTTAGAAACTTTTTGGCCCTTTAAAAAAGAGTAGGCCAAGTCCTTGACCTCGGAAACAAAGTTTTCATATAATGAGTTTTAAGCATGTCGTGATTCTCTCGGGTAAGATATACAGTTAGAAATATTCAACAAGACACTAGCAACGCTAAGAAATGGCATAGGCCTACTTTAATGTAGCAGCAGATAGCCTACATTTTTGTTCATACTTTTAGTCAAATATGACAGCCTTATTTAAGAAATAAGTAGCCTACACTAAACTGGAACTAAATCAAGCAATTTCTTGCCACGTTCAAGTAACAATATTATTTATATTTGCTGCTTTTATTCATCTTATAAAACCGTTGAAACTCAGTTCAGACACAAAATTATATGAAGACCACACAGAAAATATATGTAGCCTATAGGCTATAATTGTGATTATCGAAAGACTATAGAGGTTGAACCTGTAATAATAATGATTCCTGGAAGCAGGCGCAAACACTTGACTCTTAACAGGCCTCAAGAAAAAAAATCCGCTGTGACTCTAAAACCAACATATTTTGTCTTCATTAAAACTGGCAGAATGGCTCACGCGCTGCTCTTTTGGGGGCTAATTTGTTTGCCTAAGGACTTTATATTGTTTTATTGGGGCAATTAAAATTAGCTTGAAACTACTTTTTTGTGCCTCTGTTGCTCTCAGAGCGGCCTTCATGGTGAACAGAGCTGCTCGTTCAAAATAACCTCGCCAGAAAACTTACACGATATTTCGTTTCTTTTTTTTACCTTCCCTTCTTTTAAAATGTGTTAATTCCTGTGAGCACGCGCGCGCACACGCACGCGCACACACACACACACACACACACACACACACACACACACACACACACACACACACATACACATTTGACCCCCTAACATGGCCCCACCTACGTAATTACCGCATCAGAGGCGGTGAAATTCCTGCAGGTTATTTTGAAGACACCGACTCAGGGCGCAGGAGTAATTATCGCGCCATTACAGCGCTGCATTCAATTACGCCTCGATCAAATGTCTTCCGGCTCGATATTTAGGGCTTTTTAACGCCGCGATTAAAATAAAAAATAAAATAGAGACACTTGGTGTCCCTTAAGCAAGGGGAGAGATGTTAGTGTTTCAATTTACAGAGACAGAAAGGATTAATCCAGCTGCTCTCTAAAATGGAAATGCGGTGTTCACGGTTTGTATTAATTACGGACTCATTTGCATATAGGCTACCCGGTTTATAATTAGGAAAAAAAATCTCAACAAGCTTTTGAATAAAAGTAAGACTTATTCAAATGAGAGAGAACAGGAATGTGGAGTTTGTAAATTGCTGGTATATATGCATCTAAATAATAAATAAAATAAAATAAAAAGTTGACTGCCTGTTGAGAATCAAACTGAGACACTGTGGGAAATAAATATGACTTAACGGATCTTTATTGGATGAACATGTATGCAAGGGTGCTCGCCTTTAAGATACATTCAACATCTCACTGTCATTGTTGGAGTTATAAAACCACATATCCACTCCAAATATTCAAAGATGCTCTGACTCCAATATCAAGCCAAGTGCTGCGTTTAAACATGTCCATTAAATCACGACAATGCCCAAGAGAGGAGGCCTGCTTTGAAAACGAAGAGGCTAGAATAATAATATCTGGAAAACAATCGCCAAGAGCACTTCTTCTGCAGCTATACTTTTAGGTTTTTCCAAGACATTTCAAATTTCTGAGTAAAACAATGTATATAAAAGCTGAACTTTATGGCCAATTTAATCTCTTTGGAATTTTTGGTAGATTTACATACAGGGTTCTTTTTTTCTCCCAAAGTGGTTATAAACAATTTCAAATTCAGAAAAAAACACCAACTAAACATGGTCACTGTAACTGACCCAAATACATATTTACATAATTCAGCTGCTTGATGAAGCTGACTAAAAATCTCTGTCATCCTAAAATAACAAATTTCAGAAAGAAAAACTATACAGGGTTTGATTGGGTGGGTTGAAGGTAAAGAGGGGCACTGCAGGCAGTTCCTGACGGTGCAGCAGAGGGGAAAATATTCCTCCCATCCATAGAACCAGAGAGCTGGTGGTCAAAGGAGTTTCGCTGAAATGAAATTTTTTCTTTTTTTTTTTGAAAAACAGTTTTAAGATCATCCTAGAAGCGGCTTTGTTTAAAAAAACAAAAACACTTTTCATCCTCAGGAAACTGCTCCTGATGGTTTCTCTTCGTCGGACTCGACTGTTTCTCTTCTTTTTATTTTATTATATATTTTTTAAAGATGTGGAGGACCAGAGGGAGGAAAAACAAAGTCCGACTGTGAGCATTCCTGCTGCTTTCTTTGTTATCTTATGGTTCAAAAATTCTTTTTGTCTTTTAAAAACAGGCAATAAGCTGATGTGGAAAATAAAAGAAGGGAGCAGACAAGCAAGGATGGAAAAAAAGCCAGATCACAAGACTTGGAACCTCCAGGAGGCCTGGTCTTTGTAGTCCAAGCAGTCTGTGGCGTTAAAGTTGAGCTTCCACGAGGAGGCTGCAGTCTGCTCTTTGTAATCCAGGCAGTCAGACGAGTTGAAGGCCAGACCGGAGCCGCCATATGCCTGGTGGTGGTGGTGATGATGGTGGTGGCCTGAAGACTGGCTGATGTGGTGGTGTGGGTGGCCTGACATGGTGGAGGCTGTCATGGGGCTGAGCTGGTGGGGATGATGGTGGGAGTGCATTGGGGCCAGGTAGGAGCCGCAGTCCACGCTGCTGAAGTACGAGCTGGATGGGGCCGGGTAGCCCTGTCCGTAGCCCGGCGTCTGGTTGTAGGACATGGGGTAGGAGGTGGCTGCGGCAGCCGAGCCCGACATTGAACGCTGCATACAGGAAGCATTAGAAGGAGGTCCGGGCTCAGGGAGTGGGGCCACGGCTGGGGCAGGAGCGTTTCCAGGGGAGATAGCGGGGCTCCAGATGGAGGACACGGTGCTGATGGAGGTAGAGGTGCTGCTAAGCGCTGCTGGGCCTGTGTGGTTGGTGGAGGAGGATGAGGAGGAAGATGAGCCCGTGCTGGAGACAGCAGGAGGTGTGAACTGGCCACTGCTCTCGGAACCAGTGCTCTCCCGGGCTGGAGAAGACTTCTTCTTTGGCGGTCGGGCTTTTGTGCTGCTGCCGCTCTGCTGCTGCTGGCGACACTTGGCCCTCCGGTTCTTGAACCAAACCTACAACCGAAGACACCAGCCAGGAGTTAGCCACCGTACACACACAACCACCTCAGCAGTTTATACTGAAAGGGCACTCCCAGGCCATGCTGGGAGTACATTATGGAAGAAAATTGGAGGTTATTAGCCATCAAGGTTCTTTTCCACCCCGGCCCCTTGGCTCGGACCAGCCAGGGGTCTAATTTCATACCAGGTAGACGGCTCTAAGATAACAGGCTATTGGGTTTCACCACACAGTAGGGTAACTGTAGAGCACAGAGAGGGTAGGATCATGTAGAGCGTTTTGTTTCACACACACATTCTGAGAATAACTCAAGTTGTGTGAGAGAAAGGCTAGCCTTGGTTTTCCCCTAATGCCTTTCAAGAGCAGAATTTGTTCAAAATCACAGTACACCAGTGAGTTGTTTGTGGAGCATCATTTGCTGGTAAACTCCTGGCCTCTACATGACAGATCCCATATTTCAGGTCAAATTACACTGCCTGCAGTCAGGTTTACATCAAATAATAATGAATGTATTCAGCTAGAAAAGAAAGCCAGAAAATTAACGTCTTATGAATTGAAGTAAGCCAAACCAGAAAACAGAAGTGGGAAAGACTACATTTTATAAATAACCATAGCACTTGAACGCAACCATCGCCGTTGAGCTTCCCAAAATGGTAATAAAATAACACACCACTTTATAAGTCGGGCCTAATTACTTAACAAATCCCTCTTAAGTTATTTTAATTCCTGTCATTATCTCACTATTATCAATTGAAAATGGATCCACTGGTTTGTTATTATCCATTCAAAAGGAGCTTAAATCATTTCAATCAGGAACTTTCGTTACCATGTCTAAAAATATATATCCTGCTAGCATATAGGCACGTTGTATAGGCCTAAATAAAGAAATCCTGCACGATTAGGCTGCACAAAAAAGAGTTTTAGGTGTTTTTACTTTATAAATATTACAAGGATATTTAATCGAATCTGATTTGTGGAAGATACTGAACACCCGAGACATAACATAATAAGGCCAAACTACATCAAATAAAGCTAAGTAGCAAGCTAATCGTTCACTTTAAAAACATAAATTAAGTCAGGTAAGGCAATTGTTGATAATATATAGCCTATAAATATGTATTATCTGTTGTCACAGAAATATTGATTTAATTTGTTTAAATCTAACTTCTCTACAATAATGACAGGCAAATAAACAGGCTACAAATAGGAGGTGATTAAACAACAGGAATGAAACATAAACTAGCTTAATTTTTGTTTAGGAATTAGTCGAAATCCTGGTTCGAGTCTTTGTAAAAGCATGTCTTGCGAGCCAGGAGGAAAATGTTGACATTTTAATGATTCTGCATAAAAATATACGACATGTGAAACTTTTGCTAAAAGCACAGAATTAGTCGTCATTTAGCTCATAGAGCTGTCTCTCTCTCTGGCAGCGGGTCGAGAAAAATAAATGCTTCTTTTTTTTTTTACCTGGACTCTGGACTCGGGTAGGTTGATTTTCAGTGCCACCTCCTCGCGCATGAAAATATCCGGGTACCGGGTTTTGGCGAACAGAGCCTCCAGGACGTCGAGCTGAGAGCGGGTGAAGGTAGTCCTCTCCCTCCGCTGCTTCCTGGGAGTAGCTGCAGAAAGACGAACAGTGGAGACCCGTTAATATACACGGGTGAATAAAACGTGTTTTACATCCTTGTTTTCACTGACAAGTTTCTGCTCTGCCTTTGTGCGTAAAAGTGCTCAGAATAGCAGGTGAAAATATCACAATTAAAAAGGCCAACTGATAAAACCAGAATTCCTTTCCCCCCACATTTTATCAGTCACGGTAGAAAACATTGTTTTGATTTTTTTTTTTTACTAATCACTAAACTTTTGCATTGGTTTAATTTAGTTTAAATATCCTACGTGAAGTTATCAGGCTAGATTTAGGTCTAACGCAATGCAAGTAAAGAATTGAACACCATTAAAATAAAGGCCTATTTGTCTCTTTTTTATGGGGAGTAGCCTAACAGGCAGATTCAACCCAGCTGACAATCCAAAGGATATTTGTCGTGCGTTCTGAACTCTGGACTAATAAATGTAATCTAATTATAGACTAGATCTATAGTTTTAAATATCTGGCTGCACATTAATTATTAAATCGGTTTAGGGGGGAATCGCCAGCATTCGTTTATTTAAAATGGAAAAAAATACTTATAGAACCCCCTTTAATTCTTCAAGAAAGGGTAGCCTACTTCAAGAAGAAGAAAAAACTATTTTTGTATGGTAAATCTGGGGCTATTTTCTATAGGCTAATGATTGGAGCTCCTTTCTACTCCTGTTTATGTTCAGAAACCTCCATCGTTATAAACTGGTTCAGACTGGATGCATTCATCTATAAAGTGTGTGCGTCTGCGTGTGTGTGCGTGCGTGCGTGTGCGTGTGTGTGTGTGTGTGTGTTCGTATCGTACCCGGGTAGCCCACTGACGGGTGCAGCAGGTCCATGGCAGCGCCGCTCAGCCCCAGGCCGTTGACGCCGTAGGGGGGCTGTTTGAGGTAGGACATCATGCTACAGGCGGTCACTGCTCCACCCAGCTCAGGCCAGTGGTTCGGTTTCCCCCGATGCTGCAGCTTGACGGGACAGGGGGCCGATCCAAGACACTGCGTCACACACAAACGGGACCAAAATATTAGAAACACGTAAAGAAAATACAATCAAAATTAACTAAATATGCCCACAGCAGAGAATTGACTATTGACAAGTACAGGCCTACTCTTGTCTGCAAAAATGAGAAAGAGAAATTGGTCAAGTCTCTAAATGTGTCATATTTAGCCTCTTATTACAATGAGCTTTTGTCTTTCAGTTTGTAACTTGTGTTAGGCTGTAGGGTGTAAATTATAAAGTGGCCAAATAATTAAGTGGTAGCGGATTCAAATCTTGAACCATTGTAGCCTATAATGAAGTTATAATTTAGGAACAGAGTCTGCACATTAAATCTCTTCAGGAGTAGGCTATTGGAATTTTGGTCAGAGAATAACTGGGGTCAAATGTCTTCTAAACCCGCTATAACACACGCACACAGGAAAAAAACACACAGAATGACGTCCAACAGCTTTCATTAAACCAGATTAATGATCTCACCGACTATCGCTAAAAGCTTCTAATACGATGAAAGAGAAGAAGACTATTTGAAAGTAACGTTTCCAATAAACGGTGACTTTAATACAATGATAGCTTCATACTCTTCATATCTCTTAGCTCACCGACCTGCCTGCAGAATATTAAACAACAAAAAAATCACACTAGACTATTTCCTGCGTACATTTGACTTTTTTTAAACATCAGAATGACTTATTTAACCCCACACAATCATCAGTAGTTGTTATGTAACGTTATGTAACGAATAATTTGAAAGAACTGAATCCGGTCTGACAGTAAAACCATACCCAAGTAAAAACAACAACAATGCTGACTAGATTTTTATTTATTTATCGATGTGTCTTTTTTCAAGTGTGCTGAATTTATATTCAAATATAAAAAACGGTTTACAAACTTGAATCCTTCTGACTGAAATGTGTGTGTGTATTTGGTTAATTTGAAGGCGGTCTGCACACACGTTCATGAATGTCACATTCTGGGTTATTTACGTTGTTTGATCATCTTTAAAATCACAGCTGTGCTCGTCTAAAGTCTTGCTGTTTTGTTTCTGGTCGTTTCACTTTTATGTGTCTTAGACTCCACCAGACTGTGGACCCTCTGAGCCCGGCTCACATCTTCTCAATCCACAACTATTAAATGAAAACACAAAGTTCACTGACTGACCTGGAACTCAACTGAAATATTAACTGTATTTTAAATACGAGACAAAGGTGTGGGGAGTTTATTGTTTCTAAACATAGTTTCACTCACATTGTGAAATAACTCTCACTCTCAGCTGCAGTTCTCTTGTTATTGTAACATTCACTGAGTTCAAAACGAAACCTCTTTTGGAGAAACGCTCACACTATTTCTAACAACTCAATTTTCACTGAATTAAAAATTCTGGTTCTGTTAAAACACTTTGTATTCTGTAAAAATAACTACTGTTTGTTTCAGTCGTGATATTGTTATGATTCTGTTTGGTTTTCTCAGGAAAGACTTTGACTGACTGTAACATTTAATTTAAGAATTAAATGATCAGTCTGCCTCTAACACTTCAACTCAGAAGATAAAACAAGTTTGCTGTATTTAAAAAAACAACAACTATAGTTCTGATTTTACATGTAGAAAACTCTGATATCAATGTTTGCAAGTGTAGAGTTAGTTTTTGTAAACTAGACTTTAAGTTTGACGTCTCTGTGAAGTAAAATCATACAGCCTGAAGTTTGAAAAGTGTGAATTAAATTAGTGACTCTTTAGTGGGAGATTATTTGAACAATGAGCTCCTAACTGACCAAACCACACCTGAACGAACCAAACGTGTATTCCGCGGCTGTAAAGCCGCACTGCAGCCCTGCCAGGCCGGAGTGAAAGGGGCCCAGATCTCGGTGCAAATGAACTCTATTAGAATTTAGATTAGACCTCCGGGGAGAGAGCGATTCAGGAGAGCTCTTATCTGCAAAATAAATTAAAAAAAGAAAAGACCAAAACACGCCTCTCCAATTATCTACCGAGTGCTTCAAACGTTTTAATGGCCAATTGCGCATAAAAAACGAATGGGTTGGAATGGAAATATGAAAATTATCTCCTCTGGAGAAAGTTGACTCAATTAATCCGGTTCAGGTCGATGTACTCAAATGATTAATTGATTCCCCATCTTTCAAAAAAAGATCTCAAAGTTAAACGGTGCAAATGGAAATCATGCAAAACCACATGTCACGGTTAAACACGAAAACTCGTCCTCCAAATGTTTAGGGAAAGGTGACTTTTATGCTTTAGGTTCTTGTTTAAATTACGTTTGTTACTTAGAGTAACACAAAGTTAAATCATGTGAATTATTTAAGAGAGAACAGTAGAGAAAGTTTACCTGGTTTTCTCCTCTCCTCTTCTCCCGAGCTCTCGGGCCACAAGAGACGAGCAGCAGTAAAATTATCCAGCAGTAGGAAGTCTGCAGGGCAAAATACTCAAACGGCAACAGCAGCAGACTCGCTCAAAAACAAACAACCGCGTGCAAACCGAGCAGCATCACGGACAAACGCGCACTTCTCTGCACACGGACGTCACCGCGTCCTCGGTGCGGTTCCTGGTGTTTTTACAGCCAAATAAATCAGACTCATTTGCTTTCAGGGGGCTTGTCGTTGTCTGTCAGAGTGTTAAGGTGATTGAGACGGATGGAGATTGATCACCTTCTCTCCGCCCTGCGCCTCTATGAGCGGAGAACACCTGCGGATCCGCCTCTCGCATCCAATCAACGCGCATTAACCGGCTGACGGACGGCGGGGGCGGCCAATAGGTGCGCAGAAGCAGCCGGGAAGAGCCCACTCCCACTTAACCCCCTCCTCCTCCCCTCGCCCTCCTCCTCGGTCCCGTTCCCGAGACCGGACAAACCAAAGAAAGGTTTCAAAAAAGATGAAAATCTTTCTCAGGTCTGGAGGAGTAAGAGTCAAGCTCTGCTGTGCGTAAAAGTGCATAAACGAAGAAGTAAAATGAATGAACGGTTAATAGAAAGTTTGTAATGTAATTATTGGATAAGCAAGATGTTCAGCAGAGTCTTCGGGAAACCAACAAGAGTGCTAGTTCCGCCAAAAATAGAATAAGTCTGCTGATTTTCACAACCAGTTCGATCCTCGGCTTTTTACAGCATCTGATCAGTTTTTATATACAATAAAAATGTATTGTTTCCACCAAAGAGAATTTAATCAAATCAATGTGTTCATTTGAGGATTAACTGCACGAATGTATGGTTGATTTAAAGCAAAAACAAAATTAGAGTTAATATACACCAAAAAGAATAAATAAAATAATTCTCAAAGAACGCAGCTCTTTACAAGCCATGCCCCCCCCCCTTTTTTTTTGAAACGCTGCTTTTATTTCTGTTAACTATTCTGTCATTTTAGTTTCAGTTTATTCTGCATTAAAAATGAACGACAAATAAAAGAAGAGTTAAGAGAATGAGAATGAGGTAGGTAAATTCATCCATTTTGATTTTATTGTGATACACCCCTTCCCTCGCTCTCTCTCTCTCCACACACACACACACACACACACACACACACACACACACACACACACACACACACACACACACACACACACACACACACAGGCCTCATGAATATTAATGAGGTCTAATCCCCATTTAGAATTACATTTGAGGATGGTTGACGTAAAGTTTAATAGGGATAGACCTCAAACTCGCTGCGGAGGAAAAAGAAGAGAAGAAGAAAAAGCCGCAGCAGAAGCTGCGGTCACTGAATCAAATCCTGCACTTTATGTAGGATGTATTTAATGTTTTTAACCCATCACACACAGAACAAATTACATTTTCTTTTTCTCTCTGTTTTGTTTCTGGTCCTGAGCTAAGCGTGTGGATGTAGCAGTGATCGGCTGGACTAGGCTATGTAGATCTCTGCACAGACACTCACTTCTGAAACAGAGCTAATTTTCAGAGAGATAGGGAGCGACAGAGAGGGTGTAAAGAAGGAAATCCCGTTTTTACGAGTGAGTGTGTGTGTGTGTGTGTGTGTGTGTGTGTGTGCGTGTGTGTGTGTGTGTGTGTGTGTGTGTGTGTGTGTGTGTGTGTGTGTGTGTGTGCGTGTGTGTTTGTGTGTGTGTATGAGGAGGGGCATCAAAGTGGAGGCCGATGAGACTTAAACGTCATCCACGAGAGCACTTTGACAGAGAAACTTAGACATCAATAGTTGGTGGAGCATAAAAAGAGAACAAAGTAATGTTGGAGGTTGTGTGTGGAGGCCTGTAGTGATGCTGCTTATTACACAGTGGAGGATAAGGACACCTGAACGCACCAAAACGCTGCGTTATAAAAGTGGATAATGGCCTTCCATGTTTTTACACACAGAGGCCAAAATTAACTGTTCAAAAGAGTCTGATGGTGATGCATGTGGTCAGATTTATGAATGAAAAGAGGTGGTGTAGACAAGGAAAATGCGCCTTACAGTGACGTTTTTTTCATTTGTTTGGATGGTTCCCGACTTGAGGTCAAACACTTTTACGCACCTTTTTATTTCCACCACATCTGAAGTCCGAGCGGTCAGAGGGCCTGTGGAGGGTCTGATGGAAATACCACCACCCCTCCTCTCCTCAGCACACACACACTCTCACACAGGCTCCGTTAAATTATGCAAAAAGGCCATTCAACAAATATGGCCCTCACAACATAAAAGAGACGGGCTATTCTGACATTTCCCCTACATTTCTTGTTTTTTTCCTCCTCTCTCGATGTGAGTAAGACCCCGAGATAAAACCCTGAACAAGTATCAAGTTATCAAGTTGCACCAACCTTTTGTAATAAGAGTATTTTGTCTAATCCCAAATTGCAGTTGAATTTTCTTAATGCTGAGCTGGTAAAGCCTAGGATTAGGCGGCGAGGAGAGGAGGGGGAAAAGTTTTGTCCCTTCAGCCGGCAGGATAGGGAGCGGGGATCTGCGGGGATGTTGTCGGTGCTTATTAAAACGATGATGCATAAAACACAGAGCTGCTGTCGGAGCCCTCGTGCTGCACGCGGAGACCCGGGCTCCCTCAGGTGCAGGCTTTTTTTTTGGACGGCGGCGAGGAAAGGAAGTAATGCAGAGGGCCGAGCGGCGCGCAGCACCTGTGAGGTGAGGCCAGGAGACATCAAAGCTCAGGAGATAATCCATTCAGCTGAAGGATCCTCAGCTGCACAGCAGCGCAGAGTCACCGCCGCCTTTTTACGCAGCGCCGAGCTCTTATTCCCTGAAAAATAGAACACTGACTCCAAATGTTTTTCTGCCTCAACAGGAGCCTGAAACCCGGCCGATGCTGCAGAGGTAAGACACCGATGATTTTTTTTGTCTTTCCTCGTAAATACTACAGTAAGAAACAAAATATTAACATTTTATTTATCACCTGAAATCTATTGTTTTGCCTATTTTTTAAATTAAATGTTGATCAAATAAATAACTTAAGTGATCTAAAAACTGATTTTAACATAAAGAAATGTTAACACCTTTAGTCAAATGTAAAATTTAGTTAGGTTTACGCATGAACTTTTACAGCTTGTAAAACCGTAAATATTTCAACCATTTTTTTAAATCAGTTTTAATCCATGCAGGAGCTGTGAATTATTTTGTGTGGACACACACACACACACGGTGCCACATGCACCGAGCAGAACGTCCTTCCCCGCTTTGGCTCTTTGCTTTATTCTCCAGATTAAAGACCCCCGCGATAAAACGCGCTATAACACAAAGTAAAACAAAGCGCCTCGGGGGACGCAGAGTGCGTAATGTGCACGTACAGTCGGTCCCAAGCAGAGAAGAAACGAATCAGCAAATTAATTTGAAAGTATTAGAAAGGCCGGGAGGACGTCTGCTGTCACAACCGATTTCCCTGCTTTAATCGGGGATGTGAGGCAGCCTGCGGGGCAGTGCGGAGGGTTACATCGTTCATCCTCACCTTTATTACGGGACATTTTTCTACGTTTATTAAAGGCTACTTTGATATCACTCTGCTACCACAACACGTACAGTTAAAGTTGAAAAGGGGGAATTGAGTTTTTTGTACATCAAATATCAAGTTCAACATTTTCTCAAACATTTCCGTTTATTTATTTATTTTTTTAAATAATTTTCCTTTCTACCGATCCCGACCGAGCTGACCGAGCCTCTCCATCTCTGCCCCCTGTCTCCAGCGCGCGCAGGATCGGCCCAAAGAGAAACAGAGGAGGAAAGCCAAAGAGGGGGAAAAAAACATCTGCTCGGGACAAAGTGATTTCTCTAATCTTCCTCAGAGGAACCTGCTCAAGACCGACCTCAAACAAAAAACACCAGAACGCTAATTTTAATTTATAAACACGCGCAGGTCTCAGGGGAATTGAACACAGAGCCGAATAATAAAGCGCTCTCTAAACGCAGCGCTCGCTGGTGAATGCAGTGATAGGGACCACTTACGAGCTGCACTGAAGCCAAAGGTGTGCACGCTTCTCAACAACTTTTATGTGAAGAGAAAGAAGAAAAAAAAATCAGGCATATAATCTTGATCATGCGGGATTGGAGGAGAAATTTGGAAACTGATGGAGAAAAAGAGTGAAGTGTTGCAGGATTACGATTTAGCAGCATGTGTGCAATTATAAAAACATACAAATACAAACTTTTCCCAGATTGCGTTACAATCCATCTATAGTTTGTTGGAATAATTATAAAACCGTTAATAGATGAAATACTTTTTAATAGATTTTTTGTCCAGAGGTTTAAAAAGAGGCCACACTGCCTTTGTGGAGTACGAAATCATAAGGACTTTATTATTGAAGACTTGGGTATTGACACTGGAATAAATAAACAGGATAAATGTTCAACACATTGAAGGACAAACTGCACCGGGTGTGGAGCTTGAAGTGATGCAGGTGGAAGCAAATTTCTCCTCTTCAGAATACAATAAATAGAAACCAAACAAGTTTGTTGAGCAAAAATGCACATGAACTGTGATGGTAGCTTCACTTACAAGCAGCTTAAAAGGACAATAAATAATATATATATTTTTTGTGTTTGACTGCATGAATCCTGACAAAAAAAAGATGATTTTGGAAGCAACTGGTCAGAGCAGTGATGAAAATATACAACATGAGATTTTTTTTAAAACATGATCTCTCTTTTGGTAAACTGCTTTCAAGCCAAGACAATAAAAAAAAAGCAATAGGAAAGTTACGACTTATGAACGGTTCCCCCTTTAAGATCATTTATAAGTAAAAACTTTAAAAGTGAAATAATTATAAGATACACAGTCAAGTAATGAAGTAGCTTGAAAAGACTGATATTATAACAACTCTTTTTTTTTCCTTTTTAAAACTTCAACCCGTGCATTAACTCCAAATGGTACAGAAAAAGTAACAAAATAAAAGAACCCCCCTCCCCACAAAAGCAAACCCACTTGTGCTGTACCTCGAACCTCCTGGTCTCCACATTCAGACAGAGAGGCAGACGCAGCATCACAACGTGCAAACATCAAACGGTAGGATTGTGTTTGCACTGCTCTCCTCTCATACATTTTATATTACATTAAAGTACCGTTCATGGTGAAGCAAAGCAGGGTTCAAATAAAAAATATTTTATAGAAGATGAACACTTTGAGTCCTTAAAAAGTTGGTGCAAAGGCGTCACAGAGAAAAGTCTCTGCACTAAATTTGACCCCCAACCCCAAAAAAACCAACCCAACAGAACAACAACACAAAAATCCATCGGATTTCAGATTCTGATAACTTTTCGAAATGTCTAGGAAAGCCACTATCAATAATATTCAGAATATCAATAATAATGATACATTTCTTTATCGGCTACATTTGTTGGTTGTGTTTTCTCTGAAGTGACAATCATTGAAGGACACATTTCTCTTCTTTCTTGGCCATCTTTCCTTTGTTCTGCTCAAGCGTCCTCTCCAGGTGCTCATCCTCCTCCTCGGCCCTGGGAAGGGCAAAGGTCAAAAGGTCAGAAGTGTCAGGGGAAGAGGAGACGGGGTGGAGGTACACACACTCTAACACAGACAGGTAAAACAGTCGGTGGCATGGTAACTGTCGCTGTGGCTGCCTGTGCAGTGGCCTTGTGCCAGGGGCCAAGCTGCAACCTTTCAGCTGCCTTGCAGCTGATTGGCAGACATTGGTGCCAATCTGAAAGAAGTCCCGCCCATGCAGGTGTGCCGCTGCTGCTGTACATGCAGGATGACTGAACATGCTAAAATTTCTGGGGGACTACTGGAAATGTAAAGATAGGCAGCAGACACTCGCTGGTTGGGCGCTAAACACCCAAAGAAAAGAAAACAACCGCAGCAGACCTCTTCAGGGCTGAAGAGTTTTTCTGTATCTATTTTAACATGACTTGGACTTGTTCTGTGTCTGGTGTTGGAGGATGGTGGGTAACTTACTGTTTCTCCTGGGCGTCCAGGTCCCTGACCAGCGCGTCTCGCTTGTTGACCAGTATGACCAGTTCGTCCAGCAGCAGCTGCTCTCGTCTCTTCTGGGCCTCTGTCTTCTGCCAGTCTGCAACCAAAGCAGAGAAACAAACTGCTTCAGACCAGGAGTCAAAGAAGATTCTTTTTTCATTCTGAAAAAGTCGAGAAACGTGCTCCCCTGGATATAAGGTTGTATTTTCTTGTCCATGCAGGCTCAATCAGACTTTTGAGCTTCCACACAGTATAAATCTACATTTTACAACAAGTTACCATCGCTCCCTCTGGGAAAGAACTGAGCACTTTCACTGAACTTTTTTTTAAATTATTGGAGTCTTCTAAAACACATCGGGAGAAAAAAAAAAGAGTCATTAAAGGAACTCCAGACATGTTGGACGTGTTGTATCAGTTCACCCCCTCTTTAACTGCCTGGACACCAGACCCGGCCATCTATGGACAAGTGTGTATATCTGACATTTAAACACACTCTGTTAGGCTGTGTGTGTGTGCACTGTGTGCGTTGACCCGAGCAATCTCACTTAAAGGACAATGTCATATTAATCTGCAGCTTCATGATGCACACACAGATATGTGACAGAGTCAGTTGAACAGGAGAACACTGCTCAAGGAAAATCTGACAATTTTGATAGTTTGGAGAATTTCCAGACAAGCTTTATGTGGGAAATATCATTAAGATAACTTTTGATTGAATAAAGGTATATGTATGTAAGTATGTATGTTTATAACTGTAAGTTTATCATTTTTCATTATGATTGTTTGTATGATATTCTTTAAAAAAAAAGCCCCTTTATAAAAGTTTTGGATTTGTTATGTAGACATTTGTAATTTGCTTCAAATTCTTAAAGTTTTGTGTCATTTTTTAGTGAAAATGAAGATGAATAAGTTTCTATTAATGTTTCTACACTCAGTTTGTACCTTGTTTGTTAAAAACAAACAAACAAACACGCAGGCGAGCCCCCGACTCTGGCCTCTCAGTTCTCCCGGGTCTTTGCAGGAAGGGGCCCCACATGGTCCAGGTGGGTCCCTGATACAAATCCCCTCAGCCTCTCCCTGGAGGGGAAGAGGGATGCCCACAGGAGCACTCACTCCCCCTGGGGCTCAGATATCCGCCCGACGCCCTTGGCTCCACATTCACCCAACACCAGGGCAGCAATCCCCCCTCCCTCACCCCAAAAACCCCTGAACATGTTCATAGCTAGCTGTTCATAAAAAACATGTTTACCTTCTTTTTGTATAATTCAAACAAAAATCCAGGAAGTGCTTATCATTCCAATTCAGAAAACATCTGTTGCACATAAAGCAGATGTGGTTTACCATCATTTTAAATCAAACTGGTCAGATTTTAAGAAACTGAAACATCTCAGGATCTCTGCAGATTTCTTCCCAAAGTTTAGCAGCTAGAGCAAAGCAGGGGATCTCCAGCTTCTCCTCGGCACATTGTGAACATTTCCCCCCTCAAAATCTCTTTCCTTTCATATATAGAAAAAAACCGTCTGCATCTCAATTCAAACACAGCTGAGTGTAACTTCTGTGGCGTGTAGGCAACTTCAGTCCTCTATCAATATTTAACCAGCTATTGATTCAGGAATAAACGCCATGTTGTAAAATGTCAGTCCTAAAATAAGTGCGGCTTTATTAAAAATAAATATTCCCCCCTCCTTCATTGAGTCAAATTGCGGCAGTCAGGCGGTGTGTGTGTGTGTGTGTGTGTTTCATGCTGAGCCCAGTGTGTTTGTCCTGAAAGGTCTGCGCTCTCTTCATTGGCCTCGCTCGTCCCTTTGAAGTCAACCACAGAGCGAAATGAACACAGTCCCAATATTTGGCTCTCTATGTTCTTCTCTTCTTTTCTCTCTCTCTCTCTCTCCTTCCTTCTTCTTTTTTCTTTCTCAGGGAGGCAAATTTGCTCTCCTCTGGCCTTGTGTGGGGGTCGACAAACACTCCATAACTCCCACATGTGTCCAAACGTGTATCTGTTTCCTGCTTTTAACAAGAAGGGGAGTTACGATACTTAGAAATCAGGAGAAATTGTGTCAAGCAGATGAGTCATCATGTTAGTCATCATCTTTAGATAAACGCTAAGACAGGAATGTGAGCATCCATATCCGCAAAAACTCTCCCACAATCCTCTCTGTCAACATGGCCAGCCTACAGGAGGAGTGTTCAGAAATGAACAAAAAAAGGGAAAAACTTCCCACACAAACACAGAGAGGTATGCAGAAAGAAAAAAAAATCCTTCATCTTGATCCTGTCCTCCTTCTCCTTCAGAGCCAAAAAGCCAAAATCCTGCTCGACCCCGGGCAGGGGTGGTGGGGTGGGGGCAAGCACTCTGCTGTCAATCACATGACATGTCCCGCCCCCCTCATTAGGAAGGTAAACAATAAGGAGAGCTGATGAGAGACGTGACCAGGCAACACCAGAGCAGGGCAGGCTGGGTAACCAGACACCCAGGAACAAACAAAACACCCTGCAGCCACTCAGAACCCCCCCTCCATAAACCCCACCTCCCCCATCAGAGAGAAAAAGAGTAAGAGAGAGAGAGAGTGAGAGAGAGAGAGGAAAGACTTTGGAGGAGTGTGTGCATCTCACATGGTGTATTCAGATAACCCTCGCCGTGCGCTGTAACCATGTGAGTCCACACAAGGCACACAAGAATGCACTGGTTCAAATCCCCTTGAACCCCCCCTGCCTCTCCCTTACGCTAAATTTATTCAAGAGAGCAAACCAGCCCAAAAGCTCAAAGCGAGGAGAGAACGTCCCACACAAATCTGTCTGTCTGTTGTTTTCTGTCTCACAAACACACACACACACAACGATGTGACCTCAGGGGAAAATGTTCAGTTAGCTTGATTGATAAACTTCTTCCCTTGATTCATTTGTATATGTTTTGTTATTTGTCCTCTCTGCCCTCTCCACCACTTCTTGTTCTGGTGTAAAAGGCCTCCAGAAGCTGGTTTTGGCCGATGTCCAAGTGGAGTCAAGAGACAAAAAGTGTCACCAGAGAATAAAAAAGTTGAAAGGTGGGGGGGGAAATGGCTGATAAATACAAAAACCCTCTCGACAGCAGCAGAGAACATGATTATTGTCGTGTCGTATGCAAACTTTAAAACAGGAAACAAAAAGTTTGCTTATTTAATTCTTGATTAAAGACACATTTTTTAAAAACAGGAAGAGCAGCAGAGTCATGCAGAAGTTGAATTGCCTTTTTATTGAATCCAGTACTGACCAAATGATCATTTTCCGCTGATTAAAACTAATTATGCTTCATCAGCAATCAAAAGAACTTTGGGTAATATTCTGTTTTTTATTCAATAAATGCTGCATCCTGAGTTCTCCCTGTCCTCACCATAAACTACAAATACATTTACATTTGAAGCTGAAATGAGCCCTCAACAAATACACTATATTTTCCTGTTTCAGTAATGTTTCATAAAAAACTACACTGCCCAGCTGTTTCTAAAGAAAGTATTCATCTATGAACACAGATGTTAAAAGTATTCATCAGCTCCATTAAGGCACTATTCTGTCGTTTGCTCTGGTAACCGCAAAATGCATAAAGTGCAACATTAAGTGTGTAAATAAATAATAGAGCAACATGTTAAGGTAATTGAACTCAATACATTAATTAGTAAAGCTATTCAAGGCTTTAATAGATGTTCTATAGCAGCCTATAAACTGTTCAAGTTTCTTAAAGGGCTTTAAAATGTCTTGTTACAATCTTATTAATGATATGTTTTTATACTAGGACTCAAATGATGTTTTCTTTATGAAGCATCCTTACCTGTGAAGGACAACAGCTTCAAACCACTGTTGATGTAAGAACCTGTTATACAACCTCCTGACTCCTAAACGGATTAATTTGAACACTTTCTATGAGAAACTACAGCTGGAGAAAAATGTAAACAATATAGTTAACCATCCTTAGAGTGAGCAAGAAGAAAACTGAGGCAGATCAGACAGCAGAGAAGGATCCAGAAAATGAAGCATGAATACAAACAGAATCTGTTCCAGCAGATGTTACAATAACCAGCATACAAGATGATGTTAGCTACACTGCAGGAGCCACTTGTTCCAACATCTTCTGGGGACTTACATTTAAAGTAAGGAAGCACTAAATTAGCCTAAATGAAAAACAAGCTCACTGCAAATAAATGATTCTCTTAAATTCCCCCAAACTCAAGTTTGATGACTCGTGGAACGAAGCTACTTGTTATCAGCGGTTCCAGTCAACTAGCAACCCTGAAAGAGTTGGCGACATCATCAAAAGTCGGCCATGTGATAGGATTCCATAGTGCACCTAATCAATCAGGGTCTGTGGTGCGCCGCCCCGATGTGTTACAAAGCCCAAATAGATTTACAAATGGGGTGTGTGTATGTGTCTGTTGTCTGTGTGTGTGTGTCGGGGGTGTGGAGCAGGATAAGCTCCTGCATAGGATTACATATTGATTTTAAACATATAAAAAAGCTTATCATATCAAACCGTAACAGGAAAAACTCTGGGACCCGGCTATGCATAAATCCCTTTTAGATGGCGAGAGGGCGTCCACTTTAAAACATACACACGCGCACGCAAGCACACACACACACCTTGAAGGGAGCCAAGACGGAATTCTGTGTGTGTGCATACATAGGTGTGAATCGGTAAGCAGATAAAGAGGGCATAGTGGATCAATTTTGTGGCAGGGAGATGAGAGGGTGGCATACAGATGGCATTTTCCGAATCTGGCATCA
Organism: Tautogolabrus adspersus; assembly: GCA_020745685.1. Taxonomy (NCBI): domain Eukaryota; kingdom Metazoa; phylum Chordata; class Actinopteri; order Labriformes; family Labridae; genus Tautogolabrus; species Tautogolabrus adspersus. The sequence continues at coordinate 16,890,808 of CM036541.1, read as the reverse complement.
CACCAAGGAGGTACAGGGGGTGGTTACCACTGAGCATGCTCAGAAACAACATCAGCACCGGCCTGACACTCTACATCCTGCATCTGCTTGACAGTTTCCTCTTGCAGCAGCTGCATATTTCATTGAAGTCCAAAAACGTTTCAACATCACAACGACTGATGGAGTGTAGGAGAAGGAGAAACAACAGCTAAAGATAATATGATTTCAGTTTACACAATCATTAATCACTGATCATTATTGTTATCAACAATCTGTGATCTGGACTGTAAACACACAAAGAGTGGACACCTTTTATTTTTGTTGTCTATTTTGAAATTTAGCTTATTTCTTGCTGATTTGCTTTTGTACTATGCAGGCATCTGTAGTCCATGTATGTTATTTAATGTCTTTGAATTAGGTTAAGCCTTCGTTTCATTTTATATTTAAGTTTGTTCATGTGTATTTTTAGATCCAAACTGCAGTTATTCATTCATGCTGAAACGTCCTCTCTGCTCATTTATCTCTTCTCCTGAACTGTTTTCTCTTCATGTTCTACTCAGTGGTATCATCTCCTTCTGACTCCTCTTTTATACCTCTTAGCACCTTCGTCTTTCTCCTCTCGTGTGTCTGTGCGTCATGCAGCTCTAGTCAGCAAAATAGAATAAGTGTCAGGACTTTAACTTTTTTACAGCTGTAGTCTGCACAAGTATCTTCTGCTAGTTGCAGGAACTAAACGCAGCAGGTGTTTAACTTACACAATAATCAGTTTGCTGCAACTGGACAGCCGCTCAGCCAATAATTTAATCTTTTTATTCTGACAGATATAATTAGGAACTGTGGGTGTTGTTAGTAGTGTTAGCCAGTTAGCGGTAGCGCGTATTGATCTGGACAGACTGGGTTTTTTGGGATGAGGTGCACTGTCTGACTATATGCACCAACACAGAGGAAAAAGTAGGGGGATCATTGCAGGTACATATCTTTTTTCAGCATTGTGTGTGTGTGTGTGTGTGTGTGTGTGTGTGAGAGAGAGAGGGAGCGATGGCAGGTATATCTTAGGGATGTGTGTTTTTCTCTCTGCTCGGACTCACAGTGCATCTCTCTCTCTGTCATCGACTGGCCAACCAAATCAGCAATTACTCGCACGCCCGACCATCGCTCAATGGACCTGCCCAAGCACCAAATAAGAGCCTGGGAGATGGGTGCCAACACACACAGATACACACACACAAAAAAGACAGGCACACAGGTGGACCCACAAACACACCTGTAATATGTAAACACACAGATGCATCGACAGATTCTCTCTCTTTCTCCCTCTCTCTCTCACACACACACACATGCACACACACACATATACATACAGTCACAGCTTTCTCCCAGGCAGCTCAGAACTATCTGTGGCGACTACAGAAAGGTAGAGCCTGTGAATGTTAAGTACCTCCCTTAGGGGGAAAAATAAGGCCGGCTGATAAGTTAGTCAGCTGCAAATCCAACAAGTCCACATGAAGGCAAAGAGGAGCACAGCGACAAAACACACGCCACCTCTCCACCTCACCTCACACACTATCTCTGCTCTCTCACCTCCACACAACATGTGCATACACACAGCCGAGCAGGTAGACACCTGATACACATTCCATGAATAAAGAAATATTCGCTCACAGAAGAACCAGAACACACACACACTCATCCACACAAACACAGATGGCAACAATGAAAAACATACAACAAACCCAAAGGGCACAATAGACAAGTAATAATTAAAACAATAAAAAGCAAACCAACAAAAAAAAGAGAACAAAGTGAAGCAAACACACTGGGGCACATGAACCACAAAAAAAATCTTGTTGACACGCAACAGCTCGATAAATATAAATAAAAAATAGCCAAGCGAAGACAGAAGAAAATCAACCTGGACACGGACAGCGTGGCACTGTCTGCAGCTCCTGCTTGGCTACGCATGTCTGCTCCCCCCTTCTGCCCAGTCCTCCTCCTTTCTTGCTAATTACAATTGATTTATTATGGACCAGGTAGCTTATCAGGTGCCCGGTGAAATTTCAATGGGTGTCCGAAGGCTGTGAGGAGAAAGAGGGGGGTTGAGCTGGGGGTAGGGGTGGTCAATGTCGAATGGCAAAATCAATTAGCATTGATTGGCAAAAGGTTCATTTTGCCAAAGAGGACGCAGTCGAAGGGGATTAAACTTCCCTGGCCCCCTGACAACTTTGATACGACACAATGGCTGCTTTTCTGGCTGCGGTATAGTTAACAAGCTTTCAATAATATAACCACTTTTTTTTTTTTTTTTTACCTCGCAAATCTTCTCTCTATGTGGCTGCAGTTTGATTTCAAATCTGGCATGGGCTAGTAGGGGTCTAGCTAAGAAACAGATAGCATTGATCAAGAATCAGGGAGTCAAATCCCTCGCAAGCTCGCATCTTAATCCTCATCAAGAAGCCGACGCAGAATTCAAATCGTCCTGCTTTAGGCTCTTTATAAGGGCTTGAAAAAAAAAAGGCTAGAAAAGGACTCATGAGAAAGAATACACATGGAGAAAGATGAAGCACTTTCAACCATCCTCACAGTATATAAAGAGAATAAACAATATTATAAACAAAAGAGACCGGACTGGTGTATTTTACAACATACAGGACAATTTAGGTGAGAGTGAACTCCAACTTTACAATGAAATGTTCTTGACTCCATGAATGATAGTTACGGTCGGTGTGTCTCACATCTGAAATAATTACAAAGTCACCAGACTTTAAGTTGATTTAAAGCTCCTGTGAAGAGATTTTAGCTGGTCATGAAACTGACTTAACTAAATAACTGATGTCTCTTTGTCACCTACAAAAGCAAACAAGATCATCTGTGATATGATGAACTATTTCTATATTGTGTTTTGTAATGCCTGTAACTGCCGCCATGTGTTAGCTGTCATACCAGACACTTTACAGCACACTGAAGAAACAGCCTTCTAAAAATTGTCCACAACAAAGATTCACAATGAGCGAAACATTGGATTGTAAAATTAAGCAGGATAAGATTTTTTATATGCAAACACTACTGAGGGCGCACTCACACTAGGCAATCTGCACCGTGCCCAAGCACGCTTCACCCCTAAAGTCCAGTTTGTTTGACTAGTGTGAGCGCTCCAATCTGTGCTCAAGCACGGTACACTTCCTTGGCCCTGGCATGCTTCGAAGAGGTGTGCTTCGGCACGGTACAGTTCATGCACGAGCACAAGCACGCGGGTACACAATGCTGACAGCTTTTATTATAGAGAAATCCCGGAGTGTCCTGGCAGTATCTGACTAAAATCATTCAAAATAAGCCACAAAGTCAGTAAAGTCGCTGTCTTGATCTTCGTGTTGTTCTCCGATGTACGGACGCGGACCCGACAGCGCGTCCTTTTTTTCTCGAGTCCGCTTGTCTTGTAAACGAAGCAGGCTTCATAATTTCGTAAAGCCATGCCAGTTAATAGAAAGTTACGAGGTTTTGAAAGTGTTATGAGTTCTTGATATTTACAAGTGTGAATTTGTGCAGTAAAAATAAGACATAGAGGAAGGAACATCTTTACTGAATGATGTCATCAAACACCATAATAGACAAGGCAACCTATCGAGTGTGTGTGTGTGTGCGCCTTACCCTCGATGGCCAGCATGGCTCTCAGCTCTCTGTTCAGCAGTTCGAAGCGTCTCTCCAGATCGTGCTCTTTCTCCCTGTGGCAAGTTAGAAAGAGAGAGAGAAAGAGAGGAACAAACACACACACAACAAAGTTCATCAATATGTTAATGACTAAATCATTAAGCACTTAAAGAAACCTGCAATAAACATTGATTCAGCTACTCGCCTGAACCTTCTCCGGCTTTGCATTAATCTACTGCATATAACTGATACACATACTGCGCTGAGACAGCCCTGGGTGAAATGTGGGTGTTTGAGGAAGGAAAAGGGAATAAAAAGGGAGAGGAAAGCTGGTAGAATAAATAACAACTGAAAATAAAAAAGACAAAAATGTATAGGTTTTTATGAAAAAAGACTGACTGTGTGTGGTCTGCATGTCAAGGTATATGTGGTGTGTGTGTGTGTGTGTGTGCAGCACAAATTGAATTCTTTCCTCTTTCAGCCATATTATAAAATGAGCTTATTCGGTCCCTAATAGAATTTGTCCTTCACAGGCGCCTTTTCTCTGCTCCTCCACAAAGAGAGAACAGAAAGGGCTAATAATCAGCCCTTCTGTCAATTGGCCACTTTAAAAGGCTCCCCTCTCTCATGATATAATGTGATTATGAATACTTCAATCTCTCCTCCACTTGCAGACTTTAAAATCCCAACAGCCACAAATGAAGACTAAAAGGCAGTGTGTGTGTGTGTGTGTGTGTGTGTGTGTGTGTGTGTGTGCGCGCGTGTCTTCACCTGTCGCAGCTGACCACATACAAAGAGACTAGCGATAGAGTGACGACTGCACATTTCTATTGATTTCATATCCCGTCCACATGTAAATCAATGAGCGGATAGACAGAGGGGGTGAATGGAGTGGAAGGCACAAGTTTGATCTGATGCTTGAATAGAAGTGTTACATTTTCCAGGTTTTTAATGCATCCTGATGGACCAAAATTGGAAGGCAAACAAACAGATGCTAATCATCAACGTGGCTCCAGCTAGCAGGGGCATAACTCTGAAAAAATGGCATTGTGAATGTATTGTTAGTGCTGTAATAACGACCTGCATCAAGGCAGTCACTAGTGAAACAGACAGACAAACAGTAGAAGTGTAGGACACGTACAGCAGAGAGAGCTGGTTCTGTCTCCTGATGAGTGCGTTCTTCTTGTTGACCAACATGAACCACTCCTGCATCATGGCCTCCTCTTCCTCTTTGTTGTTGCCTAAAAAACAGACAGACACAGACAAACAGGTAGAGTTACTAACAAGATCAAGTGCATCAATTCCATATTATCAACAGCTGTTCTTCTTAAGTCCTCAGTTGTGTCCTCGCTCGTTATTTTAAAAGCCACTCAGACAGGGGTTCAACATCAGTTTCAGTGGAGTGAGCCTGACTGATGAAAGGTCATTTTCTACTATTGTCTGTGTCTGTAAATAACAGAATCAAAGAATACAGTTCATGCCATGTGCACACACATGAAAGATGATGTGTATAAACTACTCGGTTAACTCTTTTGCCTCTACAGAGTCCACTGGATTATCATGTGTGTGCTCTGACTGCTCTCCAATGTTCACTTGTGCAAACATTCACATACTTCACACCATGTCTTTACAACGTCAATACTGCTTCAACCGGGGCGGGATTAACTCGACGATTACCGTCATGCGCCTTTACAGAGTAGAGCCCCTCTCACTGTAGGGTAATATATATCCCACCAATCACTCAGCGGGCTTTCAGGGAAAATAAATAAATGAAAACATGTTTCTGGTTCTCTGCAATGCTTCGTGTAATACCTGGTCAACACACAGAGAGCAAGCAAGGCTCAGATGCACGGCTAATGTAAGCTTGGCCCACACCTGGGGCTAAAGCTCTGTGCTGTCACTTACTCACAGAGAACTAGAGGATGTGAACTACTGATAAGGACAACATACATCCAATGTAAACCTTCAAATGTTTGTCACAAAACAGCCTCCCTCCAAGTTAGTTCAGTTTTCCAGTGGAGTTAAATGTATTCCTTCAGGATCATTCACAAATGTTACCTGCTATAACTGATAATTTACCTGCTTTTTATTTAAATCTAGTTTGGTCTTTAGTTTGTGCTCTAAGGATGAAGTTTATAGTAATCAACCTTTTTAATGTTAACATTTTGGAGACATGTATTAGCGTAACAACATGGGCTAAGGCAGTTTCTCCTCACCTCTGTAACTTTGCTAAATGTTGCTTAGTGCTGTGGAGGATGAATGTTGGCTCTTTGTAAATAATAATATTATAATAATATCTAATATAACAAAGAGTATGGTCTAGATCTGCTCTTTTTGTGTCTCGAGATAACATTTGTTATGAAAGGGGGGGGGGACTTTTTATCCTCTCCCCCTTTTCAAATCTGTCTCAATGCATAGACGTGTTTATTTTTCTAATTAACAACACAGACGTTATTTTAAATTATATTCTGGTTTGGTATTTAGACAACAATCTACTTCTCCTACAACAAACCAGAGAGTGTAAAAGTGACAGGCATGTCTTCCAGGTTTATACAAATCTGGAGAAAATGACAGCGCAGTGAATACCTGTAACGATATGAAGACAAATGTCAGAGTTTTGTGTTCATGTAAATATGGGTTTAGGCCCAACAGTAGTAGTAGTAACTAAATATGTTTAATTAGGGTATGTTAGATCTTTCATTATTTCTCTTTGTAATTGTGTGAATGAACTCTGCTGTGGTCAGTTCAGTCAGCTTTGTTGAATGTCTAGAAATTGGGATGTGAGCTTTGTGGCACTAGAGGCCATTTAAACAGCGACAGCAGCACTAATCTGACACTCAGTACGTCTGTGAGGAGAAGAAATGGATAAAAACAGAGGACGCCAGATGAAAGATCATCTTAGGGCTTATGTTCTTATCCCTCGCTGTTTTATTCTCCCTTTCAAGATGGAGGTTTAATAGCTGGGAAGCTACGACGAGCATCATAACAGAATTAACACTAAGAAGACGTGTCATACTACTTATTAATTGGGAGCCCTCTGAATAATGATTTAGGCACTGTCACGTTGTAAAGTGTAGGAATTTAATTTGTGTCAAGTTTTGATGATTTTTATTTTCCATTATTTTCTATTCTAAAGTGCTTTGGTCAATTCTTTTATTGATGTCCTAAAAATGTTTCAGTGATTTCAATCAGTGATGTAATGTTTTAATCTCATTATTCTCGAAGATTTTGTGCTTTTTTTGTATATTAACCAGACCACAAACTTCAGCTTAGGATGAAGAACAAGAGAGAAACAGGAGAAATGTGTCTTCTATATACAAACAAACAGAAAGATACTCGTCGCAGAGGAGAGGGGACTATTGGGCCGCTGCATCACTGATGACAAAAGGCAGGCGCGTGGATGTGTTCGCGGACACCGGTGAGTGTGTGGACATTTGTGATACTCTGAGCCAGCAGATGTATGTAATTTCATTTAGGAGGGTGGAGCGGGGAGGGGGGGGCAAGGGAGAGAGAGAAAAAAAGAACGAGCGAATGAAAGAAAGCTTCAGGATTTAGCGGAATCGGGGGCTCGTGGATTACTGTAGTCAACTTTGAAACGGACGACACTCGGAGGAGGGATAAAGCCGGCGCTGACAGGTCATTGTGCTGCCTCGAAGTCAAATAAAACAAGCAAATAATAATGGCAAATATTAAGCTCCTGTGACATTGTGGCGAGGCGGGCTGGAAGACGAGGAGGGATTATAAAGCTATATCCCCCACCGCTACCCAGCCAGCAGCTTCCAGCCAACCACCAGCCGCATTTTATGAAAAGAGGGAGGGGAGGCGGAGGGAAGGAGCGGAAGGAAAGGAGGAGAGGGGCGAGAGAAAGGCAGGTCAAAGGAAAGGTAAAGGAAGTAGGATGAAGGAGGCAGAAAAGTGTAGAAAGAAGGAAAAAAGAAGAGATGGAGGGGGAACATTTGGAATATAGAAGTCATGGGTGAGGGAGGGAAAGAGGGAAGGGGGTAATGAGAGTAAGCAGGTGAGCGATTTCAAAGCGAAAGGGAAAGAAAGGAGGGAATAGAGGGCTGGAGGGAGGACGCTCGACAGCTGATCAGCCTCCTTCCTCTTTCATTCAACCTCGCCAGAGTATACCTTAGACTTCTGATCCTACCTGACTCTTAAAGAGACGGAGGTTTGTTTGTTTTATTTCCCAATAACATCAATTCACATTTACTCTGTGTTACTTTAATTCTTGGGAGTTTAAAACTATCAAAAATTTGACATTACACATTTGATGCTGGACAACAGGAAAGATAAAAAAATACATTTTTGTACAGACACTGACCTGTATTATTAGGAAGAGAAGAGAAGTATGTTTAAACGATGGTTGTTGAGGTTGAATTATATATTAAGTTGTTTCTTTTAGTCTTTCTGTTTTTGATCTGTGCTGTCACTGACAAAGAGCAGCTAAACTGCCTTTTGTTGTTAGTGAATAAAAATCATGATGAAGATCTGTTCTGTTCTACTCTATACATAGATGATACCTATGAGCTGCTTGAATAAATCAAGGCTCCATTGCATTTTGTTTTTAAATGTTTACACTTGGTCTACTATAATGAGCGTGCCCACAGAATGGCATATGCTAAGAGTGACAACAACGGAAGGAAAACACTAGTGAACATTATGTCGTATGAAGACAAATGGTGTAAATATCCCTGGCAGGCACCGTTGACACTGTGTCTGTGAATCAAGTCTTGGCTCCGAGAAGCCGTGAATCCATGCTGGCTCTCTGGGGGCCATCTTGGATCAAAGCATCTGGTGGTTTGGCAGGTTGCATTCTGGGTCTTGTTGCTTGCCTTACACGCCATTTCTCAGTGCTCAGCACTGAGCAGGGCAGAGCAAACACAGGCCAAAATCAACCGAGACTGAGACGGCAAGTTTGGCACGAGTACAACGTTTGATCAGGACATCAAAGGATTAGTGAAATATGTACGATGCAGATACACAGGGTTTCACTACCTACAGTAAACTTTATCGTCATAAATATCATGTCTGATGTTACCTCAGCTATCAATCAGGCCACAATAGTGAGAAACACACAAGATACAATCAACTCAGACACACACACACACAACTAAGATACAACTGATACTCACATCCTGACAACCCCTCTATCTGATTGCCTGTCTCCCCCTTCTCTTGTTTCACTTTCTCTGTCTCCAACGCACAATCACCAACGGGATACAATGACACAAACTGCTGAGCACGGTGGAAGACTTTTCTTCAGGTATATAAAAAGGTTGGTTAGCAAGGGTCAGTGTGTGTTTGTATGCATCTGACTGATAGACCGAGAGGGAGAAAGAAAAGAAGCAAAGAAACAGAAAGGAGGAAAGGCGGGTTAAAAGAACCTCTATAGCCAAATAAGATTAAGATAGCAATCTGGGCCACTGTTCTATTCAGTGTAGATAGGAATAATGAAACCCACCCTGAGGTGGTCAAACTGCTGCTGCTGCTGCTGGTGGCTTGTGCAGGGTTTTAATTAAATGTGTTATACTATCATGCTTGGTCCAATTCAACGCAGGGAGTACTTTTAGTGATTGATTGTGTTTATAGTGGGTTGTTTTAATTTGCAAAATAGACTAAGCTTTTATGCAAAAAACTAAACAGAAACAGAAACAGCTATAGGCTGGTGCTTTTGTATGATTTGGCAGTTTATCATATAAGAAAAAGAAACTAGAAAGAGGGGGCCTCACATCTGTAAAGCAGGTAAAGACATGTGTTTACACAGTTAGAGGCTAATGCTACAGGTTTAAGATTCTGAACCTGTCTAGGTTTATGTTAAAGAAAAGCAGAAAATCTTTTCTATTTGATGAATAGCTTACCTTATAAGATGAGCTGATTAAAATGTTTGTCAATCACTATTTTGCTAAATGTTAAATTAACTAATTGCTCCAGGGCTAATTTTCAAGGGTCAACACTTAGTTATGACCTTAGTTATGACTCAACCTTTCTACCATTTAACCATCTGGCCATTTAAGAATATCTGTTGGAATATTATGAAATATGTTTGCTTTTAAAGCGGGATATCCTACACTTGTCTTCTCCAAAGAAACTTCTCTGTGCCTTGAAGGAGGAAGCTCGGATTACAAGGGGAAAATGAACGCGACAAAAAGAGAAAAACATTAAAAAGCTGTGATCACAGCACGGTCATCTCATTTCTTATCCCACCATTTTGCCATTTAATCCAATAGCTGCTAATCCAATTTGTCTATCGGACATGTAAAAAAGGCTGGGAGGAGGAGGAGGGAGAGGGAGGAGATCGAGCTGAACTTCTCTTCTGTGTCCCAGTCACTTTCTGAATTGCGGTGTATTTAGGGACGAGCCGCGCTTGTGCCTCTACAATCGTTCTCTCGATCCGAGCGTCAAGCTCGTCTGATATCAGCGGGGATCGGGGAGGATGAAAGCCAAAGACGCATTAAAGGAAATGAAAAAAAAAGAAGGAACAAAAAGAACAGGATGAACATTGTTTCCTGTGATTAGGTAAGAGCTCGTTAAAAGGCTGTCACTGCAGAGACTTGAATATGCATGACAGGGGCCGGCCTAATCAGAGAAGTCTGTGGCGAGGACGGGGGGGATTGTGCTTAAGTAGCCTGCTGAAGACTTGATTTAATTAACGAGAGGAGAGGAAGGAGACACAGAGAGAGTGCAGCATGTGAGCAAGAAAGGTTGAGGTGCTCCCAAATTCAGCATCAATCCTGCATTTGTTTGGTGTTTATTTAATCCTGGAGGAGATTTTAAGTTTCTGCATTCAAATGCACCTCAGATATTTAGATTTGAGAGCTTGCTACCTTCTCTCTCTCTCTTTCACCTTACACTCGAAAAAGCCGAAACCCATTTTTAAAAGTTAAATAGAAACTATTTTTAGGAAAAACATAATCTGAGTGCAACACCTGCAGCAATCCCCAAATCAGCAACATTACAACACTTGCGACTTGTGTAAGAAACAACCCCCAAATCTTCTCTACATTGCACATGTGAGTCCTCCTGCTCTGTGCTATTCTTTTCTGCTCTCCACTGGAGTGGTGCTGAGGGCTATTTTTTTTTCCAGGGAGGCTTGTACGAGGCCTTTTTAGCCTCCCTCAATGGCACAATGGTCCCAGCGTATAGAGCAGATTCCTGCTTTATTGAACCTGTGTATAATGTCTGCTGAATGGAACACATTAACCGATTCACACTCACCTCTTACACTCCCTCCCCCATGGTAGAAAAGGGAGAAAAGTAAAATAAGAAAAAATGAAAGAGAGAGGGAAAAAAAAGACCTCCCCTCACACTGAGGCACAATGACTGCCCTTTCCACCAGTGTCATTTGTCAACCGCTGCTTGCTTTACAACTTACAAAAAAAGGATGCAGGAGAAGCAGGAGCGGGGTGTGACAGGGTTATGTGTTCAGAGGGATCAATTAGGTCTGTTCTGTAATCATAAGTGGGGCTGCATTGTTATCATTTGTAACTAATTATAAAGTGTATTAACAGTGGCAGTTCATCTTAAATCCACACTTGTCTTCATTTTAAAACGCAAAGCTCTTGTTATGTTTATACCTGGATTCTACACAAAATTTGAAATGGAGATTTCACAATTGACTTTCAGTATGTACGGAGAGAAAAAGAGACCTTGAAAACCTATGTGCAGACCCGCAGGTTTTTAATATTTCACAAAGATGAAGAAATAGTGAGGGCCAACACATAACAATAAATCATGTTAACCATGCTATCTTTGCTGCCCGTGGTTATTGTATTAAAACCAATTAAACTCTTACACATGTTCAGATTGAGTATTTGCAGAAAGATTCATTGACAGTGTTTCTTTTTGTTTTATAAGAATGTAATCAGGCACCAATACATTTCTCTTGTTAACTTTTTTCCATTGGTAGAGACAGACACAAACAGAAGTCCTGACATGTTCTTAGCTCGGGCAAAATGTCAGAGACAAATTATTGTTATTGGTGCTTTGATATCTTTAAAATAGGTGCTGTATCGTTTTGTCATTGCAGCCCTGTTCATGAGCTCTGCTGTAAGAGGAGATCAACTATGAAAGGCAGCAAGTGGAGCTGCCAAAGCCTTTTTTAATGAGTGACAGAGTGTACATATGCAGCATCTATCATGTCACTGTTTGAACATTTGTGTTCAGAGACCATGTTAAACACAGACGCTCCGTTTGTCCTGCTAATATGTTTCCTCCTCTCAACCTCATCTCTCTTAAACACACACACACCTCCTCGCTCTCTTCTACCAGCTCTGCTATGTATACAGAAACACACACATGCACACACACCCACACTTGGGCAAACACATTTGACCTCAGAGCTAACAGTAGACCAACCTCCAGACACCTCTCATCTGCAGTGTTATTTCTCCACCTTAGAGGTGAAGAAGAGGTGGGGGCTCGGGCAAATAGAGTTCACGTAATAGACTCACTCTGGAGATGAAATGTTCATATTAGGAGTCCTCACTTTGCACACACACATACACACTATTCTGTTTCAGCTTGTGCAGAGGGATGAAGAGAGTGATGTCCAAAGAGAAGTCATTTATTCAGCTTTCTGTTTTATCTGCACGCACCCATAATTAAAGTCTTCTCCCCTTATATCTCTCTCTATGTTATTATTCTAATTGTCTAAATAACATGTGTTTATGACTTCATCTTTAAGAGTTGGCTGATCAATCAACTACCGGTATTAGTTAAAGGGGACTCAAATTTAGACTGATTAACACTAAATCGATAACATTACTGGAGTATTATTTTTTTCTGTTTGTCTAGCAGAACCAGCCAAGCTGTGACAATCACACAAATACAATACTCCCCCACCTCCTACTCTCCCCCTCCCTCCCTCACCCCACTCCATCAAATTGTGTTTTTGCCACAAATCAATAAACATTATCAGAGAGTGGCAGACTATGGGCTGGTGGAGGCAGCCTCTGTCTGTTAAAGCCCAGACCGCCCTGTCTCTATCACAGCCTGCAAGAGGAGGCCAGGAGGAAAGAGCGAGACAGGCAAGAAAGGTAGACAAGTCAACACACACACACACACACACACACACGCACACACACAGACACACACAATACAAGCAACAGGGAGTTTAAAAACACAAGATGGAAGCAGAATACATGCAGGGGAAAAACAAAAACACAGACATGCTCAAAAAGCAAATCTTTGATGCATGTAGGGTCCTTCAGGGAGTGATTTCTCACAACCAGAAACACAGACAGAAAACGATCAAAGAGAGCAGAAAAGAAAAGAAAAGAACAGCAGTGAAGTGTTAAGGTGTTTAACATTAATCCAAAAGTATGGCACTGGTGGCTGGTTTGACCATGACACTCATCGTCAATAAGAAATTAAAAGAAAAAAAATCTATGACAGCAAAAGTGACTTTAAACACTCCCTAACCCATTAGGCGGCTGTAACGCCGCACTATGCTTGTCAACTTGCTCTAGCCTTAGCGTCACAAAGTCCCCGCTCTCTCAGAACCATTTAACTAAGCTCTAAATAAAATGATTTTCAACCTGTCCCCACTTCGCTCGGGGCTGGAAAAGGAAAATCAGGGGGGCCTGCCATACAACCATTTCTCAATTACCATTCTCATTATTGTCACCCGTGTTCATTACCACTATTATCATCCTCTCTTTTCTGTGGCACCCCCACACTTTAGGCTAGCTTGTGTCTGTCGTGTTGGATGAAGAAAAAGGAGAAGAGCGGCAGTATCAAGAGCTTTTTGCAAGGCCAGAGCACTTCAGGTAATTAATATAGCAAGAGGGGGCAGATGAGAGGAGAGGGAGAATATGTGAGTGTATGTGCGCCTGTGTGTGTTTTTGCTGAAATGCCTGATTGGGGAGCTCACCTGCCGATACCCCCTAAAAGGTATTTCATTAGCGAGCCTTTTACCATACAAGCAGAGGAACAAAGCCCCGGTTACGCCTGTCTCCACTCCAACTCGACAGGGCCCTCCAGGATGCCTGTAGCCGTGTGTGGGAAGAGTAAAGAAGAGTGGAAGAGCGGAGAGGAGAGGCGAGGAGAGGCTATCCCCGTTCATAATCTCATGACAAAAGGCAAAAAGGCATCATCCTATTAACAGCGTGATCTTCACCAGCTCATGCTAGCTTCTTTCCATAGGGGGCTCTCTTTTATTATGAAGGTGAGTAGGTGATAGGGAGCGAGAGAGGAGCCCAGTGCCTCCCTATTAGCCCTGGGACAACGTAAGTATGGAGGGGGAGAGGAGAGAGAAGAGACCCCATGCTAGGGTCTTGCCTGGTGCCTTTTTCTATTCTTCAGAATGAGAGCCTTTGCTTAGAGCTTCGGGGGCCGGCTTCTATTAGGCTTCAGTGATACAACACAAAGTGGGAGAGGTTGTTCAATCAATCACCTCAACACCAGCAGTGATGCTCACTGGGAAAACATCTCCAGCTCCACCTCTGAGGATGATTCACATTATTACTGAGCTCCACTCCAGCCATTATCATGTCAGGGAGCAGTCATCAAAGGAATGCTTACTTTCAACATTGTGAGGGCTGCAGCATTACTTGATTTACCTTCATTTTGATTTAGCAGTATTCCCAAAAAGTTCCAATAATAATGCTGTGTACTGAAGGAATGAGTAATTAAATACTAAAATGTGTTTTCTGGTTTGTGGACATACAAAGTCCTGTACATGTTGGTGGTTGTTTTAGCTGAGCTTTATGGTTACATAAAAAAATATTAGGTATGCATGTTTATAAATGAGCTCACTGTCTATACATATCTGAATCATATGTCAAAATGCTTCAAAAAGTTTCAACTCCATGTGTGCTTATTTACAACTTTTCAACAACTCAAAGAGCTGTTAGAGTTCTGTGTTTTAAAGGACTGGGGAGCATCTTTTCCAGTATCCAACAGCAGTCCTGCTGAAAGAGTTAATAGTCAGAGTGTGGATGTAAGGGATGAGAAGGGGGGGGGGGGGATTCTAGTAAGAGGAAGAGAGATTAGTCTGTTTTTCTATTTGAGTGTTTTGTCTTCTGCTCAGTGGGGCGCTTGCCTCTAGCCTCAGGTTACACAGGGGAATTGTGGGGGGAAAAGTAGCATGAGCTCTGTTTGTGAATGACAGCAATGCTGGACTTGATGTTAAAAAGTTTCATGATGTCGAAAGAAAGATTTCTCTGCTTTCTTAATTTGTAATACAGGTCTATCTTGTCTGTTAAATATAAACGTTCATTCATTAGAAGACATAGAGAAATGTATTGAGAAAATGTGCCTTTAAAAGAGCTTTTTAAGGTTATGATGTCACAACTTAACAGTAGAAGCTCTGAAGCTATACCCCGAGCACAGCGCCTCAGGACTCATGGTATGACTTTAATAACAACACAACATCAAGCTAGAATACAGAAGTATATTAAGGAAACACATGAATGAAATATCAAGACACGCTAAGAGTGGGACATCTCAGGAGGAGTGAAAGATAAGCAAGTAAAGCAGAAGGAGAAAAAAGTGCTACCAACATGCACGATGTGAAAACTAGTCGGTGAAGTGTTATAAAAGTTGAAATAGTGCACTGAGCAGACCTGAACAATGGATTAAACTCAGAAGGAATCAGCCATAGTATTATTGTATGCACCATACAATATAAAAAAATAAGTAAGACAATAACGTGGACTACAACGATAACAATCTTGTTATATGTACTGTAGTACCCGTATGTGTAAGTCATTTTAAATGAAATATCGATACAGTTGTGCAGGAAAATGCTGAAGATCTTGACAAAGAATCCAAAATAAGTTGTTCAACATATTTCATTGGACAGGTGTTTCTCAATGCAAAACAAAAGGGCATATATGACATGAGAAAGGTTTCTTAATTTCATACAAATTGTAATACTGAATTTATTGTCGATAAAAACCAGACACAAGATATATAAATGGCATCCTAGTTAACACAAAAGTGACTGATCAACAGATCTGCAGTAGTCCAAATTATACCCCACAAGACTTCGTTTTAACGCTGTTTAAATGTAATAAAAGCAATTATTTATTTATTAACCCACTTGCAAAACAAACTGGAGTATGTTGATGTGTGCATCACCCACTGCTGCAGATGCACACTAGTTCACAAACATGTGAAATTATTCACATGGCTCTCACACACACTGCCAGTTGAAGGTGGGATATTTACGCCCCTGTTATTTCTCCCCTGCAATGTGTAATACATGGTGCTGGAATGGTCAGGGAAGTCGCTTGGCCCTCGATCTGCCATCGGAGGTAGTAACAGAGGTGTTATGGGAGGAAGACGGTGGCAGTGTGCAATGTCGGAGACGGCAGGTGACGGAGAGTGTGTTCACACGCTGTGCCTCTCACCTTTACCCGCAACACTGTAATGCAATGTGAACTCACACACTGGGAAACTGCTATTACACCATCGCAGGTGCAATGTGTTGGTATAAAGGCATAATAAACGTGGAATTACTGTTGCTGAATCGCAATCTGTAAAGGGCTGCAGATTTAGCACTTTTAAGGATAAGTAAACATTTATTCAGCTGTGGAACTAACCATTTATACAAAACAGCCACACTCATCTGCATAAGAGAGAGGATGCAGGTATTTCAGTTTGACAGAGAAAACTTTGAGGGACATTTAAAGTATTTCAGAGTACAGATACTGTACAGATCCTTCCAACTCCACCGGCTCAAAACCTGCTACACACACACACATTTACACACACCTCCTCTCATCATCATCATCGTCCTCCATTCTCCTCTGTAGCCCAGTAAAAAGCCTGTGATGACCTGGGTGTGTAGCTTATTAACCTCCCCATCAGTTCTTATCAGCCAATGAATAGCCCAGTCATCTGCCCCTCCTCCTGAATCTAAGGGCGAAAAATTTCTCTTCACGTCAGGGCTATAATTCAATCCACACACAAATCATTTAAGGTGTGCACACGCCTCGCACACACACACACAATAGAACACACACATACACACACAGGAGCGGGGATCAGTGGGAACATTTTGTCAGGCTTGATTCTGGTGGGCTTCCAAAACTGGCGTGGACCAGATGTTACTGAAATTATCAACATTTGGAGGAAACAACAGAAGGGGTGTACATGTTTTGTGTATGTGTGTGTACTTGTGTGCCTGCCTGCATACTTGTGTGTGTGTGTGTGTGTGTGTGTGTGTGTGTGTGTGTGTGTGTGTGTGTGTGTGTCTGTGTGAGGGCCAGAATAAATTAATGGCTGATTTCTCCCCTTGCTTTGATGGCATTAAGAGCTCTCTTCTTCTCAATGTGCCGCGTTAAATGCTTTTCTCTCCTTCTCTTTCGCTCAGTCTCTCCCGTCTTTTTTTGACAAGCAGGGCCACCCAGCAGAAAGCAACTGATGCAAAACGCCGGAGTAATCCCCCCCTCCATCTACTGCCGCCACCAACTCCACCATCACCACCCCTCCCGCTATCTTAAGTCTTTGACACAGTGGCCATTATCTGTGGGATTTAGTTAAACCAAACCTTCATGTATTTGTTAGGCCCTGGGTTCGTTTTCCCCTCTGACTGCTCTGCATGAGAGGGAGTCAGCTCCTTTTTTCTTTTACATAATCAGTACAGCTAGCTGTAGAAACATGAGAGGGGGGTCTACAATGCCATTTAGCTGAAGGGTGCTCAGACAATAAATATCTTCAATTCTAAGATGAAATGTGCTACCTTTTTTGTTTTTAACAGAAGTTAAAAGTCCTGATAAATTTTACTCAATAAGAATGTATCGTATAACATATTTGCTCTTTCTTGGTTAATTCAGTCTTGTGCAAAGACCAGGAAAAACACCATGACATGTCTTGACACTTTCAAGCAACATATGTTTAATGAAAGTTAGAAACTTCTCTAAAAGAACACAAGCTGAGATCATCAAAATAATTAACTACAGGAAATATCAAACTTTCCTACATTTAAACTCATCTACTCTTGTCTGATTTTAATTAATCTATTAAAACAATACAGAAAGTCATTACATCAAATGAAAAAAGACACATTCTTATTAATAAGACAGTTATTTATGTATGTGAATAATTCTGTAGTCCAACCTGAAATCAAGAACAGTTGGGGACAGCGACCAAGACAGGACATTGTTGTCAGTCTGAAAATAATGAAGTGAGCCGTTCTATATTTCCAGAATGTGACTTGCTTCTACGATCAACAAGCTATCTTTATAAAACCACAGAGGCCTTCCTCTCTGCCACATGCAGCTACAGAGCTAAAAGCACTGTTGTGGAATCACTGTTGAAATGTGCAGATAAGCCAGGGCTCGGTGGGGCTAAGCTAAGGTTAAGCCAGGTGGTTTAGCTCCCTGAGTATGTGTTTACACACACACTGTGGTGTGAACCATTTGGGGAGCTTAAGAGGGGCGGAGAAACACGAGTTGATTTAGTGCTAATGTAAACCTCAGTACCTGTTGAGGGTGTTAATTGGGACAGCTTAACACAAACGTCAGAATACATTTGTAGGTTTCCTGATATGAGCCACGAGTCATTTATCATCCTGTCGGGGAATACACGCTGCAAGAGTAGTACTTTGTATAATACTTTTTTTTTTTTATCAAAGATTACTGATAAATGTCGAGCACCTAGAGCAGGCATCAAACGTGAATTCATTCTTTACTAAGATATTTCATGATTTGAAGTTAAGTGCTGCAAATTCTTCATTTGATGTTTAGTTCTTCAGACTCTGCATGTCGTGTTTCAGATGACTGTGCAGTCTATCCTCAGTCAAACCCTGTGTCACTTCTTTTATAACAGACACATGATACACTTTGTTGTTGTGATTTCTATATATTTATATACTCATATTTACCATTACTGTCTTTTGAAGCACTCGTTTTCTATTAACTTTGCATTTTTATTGTGAACTTTACGCAAGAAAATACCAACATAATTTCCTGGGTTGTGAAACCTGCTTGGCATCAAACTGGTGTCTAGTTTATAAACTGAAACTAACTCAGCTGTAGTTTAGGATTGTTTACGAACGTAGGCAGGCAGGTGAAGGCACTTCTATGCAGATTATATTTATGAATAAATGATAAAAACATTTCTGAATGAAAAAAGAGGGGAATGTGAGAGAAAGCAGTGATAACCCCAAGCAGAGGACCCCCTCCCAACCTGCTGACAGCTGCAATCTTTTTAACATAAGTGGCTCCGCCTGCTCCATTAGCAAAGAGAGGGAGGGGGTGTGTGTGTGGTGGTGGGGTGGGGTGGGGGTGGGGAGGCCTGGACCCCCCCTGGGGTGGATGTTAGAACAAATTTGAGGGGTGTCATATTACACGCCTTGAGACAAGAGGCAGAGGGAGGCGAGCAGTGATGAATTTGCTTGATGAATTAATCTGTGGACCAGTAATGGCTCTGCTAACAACATTAGTCATCCTTCACACACCTCTGTGCTATGATTCACTTGTCACTCCCTCTTCTCTCTCCCTTACACAACATTTGCTTCTTCATCTTTGCTCCTTATGTGTCTCCACTTTCTCATGCTTATGGGCAATGGCTAAATCATCACCCTGTAATTAACCAACAAAATATTTTAATTTGGGGCGAAAAAGCCAAAATAATAACATACCGTCAGAGGCGAAGCAGAAAATAAATAAGTCCGGGTTTGTTTAATAAACTCCCTGATTTACATAAACCCTAATGTGTTAGTAAATGTGTCAAATACACCCCCCCAAACACATACTTTATAGTTTGAAGTCGCATTACATTACACCAACAGCAGGCTGATACTGCCACTGGCTCAAGTCTTGATTCAATACACAAATGCTAAATTACTGTTTAAATAGATATTTAAATGGTAATGCATGGGGAAAGACAGCTGTTGGTATTTGTAGCCTGGAGTGCTCATTACAATGGGAAATGGGGAGGAGTGTGTATGGCGGGTGATGACAACGGTAGCATGGCGAGCAGCTGTGTTAGCAAGTGAATGGTGTAATTACTGGCCAAACCTCTGTCATTAACCTACATTGTCGAGTGCCACCACAGACGTTACCATAAGAAAGACTTGATTAATTGACTGCATGGTTGAAATTCAATTATGGGCCAGAGTTTGTTAACTGAATAATTATCATGCACATTAAAAATAAATAAGTAAATAAATATGCCTGTTGAATCTGGGCTACATTGTAGCTATTTCATTATTTTTTTTAACTCCCTCAGACACAGAAGAAAGAAAGTTGAGGGTAAAATGGACAGATTCACCTTGCAAATGTAACATTAAAACTATCAAAGAGTTTTGTTTATGTGTAGCTGAATGTGCAGTCTGTGGGTGTGTGTATGAAAAGATTTAGTGTGTTGGTAAATGTGGGACTTGTGTATTCAGTGCTTGTGTATGTGTACATGACGATGTGTTTGGCAGCCTGCAGCATAGTTTGTTGGCCCGCCTGCTGCATGGTGTCTCAGGCAGAGAGGCGGCTGATGAAAGCATTGGCGGGATGCTCCAATAAAGAGCAGATTATCATAAGCATCCATTGTCCACCTCCCAATTCTTTCCAACCAACCCCCCCTCCCCACTAACCCCCTCTCCACTTGCTCACCCCTCTGCTGAAAATGTTAATCGTCCCTATCGCTGACAGGCGGAGAGGAAAGGAGAAGTGCCTGGACCAATCAGTGCAGGTTTAACTAATTTAGAGGAAAAGTGAAATAATAACAGAAAAATAGCATCAAGGGGAAATAATATGACATGAAGATCTACTACCATTATTCATCCACAACTTCACTAACGGCTACACCCCCTCCCAAAAAACTCATCCCCACCCGTTGACTCCATCCACCCAGCTCGTTTTATCTGAAGATTCTCAGACAATGCCTAGAGGATCCCGTTCCCTAATCTTCCTAAAAATCCCTCTTTCATCCCCACTGTTAAAGAATGTATGAAAGGCTGACACCGTGCTGGAGAAAAGGAAGAGGGTGGGGGGAGTAGCTCTGCACATCTGGGAGTGAGGGTGGTGTCATTGCGCTGGACTGAGGAGGGGGGACAGGGAAGACAGAAAGCGCAGGGGAGGCAGGAGCTCAGCATTGGTCATTTGTGCAGAGTCCTTGCAAGTTCACTAATTAAATTGTTTTGCTGCTCAAACATTCAAATGGGCGAGGAGATTAATGGTATGAGGGGGAACAGGAGTGAGTGTGTGTGTGTGTGTGTGTGTGTGTGTGTGGGGGGTTAATCTGTGTTCTGACCCAGTTGAACCTTGGAGTCACACACACAATTTCACACAAAACAAAAAACTCAAATCCTTTGTTTTGTCCCCTCAAAGGCAAGAAAAAGGCAATGGGTTTTAAAGGAGTGATCCCTAGATTTCTTTTCTCCCCCATAGGGAAAGAACGGTACATTTGTTCCTGAAGTGAATTCAAGATGACCACAAACACATTCCACTGCGGCCCTGATACAAAACAATGCGATTGAAAGTGAGTGCTCTTTTTGTATCTCTGACAACAACAACAAGAAAATGACCAAAGGCTTTGAAAACGAGCACATCTTCTCTTGGCTGTGTCTATCTCAGGTGCCATGGGCTTAGCTTATGAATTGGCTGTGTGATCATGGATAAACAATAGTCTCAATCTCTCTGCTCAACAATCTAAATTCACACAGAGGAAAAGCCTTCAGCATAGCCTGTGGTAATCCTCAAACCTAACTTTTTTGACAGATTCAGAGGGAGTGTGATGTTCGAGGTTTAAAGTTACTAGATCAAAACACAGAAGAGGAACATGAGCAGTTGTAAAATGTGGCACCTACAGAAAACAATGTGTACATTTATTTTAACTATAAAAAAAACAAACTACTGCTCTCCCTCCATCTTTCAGCCTGTGAACTGAGGAGGGTATTATAGTCTAAACCCTTATTCTTCTGTCACTTCTGAAAGATTAGACTGGTTATCCCATTAAAGTTGGTAAAATGCCATTCTTGTGTCTTCAAGCTCTCGTATAGGAGGTCAAGATGAGTCTGTCTGCGCTTACAAGGCGGGCATGGATGTAATCTGCCCAAAGTTACAATAATTAATGTTAAGCTTCTTCAGCAATACGTTTGTGAAAGAACTGGCCCCGATAATATACTTAAAGCTGCACACGCTGTTTGTGTTGCTGCAACAAGACAAGGCAGAGCTTGATGTGTGTGTGTGTGTGAGTCCCTATGCCACTCACGTAGCTCAGCTTAAATCTTTAGTCATACTATAAGCTGATGCTACCACAATGCTGGATTAGGACGACAGGCATGGGAAAAGGAGTGAGAGGCCGGCTCACTTGGTGGTGGAGTCAGGGAATTATGAACGTTAACACATTAGCACTCTGACAATGATGGAGGATCCTGGAGGAAACAAACGTCATCAGCCTGGAATATGGCTTTCAAAGAAGAAAGTATTCAACATCAATGACATTTCACCTGAAAGTAATATTTCTTTAATGACGTGTGCATCAGTACACAAACTTTAAGATACTAATGTTTAAAAAGTCTGCATAAATGTTCTTTTTTCGGGGGGCAGTTTCAAATATAGCAAAGTAATGGTCGTAAATCACATAATCCCTATTAGATAAAACAAAATATTCCAGCAGACATGAGTTTGCTTTGATTTGGAGCCACAGGTCGACATTAACGCCTCACAATCCTCCACACAATCCAAGCAGCCCTTTCTAGATGGAGGCATTGACAGTCCAGTCTGTCTCTTTTCTCAGATACTGAGGGGGATAGGCTGCATGTGTAAAGTACATTAAGCTCTTGCTGGATCCCTCCTTGTGCCATTCTCATCTCGTCGCCTTGCAGACACAAAGGCAGATTAAAAGAGCGCACGCCATAAAAACCCAGTGTCAATCTTATCGGCGTCAAGTGCAATTTTTAAACATATGTTAATCTGGGGGAAGCCAAAACTCATTCTCTCCTCTCTCTGCTTGTTTATCTCTTATCAAATGCTCAGTAGGTGAGAGGCAGCTTTACGGTGCGGCTAAGTGCCATTATTTGGATAATTGCGTCCATTGTTGCAGGTTATACAGCTATTTGAAATGGGAGGGGTGTGTAAATAGGTGCAGGGGGCCAGGTAGGGGGTGGTTGAGATATATTCAAACAGGGGCCAGGGGATTTTCTACCAAGACTACATGACGCATTTGAATGCTTCTTCACAAAGCTGGATTTTCAATAACTACTGTGTGATATTTTTTTTCGGTCTAACAATACCTTTAGAAAACTAACAATGACAAGGTCAGAGGCATCATACGATAGGTAGAAATAGAAACACACAAAGGATGAATTGGATATTAATTCTAATAAAGATCAACCTGGTAATAAAACTAATGTTAATGATGCCGTCAAAAGTTTAAGATAGTCCATTTGTTACTTTGTTAAACATTTTGCATAAAGTTAACATGATACCTACACAAGTTTTATATGAGCCTAAAGAGGAAAGACAGCAGTGAAATAATATTCTAGTCCAAAAGAATAAAGTGGAAGGATAGCAGAGCTTCTGTTGAAATGCACAAACATTCTTCTTATATAATCAATAAACTCAAATACAAATATTTGGTCTGTTGCAGGAGGTGAACGTTCTCCTAATGTTGCATATGTGAAGGACAGTGCTCCCAGTGGTGCAAGAATAACAAGTTCATTAGTCGAGGGGGGGTGCCAAAGGAATTCAAATTCCCCCCCGGCCTGGGACTGGCCTCTGATTGGCTGGCGGCGTCGGCATGGTGAGACTCATTAGAGCCCAGCAGTAATTAAGAGTTGTTAGAAAGTGAATTCTCTAACCGCAGATTAGAAAATTAAACTATTTACTGATTACATATTAATAGAAGACAACAATGGCGCTTGCCATAAGCTTGGAAGGCAACCAAGGAATAAATCTGTGTACTTAATTACCATAAACAATGGGGGCATAGAAATGGAGTTTTATGCACACTCCCTCCTGTAATGTGTCTGATATCAGAAGACACTTGACAATTCTTGTTCAATTATCTCTATTATTTAATGTGCTGTGAACTGCCTCTGAGTAAATAAATTAACCACCCCAATTACTTGGGATTCATCTGGGGAGGGCCGCCGCGTAATAGAAAATGCTGCATTGTGCCCAAACCAGGGGAGAGAGGGGGGAAGGAGAGGAGATGTGTGGAAAAAAAGAGGGAGAGAGCCGGGCGAGAGACAGGAGGCAAAAAGAAAGATTCGGAGGGGTAAAAGGAACAGGGCAAATAAAAAGTGATGCAGAGAAGCAGAGAGGATGGTAGCAGGAAGGATAAGAGAAACAAACAAATAGAATGAAAACAAATGAAGAGAAACAAACATTTAAAAAAAGTACGAGGATAAGTTTCTTAAAAGATGAAGAATTTGAAATTAAGCTACATAAACTCTATTCTTTTTGGGTAAACATTTAAACATGCGTCTTTAAGCAGAATGACAAACTCTGCTTGGAGAATAAACGATAAAAAGAGGTTGACAGAATCACAAAGCAAAAGCATGTGATATCAAAGCAGGGAATATTGAGGAGCAGCAGAGCACAGTGGATCTTCCCAGGCTTTCTGCTACTGGAGCAGAGAGATGAACAATCAGTCATGGGTCAGTTGGTCTGTCTGTTCACATCTGCCCATCAGTCCTGCAGCGTTGTGAGCAACCACAGCATCACTGCACACTGAGCTCGCCCAGACCCACGTAAGAGGACTGAATCATATGATCATATGCACCGCTGTGACTCCTGCTCTGCTTCACAAGTCTATGAACAAACTGCATAAACTTGTGGATATAATTACACGTATACACATTATTAAACAGATGCCCTAATGTCAGTTTGGAGATATACAATCCTTTAGAAAACAAAGGGTTCTAAAATACTGCCACTAACAACTAACTAGTACTTTGTTTAACAGTTCTGTGAATCTCCTGACACGTAAAAACCTGCTAAAACTTTCTGCCCACTTCACCTTTATATCTGAATGCTGAGCCATTTTCCTCTTAATTCTCAAACTTTCAACTTCGTATCATCTTATCTTTTGTTGTGATCACATCTGAGCTGCGGCTCAATTAAAATAGCTCAAAAGAGCTGATTTATTTTCCGTCCAACCTTTCCTCTTAAAAGGCCTGCACTCTCAATGCTGCCTCATGTTAGGTTTGATTTATTCAATTTATCTGCATTAGTAACTTTCTATAAATGAGAATAATCTCAGAAATAAAGACACTCTTTTTTTTTTTTTTTAATAGATTTTGCTACCAACTCATTTCCATCTCTACTTCCTAGACAGCTATGTTTGGAAGTTCATAAAAACATGCTGAAGTTTGGATTTTAAAATAAACAAAAAATCATGTTGACCGTAGATTGTGTGAGACATTGCTCGTTGGATGCTGTGGAGCTGTTTCCATGTGTAAATGTTTGCAGAACTGTGTGCTGATTTGTGAAGCAGAGTGTCACTAAAGAGAAGTCTGCATGCTCAGGTAATTTAACTTTTCATACAGACAGAGAAGATGATCATAAAAAGTTAGAGAAAAATCACACTTACTTTTCTACTGAGATTCGAAAACTATCTAAATTAACAGGTGATAAAGCTTGAATGTATAAGTAGCATCTGCGATGATTTGAAGGTGACAAAGCACCACACTTCTTATGTGCCTGTATTCAAGCGCTCTAAGCGCTTTTCAAATATACATGTGGAGTAGTGGAGTTTAAGTCTTGGTTTACTTTGGGCAGAGACACAATTGCAATGATTAAGTCTGTGAGCTGTACCCAAAGACCCAACAGCATGCTGGCATATTGGTGTTCAATTTTAATCAGGATAATTTCTTTAAATTCATCATGATAGGAAGACTCAAACATAACTTTTTTTAGCAGCCAAGGAAAAATCTCATTATGATTTGAGGAAAATCCCTAACTCTGACCTCTTACTTGGGGCATGTAGAAGGACCTCTGGACATTTGCCAGCAGAGTAAAACATTATACACATTTAACGGTAGCTGGTGGTAATTTCTGGCTATGTCTTCTGGTAAAGTACAGACACCAGCCAGATGTGACTGATCAATACCAGATGTTTAGCTTACAGCCAATCAGCCTCAGCTTCAATCAGACTCTCTGGGCTGGGGAAAAATATCTATCATCTATGACAGCCTATAGAAAGGTGACCTCAGTAGCCGAGGTGATAAAGGTTACTTTAGTTACGACCTGTCACTTGCACATCTCACTCTGATGCCTCCAGACCTCGGCCTAAAGGTACAATCCATAACCTATTGGATGAGTCTCTGGGATAAGTGCTGCAAAATGAGATATGGAAACAGAAATGCACTTTCAGGAAGTGAGAAAGGTTTGTGCGGCAAACTTTTTCTTCCCGTGCTGCTGGGCAATGCCAGTGTGGAATCAGTGCCAATTTCAGAATGCATTCGTTTTCATTTTGCAATGAGCTTGAATAATGATCACAGTTTAGCATGGCTTTTTTGTCGTTGAAATATTGACGTTGAAAAAGGTAACTTCATGTTTTGTCCCTTCTGATGAGAACAAGGTGCAACACTGACCAACTGTGTAACATCAAAAAATGTAGGAGATTTATAGGATATAAAACCCATCATATCGCACAGATTTTGTACTACATCCTCCATTTTTCACTTTGTTGACTTGGGCAAACCACATTTTCTCGAAATCATTCCCCACTGATTTTATAAAGGGGTGAAAAGCTACCAAGGTGAATTTCTCTCCCTGATATCCTTTTATTATTTTGTCCTCGTCTTGCCTGTTGTCACCCTCTTCCTTTTTCTAGTGAATCATATTTTTCTGGAGGGGACCGCAGGTATATATATATATATATAACTATATAAAGAGAAATCTTTATGGCTGAAGGTGTTTGGAAGTAAATAACCTGGCGTCTTGCTGGCTAACGGCCGGTTTATCAGTGGGTGAAGAAGAAGAAGGAAAAAACAGCCCTTCAGATTGACACAATGGCACGCGCTCCAACAGGGGAAGAGGGCACAGAGGCAGGGAGGGAGGCGCAAAAAAAAGGAGGAAAGCAAATACAACAAACGGAGTGGAGATAGTCTCGATATCAGGACCCAAATGGGATGGGGATGGGGAGCGCAAATCCCACCACCCCAGTTTGCTTTTCTAAAAACCTCCTTTTCTATCCTTCCTGTGTTGCCTTTATTTGGGATTTTGGGAGCTAAATCCACCAAGGTAGATACTGAAATATCACAAAAAGCATGAGAGCTGCTACTAAATTACAACAGGAAATACTGTAGTCACACTTTCAGGACATTTGCACACACAGATTTTACACGTACTGGAATCGTGTTTTTTCCCCCTAGCAGCATTCTTGGATGAGTAGTAGGATGGTTTAGTATCACAAATGAGATGCTATTCTCCAATTTCAGTTAGGGACTTAACGCAGCCAAGGCCGCTCTTTTGGCTCGCCACACTGTCTCATGTCTTAACAAGGCTCTACCCCTGGCCAAATCTTAAATAAAAACCATCTGAATCTGGCTCCATACGCCTAACCAGATTGCACTTTGTATGCTCGGGTGTGTAAGCATTTGTGTGTGTCTGTTGTGGATTTGTGAACTGTGTCAGTGCTCTTGTTGTGTTGCCCCGTCCTTTTTTTTTTTTTTTTTTTTACATTTCTTTTCCTCTCCCTCTCTCCTCCCTTTAACTCACCCTCGTCTTTCCTTATACAGCATATCAATGAAGGCCAGATATGTACTAGGGAAAGGAGGGTGTATGTGTGTAGCCGTGCATGGCTGAGCGCACTGTTCAATAGTGTGCAGGCTGGCTGGCTGGCTTGGGCCGTGGCTGGCAAACGGCTGCAGAGGAGACTTCGGCTGGGGCTCCGCTATCGCACCCAGTTATCGTTTCCCCCATGAAGGGCTCCCTTATCACCCCAGCCCAGAGAGGTCTCCCTTCTTCTCCCATCCCCGAGACACACTCCCTCCCCATCCTCCCTTTCCCTCCTCCTTCTCCACCTCCTCCTCCCTCCTCTCCCCCCCATCCCCTCCTTTCATATCCACCCAGCGCTCCGTCGTGCAACATTCAACCGAGAGGGAGGGAGCGGGGGCTTCAAAGATTCTCGTTCACACAAACACACACATAAACACACACACAAACTCCCAGGGTGTACATTCGTGTGTATGTGCATGCGTACGCTCAATTTGCCAAAACAGTTTTTCCAGTGTAATTGGGCTTGGGGTACCTGTGTCCATGAGATAGCGCAGCCTCTTCTCCACGCGAGCTGCTCGGGCGTCTATGTGCCTCTGCTCGCTCTCCAGTGCAGACAGTTCCCCAACCACATACTGACTGGTGTCTTTGAACGCCTTCTGTCAACCAGAGAGAGAGAGAGGGAGAGAGTGAGTGAGAGTAGGAAAGAAAGAAAAAGAGAGAGAATTGTTATGAGAGAAAAGGAAAAGGGGTGCAATATAGCATTAAACAGAGACAGAGAAAAAAGGCTAGAGGGATGAGACAATAAGGATGGAGAGAAATACAGAGGTGGAATGAAACAAAAAGAAATGACAAGAGAAGATATGAAGCAAAGAAATTTGGAATGCAAGAATAGAAGGGCAGTGTCTACTAAATATCCATACATACAATAAAGAGCACGTGTACTTCACAATAAGAGATTACATTACAGTCAATGACTAACTGTTGCTGCTTCTTGTTTTTAGCAGCTCATTTCTGATTTCCTCTCTTACAACATCAAAACTGTAGTAAAAAGCTTTAGAAACCTAGACATGTGAAAGGAAATCTTAATTCACACCAAACAATCAAGATAAAAGTTTAACATATGTAGCCAATAATAATATTAATATTTTCATATAATTATTGGTCAAATCAAAAAATAAAACATTTCCTACTACATCCAAACTGAAGTTACCTAGACATATCCCGATCCCAAATAAGATTGACACGTGCAGAAAATGTCACTGCTCAAAAAAGGGTCAAACCAAATCCAAAAAACGTGCTCACATGAAACGGTTTAACTTGTAGGATTTGCTGAATGACGTTTATTGTATGGGACCAAACAGGTAGAGAACTTTTAGTCAACCTATTATCTATACATGAGGAGGGCTGCAGTGCCGCCGGCGAATGTCTAAACCGAGGAGAAAATGTGCTTAAATTAAACTGGTTTACAAACAACAGTTGTGTTTCTGCCTTAATATTGAGACGGAAAGCAGTTTAAAAAAAAGACTAACTGCAATTATTTTGGCTGAATAAGAAATCTCCACAGCTTCACAATATCTAAGTTAAAATGTGTTTTTTTTTACCTTGAACAAATATTGTGCCTCCTACTTTTTGAAATTCGCACAGTAACTGTGCTACTACAACAAACCTCTCCAGCATCACAGGCTCTGAGCATGCTAGCTCAACGTGCAGTTAACACAACTGTGCTGATGAATCAATAAATCATTCACATCTCTAATAGCACTTTGATCTTAAGTACACAGTCCAGTTCTATCTCATGCGGTTAACAGCCAAAGCTCAATCTACAATCAATGATAATATTTATGGTGACTTCACCCAATAGTCATCACTCACTGAGTGTTGGCCTTTCATCTTTAAATACTAACTTTTCAATAGTGGACATCCTTCAAGTGGCAGCTACCTAGTCTTAAAATGCTTCCTCTCTTGAATATTAAGGGGATAGTGGTAGAAAGAGAAAAAAGGGATTTTAGAGAATTATTTTCTAAACATGAACACGTGATATAACAAGTTGATTTTAATCTTTAAGAGTTATTTTTGAAGAGTAGTCCTTGCCTACCTGCAGGTTTAATGTCTCCCTTTACCCACACATACACTTTGCACTTTCAGATAAGTCTCATACACACAAACACCATCCTCTTCATGCGTAAACATACCCAGACACGCACACACATCACTCTGTGACCAAATGCAGTGGTTACACACTCCATTTCTGACCCCTCTACACCTCTGTCTCCTGGCTGCTTGCTATTCTCTAGAGAAAATGCTCTGAGTGAGGGAAATGTTTATTCAAATTCACTACTGAGGATGCATCCGAAAAAATATCTCCATTTTATTGCTGATGCACTTCATTTTTCTTAATGGGAAGGAGAACTAGTGAGCAGGAGAGAGAGGGAGAAAGTTTTTTTTTTATTCCACCCAGGCCAGCACTTTATCATGTACTCTGTGGCTCTGTGCGTGTGTGATTTCTGGAAGTGTGTGTGTGTGTGTGTGTGTGTGTGTGTGTGTGTGTGTGTGTGAGTGCGTGTGTGTGCGCGTCGATTCCCAACAGTCCTCCCTCCCTCACCCTCTTCTTGCGCGCTCTCGCTCTATCACCATATTTTTCCTTGGCAAATCAATTTTACACATGATCAGCCCACTCCCCTTGCCGCGCTCGGCCCAGCCGTAATTAAGAGGAGGGAAATTACCATATATATTATATTAATGCAAACATCATTCAGCAGGTAATTCTTGGCTGATCGGGATAATGGAAAGGTTGAACACCCATTAACCCTGGGGCCCAGGCACTGGGAGGAGGGTGTTTGTGTGTGTGTGAGTGTGTGTGCGTGCATGAGACTGGGGTGGAGGGTGCAGGGTCGAGGGTAGGAGACTTTGCTTGCGAAGAGAGATTCACCTCGTGGTCTGCAGAGGCACGCAAACTCAAATACACACTTGCTAAAATTACAGCCTACTTGTAGACACAGTCTTTGTACGCTATAGTTCAAACACAGGCTGAGAAGTGTGTGTGTGAGGGATTGTGTGTGTATACACTTGAAGGACACGTAGGCACACAGCTTCTTTGCAGATACATGCACACCTCTAAATGGCACAGCAGCTGATATCTACCATTGTAATAATTAAAATGGCAGTCTGTTAGATCAATACTTGATGTATGTGTGGAGACACAGGAGTGTGTTTGTGTGTGTGTAAGGATGAGAGGGGGGACAAGGTGAAGAGGATGAGGGAAGTTTAAGCATAGACGGTGCAAAGCGAATAGCTCAGTGAGATTTATCAAAGACAATACAGAACAGACTAACAGAAAGCAGAATAACAGGAACATTTCAGCGACACAACGTCCTACCCCACCAAAATTCCCTTTTTAAAGATGGCAGTCCTCTCTTTGAATTGATTTACCTTTTTTTTTATTTCATTGATGTCATTCTTTGGAGAAAAGTATCCACTAATAAGCTATGTATGGCAAAGAAAAAACAAACAAACCTCCTCTTCAAACGGTCGGCGAATATCAAGCTCTGTAGGTGAACCTCTATCCTCCTCGGCCCTCCTCAGATCCTCAGGGACAGACTTTTGTCTCTTCACCTCTGGTGGAGTGACGCCAGAAAGAGTGTAAAATGGAAAAAAAGTACATTCACCGTGAGATGCATGTAGAAGTTCAGAGATATACTTTAGTCGTGTTGTTGATCTATCAGGACATATAATTGTGGTTTAGCATGCTTACATATCTGTTTTAGCAGAAGAACCCTTCGAGAACAAACACATTAATAAATAATTGTCATCACTAGACTTTTTGGCAGTTTTATTATTCTACGTTAACAACTTAATAAAAAAGCTGGATATTCTCCTGTTCAGTGTCAGATTCAGTTCTGACAGTGAATGATGAACGTTTCACATCATTTAAAAAAATGTATTAATATGAGAAATATGAGTTAAGAGCTCAGGACTTTCACAACTTTGAACACAAATTTGAACTGTTTATGTGTTGAGAACTGATGAAAAAAAACAAAAGTGCCAATTTTTAGTAAAGCCACTTCTAGTTCAAAGGGTTGTGCATGTCCTGCCTGTAACCTGCTCTCAGGTGTGAATTGCATGCATGCAAGTCAAGTTGTGCAAACATACCTCCCTGGGTAAATAATGCACATGCATTGTGTCTGTGTGTGTGTGTTTGCGTGTATGTTGAACTGTCCATCACCTGGTCGAGTCTCCACATACTGGCTGAAGGACTTGAGCTGTGTTTTCCTGACGGCAGAATCCTTGTTGAAGACTACCGGGCTACGCAGCCTCTCTGTTGCTCTGCGCAGACGCTCTGCGCGCAGCTCCTCGGCATTATTCTGTCAAACACAGAAAATGAAGCATAAACAGGTATTAATTACAGTTAATTTTTTTCCTTTTTTTTTTACATTTACCAAATTGCATTCAACACTGGCTGTTTGCAATAATCTAGAGCAGAACAAGACAAACTGTATCCTCCACTTATGCTCAAATCTCTTAGGACAAAAAAGAGGTGTGAGTACATGACACACAGCAAAATCAAGAAGTCACAAATTGTGCAGGAAAGAAATCTAACTGCAGTCTTAGAAAGGAAAAACATCATTCATTTCTTTTTCTTACAGCTTACATATTTTCCCATCATGAGAGACTCAGACAAGTAGAGGGGTGGCTGACAGCCACAGATGAACACATGCAACTTTAAGTGTCAAAGAATTTACCACAAATGAATGGCTGTTTGAAAAAAAAGGTTACAAGACAACATGTACTAGCCCAGTTGCTGGTTTAACTTTAAATGATTGACTTTAAAATGAAAAGAAAAACAGCAAATAGTCTACTTCTCCTCCACATCTTGTCTATTAGTTTGTCAGCCTCCACCAGCCACTTAGATCTGCTCTCAGGCTTTTATTAGAAAAAGGTTTCAGGATTTCACAGCTGCTCTGTGATTAATGTGATCAAACAATCACACACACACACAAGCACACACACACAAGCACACACACACACACACACTCTCACATTTACATGTTGTTAGGGCACACACGTTTGCACACCAAAACTTAACTGACAGGCCCTGAGATAAAGCTGCTGGAAGTTGATACGTATTAACTTCATTATGGTTTTCCTGTTTGTGTGAAAAGTCACACACACACTTATGTACACATCCCTACACACACTCTCTCTCATTCTCTCCCTCACTCATGAGAGAGACAAAAAGGAGGCAATTAACTTGACTTTCAACAAAACCTCGAGCCAGAAAATATATTCAAATTATGCAAAATGCAAGAAAAAAAAGCTATTGTTTTCAAAGTGAACATGTGTTAAAAAGCTACACGCTCACTTCTCCCACAATCAAAAACGGCATACAGAAATGCTTTATTACCAGGCCTCCAAATATGCCAAGCCGAGTGGAAAAGAAACCGACTCGGGCTAAGATTGACGTTGTGGCAACGCTAATAAGACGGCGAAACGTGTAATAAAGTCGACAATTAGGGCAAACACGTTCCACTGCTTGAGACAGAGAGAGAGATAGTCAAGCAGGGCGTGCAGAGCAAGGAGAGCTAATAGAGACGGTGCGGGTGTGGAATGAGCTGTAGATCCCGAGTTGTTAGTTTAGCTTCAGATTATTGACTTTCAAAAACAATGGCAGCAATTAGTCAGTCCTCTATACTTCCTCCATTAGCCTGTCAGCTTCTTGCAGCCTCATCAAACCTTATGAAACGGAGGCACATTTATTTATGAAGTCTTGTACACAAAATACCCAATTAAACTTTTTTAAACACGAGGCCAGAAGTGGGTTATGTGGAAGCTTATGATCTGTGTGGGCGTGTAAACTTTAAGTGCAACAATCCAAAAGAGCAACAAGTAAATTAAACTACTGATTGTAGGAGGAGGAGAAACTTTGAACAAAAAACAGTTTTTTCCAGCTCTGCTCTTTGGAAGCATCTGATAGCTTTAATCTTCTTCCTTAAAAAAACAAACCCTAGCTATCTTCCAAAGGGAAGAAACTTAAATAAATTGGTTCATATCCAAATAATTGTTGGGTTTCCAATGGCATTAGCCCACGACTTAAAATGGTACCTGTCCCAATTTGTAAAAAACATGAAGTTAAAAATATCACAAAATGTGATGTTGATTGTCGGAGAGCCAAAGTTTCTCCCTTTCAGAGATTGCTGGGGTGGTGGCAAAAGACAGAAATCTTTTGACTGCAAGTATTTTTTGTCTAAAAGTTTCTCTCCTTGACAAAATGATATTGTGATACACAACTTTTTACAGGATTTCTCAATAAATGCCTATTAGGTGTCCTTGAACTGGGGGCTCTGTTTACATCCCAGAATCATATATGTTTATTAGGCAGATGAGCCTTCATCAGGACTGTCTTTTATAGCATTAAGCGATCATTCATAGGTGGCCCTGTATTACTTCTCACTGACACATAGTACAGTGTGTTGATAAGTTACCACAGTAGGAGCAGAAGTCCGTCAACGGACTGATATCATAAACATCTCGTCCAGTTGTTTGCAGGAAATGTGAAACAAACACTGTTAATTGGATTTCAAGGGATTTATGGGATTAACACTGCTGTCCTTGTCATATTTTGGGGCAAAATAACGTTTTAGTGTGTTGACTAGTAAAACCACAAGGCCTTGCAATATCTACAGAGAAATGTTGATGTAGCAAAAGAGGAAACTCCCAGGGGAAAGTGATTAGGACACTGAGGCTGTCTGACCAATTATTACTGACTGTTTAACTGTTGAGAGTCTGACTTTTTCAAGGGGTAACAAGCAGAGGTTAAAAAAAGCTAAGTTAAACTGCTGCCACATAAAACCACTAAACCTGGATGGACAAAAAAGGGCACAAATACGATGATGACCAAAGCTCTGCTGGCCTTCAACACATTTTAAAATGTAAAAATTGTCTCTTTGTTAAATCTCGCACACAGAACACCTGCCCACTTGGCTACCCCTCTGTATCCCTTTACACTCTGGGATAAGCAGATATTAGGGTGCCCCCCCCCCCCTTAACTCTCTCTTTTCCCCCTCTTTATCACTGCTATCATCGCTGCAGCAGTGGTGAGTCAGTGCTTTTGGTGTGTGTGAGTTTGTGAATGTTCATGCAGGAGGCTGCGTGACTAACGATGCAGTCTGCTGGGCGTTGCATGTCCTTATCGTTTGCTACCAAAGCTGCGCATACACACAATCACTAATGAGCGGGAGAGAGAGAGAGAGTGTGTGTGTGTGTGTGTGTGTGTGTGGGTTGATGTTACAGCAGGTTGTTCCACCCGCCTGAAGGACTTATAGGATGCCCAATCCTCTTGGGACAAAACTGTATATCTTTTTTTTTTTTAAAGGACAGAAGATGAAAAACTCAAACAACTTTGCAAAAACCCACATTGGTATACAAATGCTCACATACTGTTTGTGTAACAAGTGTTGAGCAAGATTTATGCCAATTGTTTAAGTGAAGTTTTGATTATGTTGATTTTTATGCAGCTTCCCATTCATTTTTTATCAGTTACACATGGAGGTTCATCAGAGAAACAGCTGATCATAAATGTCTGAATATTGCATCCTGTAACAAACATTTACAAACTGAACAAGTGAAGCGCCTGGCGTTATTGCTTACTTCAATAGACTGATATGTACAGCTAAACCTTAGCCCACTGTGAGAGGAAAGCTGTCTCTGCTGGTTTGAAGCCACAGATCCAGTCATCTTTACATTTTCAACAACGCAATTAAAAAGTAACAAATACATTGAGATTATTTCATGATACGCGATGTAAAAATCTTAACTGTTAAATCTTTAATCCTAAAATGCACTAGCTGCAAACCACGCACATTTATTACAAAAAATGTTTATTTGAAAAAAGCTGCAATGGTTGTTCCGTTAGTTGGCAAATTTAAACAATTCACGAATACTACAATAATACACTATAAATATGAAGATTGAATATATGTTGGGTGTAGACAAAAATGACTTTTGAGGATGTTATGTCGTGCTTTCGGAGCACTAATCAATGTTTTACCATTTTCTGGCAAATCTACAGACCAAACAACAAAACAAGTCATTCAGAAAATAACTGACAAATATTTAATGGTCAAGTTAAATGTTGGTTGGTTTGCAGCCCTCGATTAGATGACACTGTAATTCATCATCTATCTAATATTTTGATTTTATTCCAAACATGCACCAGCAACCAAATCTATAATTGTTTATAAATTAAGGTATAAATTCCAGTTAGAGGGCGACCTCTGGGTACTAATACAGAAACCTTGAACCTTGACGTAGTGTGTTCATTTATGAAGGGCTGTTATCTTAAGAGAATCCAACACCTAATATTCACCAAGAAAGACACACTCATTCAAACCCCTGTTGGCCATGGAAATGCCATATTAGGAGCTGACCACCAACTCAGGACAAGTATGTAATTCCTTTGAATTGAGACTCAAATGTCTGTTAGGGAAAGATGTCTAATACACAATCCTTGGTTAGGTGTGTTGAACAAATGGTTATTCTACTTTTGTGAGGTCAAGTTGTAACAAACGCACACATACACTTTCCTTAGCCTATAAAGAACTGAGCGTTTTAGGCTTTGAACACAAGAGGGTGTTAACGTGAATCGATGATCAAAGACATCCTGTGTCGCTATAAGCACGAAGGGTTTCACTTGTACTGACAGCCACACACACACACACACACACACACACACACACACACACACACACACACACACACACACACACACACACACACACACACACACACACACACACACACACACACACACACACACACACACACACACACACACACACACACACACACACACACACACACACACACACACACACACACACACACACACACACACACACACACACACACACACACACACACACACACACACACACACACACACACACACACACACACACACACACACACACACACACACACACTCATCTTATTCCACTTGACATTCAAAATCAATTAAACAGATGTTAAGACTGGCCGACTACTTGTTGTTGACTCAATATTCACATCAGAAGATACAGACACATGCAGCAGCAACATCACCCCCCCTCCCCCCATATATCCTGCCTGAAAAGGTCACAGTCAATAAACGGGGACTGCTACATGTAATGTAGAGCATTATGATGCCAGCGTGTGTGTCTCATGGCTTAAGCAGACTCATATGGACACGAGAGGGATAAACTACAGTCTAACATGAAGTGGTCCCACTGACTGATGTGTATACAGGGTCCGCCGGCTGACAACAAGGGTCAATCGGACCTGATTGATTGAATGACCCTTTGAAGGTGTGGAGAGGATGGGGACTTGTCAAACAAAAAGAGAGAGAGAGAGAGAGAGAAAAAGGTAGGAGGAAAATTAATAAATAAAAGAAACCCAATAAGATGAAGAAGAATGTTTAAGGGTGAGTATGTACGTACCTCCAGTGCCTCTGCAGGGCTGTGTGGGGAGGAGGAAGAGGCAGTGGGTGAAGATGAGGAGGAGGTGGAGGACGGGGATGAAGGGGAGGTGGGCTTTCTTGGGCTGACCTCCACCAGCTTCTTCAGCTTCAAATCCACATGCTTACTGTTTGCTCCTGAGGGAGATAATAAGGGGATAATGACAACAAATAGGTTATGTGTACATCAAAAACCCAATTTAACGTTAAACACAAAAGAGTTCAACAAAACTAGGAAGAAAAAAAGAAATCTGAACCAAAACTAAACAAAACCACTCACACACTCAGAGAAACACACACGCACACACACACCTACAAATACATGCACACACGCACACGGACAATCTGTGAAAGTTAAAGAGGAGGAAGGGGAGACATCTTATTTTGCATTCATGTACACACACACTCGGGCAAAGCAACTGATAAGGAACATATATCACAAGCACATGAGTGGAAGAGATACACAGTATACTGTATACATATATATGATGTGTAAGGCAGATTAAGATCTGGACAGACGAGGCAGCCTGAAGTCCTGTTTGAGAGCTGCTCAGGAACTGAGTGTACATTGCTGAGGCTATCGCCATGGTAACCATGGGGGCAAGGTGGAGGGAAAGAGAAAATCAGAGGACAGACAGAGAGGACATGCCTCAAATGATAAGTGTTTGTTCTTATGATTCTCTCCTTGAGTTTGTAACATTAAGTTGAACTCTGTTAAAAAAACGTAACAGTTTGAAGTAAATGTTGAAAAATAGCCTTACAACTTAACAGAAACAACAGCCTCAAAAATGACCATACGGTCAAATTAAAAACTGTTTCAAGAATAAAAAAGAACATCAAACATTAATTTAAGAAAATATATATATTTAGCAAAATCCTAAATACATCCTAGAAACAGGTTAATATGCTGAAGTTTGCAAACAACGGGCTGAAGAAGCTAGCGGTCATACTTGTGCAAAATCCGTTAATATTAGCGGACCTTGTCAGTCGACATGGTTCTTGCTTATAAACGTCTTAGCAAATACATTTCTATGAGGGGGGGCAGCAGCACTGTTTTAAAGTGTGTAAGAAAAACTTTAAGTGGTAAACTTTAACCTTTACTTTAACCTTTCATATTTATGCATTCCCTCACCTCCCCCCTACACTATTCTCCAAACTTCCTCCTCCAGTTAAATATCTGAACGGTAACTTCCCTAACCTCCTAACACCTTTCATACTCTGTTTCCCAAAAAGTGCCATAACTAAGCTCAGCCGTCTTTAAGTCTTTTGACATTCAGACTGATTTCACGATGCCATATTATTCTAGTCCTGGTCTGTGAATTCACATTTCACATCGTTGCAGAAGCACAGCGGGAGCTCCACGTACACACACAGTCAGACATGCACGAACATGTTACGTTGCGCTCCCCGTCTGGCTCAGCTGACCTTGTCTCGCCTCTGGTACTAGTTTTGAAGACGGTACAGAAGGGGGTATCACTTTGTCCCCCCCATTACGCCTTTGCGACATTCATAGTGAAGGCGAAACGTCACAGTGGCGTAAATATCGCGGCTTTTAACAGCTGTCTGAATAGGGCTTCTTTCTCTCTGCCTATCAGTTGCTGTGTACTTTATTTTTGCAGGGACTGGTAACCACATCTCCCCTGCCAGGACAGACCACTGCACTGAAGAAGATGAAAGAACAGAAGGGCAACCGTTTCATGTGTCCCCCTCCCTCTCTGTGACACACATATACATGCTGAATCACACACGCACATACAAACCTGCACACACTCATGCATGCAGATGAAGAGGGGTTAAATGACCTCGGCTACAGGAACATTTAGGGGGGAAATATTTACACATTCAAGTGGAGTTAACGCTTCCTAAGTGTTACAATCACCACAATCCATTTCATTTAATACTTAATCAAAAAAGCAACAACAGAGAACAAACAGCCGAAACTTTCTAATGTTGAAAAGAAAACCAAAAGAGATACAGCACTTCAAAGCGTAAAGAAGCATTTGACTGTTTTCATGTGAGTTTCTTCTCGTACCTCGCTGTACTTTCTCCTATCTCACATCGGCAGTGAATTAATGAAGCAAATAAAATAAAACAAAAATACTAAACAAAGTAATTAGTTTACCTCTGAAGACTTGAGCAAATGCTTTCCTGAAGATATGATTTTTATTTTCGTCTGGGGAGCTCTTTTCAGAGTTGATTAATTACCACTTAAAGAAGTTTTTTAATGAAAGAAAACAGAAAAAAACCCACCAACAACAATAAGGCAGCACTCAGCTAATGTATACTGCAAGTTTGCTGCTAACTGTATTAGTATAGAGCTTGTAGGGGGGGGGGGGGGGGGGGGAGAGAGAGTTAATGGAGGTTATTTCATGATGATGCATATGTACATGTACTAAAATAATCGTCTGAATGACAAAATAAGGCAGAAGTGTAAAGTACAGCTTAGATCAGACTGTCAGGCTTGGCTTCCCATCTTGTCTATGTGTTGATATTTTGTCGTCATATATGCCATGTGTGAGTAATATAATGTTCTTTTGTGATTAACTGAGTGTGCAATTGAGAGAATTTCCAGGGGATTGCAGTTCTGTGACAGAGCATACAAAAAGATTTAGATGAAATAGAGGAATTATAGAAGAGAAGGTAAAACAGATAAGTTAGTTAAAGGTCAAGAAGACAGTAAACCATGCAGCACCACCAGCCTCAGCCAGTCAAGTTTACCCAGTGAAGTTAGCTCAGAGCCGGTGTTAGTAAGCTCCAGGAACCCCTGGGTGCTGGAGGGGGCTGGAAGAGAGGCCTCCAGTGGCAGTGGGTTAGTAACCAACGCAGATGTAGCAGCAGCAACAGTATCATCATCATCATCATCATCATCATCATCGTCGTCATTATCATCATCGTCGTCATTATCATCATCTCCACCAAAATAGAGTTGCTCTTCCTCAGCTCTCCCCTCTTCCTCATCCTCACCCCTTTCACCATCAACAGCATCATCCTCATGATGACATCTCACTTCGGCCAAAATATCTGGAGGTGCGTAGTGGGACAGAGGAATGGAGATGTGAGAGGGTGTGAGTGGGTGAGACAAGGAAGTACAGTGAGAGGTGAAGATATAATGAAGAGAGGGGAAAAGGAGGAGGAGAAAAAAAAGAGGTGTTAAAGGAACAAAAGGCCGTAATGAAGACAAAGGGAGTTGCAGAGAAGAAAAAAGCTTGGTTAGTTTGTAATTAGTACATGTTAATTGAATTTAAAAATCCCAGTCTTAAATATTTCAAAACAAAGCTGGTAACCACAGCTCCCCTCTCAGAATCTCTCAGACAACAAGTGTGCACATTTCTGACCTAACTGGGACTCGTGCTCTGGCAATTCTCGTGTTTGTCCAAACGAGAGGTGGAAAAATTAAACTAAAGTTCCCATAATTTAAAGTCTGTATTCATCCAAAGAGGAACATAACAGCGGACTTCTCTCTTTGTTTACCTACAAAGACCTCGTCAGACAGTAGGCTACTTACACTACTTCAAGATAGGGGAGATCATTTTTTTATCCATACAGAGTCTTGGATGATGACCGTATAAATCAACGAAAAAAAGAACACTGCAAACATTGTCGGTAAAAAAGCTGGGCGGCCCGTCCAGGTCTGATCTATATCCCTATGATAATTGTTCAACAAATTTATGGCATAGATCCATATTGAGGGATCGTTTCTTCCCTAATACTACACTCATCAACAAATATAACTTGGCTATTTAGACCTTTCAACATGGGAATCTTATTGTCGTTTTTAGTGTGTGTAAATAACTAATAAGTTGACATTCAATTTTCATTTCAATAAGTAAGTTACATATTACTAAAACCTTGTTTTGATACAACAGCAGATTCCACCTGTGAGACAAAGAGGGACTTCTATTGAATGGCGTCCATTTATCTATATGGTTTCATGTGCATCAGTGCAAAAATATCCGACCCACAATGTGAAACTGAGACCTCTGTTTAATTCCCCTCATTCAAAGATCTGCTGCTTGCCTTTCTTACCTCAGATAAAAGGAGTTAGGGCACACAAAAACATGAAAGCACATATTCCATTAAGTCTCCTGAGGGGCTCAATAGAAACAACAGTGTCTCCATATTAGGAACAAAAGAGGAAAACATGTCAGAAGAAACTCAAATGGAGACCTGAGCAGCTCTAGCTGCTTCGATAACCCACCATGGATTAAAACAAAACAATCAGTAAAAAAAGTCTGACAGTGCAGGCTCCCTTCTCTGCTATTTACTACTTGGTGGTAAGAGAGACAGAGAACAAAGAGTGAATGAGGGAGAGTCAAATAACAGCATTTCCTGTTGTTGTTTTTTTCCTAATTTGCTAGCTACGATGCGGAGCGTGCTTGCAAGCACCGTTCCTGCGTGGCTGGCTGGGGTCTAATTAATGGTAGGCCATGGTGATGGAGTTTGGAAAGTTTCTTTGCAGGCAGACACTTGGAGGGGGCTGCCCAGGCTGCATTAAAGGACCGTGAATGGTGTTGAGGGGGGAGAGAGAGAGAGAGAGAGAGAGAGAGAGAAAGACAGAGAGAGGGAGGGAAGGAGAGTGTGGGGCTAGGATTAGCCGTTCTGCTCGGCAGGCCTTGTGTATCACAGCCAACAGCATTTCTCCCTTCTCCTCACCTCGCCCTCCTCTCTTCTTCCCTTCTTTTCTCAAACTCCATTTTTAATGAGATCAACAATTAGCTCAATTCAGAAAAAGCTGAAAGAGCAAATAAATCAAATGCTTCCCTCCCTCTGCCTCACTGTCTTTCTTTTGTCGTTTCACCTAACAAGTCACTGATCTCCATGCTTCTTGTTTGGGGTTTATTAGTTTTCGATTTGTTTGCTCATCCCTCTTCTCATCACTGTCAGCCTCCTGCTTCTTCTGACCTTGCTACTTGTGCTTCTCCTTTCCTTCTTGCCACAAAAACTTCAGCTGTCAATTTAGGTGAATATCAGTTAATTTAATGGCACGTATAAGAATAATTAATCCACGGAGTCCTTTTTCAAGCCAACATTTTCTATATCAAACTTCTTTACTCTTTTATAACAGTAAGCTTAATATCTTTGGGTTGTGGACGAAACAAAACATTTGAGGGCGTGATCTTAGGTTAAGAAAACATTGATTGACATTTTTCAACATGTTCTTTTACATATTGCAGGCCAAATAAAATTCATTTGTCAGTAGCAAAAACACAAAAGTCCAGAATAACAAACTTTATTTATCTTGGGGTTTTCTGTAATGTGGGTTCTTTGTATGGTTTTGGGTTATGGGTTTGTCACCTGTTTCTGACCTTTTCCCCCAATAAATACAGAAAAAACAGATTAATCAATAATGGTAAAAACTGGTGGAAGCAGCATTTCTCACTGACCCCTCTTTCTCTTCTCTTAACCAACAGAAGACCGCATCTCTATGTTTGGCAGTCTCTCCATTTCTTTTCTTTTTTATCAGTGCATTTCCAGTAGTCTTTCCTTCCCTTGTCTCTACTTTAAATTACTTTTATGTTGCTCTCAATTTCTCAAACTCCTCATCTTCACCTGTCTAGGCTCTCATCTTTCATTTGCATGCAGTAAACCATGTCTACCTTGACAGAACACAAAAGAGGGGTTTAAACGTGAAACAAATGACTAGAGTGGCCTAATAATGGTCATTATCAAAACAATCCCAATTTCAAGGAAATGGAAAGCAGTGGGATAGGCGCATAACAGCATTTGTTTGCCCTGCAAGCCGTCATTAGAAGTGTTTGGTATTTTGATCATAATTTGGCCACACAATGTGTTTTGTTGATTAACAATTACTGGTTGAACGCGACCAGGGAGGAGTCGCAGGGTAAATTGCCGTTCTGAATATGAGGGTGGTGCATTTTAGACCCACAGCCGTTGTCAAATGGCAATTTGTTTTTCTCTGAGGATTAGGCAGAACCCCTTTAGAGAGCATAATGGAAGTGTGTGAGTCATGGCATGTGTGGATGAAGAAAGTGAGAGTATGGTAAAAAGCATGCTAGTGGTGACTTTTCTTTTGTATGATAGTTAATAAGCACTGAGGAGAATAGGAGTGTGTTTGTATTAACATAAGGTGTTTTGATCAAACTCTGAAAATATGTTCTGAAAACTCTACAAGTCAAGAAGTGGTATATGTCAAAGCTATATTGTTTGTGTGTGAGAGTGTTTAGGTTGTGTACTGACCTCCAGCAGGACCGGCCCTGCTGCCCTTGCCTCTGTCAGTGCTGGAAGCGTCCAGCATGCTCATGTCAGACATTTTGACTCCTGATCGAGCCTCAGCTATCAGCTGCCGGGCTCGCTCTCTCAGCTGTCTCCGTCGCTCTGCATCCCGCTCCTGCACACACATAAATATAAACAAAGAGACAAACAAAAGAAGTTTAGTGGCTCTGGTGTTAGTTCAGATGCATGGTGATGAAAACAAGTGAAAAGAGAAGTGTTACATAATCAGTAATGCTAGTTTGAGGCAGCCACACGTTTCGGTTTAAAAACTATACAAACATGCAACTTTTCTTTTCTTGCCTGATAATGTTTCAAGACTAAAAAATAAATGATAAGAACTTTTGTTATCAGAATGGATGTTCACATCCTAGTGCATTATGGAGTAAGGAGTATAGACACACACACACACACGCACTCACATCATCTTGGCACTAGACATACAGTATTGAGCCGTCACCATCAGAGTAATGGCAGAAATGCCATTTTCAGGCCAATCCAATTTGATCCCCCTGATAGCAAAGGCCATTGCACACACATACACACACTTAGAAAGCAAAACAGGAAAAGCTTGATGATGTCAACTTTACTGATGACGTCTCAAACAAGCGCACACACACAAGGGAACACTCAATACACAGGCTGGGAGTAAACATGGTAACAGGTAGAAATACACACATGTTCAGGACAACGAGAAAATAAAATGAAGTTTTAACAAGGCTGTCACATTGTGAATTCCAGTGAATGTGTTTCAGAGACAAATGAGTAGTTCATAGCTACAAAGAAAAGAAGATGGGCAAACGTTTTGTGACAGAATACTGATTCAAAAAGTACAGAGGCTGTTGAGTTGTTATATTTGTAAAGGGGATTTGACTTAACAAGTAAAGACCCATCAAAAAGTAAGACAACAGTGAAACTTTACTGTTTTTAACTCAGGCTACATGATAAGATCATGTTCCAAAACACAACAGAAGTTAAGCAGCACAACAAATCCAATGGGCTTTGACACGTACAAACTCGTCCTACACAACTCAACCTAAGCAAAAACACACACCTACACCCTGAGACTCCACCCCACAGCCCCCTTCCTCAAACATGCACAACCGAGTGACCCAAGGGAGAGTGAGGCTGCATTTCTCTGACACTGTTCCCCCTCCCTGTGGTTTCCTGTTAATCAGGCTTCTCCATATTGAGGCAGGGGTTTTAGGGCTGGCCTATTGAAGACGCCCATTTATCCATTAACAAAACAAGCAGCGCCCGCTAATGAGCTACATCTCTCCATTTCCATGTCAATTGTTTGTTTGTAGCCATTGTTAGGCCGGAACAATGGGGCTGTATTGTAAATACAGCACCACCTAATGCACCCTGTGTGTTTTTGTGAGTGTGCATGTGTGTGTGACAGAGAGCCCAAGGGGATACCTATAGGGAGAAGGGAATAAACCTTAGAGAGATCGATAAAGAGAGACAGTGGCCAAGGGAATCAGAGAGAGAACGAAGGAGAGAGAGATTCAGAAAGAGAGGTAAACAGTGAGATGGGGGGCATGAGGAGAAAGGGGAGTTGATGCTAAGTGT
The DNA here is from genome assembly GCA_020745685.1 of Tautogolabrus adspersus. Lineage (NCBI taxonomy): Eukaryota > Metazoa > Chordata > Actinopteri > Labriformes > Labridae > Tautogolabrus > Tautogolabrus adspersus. The sequence continues at coordinate 16,846,276 of CM036541.1, read as the reverse complement.
AAAGTATTGAGTGTCACTTCTTTCAAGCGCCTATTTCAGCACAGTGCACGGCAACAAGGCAGGAAGACAAATGAGCCTTTGTCTTCTTAAACCTAACACTTTCCAAAAAATGAAGCAAAAAAAGAAAAACAGTAAAAAAGATAACTCCCAACTAAATCTTGGACATATTTGCCTTTTATTTTTTAAAAACAAGATTCCACAAAAACGACTGACACTCAAATCTGAGGTCAAGCATCCATACTACTTAGGTGCCCTCAGAGTTCTTGGGTGACAATGATTAGGGAATTTGATTAATGTGGCTAATTTTTATCAATTTAAAAGTACAATTTAAATTTCCATGTGTTTATGAGACCGAAGAACATGACACAATTTGAAAACTATGGAGGAGTTTAAATAATATTAAACATCTGACATATACTATATGATACAAATAGGTCAAAGTTTTCACAGCTAAATATCATCCGGTGAGCGGCAGAAGTTGAATTTACATCTATTGAAATGTCACATTTTATAGGTATAAAACAAAAGGGAACCTAAGATGGACTCTTGTGGAACACCACAAGGCAGAATTTGTTGTGAAACAGTCTGCATTCATAAGAGAAATAATGTGATGATGACTATGTTATTTTCAGAATCTGAACTGTGAATGAAAAAAAAAAAAGTTGGACCCAAGGGACCAATGTCTCTTTTCAGCCTCACTTTCAGTATGTTCATGCAGGCCTCTCCCTGCTTTAATAAATGTAATATGATAACTGGTAATGTCAGTGATGCCCTTCCGGCTACAGACTGGTTATGATATCCAATCTGGCCTACACAGATATGAATAAAACCACCAATTTAATTCTTCTTGTGTGTGTGTGTGTTTATAGATATATGTATCTACATATACATATATATATATGCGTATGTGTGAGTGTGTGTATATAAATATGAATATACATATACGTATACAAACACACACACAGCTAGGGCCCAAACACACTTCCAAAACCCACTACCCCACTGCTTTATTGTTGTTGGCCAGTTTTGGGACAGGAAATGGGAAATTGACTTTGCCTATCCAGAGGCTAGGATTAACGCTACAGAAAAATACATCTGACTAGCTTCTAGCTCAGTCAGCTACAGTCACTGATTAGAAAATAGGAGTGTGTGTGTTTTTGTAAGGTGAAACAAGGAGAATAAAGGATAGGAAAGGTTTGTGTTGTGTAAAAGACAATGAGTGACATCATATTATAGGATCACTTTCCTCTATGGCCAAGTATTATTTTGGGCAGAAAAAGGTCTAGGAATATAAAGAAATGTTGAAAAGAAATAAACGTTACCGAGGGTTACCGAGGAGCTTCATATACACTTTCACGTTCACAAAAAGCTCAATCAGCAGAGAAAAAAAAACTATTGAAATGAGTGTCATGGACACTATTTTCATAAATCAAGGTGGGTCCTTGGCAGAACTTTATCAAATCCCAAGGTAAACTTTTTTGTTGTGATGTGTAGTAATGAAAGGCTGTGCTGTGGACATGATTAAAAAACAAAGGGATGTTCATGCTAACTCTTTCAAACTTGTAAAATGGCAATGGTAATAGCACATAATGGATAAAAAAAAACATATACAGCCGTTTTATTTGACAACACCGAACAAGGATGAACCAATAGATGTAAAGTACTTAGACTAGAACGCATGGACAAGACCAGTCGTGTCCTTACAGTACATGATCAAAGCCAGTATGACAAAAGACAGAGAAAAAAGGAGGAGAGAAAGTGTGTCAGCTGGTGGTCAGTGGGTAGCACAGTTTCAAGAATAGAGGCTCAAAAGGAGAAGAGACTTTTCTTTGTAAATGGCGACAGCAAGAACAATCATGTTCTGTGTCTTCCATTGACTGCTGGGAACATCCAGTGGAGGAGAGGCTAAACGGTTGAGTGCAAGGCTGAGACAGAGGGCTCCTCTGTGGGCTTGGCATTGGGGTGAGGACCCCTCTTCGCTCTGGAAGCTCTTTTTGAGCAGGGGGAGCAGGTTGTCGGCTTGGCTGCTCTTTTCTGGGCAAGGAGAAAGAGGGAGGGAGGACACGCACCACTGGTCATGTACAGAGACCTGGCGTGGGCACCAAGTGATGCCCCACAAACATGCGCACACAAGGATGCACACAAAATCACTATCTAAAAAGGTTTGCCAACCTCCCAGATAGCCAGCCAGTCTGGCAGCCAGTCATGCAGCTCCAGACATTTGTCATGACAGGCTAATTCACAGTCAAGAGGTGCTTTAGGTCTCTATCTTGTCCAGGCACACACACAAACTAACACACACACACACACACTAAAAAGCTACAGAGCACATACACACACAAACTTGTTTTCAAAGCTGTGTGATCACACACTCAAACATTGTTTTAGATGCTGGAATATGATCCAAACATGATGCAGATGAGGATATAACTACATTGTGTAAAAACAACAAACACAGGATAAAATGTAGCTTAGCCATTAGCCACACTACCTGCTTTATATACATTTTGTTTTAAAAGTGCTCTTTAGACAAATGTTGTGTCTTGACTAATTATACTCTTGTGATTTCTAATGGAGTAATAAAACTTCTACCCTGTGAAGGTCATATGGCTAATATAAAGCTGTTGACCACATTTGTTTTCTTTAATGTGTCCTATTACTGTGTCATATCAACCTACTTTTTAAATGATTTAAAATGTACAACAGTAATTATCATTAGTAAGATCCTTGTCATTTTTTATCATTGTGGAAAAGTGTATTAACAAATTACATCTGGTCAAATTTGGAAAGAGGGACAGTAAAAACATTTTGATGGAAGAAGCGAGGGGGTTTATGGGAAATCTGTTCTTTGAGTGTGGTTATGAAAACCACTTACGAGGTTTCCTAAGAGCTTTTTTTTGCATTTTGTTTATACCAGAAGTACTACACTATCTCATTTCCAATAAAAAATATAGCAATATAATTGCATTTAAACAAACTAAATGTACCACATTTAGAAAACTTCTACTGTCAAAATGTCTTCCTGCAAATATTTTGAAGAAATAGAGAGAGGGAGAGAGAGAGTGAGAAGAGAGAGAGAGTGAGAGAGAGCTTATCGGCTGGCTCCAGACGGAGTGCGCGGATCAATGAGCATGCGAGGCCCACAGCGATCAATGCATTTGATAAAGAATTAAAGAAGAGCCACTGTACATGGCTATCAAAGAACCAGGACACGGCCTAATTATGATTCGACGGGTGCGTGCCCATGATAGGGGTCTGTGTGTGAGTGTGTGTTATATGTACATAAATATAAATCTATGTCACTGTGCGTATGTGTGAGGGTCTGAACATTAGAGTGTTGTGTGTATTCTGGTCGGACTATATGAACGTTGTTTTGGAGAAGGTGTCAATTTTTTAAAGAGAATTGGAAATAGGAAGAAGTCTTTTTGTCTTACATGATAAATAGTTTTTTATTACACTGTATTACTGTATTATTATGGCGTCATGTTTGAATTTAGAATGCCTCGTTTTCCCTGTTTAGTATTTCAGAGGTCAAAATTGAATAAAGGCCAAGCAACTACCTAAAATAAGTATTTGTATTTATAATCATGCTTTGTTTTTTTACCTATGAAAACAAAATTGCAAAAAAAGGAGCTGTAGAAACACACAAGTGTACATGTAGACGTCACTAGTGCTGTGACGTGTAAGTGTGTGTGTAATATCAAGCTGATGTTTTCAAGTAATCATTTTGTGTACGTTTGATTTCGGAGGTTCTGTTTAACTGTGGCTTTACATTTGAATACACAGTTTGACACGAGCACTGTGTGCTGTGTGTGTTACGTGTGTGTGTGTGTGTGTGTTTGTTTAACAGTGGTACTTCCATAGTAGGACAGGTAGAACAGGTGGAGTGGAGCATGGAGACTACTCAACACAAACACGCACACAAAAGTCAGAGGAGCTTGTCAGAGTGACAGGCGAGTAAGATGGGAAGGTTTTGCCCTTTAAATAGACAGGATAATTGCTGCTGAAAGAGAGAGAGAAAGAAAGAGAGGCAGAGTGAAAGAGATGGAGAACATGAGCTGAAAGAAAAACACAGGTATCCTGTACCTGTACGGTATCCTTTACTAGGAAAAAAGGGGAGTAACAGCAGAATATGCTCCCTTTTAAAAAAAAGCAGACTTTGACATAATTGATGTTTAGCTAGAATATGGGCGACAAATGTTCTCACACTTGACTTGCAGCGTTTGAAGGTAGATCTGTCTGGTTTGAAAGTTGTGATTGATATATAACCTGTTTTTATCAGAATGCATGTATAACATTCAAAGGGTTGTGCATTTATAAGATTATAAATACCTTTATGCAGATTTCCATTTGACGTCTTAGTGAGGGTTAACTTTATTTTACCTACTTGTGGCTCCATTTTGACCTCTATAAGTATTCCAGGACCTTTTAAGAAACCCAGGAATTTCAACAATTAATTTTAATTATCAGCTGCAGGAACCTCGACACATTGAGTCTGAATTAGTGAAGTTATCTTCGATTGCTCAGGAGCTGTCAGGGAGGAGTTTGTATCATTCAACAGTGTTGACTGGTCAAACACAAAGCTCAAGAAGGCAACACAGCAACCTCATTCAGACTGCCAAGTTGCGACATTTAATGTATGTCCCTGTGAAGTCTCGCCTTCAATACTAATGTCATGGAAGTGTAATGGAGGGTCAGTGATCCCACCTCTATGCCACCATCTAAAGTAGTTACAGAAGCTTTACATGGGCGAGGCAGGATTGATGGAGACAGCGAGGGAGAACAGCGGGCTGTGTGTGTGTGTTAGTGTGTGTGTGTGTGTGTGTGTGTGTGTGTGTGTGTGTGTATGGGTCAATGATAATGAATTGAATTTGTTATCATTGTCCAAATAATCATTAAAATAACATGACAAACTTGTGATCTAAAAATGATCAATATGCTGGAATATTAAAGCAACAAATCCTATAATTTGATGTATTCTATATAATAATAGTACATTTTATTAGTTTCAGTTCTATAAATGCTGCAGAGATGCAAATACAACTGCAGGATTTATTGTATGGCTTCCTATGTTTCTAAGTAAAGTTAGTGACAAGTCAAAGAGCCAACAAGTTAAATAGGACACATTTACTAAACTCCAAGTCAAAATAAGGGTTTGGCCATTTAGGGTTTCTTTTCTGACAAACACTAATTATTTCAGCACTTCGAGGGGTTGGATAACACTTAATTCATTTGAAATACACTTGAAAATATTCTCCATTTTGAAATGCTATTTATGTGAAGACGCTTTAAAAATAAGGAGAGAAGGAAGCCATGGCAGCATGTGGATGTCAAAAATATTTGGCACTTCAACTTGGTCAAACATTAACACAAGACCTGATTAAAACAGGTACATGTGTTCATCATGTGTGTGCGTGTGTGTGTGCGTGTGTTTGTGTGTGTGTGTGTGTGTGTGTGTGTGTGCGCAGCTTTTCCCTCCGATGGCTTGATCATTTCTAGGGATGCAATTGAAATAGCTGTCTTTCTCTTGCTCGTTAACACACACCCCCACACAGACACACACACACTCAAGACTCCCTTTGATCTGCATTCCAACAAATTCAGCCAGGACACATAGCCTCACACACACGCACACACGCACACACACACACACACACACACACACACACACACACACACACACACACACACACACAAAACTATTTAGTTTCATTAGGGGCCGATTCTTCAAGAAGAAGTGAGAGAGAGAGAGAGAGAGAGAGAGAGAGAGAGAGAGAGAGAGAGAGAGAGAGAGAGAGAGAGAGAGAGAGAGAGAGAGAGAGAGAGAAAAGGAGGAGCGGGGAGGATGAAGGAAGAGAAAGAAGAGAGGAGGTAGAAAAGGAGAGCTGGGAGAAGAAAGGTAAGGCTCCACATTTAAATGAGACCTGGAGAAAAAAACATAACACTGCTGGGAGACAGAAAGTGGACAGGAGGAGAGAAATAAAAGGCCAATGTAGTGAGTGCACCATGCCTTATTTGTGTTTCGAAACAGACATGTTTTTATATTTGCTGCGATGACAGCTTTTCACTTGGGGCCCTTTCAGTGTTTGCAACCGAGGGCGAAAATATTTGCTTAAGTTTCATTTTAAACTTATATTTTGAAATTAGAGTATTTGTCTAAGGACAGAGGAATACATCTCACACAAAATGCTTTGTAGGTTTAAAGTTAAGGCCAGTAATGTGTACTTTTATATTACCATACTCACTTTTATTTGATATAATGAGAGCAAAAGTCCACACTGACATAAACTGTGTTTATTGTGATATCCTGGCTTCTCTATTGCACCTTTTAAAAGTTGACAACGTTTTCCTTTGTCCCTCTTTTTTAAGTAATATGTGCAGACAAAGCCTGTCATAATGTGCCTCAAACAACGGTTTACACTATTAAAAAACTGACAATAACCTGGATAAAAGACAGTCAAATCTGAATAGCTTGGCATTTGCATTCACATTCTTTTGAAACATTAAGGAATGCAAAGATTCAGCCAGAGGGCTTTGTTTTGACAAAAAAAGAGAGAAAATGAAGGCATGAATTCAGTCGAGTCAGGATCACAGTTCAGACAGCAGATGGGAGTAGATGACAACACCCACAGGTCACAACTGCAGAGGCCCGAGGAGTCCCCTCAACTCCTGGGAAGAGGAGAGGGAGCGACAGAGGATGAGGTGGAGGAAGGGAGGAGGCGGAGGTTTGGGTGCTGGTCGGCAAAAATCAAACGGGACCCAATTATAGGAATCACAACGAGTCAGTGAGCAGGGGGAACTCTCTTACCTGGAAAACACCAAGGCATTTGTGTACACTTTAAGCACATTCCACAAGAACACGCACACGCACACGCACTCGCACACACACACACACACACACACACACACACACACACACACACACACACACACACACACACACACACACACACACACACACACACACACACACACACACACACACACACACACACACACACACACACACACACACACACACACACACACACACACACACACACACACACACACACACACACACACACACACACACACACACACACACACACACACACACACACACACACACACACACACACACACACACACACAGGTGAAGAATAAAATCACACGCGCAGGAGAATAAACTTGTGCAGCTGCATGCACACAACACAAATGCATAGACTTCTCCCAAACCTAGTGTGTATCCTGATAATTAGCCTGGCCAGGCCGGTGTGAAATTACTGTTCTCGTCTGCTAATGGATGAGGAGACCTGGAGCGAATAGACACAGACACACACACAGGCACACACAACCTTCGCCATTGAAATAATAACAGTGAGAAAGACTGAAAAGAGTACAAGACAGACAAACACAATTTTGCATATAATGACAGAATAAAGTCCTTGCACTAGATATTATTTAGGAAAGTTCATTATTTAAACATGTGGCTGCAGGGTTGGTAGGGGCTGGTGGCATTACACCATTACAAGACATCTGCATGGTGACGGACTACTGGTATATAAAGGTTTAACTATGAAGAGCAGGAGGAGGAGGTGGGTGTAGTGGGCTCTAAAACTATTATTAGTACTGCTTGTCTATCATAGAACACAGGGAATACATGACAGGGAATAAATGAGAGGAAAAAGATGGATAAATGAAGAGAAAGAGAGTGAAGGAGAACGTGAGTGAGAAGACAGGGAGGAAGAGAAAGAGAAAAGTGAACCTGTGACCTTAGATGAAAGAACTGGTCACCGTGGGCTACAATTAGGGATGGCAGGAGGGAGAGCATAGGTCAAGAGAACAGGGCTACACACACATGAACACACACACACACACACACACACACATCAAACAAGTAACCAACATGTTGTTCTGTATTGAACTACATTCATGTTGAAGGCACAGTCACCGTAGCTGTGGACGTGTACGTACTAGGAATGTAACTGTATGTGTATTCATCCTAACCCATCACGGTTTCGGTGCATGCAGTCATACCAAGAATACATCTGAGTGGAGAAAAAAGGCAGTCGCACATGGTAACAAACACAGAAGGAGAAGAAGCAGACATAGCAAAACACACACATTACAAGAGTAATTAGGCAAGATGACACGGCAGAGCTAGAAGACCAGTCTGTATCTTTAAATCAGTTGTGTGGGGCAACTTGGGGTTCCCAGTGCAGTATGTCATTTGAAATGCGTCAAACATGGCCATGAATATTAGACGGCAACACCCGGAGGGGCCATACTTCGGAGTCAAGCTAATGAAAACGGGTGTGCCAACAACTTATTCCCGCTGTTATTAAAAAGCCTCTGGATATGAAAGCAGAGAAGGTTATAGACATTAACAAAGCTAGTTACATATATATTATAGTTGTAGAGGACCTGGCCTCAAGTATTTATTAAAAGTGTTGTGCTCAAACCTCGTCACAATGTCCTATCCTGTGTGACATGAGCCAGTCCCTGGTCTCCCTTTTTTTCCCCTTATGAGCAGTGATTGAGCACGAGTTGTCCACTGCACGCGCTGCAGCACTAACAACAGATGGACCTTTCCATGCTGAATAAAATCTCACAGTGACTGTACACTTCATCAACTTGGAGTAATCAATATCAGTCAATCAATCAAGCTTATTTGTACATAGCCAATTCATAACAAATGTTATGTCAAGACACTTTACAAAAAGAAGCTGGTCTAGACCGTAGTCTTTGTTACTCTTCACCATCATAAATGTGATTCATTTCTCATACAGGTACGGATCTTAATTTTGTCTTTCACTTCACATTGTAGTTATTTAATGTTTTAAGATCAGGAGATGTTCAGTCTTGCTTTAAAATCTTGCATCATTTTGTTAACTGTCACCTTGTACAGACATACAACTGTTGTCAATATGTAAGGTGCCACTTATGCATTCATACGTCAGTTTGTATGTGTGTCTGTTTTTTCACATGTAGCACAGGAACAATAGGACAGAGGCCTCCCTTTTTCCATCAAAACTAAACTGATTAAAGAAAACGTATATTCCTGTCGTGAAATGCAAAAAAAAGATGAGAAATATGAGTTCAATTATTATCTTAACTCCTATCCAGACTTTGATAGAGGATTACAGTAACGAGTGAATTGCGTGTTTTACCTCATGTGTTTGACACTGAGTGCTCTGACCTAGAGTAAAACTGTATTGGCTTGTGTCAGCGGGGAAACCAAGAGGACGAAGAATAATCTTTGCAGTGGGAGCAGACCCTGTTCGTGATTCCAGCTTTCCGTGGACAATTTTAGTCTGACAGAGTTCCAGAAAGTGTTCAAAGAAACATTTACATACGTTTTTTTTTTTACATGTCGTATACATACAGTATTTATCATGTATATCTGGGAGACCACTTGTGATTATTTTGATGAACAATTATTTTTAAACATTAATTAAACATCTCTGGCACTAAAGAGAACTGTGCAGTCACAAAGGACTCACACAAATATACTGACTATAACAAATAAACTGATTGGTCATTTGTGCTCTGAACCCCCAAAACAGCTAATGTAGCCCCCTCCTCTCCCTCTGCACAAATCATTGCGTTGCCCCCACATTAGCCGTTTCCCTGGAAGAAGGAAGGCTGCTTTAATTGAATTAAATTATACCTTATGCATGCTAAACCGCAAAGCACCTACTTAGAGTTAAATGGGAAAAGCTTGGGCCTCTTCAGCTGATAACATGGACACACACACACACACACACTAATCAAAACAAGACATCAAGTAATCTAATCTGAATCACTAACAATTATCAGCACACTGGCCTCAAGGCCAGTCGTATTCCTTTGATCAATGTTTTCTATTAAAAAAAGTGTAAACAATTCAATATCTCTCGCCCCTCCTCCTTTCCCTCCTTCGCTTATTCATGTGGGGGATGTTTGTGGGGGATGAGTGTGTATTTATGTGTGTGTTTGTAAAGGGGTTATTAACCAATTGTCCTTGGAAATGAGTAAGGAAATCAGAGGAAGAGGGAGCAAGAAAGAGCTGAGTGTAGGCATGGCTTCTTTAAGGAGCTAATCTATGTGAAGTCAGCCATCTTGCCGCACAACAAGGGAGGGAAGAGGACCTTTTTTTTGTCACCGAGGAAATATATCGCCACTGCAACAGCTTTGAAAGAACTCTTTTAATTTGCTTTCGTCCTCTGAAGACTTTTAACACCCTAGTCCTTGGAAGTTCCTCATTTATTCCTGCAGATTATGCCGAAATGGTTATTCCTGTGGCCTGCACAAAGACACAAACGCACACATTTGCCTGCCACTGACAACACACTTATTTATGCGCAAACACACACAAACACACTCTTTAAAACCATCTAATTCAAGGGCATATATCTCTTTAAGAATTCAGGCAGAAAAAGCAGGGGCATGCAGCTGCTGCCTTTTAGATATTTCATTACCAAAGGGTATTTATTTCATTTTACCCTCAAATCCTTTGTCGTCTGATTCTCAGAAGGCCATATTTTTCTCTTACCACCCTTTCCTTTCTCGTCACTGAGGATTTGACCACAGTGCATTCCCAGGGTAAGTCCTGGTCCATCGGTGTGCCCCCCTCCCTTCCAGTATATTATGTTCAGTGGAGCGTGCTGGGTTCAGAGCTGGCAATTTCACTCACGTCCTCTCTGGTCTAGTTTGCTTCGGTACAGCGATTCTCATCCCTCCTTTTTTAACCACAAATGTACTTTTGCTGACAGGTGTTTGTGTACAACATTTACTCAATGTTCAGGGGAAATTGAGGGGGGCAGCAAATTAGGTCGGAATGTCATAAAAATTGTGCAGTCTTAAGATGACCAAGAAGAGAGACTGGACGAGACAGAAGAGAGAGCGAAGGAGCACATCCACTTTTTTCTTACCGACATGTTTGGGTTGCGACGCTCAGCAGTCCATAAGAGAGTCGGAGCAGAAGTTAATAAGGAAAAGTCTTCTTGCTTTCTCAAAGCCTTTTTATAAAGTGTTCAACAAAGTGGACTGCCAGAGGATGAGACAGTTTGGACAGGCTTTTCCAGCATGTTGCAAGTGTAGTGAGCAGAGAACTGTGGAAGTGACATGAAGGGGCTGAAGAGGCTGCTGGTCACTCTATTAGCACACTGAGGGGATGCTGTACGACACTCCACTGCGTGGTATAGCAAGGAGGCAGGAACAGACAACCCAAACTCACTTACTACACACAGGAGAGGTCAGACAGACCTGCCCCTTTCTCAGAAACCTGCAGACCCAGACTGACACAAACTGAGTCTTCCTCTGCTGTGATAACAGTCACTTTTCTTGTTTTGAAATAACCACAGATCTGACCTCCCTCGACAGTATCACAGTGAGCAATGTCAACAGTTTCAGCCTTGGAAAAAGTACACACACACACACCGGCACAGCACACTTTGACTTACATCGCAGACATTTGTGGCTCTGTTTGATGCACTGACAGCTGAGTTTGGGACGTTTTTGTTTCCGGCCTTCATTGCAGCGTCTCTGCGAGCCTGCTCCAGAAGCAGTCGGGCTCTCTCTTTCAGCTCCTCTTGACGAGACAGCACCTTCTGTGAGTAACAATAGAGAAAGAGTGTGAAGACATGAAACAATGCTAATGACTAGAACAAGGGCTCTCACACAATCTCCTCACAATGTACATATACAACAATATGAGAACATTATTTCAACGCATTTAGTTTCTTACTGGCTAAAAAGTTCCACTCACCTTCTCTGCAGGAGGACTTGATACAGGGGCAGGTGTTGGCTCCTTTACAATAGAAAATACAATATTTTTACAACAGGGGCAGTCACAGCTTTCAAATCAAATTTGTATCATTTGCAGTCACGATGCTTTCCCTAATATGCCTAAACAAATGAATTTACTGACCTTGTGGAAATAATTAAGAGGCATGCCTCAGAAATCTATACCTACATATTTACTGAGAGTAGCAATCTTTCGTACAAACAGCTTTACCATTTCATCCTTGTACAGTAAACAGATAAAAACGACCCAGGGTATACTGTACACCCTATGATATGCAGGGCCTGCACTTGGGCATTAAAGGGCCAGCCTACAGCTGGGCTCACAGCCCTGTTTGGGTCCAGCAGAGTGGAGAGCATGACGGCTTTGACAAGAAAAGCAAAACACACATACCTAGCTTAGAGTTTTATCTGCAAGGTAATCCAGGCTGTATTGTAATGGGGTGCAAACAGGGCAAACAGAGCTTTTACATTTGGCTTAAACAGAATACCATAACAACCCAGCTGTTTATAACACTGAAACATATTTATCCTTTCAACAAGTCTAATCTGACCCGGGTGCAGGCGAGGATCCCTGCATCCCGCAAACTAGATATAAGCAGATCAAAATGGGGTGTCATAGCTGTCATAACCCCCCTGCAGCCCCAGTGTCTGCCCCGTGACCTTTCGACTTGTAAAGAGGAAGCGGTAATCTGGGGTTAACCGACGCAGGCAGGAATGTATTCAATGTGTGTGACTGTGTGTACGCACGCATACAGGTGTGAGCCAGTGCGTGTGTGAGACGAGATGAGGTGTTCTCTGCGCAAAGCGTCGCCACGCCTGAGCAGTCACGGCACCAACTGCCATCAACTGAGGGGATGAGAAATATAATGAAAAATATAATGAAATGTCAAAGCATGGGGTTCTCCTGGGTGCCTTCCATAGTCGCCACATGTTAAGGGCCTGGCCTCAATGCGTCTTGGTCTCGACAACGAGACAGGTCGACGACAACATCTAATGCAGAACGGGAGAATTTCAGTACGGTCATCTCTGCAATGGCATCAATGAGGTTGGGATTTATAGCTTAGCAAGTGCCAGAAAGGGATGAGTGTTCACTGCATCCTCTGTCTTATGACTGATGTAGCCGTGAAAATTTCAATCAAAGCCACAATGCAAGGATAAAAACCTGAACGATTCATTTAGGGGCCAGGCAGGAACCTGCAGGTAAATGTTAATGCCTGACTTAAGTAGGAAGATGGGAATAAATCTACATCATACAGACAGACGTTGTTTAAGGTTTAGGATTTAAAATGAGCTGTGAGACAGTTTCATGCAAATATTTCTTACTGATCCTTAAAGAACATGTCAGGCTGGCTTCTTATTGGTTTAAACAGACAACATCACGCCACCCCTTTCCTTGGTATGTTCTGTTGTCCCCTGTCAGATTTGGGTTAGGGTTAGGGTTAAAGGCATCTGGTTCTGGCTCTGAGCCAATTAGCAGAAATGTTGACAGAATATGAGCGAGTTTTTAACATCAGGTCTGAAGGCGGGCCTTCTGGCAGTGCTAAAGTTAAGACTTAAATCTAAAGGTGAGCATCTTTATGCCATCTCTCAGCTTGGAATGATCAGCCCGAGGAGAAAAAGCTGGCTGAACATTTTTTTAAACAAATGTCCACAAAAGATGTATTAAATGGGTAGATTGTAGGAGTTATTTATTACTCAGGAACTGGTCACTTCTCATATGTATTTAAATGTTCAGTTTGGATTTACAATAAGACTGTTTATGACTGGGTGCTTACCTGTTTAGGAGGCGTGTCTGTGTGGTTGACTGCAGGGGAGCTGGCGTCTGAGGTGGGCTCAGACTCTGAATGACGCAGGCTGGCCCTCTTCTTCTTAATAAGGTCTGCATCCCTGTTATAGGAGAATCCTAGTTTCTGATGGGGTGGAGAGGAGGAGGAGGAGGAGGAGGAGGAGGAAAAGGGGGGCCCTCTCCTAGTAGGGGACCCTGGTTCTGTACTTCCTTCCCTTCTTTCCTCTCCCACCTCATCCTTTTGTTGTCTCTCCTTCTTCATCTCTCTCTCTACCCTCTGCGGTAACTCGCTAAGGTCCAAAGTGTTGGCTTTGAACAGATTTCCCCTGTCCTCAGAACTTGTCTGTGTCATGTGTGACGAGTTTGTTGCTGAGGCTGCTAATGCTGTGCGTGGTGATGGGACAGGAGGGGAGGATTGTAAAGGCCCTGCTGCTGGCAAGCTCACGGCTCCTATCTCAGCCTTCCAACCCGGCCCCATCGCCTCTTCCTCTTCAGCGGCTTTAGTGCCGTTAGAATCAGCACCGGCAGAGGCAACAGGCTCAGAGTTAGCCTGGCGATTTTGAACGTCGTTCAGTTCAGCATAGAACTTGTCTTGGTCTATGGAGGCATTTGTATCCGTCTCAAAGTCGCCCACCTTGTAGGTGCTGCGACTGCTGTTGGCCTCAATTTGCACCACGTTGAGCTCCTCGCCGGAGAAGTGGGCCCGGATCTGGTACAGATAGGTCATCACCGTTAGCTTGTCAGGAATGGCCAGCAGCACCATGTCTGATGGTTCCAGGAGACGGGAGATACCAAGGCTGGCAAAGCCATCGTATGCCTGCCAAAAAAAAGGACACATAAGTACTAAAACTTTTAACTACACATTCACACACCACAGAACAGAATTTCATGGTACGAATATATCGCAGTATCCCTCCTAAGCACTACAACAATGCTTAGGAGAAACTTAATTGTTTGGTTTCTTTCAAGACATGATTCATATTTGTTGCAATGCAAGCATATTTGTATGTGATAATTTTTGTATGTGTGCGAGAGACACCTATGGTTTGGTATACCTTACAGCAGGTAAGGTTAGGTATACCATACATAGCTTACCATGCCAGGTACAGCATACCTTTGGTATGGCTGCTGACAGGTCATGTCAGGGATGGTTGTCCCCGATGAGAGACGCAGATACCCCAAGACAGAGCGCTTAATCCCAAACTATGTGTGTGCATGTGTCCTTATCGCTACCCTGCATCAACCTGCCCACGCTCTCCGTCACGCGTGTAATTGGTCTGATTAGAGTCTGATGAGAAAATACAGGTTTGATTATCAAGCGACACCCGAAACCCAATCCCCCATCACCAGATAGACTGAGACAGGGAGACAGAGAGAGAGAAGGAAGGGATGAAAACCATTATCGCAGCCAATGACAGGTAAATAAATAGATTAACAACACACACACAGACACTACCTCCCCTTTTACACACACACACACACAACCTCCCCATCTATCTCTCGCAGGTATCAGAGCTTGTATCTAGCCTGCTTGATAGTGTTGATCTAATTCCAACCTGTTGCAGCGTTCGTTTGTTTCACTGCCTCCGCAGATCTCACCAGTCTATCAATATCTCCCTCTTTTTTTTTGGCTCCCTCTCTGACATCCACACCCTCTCACTGTGTTTTACAACCTTTATTTACCGTGGGGATTGTTCTGAAGAGTCTGCTAACACCTTTTCAGCCATGTCCTGTTCCAACAAAACTCCTTCTCTGTCCTCACTCTCTCCACTTATGCCTAGATTTATTCATCCTGAGAAGAGGTCTATTAGGCTTTTATGGTTTTTCATAAATACCAGCTTTCCATCAATCAATACATCTAGGGATCTTATTTAACAGTTAATGGCTCTAAGTGATGGCACTTCATCTTTAATGATGGATTGAGTGGTTCATTTAAGGGTTCCTCTACTTTAGATCTACAAGGCTGGGAATACACCGTATCATCGTATAAAGGTCGCGGTAGAATGTCACCTCACACTTGATGACTGAATCGTTTACGATGCATGACCAAAGCTCACACTACACTGTCTGATTGTCTAGCACGACCAGAGTGCTCACACTGTACATGATAAACTCCAGATGGGGCATGGAGAATTGTCAATTAAATTTCTGTTACAAACTCCCTCTGAGGGGCGCTGCTGGTGCAGTGGTGCGTGCGCCCCATGTACCATGGATGCTATGGTCCTCCAAGTGGACGGCCCAGGTTCGAGTCCGACCTGTGTCTCCTTTCCCCATGTCGTTCCCCAATCACTCTCTCCCTGATTTCTGACCTATCGCTCCAATAAAGGCCCAAAAGCCCAAAAATAAATCTTAAAAAAACAACAACGAACTCCTACTGACGAGAGTTGAAGTCAGATCTATGTTTGTGTATTTTAATTGTCTCACATGCAAGGATTAAATACAAACACCACGACCTTGCTCTCCCAGATGAACACACTCAGCATCACCAACAACCACAAGCTAACTATCGAGCAAAATTTGAATCAAATATATATATTCCTTGGAGACTGGATGTCCACAGTAGTTTCCTGCCAGCGTTTCTCTCCATCAAATCTTTTGTGATAGGAGGGGGGAGAAACATCAAACAGACATGCCTGCTGTTGCCATGGTGCTTTCATACACTGTATGCCAGTTTGCCGACACAATCAGGGAAAACGCCCTGAAGTTGGGGGAATCGGCTCAAGACTCTGCTCTCACTATGTGTGTGTATGCAGTCGTACCACCAACATTTCAAACATGCTAGAAATTCATCAAACAGGTCGGGAGCAGTGGATCGGGCTGTGATCGCCACTCGTGCCTTTTGCAAGATCGGAATTGGCAGTTCAGAATATGTATTAAATCACACAGTGAATTGAATTGAATTCATTTATTTAATAGGGACAATGCAATTTAACATAGTTTCAATACAAAGCATGAAACTGATGTGCTGCATAAAGAGTATATAGCTATTGCTAATTTCCAACTCTTGTCCCTAATTGGGCCTTTGTAGTGTATACATGGCTCAAAAACTAGAAGATATGGACTGTTTGTACTGGGTTTAGAACAATATTTAACAATATTTAATATGATTTGAATTTACAACATTTTGTTTGAACAAATTAAAATGGACATGCAACAAACTTGATCCTACAGTCCCCCAGCACAAAGTCTATTTGAAGTCAGATTGAGCTAAATTGTGAAAGTCTCAGAGAATCACCGTAAATCAAATAACTTATCCATTGTTATTGATGTTTAGTCACAATACAAGACAAAATAAAGTTATATGGATGAAATTCCAGTTATCCAAAGGCCATTTGGCCTCCTTCAACAGGATAGGATATGTATCTATTTAGGATGTGTGCTTATAATCTGGCACCTGGAGGTCATAGCAAATTATGAAAAACCTGCATAGGGCTGGGTCTCTGTGGATACAAACACTGCCACACACTTCTGGAGGAGTCTTTTGAAGTAGTTAATCTTATTCCTTCAACTGTTTTTGTTCCCATGACAGAAAGAGACAACTGGTGACACACAATCAGAAAGGCGATACACGGAGAACAAGACATTGGTTTAACTGAGAGATGTTTCTCAATTTACAATCAATTATGATGTCTTTTGTTAGAAGTCGCTTTCACTCTCACTTCTTTTGTGCCTTTCAATTGATGGAAACTAGGTGTTTGTGCTTGCAGAGACGAGGCAAGAAGAAAGAACTGACGGCTAGAAAAAGAAAAGAGAACAGAGAAGAGTTTGCCTTTACAGCGGGCCTGTTTTAAGTTTCCCCCTCCTTCCCCTGGCAGAAAGGGAGTGTGAAAGAAAAGAGAAATTGAGAAAAGAAAGAGAAAGAATATGGGGAATAAGAGGGCCTGATTGGGTTTCTAACAAGTATTCAGGGGAGCAAAGTGTGCTTGCATTGTTCCCTTCTCACCCAGGGTAGGCTGTGAAAGAGAGCGACAACTTTGCTGCTCAATAGGGACAGAATGAAAGAATGAAAGAGAAAATAGTGAGAGTGGGAAAACGTGAAAGCCGTATGAGGAGGAGGAGGAGGAGGAGCGGGAGGTGGGAAGCTCTCGAGCTTGGATTTGTTTCATGGTTGATGTACGTCTTGACATTTGCTACAGTATTGTTGACCTCAGAGTCATGATTTCTTCTTTCTACATGTTCTCTTATAGCTTGTCGAGTGCAGGTGATGTCATACTGATGAGGCGCTGATGACAACTGAGGGAAGACCTGTTGCTTGAAGGTGAATCACAGAGTATGTGCCGCTCAGGTGAGAGATTAGGTCGTCTTTGGTTAGCTAATCTATTGTTTACTAACCAAAGAAAAAAACTTGGATCTAACTTAAATATTAAAGAAGAAAACCAATGGAGCTCGAGTGCACAGAGGAGGAAGAAATATCACTCTACAAAGAGAAACTTGGTTTAATCACCAACTCATTTTTGATTGTTTTCATTGATGTGGGATCTACTGACAATAACAAAAGTATAATATACTATAACTAGATTTGTCCTCCAACATTGTGATATTATTCAAAAACATGTATCCTTTTTTATTACGGGTAGGTAACACAAGTTGTTATAGATTGTTTTTTACTTCAAAGAGGAACATTTTATTTTCTAACTTTTAAATTTGTAAGCATATTAAAAAAGTCACTATCCATCTCAATCTCTGAGGAGAGGACGGTTTACATTTTGTAACTGGGCACTAATTCCATTTCTCGTGGTTATTAATTGGAGTAATATCAAAATCCTGATACTCTTTCAAAAATAATTTGAAAATTGGGGCCTTGTATAGCCTAGATGTTATCGCGTCATGTGCCCCATGTACAGAAAGCCTTGTTACAGCGGCCATGGGTTCATATCCGACCTCGACCCTTTGCTGAATATTTTCTCCAATTATTTGAATGGTTTGGCAGCAGAAGACAAGCTGTTTTAAAGTGACATGCTAACCCTTAGCAATGGGGGGAGGTTTCCTGACCGGTACAAGAAAAACTCCCCTCATTATACTAAAGAAAAAGTCAAGGCCTTCAAACCTCTTAACGTATAAAATGTAGTACTATACGATCATGTCCAGGACATTCAATACAGGGATTTGTCAGATTGTTTGTGTGTATTAAGGACTGATGTACTGCCTAGCCAATAGCAAGGACATAAGTCCCAACATCCCCAATTTGAGGTAACATTTTTAAACATTCTAATTATAAATTATATTGGTTTACATGCGTGGTTAGTAACATTCAAGACTAGCCTTTTAATCAATTTATGTACAATACCAATATCACATATCTAGTTTTCTCATTTCCATCATCTGAGTGACAAAAGCTTTTGGTCCGGACTAAATGTCAGCGTGGCCTGCCCCAGGCCGCTGCAGCCCCAGGCCACTGCAGCCCCCCTCCCCCTTCAACTCCCTCTCAGTGACTGACAGCTATCTATCGTTGTCAATCATCAACACCCCTTCCCTCAGCCCCACCCCTTACGGTTGTGCTCAGGGAGCTTTGGCCCGGAGCCTGGTGCTTTACTATCAGATGGCATGACAAATGACTTCTCCTTGGCCTCATTACACACACACACACACACACACACACACTCACACTCACACTCACACTCACACTCACACTCACACTCACACTCACACACACACACACACACACACACACACACACACACACACACACACACACACACACACACACACAAAATAGACAGGGCAGAGGAGCATGTGGTCTAAATACACACACCTCAACCAGACAAATAAACATGTGGACACAGACACATGATGATCCACAGTCTTACACAGATACACAAATCCATTAATAATGGATCATTTCAAAGGTTTTAAATGTTGTAAATATTCACTTTTCTCCTTTTTTTTTCTAACACCGCTCCAGTATTGATTGTCCTTATCTGTCATAATTCAGCTCAGTCTGAGCTCATTGCAATCACTCTTCACAGATAGACTGTGAAAGGAGGCGGGGGGGCATATCTATCAACTAGCCATGAAAAGCAGAGATGGTTGTCTTTCTTACACATTTCCATTCCTGCTGTCCATTCAATAGATTCTATACATTCTAATAACTACTTTTGAAGCAGCTCTCCACAGCATTGTGGGTGAATAACAAGTCTCTTTTCATCACCTTGTTCTATTCTGTGCTTCACACATTTTGATTTTCCTATTAAGACATTTTATTTATTTCTTTGCTGCTCTTTCATGTTTCTGTTCTTCATTCTTTTGTTTGTTCTTAGGGGTCTTCAACCTGCTGCACTTTGCTGCCCAAGCCGAGCCTGTGTGAGTGGTTTGTGTTTCCTTATATAACATCATGAGCTCTCTCTTCTCTTGTTCAACAACTTCAGGGTGCAACATGAACCCACACAATAAATGTACTCTCCTTCCTTTCACCTGAACCCACTGAGCTTTTACAATCACAGACACATTCAACACTAAAAATTATTCATGTACAAAGACTGTATTGCACTGCTCTCACTGACGTCATATCTAACATAAGCTGTTTTCACATATACACTCTTGAATAGTCTCAGCAGGAGACTATCCCTGTCAGACGGGAGGGGGGCCTCCTGAGGTAAGACGTGACGTGAAAAAGAGCAAGTAGCGGACGGAGCAACAGAGTCTGCTATACGATGCTATTATGACAATATTTGCCTTTATATCAATGCTAGGTGTAGTTTGGCAGGATCACAATTTCAACAAAAGAGCGGAGAACAACATACTGGTGAACAGAAAACGTAATGCAGCCGTTTAATTACGTGCGCGGAGATCTTAGCGTTCGCATGCATACACTCTATGCACCGTGCAGCAGTCACAGTATATAAACGTCACTCCCAAATGGCCTCGGGAGAATATCCTGCTGCGTTCTCACATCAGTTCACTCGAACTTACTGCAGAAAAAATACTAGGGGTCTGGCAGGAGAAACTCCGGGTGAAGTCCGAATGAAAAATTTGGCCTTTTGCGTTCACACATACAGCTCGCCCTGGAAATATCAGGAGTTATGCAGGAGTCTTCTGCAAGTGTGAAAGCCTTAATATAGTATTTATTAGATTAAATGCAGATATTATTGTTGCTCTACATGGTAATTAATCTAAGAACTAATTTGAAGACGCACACACGAGCCCTTTTCAGTATGAAACGTATTTCTCAACCCTGCTGTGACAAAGCTTCGTCGTCATTTCCTCTTTGTACCTTCATATTGATTCTCCAACGTTAAATATTGGTGTCCTATTCTGTGAGTTCACTGTGCATTACGGTGTTGCGGAAGCACGGCGTGCTGAGAAACAGCGGGAGCTCCACATACACACACACAAACTCAAGACATGCACACACAAACAGCGCTGTTCTCCCCCAGCTGGCTCCGCTGATCCCATCTTGCCTCTTCTACTACCTCAGAAGGTGGAACAGAGGTGGGATCACTTCGTCCCCCCATTACGCCTCCGTGACATTCACAGTGTAGGTGAGACGTCACAGAGACTTAAATGTCAGGCCTTCAACGGACGGTCTGAAAAGGGACTACTGTCAATGTCAAACTCATTTTAACCTTGGAGTACATAACATTTATCAATAACAAAGTGTTGGTTCTTTGTTTTGTTTTTGGTTCATAAATCAAATTTATCAGTCACTGTAACTGTTTCACTTTTTAAACTGATGATATTTAAATGTTGTGCTTATCTCTGTACGTAGTAGTACAAGTATTATCTGCACTCTTTTGGAGATGTCCGTTTATGGAATTCATCAAATGCTGTATCATCATCGTTCATCACCTTTTCAGAGGCCCAGAAATGTCTGCAGGTAGGCCAGGGTATGTGCAGATGTCTGTTTGTAGACATGTGACAAAGTTAAATTGCAAAGTCTAGATCAAATTAATTAAAACCTACAATTATATACTTAACCTGTTCTATAACAACTGTGAGCTAAAACATCAGGCATGAAGTACGACCCACTGGGTGTTCTAGTCATGAAGCAGGGTTAAAATGTACTAAGAGTTGTATTCATGTTTGCTTGTATGTTTGTTATTTCTCTGGTTTGTTGACGAGCTGTGCATACATTAACCTCAGTTTTTACATGTAGTACCAAGACTCGTTTGGACAAACATTAAAAAATTTCACAAAACCCAGAGGGACATTGTCAGATCTGATGATATTTTATACAAAAAGAAAAATTGGACTCTACACAATTAGTTTTTTTTTACTGTTAAGACCTTGTGCGGCATATTCTCAATATTTATATATATATATATATATATATATATATATATATATATATATATATATATATATATATATATATATATATATATATATATATTGTTGAAGACCACATGAGCACTGTTAGCTGATATTCATCTGTGTCTCTTCTGTGCTCTGCAAAGGCTCAGCTCGCTTGGCCAAATGTACATCAGGAGCTGCTGTAGATCTTTACAGAGAAGGTGGTTGCAGCACACTGCAACAGTGCAGCAACTATTCACCAGGTATCACCTTCTACGGCATATTCCCATATTTCTTATATCTAACCAATTTCTTCAGGGCTACTTGAGCACCTGGAGGGGGGAGAGGGGCAGTTAGCAGATATGGGATTGGGTCTCTGCCTCCACTGTGGTTATTGTCAACAGGGTAGCATTCATGCCTAACAGGGCCACCAGAGGTTATCGCTGAGCCAGAGTGTGTATGAGAAGAGGAAATCAAGCTGCAGGAACCCGACGCATATCGTTCTGTGTAGCCCTCAGGCCAAGGAGGGGACAGGGGACAGTGTGTATGTGTGTGAGTGTGAGTGTGTAGTGAAAGATTGAAAGGGAATCAGCAGTGTGTATTTGTGTACAGAAAAGGTAAATGTGAAAGCCAAGAGCCAGAGGGAAAATAGGGTTGTGTGCGAATGTTCACCTCCAACAGTGATTGTGCAGATATGATGGGAGAGGGCAAAGGGGGAAATAAGGTGTGAATAGGTATTTCTGTTTAGCTTTAGGATTGAGTGCATGTGTTGGTTGTAATTTGGTAGGATGGGACAGAAATGAAACCAAAGACTGTCATACTCCTCCCACATGGATTATAGTTATTACGGGAGAATGGGCAATTGAACCAGTTTTTGGTTTTATTGTCACATTCAAAAAACCTGCAGAACCATTTAGATACCACAGGTAACTTTGATCTGTTCTTTCAGTTGTCACATATTTGATTGAGACCTCACATGTTACACCTGCTCCCATGTGTAGGGGCTGTTGCAACATATGAAAATGAATGACAAAGGATATAGATAAAGTAAAGATTATTAATGGATTATTCATTTCAGTTTGACTGAGACGGCCCTTAAGAGTGAACTGGCTGAACCTTCCAAAGACACCCAGCATGTTTTACCGTCTATTCAATTCATTGTTTTCCCTTTGGTGCTGGATTGAGTGAATGTAGTGGTTAATCATTTTTATGTCATTTTTCATGATCCAAGTCCCAGAACTTGATTTTAAATATGTTTGTTGTTTTATTTAGTTTAATTTATATGTCAGGGAAGAAAGAAAGAGACTGGGTAAAGACAGCTTGGACAGAGTTGTATAACCGCCAGGGCTGTGAAACGATTATTCTTTAATCGCAAGTTATCACCATATATTGCATTGTTAGCACGTTTGAAATTAGATTCTTTTGCATTTCAAAACAGTTTTTCCTATGTTCTTATTTGTATTTTTGTACTGTCTTCAGCTAAGATTACTTCACTTCCTGTTTAGATACAATCCTGCTTTTTTTTTTTTTTTTAAGAAAATAAGGAACTTCTGGTAGTTTGTAAGTTACAAAATTAACTTAACAACGGAAAAAGGAACTTGGTTTGGATTAAAAGAAAATTAAAGCAGCAAAAAGGGAACAGTAAAACAGTCAAATGTTTGATTTCACAGGGTGGATTATATTTTAACTTGTCAATGAGCTGTCTGAGAGTTTTTTTTTTAGTGAAATAAGCCATGAAAAGGTGCAGTGGTGTCGTGTTTTTTCCCATCACTGTGCATACAAGAAGACGCTGCAGTGGCTTATCTATGGTGCACCTAAAAGGTACAAAATAGCACATGACAAATGTGATTTTTTTCATTTCTGAGCTTAATTGCATCGCCATTAATTGTTCACGCTGACAGCCATAACAACAACCATTCACAACCTCATGAAGACGATGTGAGCGAGGCAAACACAGGCAGAACTCCTGTGATATTATTCCGACTTTTGGAGTCCCACCTTCCCAGTTATGATACCATCTCACCTCAGCCAGGTGACTAAGTTATGTTATGGGCACAAATGGCCACATCAACACATCACAGCAAGGGAAGTGTCCAAGGAACACTATGATTGTAAAATGCTGGCTGTAGTGCATAAATGCTATTGTGTGCAGAAGCAATTCTCTGCCTTCATGTGTGTTTCCCGCACACGCCTCAAACACACAATACACACTATGTGGAAGGATTAATGGCAGAACTCTACATAAGGCCAAATGGAGAGCTGGAGGGGAGGGAGCTAAGTGGTGTGAAGGGCCCAGCGGTGACTGCCTCTTACCTTTTTGTTGTTTTCTTTAATATCCTGAGGATTGAGCGACTTGTAGTCTCTGCAAGAACAGTTGGGAGTGTCGGAGGGGAAAAAGAGATAGAGAGAGAAAGAGAGAAAAAGAGAGAGAGAGAGAGAGAGAGAGAGAGAGAGGAGAAAGAGTTTTGTTTAAATATGCATCACATGTAAAGGCATTAGAACTGTAACATGCAATTTCCTAGCAGTGCAATCAACAGAACTAATAGAGTGGAAAATATGAAAAAAATATCACACTGGAGTGCAGAATAAACACACACACACACACGCACAAACATATACAGACATGTACACACACAGCAGAGCACAGCTCTGATAAATTATCTTCATGGGAGCTCTCTTGATTGGGCTGCAGGTTTTCTATATGTTGAGGGTTAGGACAAAAATGAAATACCAAACATTTAAGGAATCTCACAACAGAGTGCATTTATAAAAGGGTTGAAAAATGATATTTAAAAAACTGAAGGCCAACTATATAATGCACGGCAGAAAATATACAGTTGTGTAATCCAATTAGACTTGCTTCTCTTAATTCTAACCCTAATATTGAAATGGACAAAGACTATTTAAGCTCAAGGAGCCTACGGCAAAGTGTGTTTCATACATTGTTTCGGGTCTGAAGTGGTGCAGCAGGGCACAGAAGGCCAGTCCGTTCCTCCAGGAGGTGGTGAAGTTGGTGATCTTCACCCCGCGGTAGTTCTTGGTGACCTCGCGGCACCAGGCCAACAGAGACTGGCTGGCGTTGGGCTTCCCTCCCAGAACTGGGCTCGGGATGGGGCTAGGCTGCAGGAGGAGAGGAGGAAGATAAAGTTATAACGCTTATTACAAGGACCTTAATATAAAGTGTTATTAAGAGCGGGAGTAGGAGGCGATGGAAAAGAACATAATGGAAGTATGAAGAAAACAGGAGAAAGACGAAAAAAACAAATTTAGTTTGAAGGACTTGTTAATACTGATTGATTAGTGGCAGGACATTCTTGAAAAAGAGTCAAAGAGAAACTCAGCACGTTTTTTTCCAGGTTGAATAAAGGTTCAATAAATGACATCAAATGAGTGGCTTTATGGTTATTTTAGAGATTACCTATCGTCATCCCCTTTCCTTTACATTAAAAGCTACTTTTATTATATACCTCTAAATAAAATGTTTTAATTGGAAACCTCCTCCGGACCATAAAGCTTGCTATGCTAATATACAATGAGCCCACACATGCACGTACACGCACACACAGCATAATGAAGGGTCATGTACAAAGCAGTGTATGACCGTGGATAATGTAAACATCTTATTAATTAGCTCCGCCTTTGAAGTCTTATCTGGGTTGAAAGCTTTCACCATTAGGAGCCTTTCCTCTCCCAGACTCAAAATCCCACAAATCCTTGGTGGCGTGGAGACACTGGTCCTCCTCTTAACAGCCAGCAGAACCAATGCTACTCTGATTATTCAGCTGGCTATTCACTAATCTGGTTATGCTGCGATAGATATGGGCTAATTCTTTCAGATCGCTTCGGAGAGAAACGGCAAAAATGTCACTGAGATTTGATTAAATTCATTAGAGGCTAGTGATCAAGAAGACTATGAAATGTGTTTAAAATCCAAGAGCATATTACAATAATATGCCATAATAGGACATTACCATATAACTAATAAGACAGTCCTCCTTTAGTAGATGACTCAATATGTTTAAGCAGGACTGCATCACGCTCACTTGAACTTTTAAAGGCTTTTGTATAAAAATAATCTGATGACTTGTAAAATTCTACTTAATTTGCCTGATCAATATTGAAAAATATATAGAGCTTTTTTAGTACGTTACCAAAATTACGACTAAATCTGCTTTACTGACCCAAGTTTAAGACATTCTGTTTAGGTAATATGACTTTACACACCACCACACTTCTGATGTCAGGCCCTTTGGTTGAGCTGTCATGTCAACACTCTTTTCATTGTTTACTGTCTAAAACAAAAAAAGCATAGTCTGCAGCAGCAATATGCAAATTTCAACCTTGACACTCTTCTCAAAGCTTTGATGTCTGATCTCGATGCACGTGAAGTTTTGACAAGCCAAACCTTTGCTTAACCTTTACTGGTGAATGAGGACATTTCACAACCCGATATTGACCACGCTAACATGTTTATCCAGTTTTTAAGACACGCAGTAAAGGCCTGGAGAAAAACACAGTTCACTACAGTGTGACTGATTATCAGGCATTGGAACAAGGCTTGTGGTGGCCGACCGACCCCCTCTGTTGTTGACTTTCTGCCACTGCATGAACAGGAGAGCAACAGAACTGATGCAGGCCAAGACAAATTTGTCATTACAAATTTAGGAAGCAGTATTCCTGAGTGATTGTGTGCTGACCTGTTGCATGTTTAAACCTTCTGAAGAAACCATGACAGGAAGTTATTCTGGGGATCGGTAAAGAGAATTCAGATGATTTATTTGAAATATAAATATAGACAGGTGCTGAGACCTAGAAGTGCAGAATGACATTTCTCTAATGTAATTTAAACTTATTTTTTAAGACTATAGGATCAAATGTAATACCTTGAATTCTTTTAAGTTTGCCACCAAATAAGATATTTCTTTGTCTTGGCTGTTGACAGACATTACAACACTCAAAAAGTGAGAGGGTAATGTCAACAAGCATGAACAAAAGATTGATGTTATAGCAAAATTCGTCAGTGAGCTGTGTTCTCTAAGCACCTGGATGTCTCTTGCTCTTCTATTGTTGTGGTTTAACCTGTGACCATGAAGCCTGGAGCCTGCTGAGATGCCACAAGGGCCAAATCAGATGAAAGGGACTGCAGGCCATTTCTAATAGCAATCCTAACCTTTGTGCAAGTGTGTGTGTGTGTGTGTGTGTGTGTGTGTGTGTGTGTGTGTGTGTGTGTGTGTGTGTGTATGTGTGTGCGTCTGTGTGAGTAATGCAGCTGCCCCTACAGCAGTCTCAGTTCAGGGAAAACGGTAGCAGGAGCCTTAGGGGCGGACACTTGACATTTCCGGCTTTAAAAGAGGGCCTTAACCTTTCCCTGCAGCTTCTCCAGACACGTTTTAGGCAGCCTCGACAATGCCTGCGTGCCACTCAAACAAATGGGAAGGAAAACAAAGAAGAAGAGAAAGAGAGATAAAGAGTGAGGAAGTCAATAACGACTAGAACCTTGTTGCAATTACTGTATGAGAAGAAGAAGAGAAGTCTATAAAAACAAATAACTTTGTTGAGTCCCAATCAAATAATTACATTTAATTTACAGGAAAATCTAAAGTGACATGGTAAGTCAGACTATAAGAAAAAGATCAAAACATTTTTATCACAAAAATACATTCTTCTTAACCAACTAAACTAAACTTGATTCTCCACTTCTTCTGTCATCTTCTGCTTTTGGCACCATGTTAGTGTGTCTTTAAAAGTGAATGTGTGTGTGTGTCTTAGTAGAGTTTCAGTGTGGAATGGTCTTCCTCCAGGCCTTCCCTTTCTGCTTTTTCAAGTGATGGTTGAAAGTAGCTGTCTAATTTGAGCGCCCTAATTACCTTGGATTAGAGACCAGGTGCTATTAAAGCAATTAGACACACAGCACACTCCAGTGCCGCAGACCCTGCACCCTCGCCAGCGGAGAACACACACGAGGGAGAACACACACACACACACACACACACACACACACACACACACACACGTGTAACACATTGGGTGGGAAAAAGTCATATTAGCATGTGGGACACAGAGTGTTTAAGGCTAATTTCTCATAAACTTCCACACAACTCATGAAAAACAAGCGTCTGAGCCAACAGAAAACAAACACATAAAACACACATCTCATTGCGACTATAATTAATCAAACTTGATTCTGAGTAGTCAATCGTCAAATAATAAAATTGTAGTGGGTTAACAGGCCTCTGTTAAAGGAAAAGAAACCTGCGTTAATAATTCTCTTCATCACTCCTGATAAACCAGATTTAAAGCAATATGGGCTTAATCCAACTACAGCAGCGCATGACAAGCAATGACCGTCCGTTCATCACCACCAAAACTGATGTAAGTTGCTCAATCGGCGTCCGAGACGGTTCCACTACCAGATAAAGGTTTACAAATGCATCTACACTCTCCAGCTTCGACATCCATCACGTATTGAACAAATAGCAAATCTGCTCTTACAGAAACTGGCTGCATTTCCTTAAGACACAAACACTGGGGGAGTGAAATTTTCATGCACCCTGACTTATCAAACAGTCGGCTGTCTTGCCTTAAGGAAGGTGTGCACATGTATGTGTAATGTGTGTGTGTTTCTCTTTTATCTGTCTGTGTGACTGTTACTAGATGTGTGTCTGTTACGCTGACACAGCCATGTAGCTTGCTCAGCTCGAGGGTAGGATTAGCGGGGAGCATTGCCTCGGACTACAAACATTCCATATTAAAAAATGAAAATGCAACCTTCATTACTATCTGTGGCACATAACCTCCCCTCATCCTCCTCCTCTGCTACTATTACACACAGGGCTAACAGCCTGGGCTAAAAATACAAGCCACTGACAAGAGATTCCATTATTCCTGATGCCTCAGTGTCAACAACATACATCCGACGGGGCAAAGAAAGGGGGGGAAAAAATGGAAGAAGGGAAAATGATGTGAGAGAGAAAGAAGGGGGTTAAGCTTACTACAATGCCTGAATGACAAGATAGGAAAAACCTGGGAATGGAAGAGACCAGGATCCTGTTGGTGTCAGGAGGAGGATTTTTATTTTTTTGTGTTTGTCAGTAATGTGTTTTTGGAAAGGCGGGATGTGATTCAAGACGTGGAATCCTGAGTAGAGCTGATAAACCATGATATGATAAATTACAAAATTGTCACAGGTCTATATAAAGTCTTAAACAAAGAACAACTCTGTAAAAAGCCGTTAACTGCTGTTTTTAGATTTGGACAATACAACCTTTTAGAGCATGTTGGCAAACATTGACTTACTTGTGTGCACTGGAGAACACTTAACTAACTAAATGCCCCTGCAAAAATCATTTCACATGGCATGGATGAGGTAGGGGAAAGATATGAAGTGTAAAAAATACAATAGAAGAATTCACATTCCTTGCATAAATATGGATTATAATACCCACAATTGCATCTTAACTTTTTGGACACAAGTGGAAGGCAAGGCCTCGGATTATTCTTATCCTGAAAAGTTGATGAAATGTATTTAAATGTTGTTGTACTTTCTGTAAAGTCAATGTCAATACCTCATAGTACCTCTTGATTAGTCAGACAGACATTGTTGATATCTGCAGAGTGGTTAATATCTGACAAAAAGTCACTTATGGTCTTAATCATGAAGGACAAAAGTAAACAAAGTGAAAGCATTATACATGATTCATTACTTAAGAGTATAGAAGCCATTACTACTATCGGCCTTTCAGAGTCATAAAAAAGATACAAGTGAAATGCCTTAAGTGGCAGCTTTGTCTCTGCCTCTGGGGCAAAACGCTTCAATGGAAACTTAACTGGCCTCGACCCAATGACATAAACCCACAACTCTGTGGAGAGAAAAGAGCTTCCGTGTCTTTCCAATCTTACTTTCATGGCTTCAAAGCAGTGTCAGAGAGTGTCAGATTTGAGGAGGTGTTGAATCTCATACTCTTTAAAACTTGTAATCCGCTCAAGGAGCCTACGGCAAAAAAAAAAGAAGAAAAAAAAAAAGACCAAGCACACACACCTACACACATATTGCAAAGCACGCAAACACACAGAGTCACTTCAAATGACAACAAGGTCTACAGTGTACAGTTTAACATACTGTACATGTATATATATACACTTCTATTCTTTGGAAAAAACATTGTGCAATGGAAGCATTTAGTTCAGGCAAACACTTAGACACACACACACACACACTTGAGAAACATTAATACCTGTTCACATTTAAGAGGATAAAGGTTAGTGCACTTAAGTGGCCTGTCCAGCCTGCTTCTGAAAGCGCTCATCTGATTGGCTGGGCTCCGACTACCAACGTTCTCAATTATTTAATTGCACCTTCAATCAAAACAAGCAATTTGTTTAATCTCGGCTTTCTATGTCCGACGTCTTCACATTAGGAAAAGACAGAGCAGAAAAGAAAGAGGAATGATCGCCCAGCGTCATCTAAACCATGAAATTATGCTTCGGATTTCAAATGTCGCCTGCACAAGAGCGGAGGGGAGGGAGCAAAGTCCAATCAAAAGTTCAATTATGTAAATGGAATGTGGAGTGGATTGAACAATAGGGAAAGATGGAGGGGGGGTACAAAAGGCTGGAACAGGAGGAGAGAGTGAATGTAGCGTGAAAAATAACACACATTAACATACAAAGGAAATATCGCATTACTGTTGTAATCGCACTGAGGAGGGGCTCCATCCAAAGAGAGCCGTGAGAGATGGCGTGTGTGGCGTACGCACGTGTGCATGTAGACACCGTTACGTTAAGTCAGGCTTTATTTTGTGTGTGTGAACAGTTGAGGAATAATAACCCTTTACACCCGATAGCTCAAGGGGAGGTTAAACATATAAAAGACAGCTTCGTTGAGCAAGGCACCCAGATGCTTTGCCACCTTGTCTGATGAAATAGAACTGTATGTTCCATGTTTTTTCAATAATGTTTATGCTAAGACTATGTGCAATAAGACAAAGTAGGAGAATATGTAAATACATTCATTATGATAGTGTTTGGGGGTTGCTAGTGATTCGCTCCGAAGAAAATACACTTCCCATCTAGCAGTGAACCGGCAGGCCAAGACAGAGGGCCTTGCAGCAGTTGGCTACTGAGATGTAAAATG
This sequence comes from Tautogolabrus adspersus, assembly GCA_020745685.1. Taxonomy (NCBI): domain Eukaryota; kingdom Metazoa; phylum Chordata; class Actinopteri; order Labriformes; family Labridae; genus Tautogolabrus; species Tautogolabrus adspersus. The sequence goes on along the minus strand of CM036541.1, from coordinate 16,815,359 downwards.
CAAAAATCAGGGAAAAAGCGGTTCCCTTTTCCAGTACTGTTTTGCTTCCAAGGCCTATTCTGCTCCAAAGGCATAACCATGCAAAGCAGAAAAATAAAACAGGCGAGGACAGAAAAAGGCTTTGAAATTGAAATAAAAAACCATTCAATGAAAATAAAATCATGAATAAACACAGTTTGGAGGAGGAGGCAGACAAATGAGTGACTGTGCCAACGTGCTGTGTGCCCACCCGCCCGTTTGCTCGCCTAACGTGTAACACAGGGGTATAATGCGGTGTAAGCGCTGGCTTTAGCTTGTCATGGAAACAGCAGTAGCATTACCCACACTCACGCCTTTGCAAATTGGCTTTGGCTGAGGGAAAAAAAAAAAAAAAGAGAGACACACAGGGTGGGTAGGTTTGGGATTGAATGTGTGTGCGGTAAGGTGGTACAGAAGCTGTGATCTACTGTAGATAGGAACTCAACAAGACAACATCCATGACAGTATATTGATGGTGAAAATATATCCATCTTTGCCTTGTTTATGTTTACTCGGAACCAACTGACGTTAACAACTATCAGGCCAAGCTCTTCTCCTCACACACCACTCGCAAAGTCAACCATGATAATAAAACTTCTATTATCACTAGGTCAGAGTTCAGAGCCTGACTTTCAACTCGTCCTCTTCTATTCCCTTACAGTATGAATGTGTCACAATCAAGCCAAGTTCCAGTTATGACACACAACTAAAATAAAGACTTTTTTTAATGTGTTGACTTGGTCTGTTACCCGCTTCCAAATGAGTGAACTTCAGGAGTATTATAGTTGTTCCTGTGGTGTCGCTATGATGTAATCAGTAAATAAAATGTTCCTTAAATTCAGATCTGTGTCTTTTAAACAGAGAGCAGTGACAAGTTTCAACAGCAAAACGTCTCATACAGTATTCGTTTGGATTAAAAGTATAATGATTAAAATAGAAAAAGCTACATGGGATATATAGAGTATAAACCGTATAAAATCACTGGATGTTTTACATTTTAACATCAATATCTGTTGCTTTACAAATCCAATATCAGTCCGGTTTAACTGTGTTTCACTTTCAGATTTGTTGTGCAGTCAAAGAGTGGACACTTTGGATGTTGGGACATTTGATTCTTTCAGTCCTGCAAATTCACTTCCTTTGAAATCATGAATGTGTGTTTTTTTTAAGTGCAGCTTTTTGGTGAGGATTTGTAGTATAGTATAATAGTTACATAAAAATGTTGCTGGTTGGCTATAGACCAGTGGTCTGTGTTGCATCTTATGCCCCCTGCCCCCCCCCCCCCCCCTCTCTCGGTTTCCTGTCTCATCACTTCCTGTAAACGCAAAATACCCCCAAAAAAAGTCTATTTGAAGACCTTCATTTTCTAGAATCTTGAAATAGACTCCTAAAGTCACCCCTCTCTTTGCTCTTCCTTCACCCCCTCATCTTCCTCAGATAAATAAATAAGCTTTGGGAGAAGGAGGAGAGGAGGGTGAGGGGGGGTGGCTCTTATAAATCTATAACGTATTAATCTCCTTTAACTGCCATGTTCAACAAACAAATTAGTGGTGCAATGGATTCAGAGATCAGCAGCACTGATAATGCCGCCATTTATCAATTAATCTAAGCCTTGGAAGGGAAAACTCATTAAGGAGGCCACTTTAGGAATTATGTTCCGCAGGTAAAGAGACTGAGTGTGTGTGTGTGTGTGTGGGGGGTCTTGACACAGCAGTTGTGCAACCCCCCCCGCCCCCCATCTACAGACTGCCATTGTCCAGTGCAGCGTGGGCCCCAAAGTGATGAGAGGGGTGATAGCACAGCCAATTAAAATGAACATAATTACAAAGTCACCCCTTTGACTCCTGATCAGAATACACATGCATCAACACACACATGCTGACGGAGGAAGAGTGTGGTGGGAGGAACGTATAGGAGTATAGGAGGAAGTATCGATAAGTACAGAGATAAAGAGAAGGGAGAGTAAATGTGAATACAGTTAGTTAAAGTAGTTTCTTAAGATTAGTCATCTAGGCACACATGTTTTTCATCTTTATATCTAATTTACTGGTTCAATAGCTTTGGGTGGCGCTTCCGTTACTGACTTGGATTCACCATCAACACCAGCACATCCTAACTTGGAAGTTATCTAATAACACTCCAGTGCTGCACCATTCCCTGGCATGTGGTGTGTAGTAAGTTGCATGTTTGTGAAAGTCTGGAAGACATTGAGTGACCATATTTTTCAGGCACCAAATAGTTGGAATCATTGTGGACTACTTGTACTTGATCCACTCCTGTCCAATAGATGGACCTTCCTATTCCTATAACCACTAGCTTACTGCTGGTTTAGCAACAAATTTAAACACCAACAAATTATGCGAAACTGAGCTGTGCTCTTCAGGTTTCTCTCTAGCTGTTGGTGAAGAGAAATGGCTGCTTGAAATGTCTTTGATTTCAAGGAGCAGCTACCAACTTTAGCTCAAAACTGGGGGGGGGGGGGTCACACCTGCTGCTTTCCAACAATAAATCCAACCAAGATGAAGAAATGAAGAAGCCTGCTGTATGTATTAATGTTCTGAATGCATTTTGACCAACACAGGACTGCATGATTAAACTTTTTTAAAGAAAGATAACTGAGCACCTTTGAGAATGCTCAATTAAAAGCTAAGGGAATGATCCCACTCAGAGATCAACCAGATAAGCACCAAAAACGCCACTTAGTATTTCCTATAACACCCGAGAGCACACACCTGCATACCGTAACAGTCCAACAGCAGGGGTGCTGGAGGGCTTTATACAGAGGCAATTAAAGCCTTATCATTTCTATACTCGCTCTCCTCTCCTCAAACACAGGCACAGGTGCACACAATGTGTGCGCACACACACACACATTTTGAAAAACAAATCACACAGACTAATTCATACGGTACTTCTAAGGTACTTTTTAAATTATGGAGAACGGTTGGTTTAATTCAATTAAAATGTAGTGGGGGCCACTTAAGGATGACGGGAGGAAGGTATGGCATGACTAAGTGAGCGCGGTTTTCAACAATGTGTGGGGGGTCTTAGACGTCTTGGGGCTTGAAGGAGTTTTCAAGTGCATGGACTTCTATCTCCTCACCCGAAGCCCCCTTAAACTTCACCCCAAAACCCTGGATCCTTCTGAGTTTAAGCTCCCACACACCTGGAGGACTGGGGCAGATTAAGACCAGATTAAGATAAAGTTACCCCTTCTTCAGCCGCTATGTCATTCAAACCCCTGGCCTCTCTGACCACTGGATAGAGGACACACAAGACAAAAAGGTTTGGTTCATTCATATATGAAGACACAGGCACGCACACACAAAGGACTTTCTGGTCATCCTCATAAGCCCTATTAGCTGGTTATAGAGCCTCTCATAGCAGACATCAATCATGGAGGGATTAGTCAATTCCCTCTCCAAATGAGCGGCGAAGGAAACTTCCCTTCAACTCTGAAGCAGGTCTCTCTCTTTCAGAGATTACACAGCGATTTGTTTTCATTTTGTTCCATCTTCATCGTTTTCTGTTTGACTTGCTTTTCATTTCTCTCTCCTGTGCTCTGCGTCTCCCTCGTTCTCTCCTGCTTGCAGCTTGTGAGGTAATCCTTGGCAGATAAAACTAAGGAGGACTTACCAAAGGCAGATTACAAGAGGCGCTTTGCGGAAGGCCCTTTTACACCAGTCGGCGCGGGTATTGAGAGCAAGCTCTTCGCAGTGCTTAACTTGTGAACTCGACATGCACCCAACAGAGGAAGAGGTGGAAAAATGATAGCAGCATTACAGTAACTGGATCAAAGTATATCCCCCACAACACACATAAACATTACTCATGCTTGTTCTTTCTTGGAAACTGTACATAAAACAGAATTTAAAATAGTCCCTGAACTTGATAACATTTCAATTTTCTCCAACGTTCCCTATTCCCTGAGTCCCAGAATGAATAGATATAAACACTTAAATATCATTTGGTCATGTCAGCTTAATACTCAAAAAAGGACCCTTACACAACTAGACCCTTGTAGTATTATCTTAACATTCCCTTAAACAGAATCAACAGTTGAAATTGTTCAGTATTCTTATACCCCCCAACAAGACTTGATGACAGCGATGCCCTGCAGCATGAAACAACAACAGGAAGCCCAATGATCGGACCTAAACTGCATGTCAGAAGAAACTGGGTCTCCTCTCTCCCACAAGATCCAATGACAGACCACTCAGAGACTGCAAAGAGTTGGGGAGGGGTCCACACTGGGAAAAGGCAAGACATAGAGAGGTACTGACTTAGCCTATTTCCTCTCAAGGATTATTCTCCTAATATTACACAGCTTATGGAGAGGCCAATGTGGCCAAGGGGAGCAACTGAGTGTTCGATGCCTCGGTCTCAGAAATGGACCGCTATGGTAAACAGTAAATGGACTGCACTTATTCAGCACTTTTCTCGTCTTTTGACCACTCCAAGGATTTTACACTAAATGTCACATATACCCTTTCACACACAATCACGCACTAAATGGCAAAGGCTTCTATGCAAAGTGCCAATTTGCCAACCAGAGTCGAAATAATCACATTCACACCGTTGACTGAGAGACAACTCACTCTACCACGGAGCAACGGCTGTAATGAAAGCTTCCCTTTTTAAATTGACTGAAGATTTTGAGCAAATGTTCAAAAACTATTACTTGTGCATGTAGGTAGTCAGATCTGCATTTATGATTTCAAGATTGTTAAAGTAGAGGTAACATCCTTCTCAGATCTCAACTACTGAAAAACACAGAATTTGTAATATCAAAGTTAAATATAAAACACGGTTTTATGAAAAAGTAAGGCCAAAAAACTTCCCTTTCTTTATATATTACACCTCACAGTCTTTGTTAAAGGTAAGTCAAAGTTATTAGAGAAGATAAAATAACTTTGGACCTAATACAATGATAACCAGATGAGAGACCTTGGGCAAAGATCAGAAGACCAGAGATGACTGTCCTTGTCTCTGGGGCTCCCCTCTGTCCTCCAAAAACATCCGTGAGTCGTCACGACAACCTGAGTAACACCTCACAGTGCGGATGTGGTCCTCTCCTGCCGCGAACCCCGGTGAAAGCTAATTAAGAAACATCGCAGCCTTCTGCGAACTCAATTAAATAATGTTAATTTATTCTAATTTCAATTTGGAGGTAGTCTGAACTGAAGGAGGGGGCTGTGAAAACAAAGTCTTGGAGAGGAAGGAGAGCTCTGGCCTCTGCCTCCCCCCGGCACAGGAGCTCTCACAACCTGCAAAACTCCAATTTAATTTGAACCCTTTGATTAACATAAGTAATCACACAAGCCCTTCAAGTGGAGGGGAGAAAGAAAACATACCTCTAGTGTTGGTTCATTTCTCTCCTCTAGAAAGAATGAGTGGGTGTAATAAGATGTGGTAAAGAATCCCTGTTAGATTAGGACTATTCTTTTTGGACTTTCTATTGCAGAGACAGACAACAAAGGTTGAGATAAAGGGAATCTAAATAAAGTCCCATTTTTCTTTGTTTTGTTCTGAAGCTGTCAGCTTTTCTATGAACATGTAATGTCGGTACCATTGTGTGCTGGTAACTTACAGTTTAAGATGTCTTTCTCTGTCAGAGATGCTCTGAGAAAATATTAAGATAATACTGAAGTTTTTTGTTCAAACTTTTGCACAAAGACTTGTTCAAGCTTCCAACTTTTCTTTATATGAAAATAAGGCAAATAATTCATGAAGCGGAAACTTGATGAAAATCCAAAGATCAGAGAATCTAAGTGTAGAGCGGCCTGACTGTGGAATAGAGATGGAGATGAAACAAAAAGGAGGAGCAGGGGATCACTGAATTACTGGGAGGGGGGAAATCAGCCCCGGGGAAAAGAGATGGACTGAATCAGACCAGACAGAGCTCACAACCCGCCCAACAGGAACTTCGTCTGTTCATTTACATTAATCCCACAGATATTTCCATCCTTCCAGCTCCTTCGCAGATACTAAACTTAAACTTGACGCCTTAGAGGATCTATATCTTCCTGACACGACAATAGACGGACACACTGGCATGACAAACACGAGGTGTCTGATTAGAGACTCGAGCAGTTTTTTAAATATTGACTCTGGACAATCTGGTGGACAATCCGGGTCAGAAGAATTTCAGACTTGCACTTTCACACACGTAGCATACAGGTGGAATTTGTTCGTTTAAATGTATTCTGAACTACTGGAAATAGTCCAGTTTGTACTTAGCACTTGCAGGAGCAAGAGGAAAAGTCTCCTGTAATGGTAAGCGTTTCTGTCTGGGATAATATAAAGAAAATCATAAATGAGGACTTACAGACACATGAGTGGAAAACACTTTACAGACAACTGAGGCAAGCAGACAAGAGTATAAAGCAAAACTATACTCGATGTGAAAAACGTCATCAAAGGGCCAATTTGCTCACTTTGAACTACCTTGACAATAACCCGCTGAATTCTGACTTCACATCATTCAGAAACCAAACAGAGTTTAAAGAGGAGCCTGTAGGTGCTTGCATGTCATTTTCACCAACTCTAAGGACAAAAACTGTGAAATGCAACAAACATACTGAATGTGTTTGTCATTTCATTTCATTTTGATTTCACGACCATTCATGTACACTTAGCTTGTGCTTGTCAGTGTATACAGGGAAAAGATTGTTTGCTGTTGTTGGTTGATAAGTGATAGAAAAAATTGAACAAAATAGTAATGGCAAAAAGGCCAGAGATTTCTCGGTTTGGACTGAGATGAAAACATTACTGCAGTAAGTAACATGAATATACTATTTAAGGACCAAAGTGAAGAACAACCTTAAATGTCTGCATCTTTGTTATTAAAAGACTTTGGATCTGTCCATAGCCACTTAAACATAATCCCAAAATATTTAAACTAATGAGGTCAAGAGTATCTCCTCCGTTTTAGGGATTTAAAAACACCTGAGCAGTGTGGAAGTTTATAGTAAAAATAGCAAAGTTCAAGGGTCTTAAATCAAAATCGTATTATTATGGATGGAATTTAATTTACTGCAATAGTTTTCAGAGATAAAAGTGCAGTCTCATACGTCAGGATAAGAGCTCACCCACTGACTACTATCATCAGATAGAGACCGACAGGAAGCACCAAAAACTATAAATAGGTCAAAAGCACCTCAGGCCGATACTGCAGTGATGTTACGTTTTCTACAACGTTTCTGGCTTTTACGAGAGTTTGCAAAAGTGTTGCTACTTATCGCTGTAAAGAAAGAGAACTTCATGCTTTTGGAAGCTCCAAAGATGCTGCAAGTTGTTCTTCCACATCTCTATCAGACAATGATCCACACTAAATGTAAATTTGCTAATCACTTGTTTCACATCTCATTGCTTCTGCTGCATTCTACGTTTATAAAAATGCATTTCTAAATCACCATTGCTGAACATGTGTTGTGCTGGCCAAAATCCAGAGCTTTCAGCTCTCGTTTAAGCTTAATGTTAATCCTTCCATATGTGTAATACCTGTGTATCGAGTAAGTGGGTGCACACCATATGTCCTGTGGATGTTCTGATTTTTCACAGACTGTCATTGAAGTGGTGGCTTTTAATGAAATGACAAGGAGGATAGACAAAGTGCAATGTTGAATCTGGTCAGGTGAATTCACGACGTCCAAAAGACTTCAAATAAGCCAAAATATGACACTTTTACTTTGAATATGTTGTTAGCGTTAAATGAATATCTGAGTATGGCTACCTTGAATGTAAACATTCATATTCACAGTTTGAGGTTAGATCTAAATGTCTGCATGTGAGTCTGTTGTTTGGTCCCTATACACCATCTACCCAAATTGGCAGTTGTCAGATATGAATGGAGAAAACACTGTATGAGTTAGAGGTGTGTCTTGGAGGGAAGGTTATAATAGCCCCAGTACATACTCATTGAGCAGAGCCTACAGTGTGCTGTAAACTATGAGAACAAACCACTCATACATGCATGTGAGCACAAGCACACATCTGCACTCTGCACACGTTCATAGTGTGATGATGTGTTGGTTTCGTCTTGGCCTCTCATAGAGGGAATGTCTTCTCTTAATCCTCTCTGACTTCATACATTCAAAGGTCATCTCACAGCCTACACATGGCTGAGGCGTGTGTGTCTGTGTGTGTGTGTGTGTTTATAGGTGTGTGTGTGTGTGTGTGTGTGTGTGTGTGTGTGTGTGTGAATAAGTGAGTGTAATACTGCTTAGTGTGATTAAGAAAAGGAAACCTATTCACACTAGCTGTATATGTCAACAAACCCTGTAGGCCTATGTATGTTGCTGTGAACATCCTATCTCTCCTTCTACTACTTCCTGGCCATCGTCTTTCTCCCCCCCCCCTCCCTGTTCTCCTTTCCTGTACCCTTCACTATCTTCCACCTATTCTCCTTCACTGCACCCCCCTCCTCCTCTTCAGTTCTCACCCGCTATTCATTCTTTGCATCTCTCTCTCCCTTCTTCCCCCACCCTGTCAGTAGCTCCAGAGGCAGGGGCATCTTTTGGCGAAGTGTGACCCACCACAGGCCACTGGCTTTGGGTAATTAAAGTGGTTTAGGCCCCCTCACCCACGGTCACAGGCAACTGCAGCTGGGTGATAAAGGCACTGTGCCATAATTACATGGACGGCCAGCATCACCGCTCAGCTACACTAAAACAGTCAGCAGGCCAGCTGCATTAGGACGAGGGACCTGTGTGTGTGTGTGTGTGTGTGTGTGTGTGTGTTTGTGTGTGTGTGTGTGTGCACACAGGGAGTCAACACCCCCTTGTGATCGCTCTGCTGTAGTTAAGCCCCCTGTGTTTAAGCCCCACATAGTCTCATTGAGCCCCCACCCAAACACACACACACACATATTTTTAACCCCCCCTGTCCCCACACCCCCAGCCAATCATTCCCCACCAGTGGTCTGACTCCTGCCGTGAGTGTGTGTGACCATCAGCCATTTAATTAGACCCAGCCATGATTTACCTAATTTTAATAAATAAATAAACATACGAAAACACCCCAATAAACAAATACCTATATTCAAATGAGGAGCTGTGGAGTTTCATGAGCATAAAGAATGGGACAGGAGATGGGATTGTGCAGGCGGAAAAAAAGCTAATGTAAGGACCACTGGATGTGGACACACAAGCGCAAGCAAGCACGCACACACACACACACACACACACACACACACACACACACACACACACACACACACACACACACACACACACACACACACACACACACACACACACACACACACACACACACACACACACACACACACACACACACACACACACACACACACACACACACACACACACACACACACACACACACACACACACACACACACTCTTACTCTGACACAAGCTAAAAAGACTAAGTCAGAGAGGAGAAAGTAAGTAGACTATTGTCAATAGCTGTGGAATAAACAGTTTATGTAAAATATGTACTGTACTCTATATAAATAAAATGACATCAGTGTTATGTATATCACAATCTGTTTAAAGTTATTTACACTAAAGGTATAAACCTAGACAGTGCCAAGAAGGAGTGCTCTACTAAAGGCTTTATTTCAGTTCTGATTTTTTTTCTACCGACTGATATGTTTCCATATAACCTAGTATAAGTATAGTTTACAACAAAACTGAAATTCGTCATATGGTTGTTCTTATCTATGTATCCATTTCTGACATAAATCTGAGTTTTGCCGTTTAGACTGAATGCTATTCGGGCAAAGTTCTTCGTAAGTTATGCTTGTTTAGGTTGGAATGAATCAAGTGTGAAAGTTTATTTCCTCTTACATCCTATTCATTAAGCAACACACTGCATCACCATGCGGAAACTACTTGACTGTTTTATAGAAAAATGTGTTGCGTTTGATGTGTTGTCACACATATCTGTGTCATGGGGGAAAAAGGAGTTCACATTTCATATCATGGAGGTGAAGCCTGGTTACCTTTGGAGAAGAGGAGGCCAACTCTCTCCCCATCACTGCTGCAACCGGACCGGGCCCAAATGGCTGGGGTCTCTCCCTGTCAGGACCCGAACTGGGTTTGGGAGCCTGCACGCTGGGGCTGGGGCTGGGGCCAGGGCCAGGGCCAGGGCTGGAACTGGGGGGAGGAGGAGCCCTCCTCTTCTGGCTGCTGTCCATATCCAAGGAGGGGCTGCCAGCAGGGGGCCGCACAGGGCTCGATGTCCTTGGCTCATAGAACGGGTTGGATCTAAGAATGGAGGGAGAGGAGAGATGACAAATAAAAAAAAGATGAGAAGAAGGTGTTGTGTTAGTGTATGATCATTTGGAATTGACATTAATTTAGGCACTGACCCTGCAGGCCATTAAGCCCCAAAATCTGCTGACCGATATATTAAAATAATTATAGCAAGATTAAAATCGCTTTGAAAATGTTTTAATTTAGGCTTCGTAAACACAGTTTATATATTCTATCACAATGTCCGAGTTCACATAATCAAATTAGTTCTTCTGATCTGATGGGCTAATGTCCGTACATCTGGTGAAATTGTAGTGGTAGCAAAAGGTAATCGAACCCAACAACAATATTTGATTAATTAATTTCACTTAGCTTAGCTTTCAATAATTAGGATGTTTGTGGAACTGTAAGTTGGTGCTTTGGTGGAGACTCGCAGAATGGAGATACAACTCTAAATTTCTGCCTGATGGCCACAGAGTAACTTTTTGTTGTAAAATGACTCAGATTGAAATGCCCAGCTGCTTTAAAGATAAAGTTTGTTAACAAAACAACAAACTCAAACTGACAATACTGTAACAAATCACTAAAACTATCAAACAGATTTGGACAAAATACATAAGAAATTGGCAAAAACAAAAATACATAACAATACATTACACTGAAACTTAACACAAAAGCATCTCACTACATTTAACACAAGAGAACATAATGTTAAGATATCCAGCCATGAATGAAAGAGAACATAAACACTTAATAAAAACCATCTTTAGTTCTGACTAACCATTGTTAAGTAAAACATAAGGAAACTGCTGCATGGAAAGAGAGTTTGGTGCAATCCAATGACCAACACACACAAATGAGAAGGAAATAGAAGACGCAGGTGCACTGAGGTCAGGTCAGTGTGACCTCATATCCTTAATGCCCAAGGTGCCCTACTGACAGACGGACAGGTAGGAGCACAAAGGCAATGAAACACACACACACACGCACACACATACCGGAGTGTTATCAATATACAGGCATGCTTGTGGCACTGAAAGCACGGGCAAGGCCTTGAGACATTCACTCATCATACAATGACTGTTCCTAAACAAACAAGAGACTTGGTCTGAGAGTTTGGGGGGGGGGGGGGGGGGCAAGAGTGAGAAAGAGGTTGATTGACTAGCTATCTGTCTGAAAGAGAAAGCTAGAGTGACTCTGTGTCCGTCTGACGGCAGAGCGATACACTGGGGGGGGGGGGGGGGGGGGGGGGTAGAGAAGTGAAGTAAAGAAAATCAGACAGGCCTTTAGAGCAGCTTTAACAGACCAACACTGGCTAAAAGACATGTGAAAAGGCTCCAGTCAAAACACCATGCTGCCCTCTTGAACTTTCTTTTCTGCAGGGAGCTGCTCCTAATGTAAACGACAGAGCAAGAGAAACAAGCCAGTCTATAACCTGTCTTTATTTAGACAGCGGAGAGGACTAAAACGTACGGCTATCTGTGTGACAGCTTCGCTCAACAGTCAAAACCTGAGTATGCTTTTTACAATTAAGGCACCGCCATTTTTCCTCAGGGGTTACACACTATCAGTTAGACGGCTATGCAGACAAAGATAGTCGGAATATTTCTTCAAGATCTTAAGTAACTCATTCAAAGCTGTTATGAAAGTTAGCTTGATGTCCATCCTCTTAATGAATGATTTGTCAAATGAGGAGACAAATCTGAATGCATGTTTTTAAATACAGTTGTTAATGAGTATGTTATATTCTGACTTTTTTTTATAAAGGCAGCCTCATATTTCACTATTCAATGGCTTACATTTTCTGTCTCATGATTAAGTTAAAGGGGGTGGAAAGGAGGGGAAGTTTGGGTTGAGGAAAGGAGGGAAGGAAGGAGGGGAAGGAAGAATTGAACGACAGAGGAGGAGACAAGGTGAAAGAATGCAGTGAAACAACAGAGCCCTTGTTCCTGTTGAAAGAGCTGCCTCGTCACTCTGCCCTGATAGGGGGGCTCCAAGTACCCTTCTATACCCCTCTCACACAACTTGGCCTGCCATCAGTAACCAAGCTGAGCTCCCTGGACTCCTACACTGCTGCTAATAAAGGCTACTCACAGACACAGAACACATGTCAGTGTGCTACTTCACTTAACAGCTTAGGAGAGTGAATATATCCAAATTCCTTAAGCAAACAATAAACAAACTTCTTCTTTACACAAAAGGTTAAATACACCTACACATTAAGAAAGAGGCTTCAAGTTTTCTTATATTGCACCAATGAAAGTGAAAGTGTAACTAGTACAAATTAAAGTTAAAAAAGAGAGGATAACACATGAAAGGGTGATATTGTCATTTCTAAATATTGCACCTCCAAACAGTAAATCTATCACTAACCAAGGACCACTTAATGATATGTGCGATATCAGGATACAAATATTTCACCAACGCCCCCTGACAGCTGATTAAAAAACGTAAAGGAGAAGAAATAAAATAGAACTTACTCATCAAGTTCCTCGTCCTCGTTGGGAGCGGTGTCAGCGTACAAGTACTTGCTCATGTCTACAGGCCGTACTCCTTTCCTCTGCCTGGGTTTGGGGGGTTCAGGGTCTGGCTGGAGGTCCATGTCCTGTTCGGGCTCGTCGAAGGGGTTCCCCGGGGTTGTTAGCGTCTCAGGCTCATCTTGCTCGTTGAACGGATTTGAGGAGTCGTGGTCATAGAAGGGATCGTCACAGCCCTGCTGCCGTGGGACCGGCTGGCTGGGGGGCTCTGATTGACCAAGAGGAGAGAACGCTGACTAAATCTTAACACATATTGTACTGGACCTGAAAAAACATGATCACTGTAACTCAACGCGCCATGTACGGAGGCTCTATTCTGGCATGTAGCTCCACTCCTGCATGTCATTCCCCACTCTCTCTTTCCCCAATTACTAACTCCATCTGCTGTCCCATCTCTAAAAATAAAGACATTACAGGCCCAAAAAATAAACCTTTACACAGACATCAAGGTTATTTTTAAGACAATTGTGGGAGCTTTATTTGTGTAAGAGCACGCCACTCAAAAAAAAAAAAAAAATCATACTGGTACACCTGTCTGCTCAGGTGGTCAGACAAAAAGTATTGGTTTAGCTGTCTGAGGGAGAACATTGAGGTCTTACTGTGACAGTTACACATGACTACACACATTCAAGGTATGTGCACATCCAAACCTTCAACTAGCATCACCTGCCATCCTACTGACTCTCCCAAAAACAAACACCTGAGTTTCTACTACTTGATCAAAAGATCAAAGTCTGAAACCAGCGAAAATGAATGAAAACATCACTCCACCACAATAACAGATAAGGTCTCATGCATGGGTTGAACATACCTTCCTCATCAGGATCACCAAATGGGTTGAAGTGGTTGGGTTGAAGGTCATCATCTTGATCATCAAAGGGATTTCTGTTCATGGCAGGAGACGTTTCCTGATCCTCGTCTTCCAGGAAGTTCAGCTTGTTGATCAGCTCTGTTGCCACAGAATCAAATATTAAGTCATATTCCAGACTGACAATAACAGAGTCCAAAATAACAGCTACAGGACAAAAAAAAATCCCAAAGTGAAAATGATACAAACATTCACAAACCAATATCTGCACTTTGGAGTGAACCATGAGCATAGAGACCATCCAGTCTTGGTTAAGTGATCCCTCTTGCTGGAAAGAGCTGCCTACACTCCTCTGTGCTCCTCTGCCACCTCAGTCCACTTCAACACATGTTCAGCAGTAGCATTATGGGAAAATCTCTGTGCTGTGGTCTAGGCGGTTACTCTGGGAAACCGTTAAGGCAGTTTGGAGTTGCTATGGAGAAAATAGCCAGAAAGGCTGAGAATGGTCCACTTCATCTTCATCTTCCACACTGTAGCTGAACTGAACGCTGCCAGGGTGCGGGCCATCTTAAAAAGAGTGTAGATGTGTGTGTGAAGTAGATGCCAAGAAGTGCCTCTGATCATTGTGTAAGAATCTTAGCAAAGAGAAAAACTGTTGTGTGTATGTGAGTGAGGTCTCGAGACCTTCAGTCCATATGTGAAGTGTTTTTCGCTGATAAGAGGTGCAGCACTTTTCTTCAACGCTTACTGACAACATTCATGACCCATTTTAGACCCTGACAAGTGCACATGTGCATGGTTGTGTATCTCGGGCAGTGATGATAACACCAAGACTAAAATACCAACGTGATGTTTACCATTAGGCTTACTATCAAAATTAAATTCAAATTTCAGAAGCTACCCCGATACCTTCTTTAGCTGTGTCCTTGTACAAGGAGCAATGCACTAGCAAGAGTATTGCTTTAACCATGACCCTAACCAAGTCTCAAAATGCCTACAAACCACAAAACTGTGACGGAAGAAGAGATGGATGAAGAGACGAGATAGTTTCACACAGGACGGTGCAACTCCATTTTGATGGCTGTTATTACGTTCTTTGCTTCGGTGTTGAGAGTCAGTAAAGTGGCAAAAACCTCTTATGAACCAGACAGTGGTACAATCTCCCCAATGCCATCCTATTGACCCTTCCGTTGACAGCGCTCTCTGCAACACTGCAGTAGAAGATCAACGGTGTAGTTGAATTTAAAAATCTGAACAGAAGCAGGAGGCACTGTTTGACTTTCTCTGAATGTGTGGAAATCTGATGTTCAACAGTAAAGTCTTACATGAGGCTAATGTAGGCTGATACAAAAAGTTATGTGGGGCACCACACACACAACTTATGCTTTTCAATCACAGGAGAGATGAAGATACGCTTTGTGTAAAATGTCAGGTGCCTTATTAAGTTAGTTCTGTATCACAGAAAGCTAACAGTAAACATTTATGTTGTTTTATTTATTACAAGCAGCTTGGCTCAGGAAGAGTGGGTTGCCATCCAATCAGGGTGTCAACAGTGACATTTCCAGCTCCTCCCGTTTCCACGTCAAAGCATCCTTGAGCAGGATACGGAACCTGAATTGCTCCCAAAGTCACAGCCTTCAGTGCATAAATGTTTGAATTGCTCCCTGATTAGTGACCTTACATGACACAGCACTATGGTCCAAACCAGAGTGTTTCTATGCTTTGAAACGTCTCACCAGCATGAGGCACATAAAGAATACCAAGATTCAAATGCAGAGCTCAATTGAAAAAACAACAACTTTTGTTTTCATGAAAATATTTTTGGTACATTTTATTTCTTTGGATAGGGTTTACCTGGTTTGGTTCACTACCAATTGCAGTAAATGAAAGGTGAAGACCACACAGTCAAAAAAAAACAATAACAGGAACCAAAAGAACAAACAACAGCTGATGTGTCCACAACAGCTTATACAGCACAACACCACATGGACCAATAAAATTGTGGGACCACATGACCGCGACACGATCACAACACCAAGGATGGTATAAGAGGGTGGGTAAGGGTTGAACCAAAGAGAGAAAGAAACAAAAAGAAAGGGGAATGTTGGAAAAGGAAGGATAAAGAAAAAGAAATGTATAGTAGAGGTGACACAATGATCACAACATGGTGGAGGAAGAGTCAGAAGCACAGGGTGAGGGGTGAAGAAAGGTGAAAAAAGACCTTGGGAGGAAGCGGCAGGCTTAGCGGTTGCTTTGCGTGCTCGCTTAAGGACACCATCATCATCATCATCATCCCCATGTAAGCAGCTGAGGGCATTCAACTGGTTTACTATCTCTGTAAACAAAAGGGGCCATACAGGAAGGAAGGAAGAAAGAATAGTAGTGAAGAAGGCAAAATAAGACAACCTTTTGAGTATTCCACACACACAGACTCACACAAACACACATATAGATATGTATATAGCTGGAAAAAAAGATGCATACATATCAAAGCTTAGACTTTGTTTAAGTTCTTTTTTTGAATTTCAAGCAGCTCTCGTTCAGTTACTTTAAAACTGTGCGTTAGGAAAAACTAACCTGCTGTATTCAAAGCTTCACTAACTGGATAATCGTCACACTAACAGGGAGAAAGCTGAAAAAGTGTAACTTTACTTTTTATCTTTATTTTAAATTTAATAGCTGAGGTTCCAGCCTGGGTAGGTAAATACTTAGATGAAGATGAAAAAAACACTTTAAACCCACACACATCCATATTCATGAAGATGTACAGTACATCCATTTGAGTTATAACACATTCCCTTTCCATTATTTACATAGTGTAAAAGGTAAAAAGAGAACATATACAGGGTTTGCACGGGTTAGCTTCGCGTTAGTATTGCTGGCTCGCTGGATAGGTAGCGTGCAGGGGAGGAATATGATAGCAGGGAGTTTTGGCAGCTCGACCAGGCCTTTGATTCAGACGCACACTAGTGAAGCATAGCTGTAGGCCCTTGATGCATATACATATAAATGAGACAAAGAGCAGGGAAGGGAAGGGAAAGAAGGGAAAGCAAGAAGCTTAACAGGAAGAGATTGCGCTTCGAGAAGTTGGATTAAGCAAAGCAGGAGGCAGCAGGGCCGATACATACATACAGACTATAAAATGAATCCTCAACATGTATGTATGGGAGCTAGCGGACCAGTCCAACAACACAGGAAGAAAGCAAAGAACAGGGGGTAACTGGGATAGCGGGAGAGTAAAGCCTTAGCAGTTAAAGAAACCTGAAGCCGGCATTATATTGTGAATCAATGTCGTGAATTTTCAAATTCTCACTTCTTATTTATGTAAGAATGCACACACGCCCACAAACAGAGAAGCAGAAACTTAGAAAACAAAAGGAATCAAAAGGAAGCAACGTTGATGCCCAACTCAGGCCTCAGCCTTGGTTATTTTGGTGGATTATTCAGGGGGGGTTTGGAGACCGTAGCTGGTATAACAGACTGAAATTCCCTTAAAAAAAAGCTTGAACTCACAGCAAAGAAAACACATATTAATGTGCCAATGCACAATGGTTGATTGCAGCAAAGCAGTTACCTCAGTAACTTTGATCAACTCCAACGGATTTATCTCATGTATCAAAAAAAGCATACTCGTGTCAAACGTTCAACAAAATAAAAAGGTGCTTCTTGCAAGTTTTCACCTGTGATTTTTGCGGCCTTCTCCTCCTGGTTCACCCTGTTCTCCTCATCCTCCTCATTCTCCTCCTCAAAGTCGTCCAGGTTGCCGATGTCAGCCTGCTTCATGCTCATCAGGCTGGCCAGGCTCTGCATGTCCTCATCGCTGGAAAATGGGAAAAAGAAAAAAAAGTCAAAAACACCAAACACAGATAAGCACTCATCATAGGTCATAGATAAGACTTAAAGAGTAAACATGCTTAATTATCAGAGATTAAAAAAGGGAAAGAAATGTGTTGCATAATCAGATGAATGAATTAAAGAAAAGTCATCAGAATAGTATTTTCATAGTAATGCCTTATAGAAGATGGAGAACACACAAATCAAGCAATAAAGCTACAATAGCTAGTACACACACATATTCAAGGTAACTTTCATCTCTACACCTTACTGTTAAAACCTCCAACGTGACTCCCCTCCTCACATTTTAAGCTTTGTCTTTCATACCTACTCTACCTACTGTTACTCTTCTCAGTCCACCCATTGTTGTCTTTTACTTTACACCCTCAACCACTTTATTCGTTGATGCACCAACATCTCCAGTATTCTTGTACTTAATGTAGTCTTGTGTACTCTGCCCCAGTCCCTCTATGCCACCGCTCCCATCATAATCAATGTGTTCTCCCTCTCTGTTCTTTGTGTTTGGTGTTTCCCAGACCCAGAGGCTCATTTGAACTGGTGTGATTGAGTTTGTTTGTGTGGTTGACATCATTCCCCGAAGGGTTAACAAGGGTTACGCGCCATTGACCCGCCGCCCGCGCCACAACAAAGGCCTTGTTGCTCTGCTCTGTATGTGTGTGCATCTGTGTGAGTCTCAGCCAGCCTTTAAATGAAAGTTGCTGCTATCAAATTAGAATGAACAACAAACGACAAACATTGCGGTTCAATGTGTGTGTCCTTAAATGAAAGTTGGAGCTATCAAAGAGGAATATTTGGCAATGAATGAAAAGCTTCAAATGACATGCGAGAGTCTGTAAAATTAGACAATCAAAGAATATAAGAGTGAGTAAAATGTATCTCCACACATTATGTGTGTACATATAATGTGTGTTTTCCTACTTTTTTTTCAAGGGTATATATACATTAAAACTATACCAGTTACCAGACAGATAAGCTTGATGTGATTTCTTGCATAGCTAAGGATAGATCCAATGTAAATGGATAGATCCAACATCAGCGAGTATAATGTCAATTTGGTGACTGACTAGCAATTCTGGCCCTGACTAGTGAAGGTGACAAGGTTTAATCACGTAGTCGGCTAATTGCGGATATCCCTAGTTCTATATAATGTTTTGTTGTTGCTATTTATTACAAAGGAGATCCTAGACTTACGTGGCTTTTCCCTCACGGAGGAAGATGCAGGAGAGGGAGAACTGCAGCGTGGCTGATACCACCTTCTTGGACAGGGGCTTAAACTTGAGTTTGACATCTGTCTGTGTGGGCATTGGACTGGCGTACTGTTTCATGTTAATACTGCTGGTGGCCAAGGCCTTTCTCCGCCCTGATGGAGACTCCTGTAGGGAGAGAGAAAGAAGAAGCAAATTACAGACAATACGAGCTCATATTTCTAAGCTGACAGTCCAGAAATCAAATGGAAAACAAAAACAAGAGGCAGAAAAGAGGCCTTTTTTGTTCATTTCACATCTTCCTTTGGGGATAAGGTATTCTTTCATCTTCACTGATGACTGGGGAAAGAGAAACAGTGTATTTGGTCAGTGATGGCTGATAAATTCAGGGCAAGGTAATATTTGGGGGGCCCTGCATTCCTCATTGTTAATTCAGCTGTAAAAATCCTTCCTGGTATTTCCTATCAAAGGTCCATGCTTAAGCCAATCCGCTGTACTCACAGATGTGCTCTGGGCCAGGGGCAAGCAGTCAAATTGGAATTTGGGAATATGCCACAGACCAGGTGATAAGAGTTATGGAATCAGTGACAGAGCCTGTGTGTGTGTGTGTGTGTGTGTGTGTGTGTGTGTGTGTGTGCGTGCGTGCGTGCGTGCGTGCGTGCACAGCGGCTCACCAGAGGACAGTGTGCAAAATGAGAACTGTCAGAAAGCCTTGTCACCAACTGTTAGATATGAACACTAAACAGTTGGGGACGTTCCTGCCTTTCGTCTACCCCCTCCTCTTCTCCTCTAACAAAAACTGATGTGTTTTAGTCTGCTGCATGTCAGGCTGCGAAAGCATCACGCTGAAACTGAACAGAAAGCTGGTTCACCTGCTAGCTGTGTTGATACCACTGATGTACCATCTCCCTCTTTTCTGTTTGGCCTCCTTTGTTTGTTTGCTGATTTATTTTGTGTAACAGGCAAAGTCATATTTTCCTGGTAAGATAATGTGTATCTATTTGCATGACAAGATGTTGAAAATGAATCCAACATGATGGTCATCTGGTGATGCACATGTGTCTCTTCACAGGCCATGTGGAATGAAAGCAACAAGCAGAAAACACATTCTCTCAATTTCAAATCTCAAATTTACTTGCTTTCCCTCTCTTTTTCACTGCATGAAAAAGAGCACGTATAACTCTACACACACCTACACTCACACACACTGGTGTTATTATAGCACAAAAAATACCTTCTTGTCTCAGCTGTGAATCGAGCCCTGAAGATTCATCCCCTCATGCGCACAATTCTGAACAAAGCGGAGCTGCTAGCTCTCTTCCACACAACACCAGTTTGAGAGCACATATACATATACACATACGCTCTGGCGTGTCCTGTAGATAAAGCGATACAAGCTCTTTACATTGTCCTGTTTTTTGATGTCTTTACACACACACAAGCAAATCAGAGGCTTTGGCTCTGTGGGGAAAACTCAATCTCAGCCTTATCGCTGAGGACCGCAGGGTATTCAGTCATACACACATACACACTTTTACACATATAGACATCCATACAGAGTTGGTATCAGTACAGATGTAAAGCTATTGGGTAAAATAGTGAGAATAGTAAGAACCTATGCAATTTTCAAGTAAGTATTACAAATCTGCAGGCTAGTCAACAACATAGCAAGTAAATGAGTATGGTGACTTCTCTCTTGTTATTTACAATCCTTTAGTAGCAGGCATTTGTGTTACTGTACATGTGTCCCGCTAATATTCTACCACATCTCAATCTAACTGAGTTAGGTTCAAATTATTTGTTTTTAAAAGCCTGCTGCTGTTGTGACAGTCTCTGTGTCTCCGGAGCAAAACTTCAAAACGTCTTGTTCTGAAGCACAAGTGCATTATTTTTGATGTATTGTTGGTACCCTTGATAAACAAGAGACTATTTCAGCTTGGAGGTGTTTAAATCATTTCTTTGCCTGAATGGCAAGCTACACAAAAATGGAAGTTACGGCCAAGAAAACATTTTATAGGTTATTGGTTGACGAAGAGATTCAGCAGTATTCATTCAAGGCAGTGTGAAAGAGTTATGCCCCTGCTGCCGTTTGTTCAAGCTGCTCCATCGCAATGTAACCTGGGACACTGCAGAATGAATCGCTTCAATTGATTTGATTTATTTTGAGCGGTAAGCGCTGATTGGACATCCACATTACATAAAACACTTAGATCTTAGGGGTCATGGTGTCTTGATATTGTCATCCCATTCTCATTTCAAATCAAACGTCTGTGATTGTGTGAGCACTCATTTGAGTCCCTAGTTGTGTTTCACACCTATATTATTATTTTTATTATTACTATATTTGTATTTGTATGTTTAATGTTATTGTAGGTGCTCTTATTAAGCTCGTATGTTGTCATAATGTAGTGTATTGTTGCATGTTCTCACGATGATTACTTCATCAAGAAGAGACCGAGGAGTTGAACTGATTAAATGACTGATTGGTATCTAACTGAAGTATCTTCTTAATGTTGGTTTACCTTGTTTTTGGTGAGCAACACAGTCTGAAGCACCAGAGGGAGAGATAGGGTTAATAAGAGGTTGTTGGCATGAAACCCAGACAGGCTGAGAAACTCTGACAGACTTTCTATGTAACTTAGGAGCCATCTTTAATTCCTCTGGTAAAGTTGCTTCTCTGACCTCAATTCTACTGATTCTATCCTGTCTCTCCACTCTTCCATCTTCTGTCGCAAGCCCACTCTACCTCTCACCTAACCCCCCCATCCTTCCATCTCCCAACCTCCCAACCTCAATCCATGCTCACGGTAACAATTAAATTGAGAGAAAAAGAACACCACAGACGAAAACAACTGTCTGACTAGTGAAGACACTTGACATTTGGTGCTGACATTTGAGCCTTGATGCTTCTGCTGGGAGACATAATGACAAATAATCACCCCACCACCGTCCTTAACTTGTCCAAAGAACAACCCATCAGGTGAAGAGGACGATGGAGAACAGAAGTCTCCCTCTCCACCTCTTATCTCTCTGCAGATTACACTCTGGCTATTATACTAAGCTAATAGTGCATGTAGACACGTTATGAATGAATTTGCTAAATGCACCAAACACTTGGGTAGGGGATTTAGCAAAAAGAGGATGGGGAAGAAAAGGGGGAGAGGGGTCTTGAAAAATAGGAAATACTTAAGGATATGCAAATACCCCAGTACAATAATGGAATAACCGTCTCAACAGATTTGTGTAGGGACAGCAAACAATGGAAATGTGCTCCATTTCCCTGGATGCTGCTTGTCAATCAATGTGTGTGTGCAGCATGTGAGTGTGTGTGTGAGCGTGATTTAGAGAAAATTAGGAGAGTGTAGCCAGGATTAGGGTGACTGGGAGGTTGTGACAATGTGTAAAATGAAAGCGAAAGGACAATACAGAAGTTTAATTTATTACAGAGAGGATATGACTATCAATATGCCCTCCCTTTGTGAGCCAAGAGACTAAATACCTAAATGTGTGTCTGTGTGTGGAAGTGTGTGTGTTTGTAGAGGGGGCACAGTGGGAGAGAGAGGAAGAAGAACAGGGAAAGAGAGAGAGAGTACATAAAGAAGGAGGGAGGGGTGATGGCTGTATGCTGCCCCCTAGCTGCATCTCTGAAAAACTGCAGAGCATCATTTAGGACCAACAGTTTGCTCTTACTTAACACATACAAAAACACAGGCCACGTGAGACAACACTTATGGAAGTCAGTAAAAAAAACGGAACAGTAAACCTGCCAACAGTTACTCTACACTGCCTAATTAATATCATAACGAGATAAGAAGGGTGTGTGTTTTTGTTCAGAGTGTACCAGTCCTGCCCCTCTCCCCTGGTGCCAGCTGGCCCCAGATCGATCCACAGATGCTCCCCTGGTGGGGGGGCAGGGGTCAGGGCAGGAGGGGTGCCCGGGGGTCCTGCTGAATCCCTCTGCCCCAAAATGCCAATGGGACGGGCCAGGGGAAGGAGGGGTAGGGGATCCTTTTGTGACTGAGAGATGGATTAATTAGGCAGAGTGCTAAAAAGAAGCCGGCTTCTTTGTTTGGACCTGGTCTGACAAACGCGTCAAACACTCTGACAATTTAGAAGTGTTAGCACCTGATGAACAAAAAGAAACACAAACACGCACCAATAAGCTAATGGCTTTTTGTCACAGGTCACCTGTCAATTTGTTTCCAATTTTAATATGATCAATAGGTCAAACTTGATCCATACAATAAATCCATTT
Organism: Tautogolabrus adspersus; assembly: GCA_020745685.1. Taxonomy (NCBI): domain Eukaryota; kingdom Metazoa; phylum Chordata; class Actinopteri; order Labriformes; family Labridae; genus Tautogolabrus; species Tautogolabrus adspersus. The sequence continues at coordinate 16,792,458 of CM036541.1, read as the reverse complement.
TTTTGCAAACAGTTTGCATATCCACAAAATCTGTTCTTAGACTGACCATGTTTCCAAATGTCTTGTGTGATTTGGTATACAGGGGCACTTTTTCCTTTTAACGTGGACGATTTGTGTTTTCTTTCTTGTTCTGTTGTATTCCTGCTGAACTATTGTCTGTGATATATATTGTACAACCCATCTGTCAAGCACTGAAGTGAGGGTGATAATGTTGAGCATGTCGTTGACGCAGGTAGAAGATTGGGCTCTGGCATACCAACAAGCCCGATCAGTGCTGAATCACTGGTTCAACATCAAGCAGATGATTATCTGACTTAAGTCGGCTTCCACAAAACAAAAACAATCCGAAAGTGGAGTAGAGGGACGACCTGAGGTCACAGAGACAACGGCCTACACTAACAATACAGAAGATATCAGCTAAATGTGTCTAAAGCCTGAAAGAAACACTATTAATTTAATCCAAGTTTGCAAAGTTTCAACACGACTAGTAAGCACTGTTGCAATCCATCTTCAGCTTATTGACTGTTTCACTCTAATTGAGTCACAAAGGAAGAACACATGACTATACTAAAACCAACACAGTAATAAAGGGCACATTATGTCTTACAATACAGCAATAAAAACAATCACAACTCCTGTTTACCTTATTCCTCCCTACAACAGAAGTTGTTCTGGAGAGTTTATCAGTCATGCCAGATCCCACTGTTTTTTGTTTTTCTATCTTTTTCACTCTCGTTATGACATTTGCGAGTCTTAAAGCTATGTGATAAATGCTGCAGACCCAAAGCTAAAATGGAAACTGGGGCGACAAATAATAAACTCCTCAGAAGGCTGTACAAACAGACCTTTGTAATTTGTATTCAAAGGGTTTAGAAAAATAGAAACCTATCTTCATTTGGCCCATACAATAACCCTGAGGTAGGACGATTAGCCTTCAAACCAAAAATCAGCTGGCTCTGGCTGAATTCAGCAGTCAGCATATTGAAGGTGGGTGGGGGGCACAGCGCACTGCCTATTCCTCTTGCCTCAAGGTCACAGTTATTGGAAATGGAGACATCCAATGTGCTCACATCTCTCTTTGAATCCGCACACAATGGAGTGATTCCTCTGTGTCAATTTGGCCTCCCCTGATAACCGATAATGCAGGCCTTTTTACATATCACCTATGAATAACGCACTATAGGCGTTATAGACACACACACACATACACACACTCAGATTAGGACCAATTTATTCATCTGCTACTATTATATGTGAGGATTTATTTTTTTTCCCCCAAGCAATATGTGCGTGTATTTCTAAAAGGCAACAATGGACATAAAAGGCATGCAATACTATCACAGCCAGTATGTGAATTACAATCACAATGGTCTTAATAATGGAATGAACTGTGCAAAAGGCTTTCATGTGTATTGTCACATACACACACACACACACATGCACAGACTCTCTCTCACACACTGACACACAAGAAAAGAGGACCAGAGGATTTCCCCCTCACTAGGACCAGCTTGTGGATCAGATTTTGTGTGAAACTTCCCAAATGGAAACATGTCTTAGTGACCACAACTTTTTCCTCTGAGGTGCATGTGCAACAAAACACGACAATGTTTGGAACACTTGTGATTGCATTGTAATGGAAGAGAGCAAGAGGAGGGAGATTGATCACAACAAGAGTAGGCCTGTTTAAAAAAAAAAAAAAAAAAAAAAGGCAGATTATGGCTCAGTGTATGCTGTGGTTTTTGGCTGAATATGGTTTTATCAGACAGGGAGTCCTTTTTGTACTAAAAAAAAAACTGGACATCGGACAAACCTGTGTGCCTACTGCCAGGTTACAGGCCCCGTCAGCACAGGACGGCAATCATGAGGCAAGAGGAGCAGACTCATAGGTGACAGCAGGGTAAACATACATTCACAAACTATCCACTGTGAATAAACAAAACTCCAATCTCATGAGGGCAAAATCAAGAGAACTAAAGACAGGATTCTTCTTGTTTAGGTGCCCTAGGCATAATACAAACTAGCAGTATACTAAGGGAAGTTTAGCAATTTCGTGGCTGAGCTTACCCCCTAGTTTTAATTAAAATAATCAAATCTGTCATTTACAGCTGAATGAAGTGATACACTAATGCAACTTTTTCAATGGAAAATCAAATACCATGGCTTTAAGTATAAACTTAAACCAATCCAATACCACAGTCCACTTGATTTATTTAGTTAGCTGTATGAGATGTCTGTGGCTCAGTGGTAGAGTCAGTCATCTCTTAACCAGAAGGTTGGAGGTTCGATCCCCAGCTCCTCCAGCCACGTGTTATGAAGGTATGTTATGAAAACTGTGTTTTGTTTTGTGTGTAAAAGTGAGAAAGCAGATGGGTGGTTAGAGAAAGAGAGAGAGAGCGATCGAGAGAGAAGGGGGGAGGGGGGGGGGGAATTCCTTTAATGCAGGGTTGCCTCTGATGGTGCAGATGAAAGGAGGAGAGTCAAAAACCAACCGGCCCTTAAAAGGTCTGATCCTCACTGGGAGAGGAGTCTGATTATTGGGGACTAATCTCTTGCAAGCTTGCAACACCAAGGCAAGCACACACAGACATGGGCTAAAGAACAGCCATATTCCAGAGGTTTAAGAACATTAATAAGATCAAATACACAAGCTATCATCGTTTCCCTAAAATCAGCCTGAGACAAAGTCAGCAGAAGAAAATATTGCTGCTGTGACATCTGGCTAATCTGACTTCCTTCATACTCATCCACCTTCCAAAGTGGCAACATTTGACTGGAGTGCATGTTAACAGCTTAGTCTGTGCTCTAATGAGCAAACATTTCTGACACTTGAGCTTAAAGCTCACTGCAATGTTATAGATAAACTCTTCAAATTAAGATTCAATTATTTTAGTGTTAAAAAAGCTCTAAAGTACGACGGAGAATTAGGGCCACGTAAAAAAATAAATAAATCTAAATTGACGAGTTTAAAGTCGTAAATTTAGTTCGAGACCAGCCTGCGCAGAAAATGATGAAAGGATAAAGTCGTTATTTTAGCAGCCTGTTCTCAAATGACAAACGTGGAGCATCTTGTTATACTTTAGTAAAGGTTTCACAAATAAGGAAAGGCTACTTCCTTGTGTAGTCGGTAAAAAACAGTTCAAGAGAAGTTTTCACTTCACCTTGCAAGGACTTTACTATATCTGTAAAATGATATAGGACACAAACTGTCTCTGCACATGTGCACATAACAGACAAAATATCCGATAGTTGTGTTGGTGCTTTACTTATGCAGATATGAAACTGCACATGCTTTTGACACATCATCATTATCACATTGTCTTAAAATATCAGGACCCTGAAAAGATAGGCTACTGCAAGAAACTGTGGCTTTTCCCAAGAAAGAACCACACTGACTTGGAGGAAGTTGTGTCTGCATAGGAAAAGGCTTTAAGAGTTCTCCTGTCATCATTTTCGCCCAGGCTGGTCTCGAACTCGTAAATTTACGACTATTCTCGTAAATTTACGACTTTAATCTTGAAATTTTAGATTTTTTTTTTTCTTTAACGTGGCTCTAATCCTCCGTCGTACTAAAGGTATGATGAGGAATGCAAGTATCAATTTAACTATCAGTTATTCAGTGGGTTTTATTTTGGATGAATCTTTTAAAGAAAAGATCAAAGAAAAAAAGGAAAAGGGCCCGCATGAATACAGCGAAACCTCAACAGTTAAAAGCAGAAACAAGAAAATGTATGGCGTCTTTGTTTAAAACACGTCAAACAATGACTCATCACAATTGTTCTTGAATCATTTCCTGAGCATTGATACAGGTAATTGTTGATTCAGATAATAATTTAAATCAAAGTAACTTTTTCACTAAAATCTGGCATTTTCCAATGAGTCTGCATCAAATTCACAACCAGTGGGGGAAAAAATGCCAGATGGACACCAAGCCAGTATCTCATATCCTCTCCGTCTCCATTAATTTCTGTCCCTCCATCCCTCTCTCTGTTCTTATCAGTGTGTCCAGGGTGCCCTCCTCTCTGTGACTCCCCGGGTCTCTCTTTTGGGTGGCCCTCAGTGCCCCCCACACACACTCAGACCCAGAGCATGCACTTCAGACAGGGGGCTAATGGGAAAATAAATTACCAGCAGGCAAAAGCCCTGGCTCTGCACTTCTGCTGGAGAAAGGAAAGGGACATGGGGGGGTTTGGAAAGAAGGGGGGGTGGTGTCAAGAAATGGAGAGAGAAGGGCAAAAAAAGATGAAAATGAAAGACAGAGGTGGAAAGTGAGGAAACTGACAGAGAGAAAAGTACAGAGAAGGGAAAAGATGGAGAAAATGAGGGAGAGAGGGTGATGGAGAAAGAAACAGCAAAGACGGAGAGGGAAGGATAGAGGTCGTCAGGATTATAGCAGGAGTTCATCCTTGGGCAATGAAGAGCCTGCTCATCACTTTTCCCACCATTTCACCATCTCTGGCCATCATAGAGGCCTAACATGGACAATAACATCACCACACACACAAAAAGCCACTGAGCCAATTCCTCCAGCGACTGTATCTGGGATTGATTACTCCGCCTGTATGAAGCAGCAGTTCAGTTATCAGGAAGTCAGATTCACCACAGGGACCGACATCAGTGGAGCAAAATCTGAGTCCATGTGTGTACAGGTATAAAGTTGGACCACTTTGAGTGCATGAAAGCCTGGCTGTGTGTGTGTGTGTGTGTGTGTGTGTGTGTGTGTGTGTGTGTGTGTGTGTGTGTGTGTGTGTGTGTAGTACACAGTAGTAGTGTTTTTCTACCATATTTTTTTGCGATCTTTCACATCTTTTATGACAACACAGAGCAGAGCAGACAAAACGCAGCAAAATATGTCTTCATTTATCAGTTCAGGTAAGAAAATAATTCCTGGCAAATCTGACCTCACAGTAATATTGGCTTTTAGAAATAAAGGTTATTAAAACTGTTAGAAATCTGAGTTACAAATAAATGTCGGGGTTAGACTTTATCATCTTTCTGTCGATGGTCACTGGGTCAGAGTAGGCGATCACAGACCCATGATTTCGTGCCTTGACTTGACCGTCAGACATCACAGACTACTCGGTGTTACTCAGTATCTGTCGTTATCATGGCGCAGAGCGCTCTGTGCTTTCATTGGTCAACATTATTGCTGTGACGGAACACATCGTAGAGGGCAGAAAGAGAAATCGAACATGCCAGACTTTCTGTCAGGAGGTTGAGAGGTGCCCCAGATGTGGCCTTGATTGTTGTTCACTATGAAACATTGCATGAGATAAAATATTGATTTTCCGAGGCCGACGAATCCAGAATCCCTACATCTAACAGATCGCGCTAAAATCGTGCTTATGGCGTGTAGTCTGACCTCGTTATACAGTTCCCCAGTAACAGCGAGCAGAGTACTTTGACTACTGTTCCCAGTTGCATATAGAGCTGAACGTAAAAACATTTAAACACAAACAGTAAAATATGTGGTGGAAACAAAAGCTCCCAAGTGCAGGTTGAGTTTCAGCATTTGCTTTTTGTCTTCCAGCAAATGACAAACCAAATCTTTTTTTTATACCACCAGAATATGTGCAAAGCTACTTTTTTGAGATTGTTGGGAAAAACTCTGGCACACAGGTAAAATAAACACGAGGCAGAAAAAAATGAAAACATCTGTCTGTTTAGATTTTTTCTGAACTTTAGCTCTGCTTTCCCAGTAGGTCTCTATTCTGACCTTTAACTTGCGGTTCATCCACTACATTCTTATCTATGCTTGAATTTCCTGCTGGGATGAAAAAATCTTTGGACAGCAACTACAGCATGACAAACTAAGCATGACATGGATTCTTCTCAACCCATAATAAATACCATTTACTTCTAATGGCTGATACTGGAAATACTGTATAACTGCTGTTTTCAATTCTTGTACTTTAGAAATAAGTTCATCTAGTCGCTGGTTCAGCTCACTCAGACTCAGTAGCGTCTGCTCCCTATACAGTATACAAAGGGTATAGTTCTTAATATATCAGTAACATGTTCAACTACCGGCCTCAAATTATTGATGCATGTATATACCCAACTCTTTCAACCCCACATGTTGTGTCTCTCTTCAGCTGTCCAATCACTAAAAGCGAAAATTCTAAAAGAAATAACTTTTTAACTTGTAGTTAATGAAAACGTTAGTGTCAAATGGCTGAGCAAAGAGACATGATTAAATATCTCACCCTTCTATCTGTCACTTTAAAAACAAGTCTAGACCAGTGAGGAAATGTTGCAGCAGGATTGTATGCAGCAAAGTCAATGGGCCCTACTGAACAAATGATCAATGGGATCTAGTCTAGGCTAGTATCTGACCCCATACATGCCAATATAACCACCTGTCTGATACTGAGAAAAAGTTGAATGACACATTTCCATGAAACTCCAAAATCCCATTCTGAAAAGAAGTATTGTGATAACTGTATGAAGATCCTCCCCTTCTTGTTTTAGCATCATAACCAGACAGAGGAGAAGATGGTAGGAAGAATAAAATCCCAACAAGATCCCTGGAACTTTCATATTTCAGAGATATCAAATGTTGATTTCCTGGTAACAACAACACCAGCGTCAGATTCTCCAAATGCACTCAATTGTCACTTAAAGGATCTGTTTGTTTTAGGCAGGCTGCTGAGATCTGACTGAGCTATGATAGGGCCCTAATCCAGAGCAAAGCTGATTTGGGTAAGGGGGGGAAGGAGGGCTATAAGATGGCCTGTGACAAAAAAAACAATTGCCCCAAGTGAGAGTGTCTCTTTTCCACCCTGCTCCATGACAAAGGTGTACTCTCCATGCTAAGTGACAAATCTGGGGAGACAAAGAGCATTAGCAGGGTGATGCTCTGCTTCAGTGCTTCTGATTGTGGCCAACTCAAAGAGAATCTAATATGGATTTTAAAAAGAGGAGAGGGAGAGATTAGAATGAAAGAGAAACAATGAACACCTTCTACCAAGGGGGAATTAGTGGAGGGATTGGATAAGGAGCCGGTGTGCTTATAACTGGTGTGTGTGTGTGTGTGTGTGTGTGTGTGTGTGTGTGTGTGTGTGTGTGAGTGTGTGTGTGTGTGTGTGTGTGCGCTTTAAACTCCTTTTTCAACAAAAGAACAATAGGGTTCCCAAATTGTTTATAAGCATTTATATGGGAGACAAAATCACACACACACACACACACACACACACACACACACACACACACACACACACACACACACACACACACACACACACACACACACACACACACACACACACACACACACACACACACACACACACACACACACACACACACACACACACACACACACACACACACACACACACACACACACACACACACACACACACACACACACACACACACACACACACACACACACACACACACACACACACACACACACACACACACACACACACACACCTTTTAAAATTGTGGAAGAAGCATTTAGTATGCAGTTTAATAATGTTTGTAGTGAATTTGTTAATAAAAAAAAGAATGAGCTTAATATTTTCAGGTTCATAGATGAACACAAATCAAAAAGCTTTTGGAGTGTGCTTCGTAACTGACTGCACAGGCGTTTGACTCCTGCTACAACAAGAGTTGCTTAGGTAGAACTACAGTAGAAATGCCTTTCCTTAAAGACAGCGTATGAGCACATTTTCTAGAGTAACACTCAATAGAGCTCGACTGACTAATGTATCTGTTCAGAGGCATGGGCCTATCATAGGTGTATCACTATTGGAGTATGTGCTATGACATTTCTTTCTAAAAAAAAAAAACATTAAATACAGACAACATGCTCGGGATAATTTTAGAAATAATGTCATCACATATGTTCAGAACACAATCAAACTCTAAGCATTCTTTTCCCACTAATATCTGTATCTGTCTCAATCAAGCCATACCAGTCATGTTCCAGATGGTACGAAACGTGTCCTTCACCACATCTTTCTCAACACCCACGGATGTTCACCATTACTGTGAGCCACCAAAGTGTCCTGACCCCATCTTCAATGGGTGTGTACTGATTTATATCCCAAACAGAAATGTTTGGGGATCAGTTTAACTGTCAGTAGCTGGCTTAGCGCTGGCATCAGAGCAAATCGCAAGACCCTATTCATTGCCACTTACCAGAACAGTTGGCTCAGATGCATTGTGTGCATGTGTTTGTGTGTGTGTGTGTGTGTGTGAGTGAGATAGAATGCTCACACACACACACAAACTTGAGGAGATAACGTCAAACACGTCACTCAGGGTACAAGTTAAAGCTAAGTTCATCAAAAACCTCTCTGTATGTGTGCATGCATATTCTTTCACCATCACTACCCAGACACACACACACACACACATTTCCACCCACGCAGGCTTGGCGGGTCAAGCTTGTGGATAAACAGGGGGATTTGTCGAGGGCAGTGTTTTGCGGGCCACACGGGCCTGTCTCCATCGCAGGCAGCCATCTTAAGTCGCACACAGGAAAAATAAATAACCAAGAGATGGAGATAATGACTGTTCCACTGTTATTGTCCAATCGCAAAAGAACTGTCTGGCCACCCATCTTCTCCAAAAACAAGGTGAGATGAGGACGAAGATGGGAAGGACAAGCCTGGTTAGAGCGGCCAAGGAGGCGTGTAGGTGACACCACAAGGTGATAGATATGAGGTGATATCAGTACTGTAGTTCTATAAAATGGTCTTAATAAATAGAAGACTGGGACTGATATTTTCATCAACAAATACGTCAATTTTCCAAAATATTGCCAGCTGGAACGACAGACAGTCTTTTTTAAACAGGCAGATGGTGCTTCATATTTTCAAATGTATTCTTATTTGTAACCGAGTTTCAGTTCCAAACCTGATTCCCAGCATTTGCGAATGTGTGTAATTCCCGTATTGCAATTATGATGAAATAGCATTTGACTGCACAGCCCTAGCACCCGTGACATTACTTCATCTTGTTTGGACAGTTTGTAACAGTGACGCTCCCCTTTTGTGTCAAGTGAATTTTTTCTCAGCGGTGACATTCATAATCATTCATTCAAGTTTTTCCAAAATCTAAATCATATGGTATAATCCGTAGTTGGTAACATCAACATCTCCAGTCAAAACACACACACTAACTCAAGCTTCAAGGTCTATCATGTGAAGGCCACACAGGTGGGGAAGCGGATGTTTCCCTGGTGACACTTGTGTTTTGATGTTTATTTTGGGGTCAAACGTCACACTGTATGAGGCAAAATAAAAAACCTGTTTCTGCTGGTTTAGACTCTGCATGTGTGTGTGTGTGTTTGTGTACGGACAAGAAATGTATCTATGTGTGTGTGTCTGTGTGTTATAAGTGTATGTGTATACATGGTGTGTGTCTGTGTGTGTGTTTATGTGCAAATATGAAAGAGAGAGGCTTCACATGTGACTGTGTGTTTTTTGTGTGTAACCGGCAGTGTCTGGTGACATCTGCTGTGTTGTTGGCTTGGAGCGGAGCACAGTGGGCTGCAGGAGCCTCAGACTAAGGAGATGAAAGCCGAGGTCACAACCTGGACCAGTGGGACAAGACACACTCACTCACTCACTCACACAACACACAAATACAAAGTCACACATGCAAACATAAAGACGTACACACAGACTGTAGGCACATGGCACTAACACACAAGGTAAGCATATGTCTCTCTGTCACACAGCATGCAGGGGGGGCTTACAAGAACACAAGGACGAGCAACTGAAGAGTAAACGGGAAAGATAAAACAGTGAAGCAGACAAAGCAATATGAAGACGGACAAAATACAAAACTACACAGAAACACAAGGAACAGTGTGAAAAAAGATGACTCAAACAGAGGAGCAACGCCTGACATCATCAGGGGCACCAGTTAAATCAGATGAATTAACAAATACATGATGAAAGCAAAAGCACACACACTCAGAAGGTAAGAAGAGGTGTGCCAAGTAATAGTGTGCCCCAGCTATAGAGAGCAGGATCTGCATGCCTTTGTGTAAACAAATGACAAATGTGTGTGATGGTGTGTGTCAGAATAGATTACTACAGCCAGGTACAGCCATGAAAAGGGATGCTTTCTAGTATCAGTAATGTTATCATGTGACAAACTATTCCATCATCCATAAAATACAAGTTACCAATCAAAACGCCCCACAAGAGTTCCAGTTATGTCTTAGTTTTCTTTGTTTTGCGTTTTGTCTGTAGTGGAAATTCTGATTGATACCTGATCATATTGCTTACAATAGAAAACACGCAACATATGCAGCATTTTGTTCTGTTTTTTCTTTTTTGTATAGTAAAGGTTCTGTTCTGTTAGGGTTCTTTAACTGAATAAATGAGGCTTTCACTGGACAGAAATGGTTTTAAATACAGTAAAGCAGCAGATTCTCATACTTTTGAAACAGAGTTAACAAAAAATGAATGACCTTAATTTACAAATACCAGTGCTCAGACACAACTTCCCCATGTAAAGAAGACTAAATACAAAATGTACCAATCACGAGCCACACAACATATAATCAGACAGAAATTTGGTCACACACAAACACGACACATTCACAGAGTGTGTGTGTGTGTGTGTGTGTGTGTGTGTGTGTGTGTGTGTGTGTGTGTGTCTAACCACCAAACACTTCATGGTAGTGGTAGCAGTTAGTCAGCAGACCAGCCATGTGATGGGGTGGTGTGGTGTGGATTAGGGGCCAGTAAGCCTATTAGGGCGACAGGAGAGACCACCCGGCCTCCACAGCCACCTACAACCCTCACCTACACGCACGCAAATACACACACATCCAACTAACATAACTGACTGGACTCGCAAGCAATGGCATAGTTCACCAGAAATAGGTTCAGCTTCTCAACAAAGATACCCACACACAGAGACATGTACAGCTACACACACTAAGCTTTTAGCTGAACTGTGTGGAGTTATTTCCTTTATACTGTTGTAAAGGGGGTGTGTGTGTGTGTGTGTCTTCATTTTCTTATTCATTGAACAAAAATAATAGATGTTAGCAAAAAGAGTCAGAATTCAGACTTGTCATAGTATGTGTGCGCGCCCATTGTGTATTCTGTGTGTGTGTGTGTGTGTGTGTGTGTGTGTGTGTGTCTGCTTAGGGAGGGGTCTAGTCATGGGGGGTAATCGACAGCATCTGTTGCCTCTCCTCAGGGCGATTAATTAGATTAAATTAATTTGGAAAGCGTGTGTGAATGTGTGATCCCATACTAAGACCCCCCACCCCTACCTCTTTTCAACAGTAACACACACACACACACACACACACACACACACACTAATTTACAGCCTTGCTGCTTTTAAGTACGAAGCATATATTATTTAAAATTAACACTGTGAGCTCACAGTAACACACAACACACACTTCAATGTGACACAATAAATTAGGCCTTTTGAGTTCTCCAAACTATTCAAGAAATAGGAAATGAGCAAAGGTGAAAACTTTGGAGACACACGCATGCACACGAGTGCAAATTAATCCCAATTTGTCGGCCTCGGCACGGGAGAAACTTTTGGGATTTCATACTTCATACCAGCTTTTGTCACCTTTGCGTGAATAGCCGAGGGCTGAAATAATTGTGTTTTTCTTCCCAGAGGCCCAGTCAGTGCTCACAAGCCACTGGCCTACGTAATGTGTTCCAGACAGAGAAAGGAGGAGGTGGGGGTGGGGGGCAGTATACACACCATGGCTATGGGTACAATACATCAAGTGTGTGTGTGTGTGTGTGTGTGTGTGTGTGGGTGTGTGTGTGAGTCTGTGTAAAGGTGATGGGAGAGGGCTGGCCTGTGAGTGTGTGTGAGTGTGTGTGTCGTGGTTTTTCAAGGTCTGCCCGCTGAGATGAGTGTGTCAGTATGTGACAGTGTGTGACGGTATGAGTGTGTGCAAGTGGGAGGTATGTGGCGTGGAAATGGCCTTAATGGAGTTGGATGTGGTCCACAATAGACAGGACATCAGCACAGAGAGAGAACTGAAAGAGAGAAAGAGACTGAGAGGAAAAGAGATGGAAGGGAAGAGAACATGGCCAGAGGCGGTGACAGAAATATCATAAGACATGTCAAAAATCCATAAATGTTCAGAATAAAGTAACATAAGTGAAATATCAGCCTTTAAAAGCTGCATTAGATGTGACACTTTAAATGTGTGCGATGACACAAAATATATTCTCCAATCCTTCCTTTGGTCCAAACATTGCAATTAAAAGCCTTTTAATACGTGGCTTTAAATAGTTAAAATGCATATCTGATATCAAAATGACTCAAATAATCAAACATTTGAGTGTAAATGAAAATCACACTTTCAATGATATCTCCCTGGCTCCACAAACCTTATGTGGTGCATAAAACAATCAGCATAGTGCATAAACAATCTGTGAGTCCTGGAATTTGAAAAGAATTCATTTCATTGGTCACTGAATGGTGGGTCACAAAACGCTTTGCTATCTTCCAAGTAAAATAGCTAGCCAACATGTTGTTGTTAGAAGAGATGCCACTATGTGTTCCCTATCATATAAGTGCATTAATTGCTTTATGATTGATGTGTAGTGTTAGCCTAGCTTTATAATAATTAATATTGGATCGACATCATGAGCAGCCCAGAGTAAACTTCTGAGCCTAAAACTGCTGTCATTTTTCAATTCCTTCTTCTCACAGTAATAACCCAAAGATGCTGGGTGTCTGACTTGTCGAATGCTGTAAACCTTGAAGTGTACGGGCAGGGTTTGACTCGGCCCTCTGCACTTTGGCATTTCCTAATCTCTCATCTCAATTATATCCATTGTCCTCTCCATAATGGCATAAAAGCCAAAACATAATCTTAACAGTTGGAATTTAATATTACTACTATAAGACTGTTAACAGAAGTTTATTGTTTTTGGGGGTTTTACATTCTTGTATGATTTTCTTACAACTCTTCCCCTTTATGCTGCTGAAAAACACAGTAACTCATTATTTATTATTCTGTGAATGTTGAAGGATTTAAAGGCACTATCCAAAATCCAAATTAAAAATGTGAAATATGCATCAGAAAGGCAGTCAACCTCAATGCACTTGAGTGACTTAGAGGGGGAGAAATGGGGGGGGGGTGTGGCTGTGAAGGGTGTATCACTGTATATTCAATGTATTCAGGCATGATAGCAGCTCTCCTAAACAGTCCTGTGTGTGTGTGTGTGTGTGGGAATGTGTTACTCCAATCCTTCCACAAAGCTTTGAAGATGAGGGAAGTTGGTCATCATCAGCTTTGGTCGATATGCAAACGCAGAGAGAATACACACAGATATACATACACACATTAACCCCCCCCCCCCCCATCATGCACATACACACAAAGGAGACAGTCAGCACAATGCCTTCAAATATAGCCATCCAATCTTTTGACTCTCAATTTGCCCACCTTTTTGATAATACGTGCCTATTTGAAAAAGGTTGAAAGGCAAGGGTAGCATGCAATTTAGAGATACTACTGTGTAGCCATTTTCAGCCTTCCACCTCTCCAACGCTTTCTCTTCTTCGTTCTCTCTCTCTTTCCATCTTTTGATTATGCGATTCCCCTTGGCAGACGAACAAATAGAGGAGAGAAAATGGTAGTGTTTGACACTGCCATTTTCAATGACAAAATACAATCTAACCAGGGCCAGTAATTCGACGGGGAGGGATTAGCCCAGTGCGAGGTTGGGCCCCCAGATTAAGACGAAGCCACAGCGCAGGGATCTTGAATTTCATCATCTCCGGCGCTCAGGCACAATGGCGTATTCTTCCCCTTTCTCCCCTGCCGTCTGATGAGGGGTCAGGAGAACTCACCTCTCCTCTTCCTCTGTTCCTCCTCGTCCTCAGAGCAGCACTCACTACAGCATTCATCCCTCCTCATTTTATATTAGCTTAGATACAAGTAAGGTGGGGGTTGTGCATGAGCAGGGGGAGCTGAGGCGTCGATACATTTGTGCAAAGTCATAAGAAAATCAGATCAAATATACAAACATTTAATATCAACTATATCTACCCACATACATCAATGTAGATGCAGCTGCATAATGACACTGCACACTCATACATAGACAGAAACCCTGGTGACATAAGGGGGGGATCAAACAGATTTAAGGGCAAATATTTAAGAAAGGAGTTTTCACAGAGGTGTCTTGGGGTAGACTGCCCTCTTGAGGTTAATCTGTATAATTGACCTTCAATTCAAGTACCAGGCTTGAAATAAGTCATGTCAGAAACGTAAATTAAGAGGAGTCAGTTTAGCAGCTTTACTGCTACACGTTACATCAAACAGGCAATATTCATATTAGGTTGAGATATTTATGTTGAAGCAGAACGCTGTTCCTTTGCCAACAACTAAAGAAGACGGGGGGAAAAAAATGAGCCACAGTCCTGCACGAGAATGAGCTCGAGACTTGTGGATTTTTAATCAGGATTCAGAAGCCTTGGAGAGAAATATTTGACTGGAAGAATAGTCTGAGAATAAAATGCCTGTTACATCTGTTCCCCGCTGCCTGTTTATTCTAACAGGTTGAAAAGGATAGCACATGTACCCTAACAACCATGTTATGTCAAAACATTCATCATAACAAACCTTCAACCATAAAGTCACTCCATAGTATTTCTCTCACTTGACTTTTGACATTGTTTCATTTTCATCCCTTTTCTACATCTGAGTATGCAAGGGTATAACGTTGCCTTCTCCCTCCCTCCTCCCCCCCTCTGTGCTCGCCATTCCTGCTGTCAAGGCCTTGTTTGGCTTTGATCTTTCTGTCATTAGTCAGGTATGCAGAGAAGTAGGCAAACTCACAAACTCGTCATTTTCTCTCCCTTTCCCTCTCTCCCACGCTCTGGCTGGAGAACACCGGCTGACCTGCTTGTCTTTTCAGCTTTCTATCAAAGAGAGAAAGGTAGAGACCCGTTTCTGCTGTCGTTGCTTTGAGCTTGACATGTACAGAAAGTGACAGTGGCAAAGCACTCAGCCGGCTCTCTTGAAAAAAAGGTCTCAGAGGTCTATCCTTCCCGATTACTAGAGACGAGCCGCTCTCTTGACAGTGAAGCAGTTAACACACGTTGCATTTTGATGTAGGCTTCATTTTCAAGGGCATATTCATTCAAGATTGATTTGCTTATTTTGGTCACTCACTCTCAATTGTCATTTCAGAACATCTCACAACACTAGTTCAGTTTGAAAATGAACTGTTTTTGATATCAAAGTGAATGTTTCCTTCAAAAGAAGTCAACCTTTTCCTAAAATGTGGAATACAACTATAACTCACTAATACCAACAAAAACTAATTAAAGGAGGTATGAATTTTTCTATTTTTTCAGGGAGTGGCATTCTTGACCTTTCACTATTACAGATGTTCTGACAACATATTTCAAGACGTGAATTTTGGTGAAAAACATAACTGGCATAAAAGTGTAGAGATGACTTAAATAAAATACTTTGGATGCCATTAGTAAACTTTTAAAGTGGCCTTCTTCATGGACCAGCACAAACAATTATTAGCACTAGACTGGGAGTATTGAACACACCAAGAGTTTGCACCGAAAGGGAGGAGGGATCAGACTGCGATGTCTGTCACTGGACCAGGACAGACACTAGTGACAGCAAAGACCCAAGTCAGCATGGATCAAAAGGCCGTGCTCTGTGGTAAAACTCGACCTTTGATCTTGCAAAATGGTGGAGAGAAAGAAATGATACTTATTGATTTTATTACTATGACAATAGAGTGAATCTGAGATGAGCCGTTTTCCCAGGTCACAGACTAATTTGCACATAAAATATTTTAGGAGCTTGAGTTAAAGAGGTACTGCCTCACAGCACTCTCACAGTAAGCACTTGCCTTACTTTTCTGCAAATGTCTACATTTGTAAGCACAAAGGCCTCGTTTGTCAAATGTTTCTGTAATGCTCAGGCTCAGAAGGTCACAGAAGTGGCTCCAGAAGAAGACACAGCAAAACCCAGCAAATCATTTCTGAGCAGCGAGTTCCCAGTTTCCTGCAGAAACGCTGCTCAGTGTCAAAATAGTCTCTCTGTCTTCTTTTATAACTCTCATTCTTTCCTCAATCCAGCCAACTTTTCCAAACTGCTCAATCCACTCCCCTCTCTCCTCAACCTTCCCCAAGTTTGGTTATACAGTGGGAGTCCTCGTTTCCAACTTTCCATCCAATACTCTATGGCATGCAGAAGTCCTTGCCAGGCAAGCAGTCATTCTTTCCTCTGCTTCTGCTGTCTTCAACAGAAGTGACAAATGTATAAAAAATAATAATAATTTTAAAAAAAGCAGCTGCTATCTGTAAATGAGTTGTTTAAATACATGAACTACTACTGTATGACTCATTATGAAATGTACAAAGATACATGGATACAAAAAAAAAAAGTTAAGATACTCTTTTGGTACATTGCATCTTAATATTTGACGAGTGTGTTTTCAGAACTTTTCATTCGATGTTAATACACACAAATATTCACACACACAGTTATGCTACACAGTGTTTGATGACATTCAGGTATGACAACATGTTGTGAGTCAGTACCAAACAAACTGAAAGCATGTAATAGCATAGACTGACCACATGGTGGCAGAACCTGCACAAGTAATACAAGGAGGATTTACTAAGAAAACAACAGAGCATGAGGAATGTATTTCTTTTCTTGTTTTACTTTGAAGTTGTCTTCACCAGTCATGGTTTGATTCAGTCTAGGACTTTATCAGAAGGCATTCATACGGTTTAGTATGGTAACCTTTTGTCTTCCAAACAAAGACAAATCCAGTGTACTTTAGAGACACAGAGAAATGATTTAGTACTCACATTTTCAATGACAAATGTCCACTCTTTGTCTTCAAACTCCTCTGCATGGGGGTCCTGCAGGGGAAATGGAACAAGTATTGCTTAATCAAATTAATTAAATACGAGCAGGCTGTATGGTCATTTGAAACAGCAACAATTGAATAATGATTTTTATGACCACTTTGGTCATGACTGTGGCAGCAGTTGTCTACGTATCTCTGTTCACCCAATGACCTGGTTTAATTGTCTTCACTCACTCCGACAGTCTTGTTTCATATCTGTGTTGAATGTTTGACAATGAGCTACAGACACCTTTGCCACAACCTTTTAAAATGATGTGTGAGTTAAGAAAAACCTCTCTAAATCCGTTTAAACAAGAACTAAACATTATACCATCATACAGCAAGGATTTATGACAGGCTATACTATAAGAGGTTACTGTAAGCTAGGTGTCGTTAATAAACAATATACCAAACTAGAAGTGTTTAATTCTCTGTCAGTCAGTCTGGTAGAGTTAGCCATTGAGCCTGTTAAGGTTTGAGGTGATGAGAGGAGGCAGTGAGACAACTGTGCTAAACCTCACTGCCACCAGACGCACATGCATACAGTATACACAGCCATAGATCATTGTCGGACACACAAACATACACATAACTAACCAAATCCACACCCTAAAACTAAATATTATTCTATCAATTAAAAACAAAAGTTATTTGCAAGACAAAAGTGCTTTCATTTCTCTTTCACAGAGTAAAGAATTTTCAAAAATGAACTGATTGTTTGTTGCATCCTATACACAAGAACATGCACACAAGCAAGGACATGCAACGATGGCCTTCCTGTCTGACTGTTTCTGTGACACACCCCAGGAAATCAATACTCCTGCAGTCTGGCACAGCTCTCAAACACATCACCCATGTTTATTTATACCGTATATCCAACCTTTCGGTTAACAATACTGTCTTTGACTACATGTCTAAACATAAACAGGGATTTTCATGGATAAAACTTTACAATATCTTTCCAGAGCGAACATTAGTCTATTCTCCAGTTTAGAAAATACAGGTATGTTACAAAAATCCACAACTGTTACACTATTGGCTGTTTCAAAGGGCCCAAGCATATTTTTTACACTCTGTCTCTGTTATGATTGATTTGTCTACAGAGTGGAAGTCAGAAGGCTACCCAGTTAAGTCACTTATTTATTTCAGTCTTTTCTTGCCATTAACAAAGTTCCTGCTGGAGTACATCTCCCTGAGGTACAGGCTTCAATACTGCTGAGCTAAGCAGTTTGGTCGCAGAGCTTCAGGCCAGACAGGGAATGAAATCATCTCAACATCTTCTGTAGCTTTACTTCACCCTTCAGCAAACATGGTGTATTCATATCTACTTTGTAACTGATCAAAGAATTACATTTGTATATCTTTACACTGGCACTGACATTTTTGATAAAACGGTTATTGCAGCAGTTGAAATTTGTACATCTATTAAGATGGGACCAACTCCATAGTGTATCAAGAATGAGTTTTCCAATCAAGACCAACCCCAGTCCAGTACAAGTCCCACACTTGATGACATTCTTCCAATAAAATGTGAAACATGCAAACCACAGACACTCCTCAGACTGATCTGGGGGAAAAAAACTGAATTCACATCAAACACCCACAGAAAACAATCGAGATTCCTCTTCCTGAAACCTTTTTCATTGCTTTATAAAATGGTTAATATACAGGATGTAGAGCGGACTTTGCAAAAGGTCTAGATAAAATCATAAAAGGCATTTGGGGATTTGATAAACACTATGAAGCTGAAGCCAGCTTAACTATCTTTTTATCAACAATCGTTTTTTCACATTCTACCATCCAACTCAAACAGTTCATGTTCTTAACATCACTGACATTACAGACATCTCTCATGGGCTTCATCTTATTTGTGCAAGGACTTGTTTGTATTTTAACCCAGTGTGTGATATTGGGAGGTTTAGTGAGCCAGAGAGAGAGAGAGAAAGAGAGAGAGACAGAGAGAGACAGAGAGAGAGAGAGAGAGAGAGTGAGAGAGAGAGAGAGAGAGAGAGAGAGAGAGAGAGAGAGAGAGAGAGAGAGAGAGAGAGAGAGAGAGAGAGAGAGAGAGAGAGCTCAAGGCTCTTAAAACAGACATCTGTGTTGATCAGTAACTTTTTAATCAAACTCAAAAACTGGCCCTCTTAAAGTAATGCATCTTTTTCTTAAGGCCAGGCAAAGCAGCTAATTTAACAAGTACATTTTTCATTTTTCATTGACCTAAAGAAGCATTACTCAGTTTCCACTCTCTGCTGTCTAGCCTCTAGCTCTCTTAACCGAGTGAGGGAGCGGTAGCAAGGCTTGAAGCGTTCATTGGAAGCTTGTGTTTTGTGGCAGCTATTTAAAAAGCGAGTGATGGATAGGGGGATGTACTTTATTGATCCTAAAATGGGAAATAGGGAGAAAGCGGTGGTAACAAAGAAAAATTTGTTTTAGATTAGAGGCGATGTTATTTGATTTGTTGTTTTATCCAGCAGTTGTGAGTAGATCAGGCCTACAGCGGCTTTGTTTTATGTCTCATTACAAAAAGAGCTTTATTACTTCCTCTGGGACAGGAAGTGGAAGTGGGCCCAGAACAGAGAGACATCAGCATTCACAGCAGTGCTTTAAGCAGAGACTGGGAAAATGGAGCCAGTGCACATAAAAGTACCTCTTTAACTAGTGTGCCATAGGTGCACAGTGTACCAGTGTATAAAGGTCTAGAGGTGGATAAAGTCTCTTGTTTGGTCACTGTACTGTAACTCATGTCTTTCACTGTGTGCACACATAGTCCAGTCATAGTATTGCATGAAAACATGAGATTTAGTCTCTCTTTATCGATGCCAGAATGTCAGAAACACAACATCTACACAGAGTAAAGGCAGGAGGAGACATTCAGGAAGGTAACAAGACACTGAGCTTTGAGCTAGCCTGTCAGCACAGAGGCCCATCATGTTTAAGTAAGTCAGGCACAGTGATGGACACTGTCAGTCTGTGTGGGTCATTTACACACTCGCCTCTATAGCTATACATATTTAAAACATCCAATGACAACCTAGGGAGGATACAACGTAAGGGCCCCCCCCCAAAAAAACCTTCAACTCTGATTATGTGGCGAGAGGTCAGGAAGCAGATTTTTTTTTCAATGTTACATTATCATCATCATCAAAAACAACTAAATCAACAAGGTCATCAATAATCATCATCATGTCAGTAGTTTTTCGTTCAAAAATAAATCTCCAATTTTTGAGGTGGTCGACATACTTTTGTTAAACACTCCGACTGTGGAGGATTTTGTGTTCTACAAAGAACCCTAGACAACCTAAAACATGGAAATACCGTTGCTATGTAAAGAAAACAGCCCACCTTAAACAGGGTGACAGTGATCTCTATGTTCTCGGGAACAGGCCACACCACCACTCCTCTGTAGGGATTTTTGATGCCTGGCTGCCAGCTGTGTGCCTGCAGGACAGAGGGACAAAGGACACTTTTATATTTAGAAGTTTGTTATTGTTTTATTCATACTGTATCAGACTGCCACTCATCAAATACAAACCTTGGAGGATTTCCGCCGACTCCTGCGTGTCCAAACCACCACCAGTTTGTCTGGTTGCCTGAGAAGGAGGACAGAAAAGACACATGAATAAAAAAAAAAGTCATATGGCATTTATACACTTAATCTCTGGGCCTCCTCCACATCAACGTTTAGATTGTCAGACTAAGTGAGAACTTGTGTCCTGAGTTTAAAAAAAAAAAACGTAATATGCCTACTGCTGGACACACCACCTACAATACATTCACACTCCTGCACAGCCACTCGTTGTATGAATTAATCATGAGACACAGGTAAACCCTGGCTTTGTGTCCTTGGACTTCAGCGCACACGAGAGGACAGACGCGCACGCACGCACGCTTGAAGTATTACAGCAGGTTAGTTCAGTTGATGATGGATGTGCTTAATGGCTGAAGATAGTGTTGAACATAGACTGATCTAGGGGGAGATTTCACTGTTTGGTGAATTTTGGTATTAAAAGGCAGTGTTTCCCACACATAGACGATACCTGGGCGGGCTGCCTAAGTATTCTTCTGGACACCCAAGTATATTTCCGACCTGTTTTTATTTCATTTTTCATTTATTCATAAAATTGCTGCGTGCACAAGAGAGCGAGAGAGAGAGCGCGCGCATCACCTTACGGCTCCGTGCAACATGGCGAGTACATTTCAGAGAGCTATCCGCCACAGAGCGGGTAAATGTTTTACCAAAAAGTCATATATAAAAACCATGCTATGAGTATTAAGCTTGTTTTATGTAGCTGCAGCTACTTTTCCCTGATCCTCTCTCTTCTGTCATGACTGTGAGCATTGCCCCCACGCGCACCTTTTTACTTTTAGTGCAACAGCAAATAGTTGATCCGTGATCCGTACGGACCGAGTCGGGAACACATGTGATCCGGTCAAACGGTTGGTTTGACTTTACTCCGTTCACTCTCACTGTTTCTGCAGCTAATTTAACAATAGCATTGTCATCTCACAGCAGCCTGCTGTAGTCTGTGAACATCTCCACTCAGATTAAAGCAGATTAAAGTTGTTTGTTGAAAAAACTAAATTAATTTAGAGGAAAAACATATTTTATATTAATACAAACGTAATATTAAAATATACCCTAGAGTAAAAAAAAATAGTATGTTCTGCTTTGAAGTAGGCCTGGGCGATATGACTAAAAATGTTATCACGATAAAAATGTTCATATCAGTCGATATCGATAATTATCACAATAAATGTTAAATCATTGATTCTTTCAAATTTAAAAGCTGATTTTTGCTTCTGAGTTAAAGTTGAAGACTCTAGATGGTTAATTATGGTTTAATTATTCTTTATTTTCAGAACATGAGAAACTATAATTAAACAGGAACATGTCACCATCATAAGCTCAGTGCACGGAGCTGGAAACGCTGATATGACAGTTAGCTGCTGGGCAGTAACACTTAGCCTACTGGCCCGCTGCTTACTGAGGGTCCACACCATACACTGTTTATATTATTTACAATACGGTCCACACTAACACTGGTTTGGGACGTTGGGTCATGTCTTTACTTCAGCGTGTTTTTAACGGGTCATATTGTGTCAAACAGTGAAGGGTCTGTGGTGCACGTTTTAGCTTCGCTCGTCTTCCGCACAGTTAACAGAGCATGTTACTCGTTTTTTATCGGACTGTAATGTCCAAAATGTCTCCAAACTTGTCGATGATATTTCCTCCGTGCCTCAAGCTGGCAGGATCAGCGCTTTCCCCTGTGTCACTAGCGCTAATTTCGGCTGTGTTTTCATTCCGCTCCGAGCGTCTGTAAGCCCGCCTACCCATATCCCTGCGACATGATTGGCTGTTCGACGTCGTTTTCTTCTTCTCTTTAATGTCGGGTGGCAACTAGCGTTCAATTCGCATTAGCGCCACCCCGTTTCCCAGTGGTTGGGCGGTGTACTACAGGTTAAATTCTATCGAACATTTTTAATGTTTATTGTGAGAAAAATTATATTGCGATAATTATCGTTATCGTTTTATCGCCCAGGCCTACTTTGAAGTTAAAAGAAAACAGTGAAAAATTAGGGAACGTCAAATGTTCTCCCTTACTTACAATCAGCCTGAGAAATCACCCAAAACACAGCCGAGGCAGTTAGTCAGCTGGCAAGTTGGCAAGTCTTGGCCTGCAGCCTGTCACTCCTGCGTCATGTTTACTACAAGTTTGTGTGTAGTGGATTTGAACAGAACAGTTCTCAAGCTCAAAGAACTTGGCAAGCTTCTCAGGATCAATCTCAGGATCAATCTCAGGATCAATATCAGACTAATAACAACCGTGTTAAGATCATCAGGCATCATCCAGGATATGATTGGTTCAAATTCATTTTGGTTTTCTTTCTTGTCATTAGAAGAAGAATAATTCAATATTTCAGCTCTCTTACTACATTCAGACTGCCACATATAAGATTTGCATACGGGTGTTTCATTTCAGTAAATGAGAGAGTCTGTATTGCATCAGTTCTTTGTAAAAAAAGAGAGAACAAATTGATCAATGCATCCCTATAAATCAGAACCAAACTAAACTAAAAAGAACGGAACAAAACTGCCCTGCAGGGATCAATGAAATGTATTATTTATTATTCTATTCTGTCAGGTTTTGTAACAGCTTGACAAAAAAAAAAAATCATCCAGCGCTATTTTTACTAACACACACATCAGTTCAAAAATGAAACACAAAAATGCCAAATATATAGTTAAGGTCATTTGTAGCTCTTTTACAGACACCAAAGAGGACTGAAGATAATATCAAAAGTCATCCATGTAAGTTACATGTCTTCAAAGAACAAACTAAAGAGCTGTGTGAAATATTTCTATATATTGAGGCTACTCTCCGTCCTCCTTTAACCAGCCTTGTAAAACCATCTAAAAAAATAAATACTTGCCTACCCATATATACTGTTATTGAATACCGAATTGTTCCTATAAAACCGAGTATTGTACAAGATATAATGTAATCCAAAAAGTGAACTTCTCGTCTTTTTCTTCTTCTCTTTAATGTCGGGTGGCAACTAGCGTTCAATGCGCATTAGCGCCCCCCCCCGTTTCCCAGTGGTTGGGCTGTGTAATTGCAGGTTAAATTCTATCGAACTTTTATCGAACATTTTTATATTTATTGTAAGAAAAATTATATTGCAATAATTATCGTTATCGTTTTATCGCCCAGGCCTAATGTGTACTTGAGTTTTGAGCAAAGCACTCTATTGAGTTTAAATGTGAATTTGCACATAGGTCAACAACTCTAGAAGAACAGAAAAGTAGCCATACAAGGAAAAGAAAGGCTGACTGTGTGGCGGAGAGAGAGAAGGCAGAGGAGAGGAAAGAAGGGGAAAACAGAAGGACAGAGAGGAAAGCAAAGAGAAGGAGTGATAGAGGAGAGAGAGGAGAGGAACGAGGGAGAATGATGGCAACAATTTCAGCCTTGAGGAGAGGCCTCGCATAGAGAAGCTATTGTCCAACAACACAGGCTATATCAGAGAGCAAGCTGACGCACACAAACACCATCCCCTTATTTTCTTTTTTCTCTGTCTTCAGAACTCCCTGTGCTATGAGAAAAATTCAAACCATTTGCCTGAAGGCTAACTGGCTTTTTCACACTTTTTGGAGTCGTTTGCTTCTATGTTATAGGGCCGCATGTTCATTCTGTGTTTACAAGAAATTCAAAAACCATCCCAGAGGAACTTAACAAGAGAGAAAGCGAACAGGGTGAGGTGGGACACAGATAAAAGATTTTTAAAGTAGTGTGTTCACCATGACATGTGACCCAGAGTTCACACAAAAAAAAGATTTCATATTAAGGGGGAGAGACCGGGAAGATAAGAGTGAAGCAAGCTTAGCTGGAGAAGAGATGAGAGCTCCTAGATTGACACAAAACACTCTTAAATCCTCTTATATTTATATGTAAGGTGTTTAGTTGCAGCTCTCATCCTGAGAAACCTGCAATTAGAAAGCATTCACTTGATGTTTTGCTCGAAGACATTTGAGCATCACAGCAGGTAAGAAACACGTTTGTTTTTTTATGCTGCATATATATGGAATTGTATTAACTCTTTCCATTTTTTATCATCAATCTAGATTCCCCAGTCACCCTGATGATGCCTGAATGAATGCTTATGAGTGTGTATCACATCTTGTGTACTCAGTGCAGCTAAGGCAACACCTCAGCAGCGGCTGCAGCTCTTTATCTGTATCAACAATGCATCAGCTCAGCCACAGCACTGCTAAGCACTCTCTGGAGTATTATTATTTATGGCACATCCCATTCTAAATCATGTGCTGATTGTTCAAAATTATGTGAAAGAACTTGAGTAAAAGGACACTTGGCTGCAGCGCACCAACATCAAATGAAGCAGGGAAGGTATGGACTGCAGAGCTGCACTGGTTTAAAATAAGGTACATCTGTTTCGTCAGGTGGATATCAGAAGCCCTGAATGTGCCCTTACAGCTTTTACCAGCATTTGCACCAAGTCAAAGGCAAGTACAGTAGCGCAGACTGCAGAAAATTTGCAAGAGACAGCCCGAATGCTGAAGCAATGAATGATAAAATCACAGATTTAGTCATTTGTTGGACAGAAATAAATGTAAAAACATAACTAGCTCTAAACACCAGCTCACTTTCCCACTATTCCCTGGGATGGACTTGATGCAACATTTCATGAAAATGTGAATGTATAAAACCAATGGGTTTTAGGAAGGACAGAACCACTTCATTTTTGACATCACGTGGACCTCAAAACCAGAAGTACACATACAAAAAAAAAGACACCACGGATGTACAACCCTACATATCTTGGTAGGGCTTAGTTCAGTTCAGTTACAGAGCTATTTAACGCAGCAAAGATTTACCATAACCAATTTACCCAAAAAAAATCTCTCTATGTATCACGTGACTGACTGCTGACAACACTCAGAGGAGAAAAGCTTTAAAGCCTGCTGGCAGACTTCCTGCCTTCCTGTCAATCACAGATAGAAGCACAGAGGAAAATGTAGATTTGATTTGTTTGTGCTGTAATACAGCAGTTTTGAAGGATCAAACTTCACAGAATGCAGCACTGCACTGCATACTGAAACAGATACTCGGCTGCAGTACAAGCACACTGATATGTAATCTCTTAGACTAATACCGCTGACCGCAGCACTGCAATGCATAAAAGGCTTCTTGAAGTACTGAAGACTACAATGAGATCACACCAAACAAGCCATCAAATGCAGACTTGTGGCTACAAAGAGGAGATGTAAATACTCAGGATTGTAATTTCAAGTTTTTGCAGTGCATTATCAATACACAACTGTTTCCTCACTTCATCATAACCATCCATCTTTTATCTTGAACATTCATACAATCAATATTGTCCTTATGCAACAGAGATGTGACTTATACAAATGTATGAACTGTTTTCTTGTTTAATGGATTCTGTTTTGTAAACAGACAAAAAGTCAGCCTGATCGTAGTAGTTTTATGGGATTACACAAAAGCCCCGAACATACTTCAAACTCTGCTGCAGTGTTAGGGGGCGATTTTTGGCCTTGGGCAGCCCAAGGTTCCCCTGGTAAGTATTGTTGAAGGTTTCTTACATGTATGAGAGAAGATGTTCTTGTGTGCAGAGAGATTCTAATATTGATGGCTTCAGGTAAACTTAAGTACTTTAAATGTAATTCTGTTATTGCTGTGTGTGTTTGTTTTTTCTTTCCTATCTAAGCTTGTTTCTTCACTTAATCTAAAGATCTTTTTAAAGGACTATACAGTAAAATACAAGATTTGAATAAGAATTATTGTTGATCAGATGTGACTGTATAAAAAAAAGTGCCACTTAAAGACATTAAAACTTCTCCAGTAAAACAAATCCTGGATATACAGACATAAAAGATTCAGTCTAAATGAACAGACTCGAATGCTATGAAAATATTGTTTACTGAGAGATGTAATAGACCTGTCGTGAAAAGCTTAGCCAAACAAATCTTTATAACTGACCCACTTTGCAATTTCTGATACAGCATTAACAGCATCAAAAGGATGGAAGAGAGTGGGAATAGACTGGTGACAGTGACAAAGGGAAAGAGGAGGACAGAAACAGAGAGGGTGGATGACTCTCACTTTCATCTGCTATCAGTCACACTGTGGTCTTCACTATCAAGACACATGTAGCAGAGCAAACACTATCTGTGTCACTGTCACATCCCAGACTGTCTGACAAACAGAGCATGTTCACCACAGGCCTGCTGAGCACAACATAGAATGAAAAGTATGGCTTTATATCTAGAGTCACTTTTATGTATGGCATTGTTTTCATTCTTAAACTATAATGCATTTGAAATAAACACAAGCACCCTGTGTTTATTTCAAAGTCATTATAGTTTAAGCTCAGAGATAATACTGTGGCTGTGGGGTTAGCAAAATAATGTGAAAAGTATGAAGTATGAAGAAGTATACTGAGTATGAAGAAGTCAATTCTGCTGTGTGAGTGGTTTCAAAAGTGTCAGGTGCCTTTTTTGTCCCCCACTAAAAAGGAACCTGACAATCAGTTTGAACCAGTTTTAAGCTACCAGCGTCATGTGAATCTAAAACTGTGTAACTGACTTCTTTGGGTTTAAACTGACAGTTCCTGAACCTGCAGTTACAGTCAGTGAGTGTGTATGTGGTAACCAACAGCTAGGTCAATGACACAGAGTTAATGCTTACAGCACTAAAGCCAGACTGAAGTGTCTGGAGTGAAAGTTCATCAGCTTTCTTGACTGCGCCTGTTTCCGTGTGTGCTGAGTGTTTATGACGCCTGTAACTGCAGGCGGATGTGTTTCTGTAATTAAAATCACAATCTTTTATATTAGCCAGGTATTATTGTTTACACATACTATGGCAGGCAAGGAATTTGACTCTGGTTGTTTTCAGGATACATTTACAGAAATGGACATGGAGAGTAAACAATGACACGTAACTCTACAAGGTTGGCTAACAGATTTAGCATCATGTCGCAGTAATTTTAACTTAAGACGCTACATACTTTACTTAAACATGCTAAGTAAGAAAGATTGTTTAATTGATCATTTACCTAACAATGGTAAGTCAAATAGATTGTTCCTTAAATTAAGAGATGCTAATTTACTTTCTTAGCATCTCTACAGTCCGTAGTGCAACAGCTGTGTCATCTGACACTAACGCTTTCTTCTTCTTCAGAAACCAACTCTGACGTCTAGTATTTAAAATGGGTACTGCAGTCCAAAATCAATACATTGGAGAGAGCTGTTTACCACAAAATCTGGTCGTGAAGCTTATTAGAAAAATGCAGCGGCTTTTAGGTTGCATAATCAGTTATATTAGAACCAGTTCGCTTCCCCACTTTCATCGCTGCAACACCTGATGGTTTGCTGTTTTCCAGGAAAACCAAGGGGCAAGAGGCAGGACGGCCGTGTGGGGGTGCCGCCTACTTCTCTGGTCAAAACAAAAACAAACCATTCCGCACCAGAATTGATGCTTAGAAGGAGGACATACTGAATGCTGCATTGTTGACAGAGAAGCCTGCACTTCAACATGGTATGTTTCCTTAATGTCTGATGATATAGTAAGGTCATGGTATAATTCAATTCAGTAAATATTTTACATATTGGACCTTTAACAACCCCTAACCATTAACCTTTTAAGATGAGATAAAAGTTGCCTGAAAACCTTGATTTATTTAAGTTAATGACTATTTGAATATTTGAAAATCATGTCCCATCCCTAAATGTATTTGAATTATAAGTATAGATGCTGGGAAAATGTGTAACTTGGGATTAACTGAGGAGCTCTGCTTGAGCTAAGGAAAGAGATTTAGAAAAAGCAGTGAAGCAGGTAGGATGGACAGATGAAAGGGAAGGTCAGAAGCTCCATCTGCCTGCAGGGATGGAGGCCAGGTAAGTGCAATTTAAATTGTATCCCATGGGAGTGCATAGAGAGTAGAGGAGAGGCAACTGTCAAAAAGCAAGCTCTAAGTGGTTTACAGGCTGTCAGGAGAAGAACATTGTGGTGATGTGGTAAAGGGTATAACTCATCCTTCACAAGATTTTGGGAGCTGCTTCAAAATAAGCGAGTGTCAATGTGTTGAATGTTACAAGAGAAGTGAAGACATTGGACAATTATGCAAATTTTAGTCTGGTTGCAGTGTTTGACGCTCATGAGAAAGATACAAGTTGGATAAAAAGAAGCAAAACTCTGGTTTGGCTACGGTAAAAAAACACACACACACACAAACACTCATAGTGATGATTATGGAGTGTACCCAAAACAAAGAAGGGAATAAGCAGAAGCTGTCTTTCAGTGGGGTAAATAGATAATAATAATACATTCCCCTTCATCAACAATTTTCTCCCTACAACAGCTTGCTAACAGCCTAAGGGAGAGACTAACACAGCAGGAATCAATACCATCATGTGCTGAAGAGCACCAACAGCAGGGAATCAAGGAGCCCTGTGGAGTACAGAAACATCCATTTCTTAAGGCAACTATACAAGAGCATTCAGCCGATCATAACTTCAGCTGGGATTTTAATTACTTACTTACAAGGGTATTGTGCCTGACAAACAAAGCAACATTTTTTAAAATGAACCGCAGGATGAGAACATTTCTTACAGAGCCAGCTCTTTCTCACCGAAAGATTTCTAACTGAAAGAGTTTCTGTGAGCGCATTTAGGCAGTGTTAGCAGGATATGACCAATCACAGACATAATCAAGTCTGCCATCCCCTGATGGTCATATTCCACGAACATAACCTGCTACAGAGAAGGTAAGGTGTTCAGCATTTGTTACCATGGCAATCTACCACGGTAAGAAACACTGCAGCCCCAGATATGGTTCTTCTGGTGGTCTGTTCTGCCAACATGACACAAAAGGCACAGCTCTATCCACCTGCAGAAGCAGCAACAGAGCTCTGCAGGCTGATAAATGATGAGCACTCTCCAGGGCCATGTGTTTCTCTGCCTGACAGTGCAGAGACAGACTCACCAGCAGAGTTTTCATCACATTTAACACTCCATTGACTGCTTCACAAGCCTGCAATGTTTCATGTCTCTTGGTGTGTGTGGGAGAGGGTGTGTTAATGCCTGTTTGTGTCCATAATTGCAGTGCAGAACAAGTATTCTTGGGTGGATTCCACTGCAAAGCAGTTAAAGTGACATTATCAGGGAGAGGAAAGAGAGAAAGAAGTGAGGGGAGGCAGAGAGGAGAGCTCAAGTAGCAAAGGAGGAGACACAGAATGAGAGGAGATAAGAGGGCTGCAGAAAAAGATACAGGAGGACAGCACCTCCAAATAAATGGTAGGGGAAACACAGAGTTCAGTTCAATCCCCAGAAAACATTTAAACAAACATATGAACAGGAATTATGAGGCAAATCTACGCAATACAATCAAACTTCACTGAAAACTGAAAGAACTGAAGAAAATGTCAGAAATCAAATTATTCAAAAGATTTCTTTTCTATAAATCATCATCAGCATTATGGTTTGGACTCATCCAGAGTTTCTGCACAACAGAAACAACTATAGCATATACCACCTCCATGGCAGTGAAACCATATTCTGTTGCCAATCCTACTGTCAGGAATATGTCATGGCCTCAGGATTTGAATAGAATAGAGAGCCACATCTGACAAGTTGGCAGGAAGATGCTTCTCTGACAGAGATGTGATGGACGCTTGCCATAATGCACACATGTTCAACTGAAGACTACATGTCACAGCCCGACACCCGCCGGTCACCTCTTCTGAAACAGTGAGTCATAACTGCACTGACAGTCTAATGCTGGGACTGTCTGTTATTTACACATTTATGAGCTTTTTATTGTACAATAAATGAGCAAATACTTATTCTGTGTTTTTCTCAAGGACACACTGATGGGATAATGCAGGTTAATGAGAATCAAATCCTTCAAGGCTTTAACTGTCATTGCAACACATGTTGATCAAAGTGCAGTCCTCTTTCAAACAATTAATAAACCAAGAATGTACCAGGGGTGTGAAGATACGCTCAGCTCACAAGACAAGACGATACACGATATTGGGTTCAAGAAAACGAGACAAGATTTTCAAGAACACTTAAATGGCCCTTTGTGAGGAGAATTCTGTAAGTGCATATGTGAAAACGGATTGAGACTGTGCACAGGGATTTAGTTGTAGTACATTTGTTTTATATTATGATGCTAAACTTCTATCTATACGAGGATAACGTGCTGCCTGAACTGTGCAGCCACACAAACGATATAAAAGTCGTGGGGGCATCTTCAAGTTCAACATCAGACAGCGCCATGATGGCTGCTGCTCTGCATCTATGTATACTGATTGATACAGTTTTCACCTTGACAGGAAAAATTGTCATATTTTAAATATCACAAGATCTTGTGGCACGAGATCTCGTAACACCCCTAGAAAGTACCTATCAAAACTTTCAGCATGTCATATTCTCACAGCGCAGAAATCATCTCCTTTTCAGTAGCTGTAGTCATTTTGATTTGAAGCTTTGGCTAGCGAAGTCTGTTCAGTACAAGTATATCATTGAAAGAATGACATCATTGTAATGTGAATAATGAATAAAAAACTTACACTTATAATAAACAACACATCTATCAAGATCTGCATGGGTGCTAATATGATTATCCACAGGTAAAATACTGAAAAATAAATTAACTGTAGGCCCAACCAACAGCCTGAAGTGTAAATCAGCTTGAGTCTGGGAGAGTGAATTTAATTGTTCAGTTTCTAAAATATATTGAAAAGACTCGTGTGTGCTTTTAGTGTTTCTGCTCAGTCCTTGATCGATGTAAAAACTTCTTCCTCAGAACTCCTAACCCTCTTCAGTCATGTCCAGTGGCAGTGAAGGAAGCAGTCTTGATTAGCCACGCTTGCATGTAGCTAGATAGAATTACCATGTAATCAATAGCGTCTCTGTGTTGTCCCGAGTGTATGACTCCTGTATCCTTGCCATGGATGACAGAAAGTCTGTCAGCAGGAATGACACTGTTGGCGGTTCATGATGTTTTTAAACTTTATTTTAACCAGTTTGACAAAACAAAAAAAAAACACATTCTTGCTCAAAAGCATTCTCCTCAGGGGGATATCAACAGCTGACTGGTTACATTCTTGCTTAGTTAAAGTTTTCTTTTACTGTTGGGTAGATGTTTAAAGATAAACTGTTCCAAATCGGTAACTGATCTTTACGTCCAAGATCAGAGTGAATTGCTCCATGGAGGCCTGGATCGATAAAAACATACTACAAATTGGTAAATGGCCCAATTTTAGAGTTATGAACCACTTCACTGAAGCATTGCTTCTTATCACTGTGTGTACTGTCTTTAATCAAACGAGACTCTGAGTTTGACCTTTTACCTTTAACTATAAAACAGTACCAGTCAGTTCCATAAATTTAAAAAAATACTTTCGATCAAATTAGCTTATCAATTTGAATCAGACTGTAACGTCTTGTAAAGGAGAGTTTCACACCCCTACTGTTAGGGTTGTACCCTATTGATAAAAGCTGGTCACAATTGATAAAGCTGGTCACAATCTTTCTAGACATCACAATACGTTATAATTACCTAACTTAATCATGCGCATCAAAATAATTTGAGAGACACCAGGTTGCATAAAATCCCCGAAACCAGTGGAGAACTGAACAAGTTTCACACAGGAGAAGATTCTCTCCACTGAACGTTTGTTGATGCAAGTACCAACAGAATCAGCAATCTGCAGTGTTTACAACATTGTTCAGCTCCTCACCACTGACAAGTAAACTTGGATGCCTGATTAATAAAATTCACTATTTGTCAGGCCATTTATAGAGTCGTCCATGTAATTTTCCCCAAGAAGAAAATTGCACGATGCATCCCAATAGTCTGAGCAAGAAAGATGGACACATGGACTGGAGACATGGAGTGAAGCAGTAGGCTGTAGGCCTGCAACTAATGACTATTTTGATCGTCGACTCGTCATCCATTATTGAAACGATTAATCAACTAATCAGATAATGTTTTGCACAAATACTTAATGGCTCTTATTAATCTATCAGCATTTCAATTTAACATTACTCTTTCACATGCAAACTATGCCATTGAAAATCTTAATTCAGCCATATTTTTGACTTGGCTTTAAAAGTAACTTAACTAGTGTTATTGCAAGACTGAGAAAAAGATAAAGCATTCTTAGGGAAAGGTTTTAAGGGACTGACAAAGTAAATAAGAGAAAAATCACTGCGTGGCTGAAACTTTGGATTTTGTAGCGTTGAGGGTGAAATGCTGTCAGAGTTTTTAAGTTTTAGAACGCAATGGAATTACATCTGCAGCCCAAATTATGCTAGGTTTTGTTTTCCTGTTGCTTCGGTCTCTGTCTTGAATACGCAACTCTCAGCAGAGATATTAAGGATGCAAGATGGCTCACTACACTCAGCAACTCAGCTCCAGAAAACGATGGTATGTCCGTGCAGAGTAATAAAAACGTGCACGATGGCCTAACCAACTAATGATCGACAATTGAATTTCAAATTTTTTGAGCTGTCTATGCTCTGCTTTACGTGTTCCTATCGAGGGCAGGGCTTGTCAGTGCTTCCAATGTTGTACCTGAACGTGCTTAAAGAGCTTTGCTCATGGAATGCACATAAACAGGTTAATTTTTCACAAGCCAAATTTAGGTTTTAAAATGATCACGTTTCATGGCGGTAATTCCAACATAACTTGAACTTTTTACCTGTTTAAGATGAAGGCAACTCAAAATACTGGGTATATCTAATCAAAGATGTTATCAGGTTTCAAAGGGGAAGTGCTGCAACACTGTGAGTGGTGCCTCATTTCACTGGCAAACACAAACACTGAACTCATTAAAGTTTTAATGGAGAGTCTGAATTGATTCTGCAGAATTGGGCGTGAGTGCTAACTCCCTCCGCTCCACAGAGGAGTGGACAAAAGCAACTAGGGCAACTGATTAAGACCAAAACTTACTTTATAAACCTAAAATATGACAGACCTACACACCTCATCCTAGGCTGCTTGTCTGTCAACACTTTCCTTCTTCGTCAAGGAGGAAACTAATAATTCAAAGCATACTGACAAGTTAAAACATCTTTAGCTGATAGAAGAAAATGGTGGGAGCAAAAAAAGTAAGCTGAATCTACTCCTCGTATCTACTCGTTGATCATTGCTACCAATTCAACAAGCTTTCTAAACTCAACAACAACTGATGAAAGCAATTGTTGCAAACAATACAAATCAACAAGACTGCTTAACAACTGACCCATGGCGCATGGTGGAAAACAGCTTGTGTGTCAAAGCCCTCAGATAACCAATATCATCCAAAGTTGATATTCCAAGATTCTTCCACTGTCTTACTCTTCATGTTCTTTTATTACAAAGGAACCTGTACATCATATTGTGCATATCGAAACAATCACAGAACATTCAAGCACAGATACATTGGTTTTGGCTGTTTGAACCTGTTTGCTTAAGATCACCAAACATCCAGTCACACCGTAGTGTGCAGTTTCTGGCCAGGTGGATCAGTAGAAGTTTTAAGACATAATTAATCTTTTCGACTTCTCCAGAATATTTTTCATTTATCATACAGCCATTTCTTCCACTGTTTATGTGGGCAAAAAAGGATAATACTAAGAATGAATCCTTTAAGAAAAAAGATCTAAAACGAAACAACTTTATCCCAAAACTTAAATGCTAAGGTTGTGGCCTCCCTCTCTCTTAGTCAGTTAAAATTTCACTGACTTTAAGGGAGGCTGTTTAGAACTTTTTTTAGGTGACAGACGGGCTTCATCATACCAAGTAGTTCAAATTGAGTGTATCCGGCCTGAAAGAAAACAAGATGAGTGCAAGAGCAGTTACGTACAAAATTTACAGAGCTATTAAGCTGTCCGTGTTTTCACCGATCCACATACAACCAGTTTATCGCTTGCTAACTTGTCAATTTTTTGGTATTTAACGTAATAGGTCAACCTAAAGAAAGACCAATTAACTATGCATTGAAATGGCCTAATGGAGCTATAACTGTAGCTCAAATAATCTGTGCATGTAAAGTACCGATTGATTTGAGAAAAGAAAGGGCTTTGGGTTTTCAAAAAATCATTTTTGATGGCTTCAGGATTTAAGTTCAGGGGGACTGTTTCCATTCTGTGTAGATGGAAAGTTTCCACTGCAACAATAACATACTGTCCTGAAGAAGTCTTAGGAAGGCAGAAACGGTGAGCCAACGCTTTCTCACACACTTTGAGGCATGCAGGCATGCACACATACACACTCGAAGACGAGCAGGGACCCTGAGGCATAAATCTCAGCCACGCATAGGATGTAGAGGCAGACACTACTTGTATCAAAAGATATTTAAACACTGCTTTAGTAATATCCAGCCAGGTAGTATTTGAAAAAAAATTGGGAGAAAAAATGTGAGGGGTTGCTTAACTTTGATGTCATGACCATTATCACAAACTACTGAGTGAGCTAAATGATGTATGAAGAAACTTTTATACACGACCAGTCAAAAGTTTGGACACATAACATTAACACTATTATCAATAATACAGTATACTATATTATGATCATATAGCTACTGGAAGCTGTATCTAGGGCACACCTACTAATAGAAGGGTTTTTCTATGTTTTTACTATTTTCCACATTTTAGAATAAAAGTACATATTAAAACACTTTTCTATTTATATAAGAAACACATGTCAAACATTTAAGCACAAGCCTTTAGATCAAAATGTATGAGAAAATAACGTGCATTTCAATTAGGTGTGTCCAAACCTTTGACTGGTAGTGTATATACATATTTTGTTCTGCAGATTAAGAAAAAAATAACTTTGCTCTGATTGCAAAACAAATCATACTACGACCTGTTGTGAGCCCACCCACCCTTCGCCCTGGGAAGAGATGTACATTTTTCTCATTCCATTCTCCAACACGTTAACATCTGTCCCAGGTCTAAGCTCTGTGGGGCTGTGTTAGTCACGCCTACGGCAAGCTGCCTGAGAATCCATGTCTGCAGGCTACATCTTTGCTTTACACTCATTACAGGACACATACCTGCAGGCTAAAGTGTAGCATACATTCACCTCCTTTCTCTCCGCCCATCTTCACCTCTGGGAAAACACACCCATAGCTCGTCGATCACCTTGCACTTTATCGCACATTTATTCTTTACTTAAAATATATTTGGGTTGTACTTTTTAGTGGTGAAATGGATCACAGTTGATCTGTGATCTGTTTGGATCACTACCCGCAGTTTAGGCTACATGTGATCCGCGGATCGATGGAAAATGTATAAATATGCTCTATAAGAAAAAGGTACTGCCAATAAATCCCTCAGGGTCTCAATGAAAAGAAGGAAGTGTTTCAGTAGTGCATGTAGGTACCAAGGAGATACAAATAGGAAGATAATATAGCATTTTTATCTGCAGATTTTTGGCCAATACTGAATTTCTGACTTTAAAGCACTATAATACTCAGAAAAAATAAACAACTTTTCTGTAATTACAATACCTTTTGCTTTTAGGATAACACACTGACTGTTAAGTTACTGTTTATGACAAAAAAAATCTTAAAAATTGCACCATGTTTTTATGACCACCTCTCCTTCTCACTCAAACTAATCTCCACTAGAAGACTGTCAAACCCTCGGTTACCTGATACTTGTCACATCAGGTCAAACTTTTTTTTAAACATGCTCATACACTGGGGTTTTATCTTTTAAGTTTATTGTTTGGTCAGACTCACGCAGCAAGCGCTGCAGGTGCAGCCAGCTCACAGATAAATACACATCCACTAAATGATCATTATGTGAGTACATTTACTTTCATTATTTATAACACTGAGGTCAAATCATGCTCACATTTTTTACATTGCAGGCGCCTGTGTCAATAAAATCGTTCCCTACAACTCTTATTGCATGGACATTACAGATATTATAAAACTATTTCTGAGTGTAAAATGTGTTGTAAGAAATTACTGACAAGAGTGGTTCTGGGAAAGATTCCTATTTAAAGATTTACTGTTTCTAGCCTCAAAACATGCACTGATGTCAGAGGTCAGTTTCTAAACAGCATCCCTACAGCTGGTAGGTATTTAGTAAATTGCTCAAGGACATTTCAGGGGACTGTGGACAGTTCATGCCCATCCCTTAAGGCTGAAGGGAAAGCTTTCAGCCTGCCACCATCTTTTTTGAACACACAAACTACACAAATTCGCCAATGGTGCAAAAGAAAAAAAGAAAGAAACATAGCAATTTTACAAGGCAGCCGGCCCCTCCCAGCACAGAGACATGCCTGCACACCAAGAAGACTGAGTGTGTGAATTATGGCCACCAGGAACGAGCTCAGCATTCCAGCACAGACAGAGACACAGTTTTCATGGGGCTTAAATGACAGCAACGTGGTCAAGTCAAAAAAAAAAAAAAAAAAACAACTCACCATTTCTTAGTGCATTCCACCATCAGCTCCTGATAGGAAGCCACAAACTGGAATTTGGATGCATGCTTCCCCACACGTTGCAGTCTTTTCCAAACCGAAGCCATGTTTCTTTGGGAGAGTTTCTTTGCACCTATCCCGCCCTAGACTTCCTTCTTCTGGGCTCCTTCGCACAATATCACGAAAATCTTTATAGATATTTGATCATATCCAATCCGAGTAGGTGCATAGTTATTGTTTTACCGGAAGCACATAAAAAAAAGATAAGAATGCACACCCTTTCGTGGCTGCTGGTCTTTTAAAATCTCCCTGATAAATCCAAACGTGAGGACACGAAATCTCTGCAGCAGTAGTGGACGAGAGCTGATTTGACGGCTCGCATGGTGTTGTGGAGAAAATTAATCCATAATTATGAAAAATCGGATTAATATTCCACTGGGTATTGAATCCTATTTCAATCTGGTGATCTTCCTGCAAAACAAATATAGAAGACTGTCAGTAGAGCAACAGCGACACTATAAACCCCAGCACTTCGGAGTATCCTCACTGATTTCTGATGTTAAAGTGACTCAGTAATGCTTTGTCTGTTTAACAGCTTCTCCGTTATCATGGGCTGTAGCGGTGTATCAGTCAAAACAATCCAGTTTATCTGTATCACCAACGTAACACTTTGTTAAGATGTAAGAATTTGTTGAGGTGTCCTGGACCAGCACTCCTGCTGCAAGCACGTAGTGCCGGGGGGTTATTTACTGGCTTGGCAAGCTAACTCTGAATGTGCGATAATAAAAAAATGAATTTATGTATTGAAACAGTAACAGAAAAGCAATGACATTACGTTAAGCCAAGTCGTGAAATTCACCCAATATATAAACCCAGCATCGTCAGGCGACACTCGAAACCGAGGGTAAGATGTACATTGATGTAAACATGCAATATTTTGAGGACTGTCTCTGAATCCAGGGAATAGTCCGAGCCGTTTTGCTCCACTAACCGGAATGATTCAGCTGCTATGCTAACGGCATTACATGCGAAACTAGGTAAACTGTGACTGTGTGACACTCACCTTAATGGGATATCCAAAGCATTACCCGCCAAGTGCTCTTACCTACAATGTCAAGAAATGGCGAACTGTCTGTAACAAAGTACAAGCCGAGCGACGGTAGCCCTCTAGCAAGCTAGTTATCGTCTCCTTTGCAGCACTTCCAAAACCAGCCATACAGCTAGCTAGCCTGCTAGCGACCACGGTTAGCCATCACAACACCGCACGAGCGAAAACCGTTGCCTGCCGCTTGACACATTTGCTCCACAGGTAAGTGCAAGGCCCTGGACCGAGTCAGAAACCACATATTATTTGAGCCTGTCCCAAAAGTAAGTTCAACTCGAGTATTTCAATCTCAGACAAAGATTCCTACTTCAGAGTTGACCAATTGTTACAAATAGTTAGACCGCTCTGTTCTTCTGGAGTTTGTAAAGTTACCCACTGTTTAAAACAAATACATTTATGGGTCTTCAAAATAAAACCATGAATGTATAATACAACTAAACTGGAGATGGTCACATAATTATCGACACGTATGTGCTATTTTATAAAGATCGTTAACTTATCTGGTTAGAATTTGTTGTTTTTGTGTTTAAAGGACAAATTAATAAAACAATAACAATGCACATGCGTTTATGTTGAGGGACATGTGATTTTATTTTGAAGGCTAATCTTCATACTTCCGGTTTTGGTCCAACTAATTATGAGAGTTTTGACGCTTTTTCGTCTCTCCATCATTTCGCCTGCCGCCTGGATGACTGAAGGCTGAAGAAACGCCCCCGGGCATCAGCCATTGGTGGGATTCTTTTGTCATTACCAGATTGTTTACAGATTCATGAGGGATTTAGATAAAAAAATATGTAATCCTTGACTTTAATTGTGTAAAAAGGCTTTATGGCATTTGCTCTGAAATGATTGCTGCTTCATATGATCTATTTGCTCAAATATCCATTTGTTGTGTATGATTTCCCTAGAGAACACATTTTTTAGCTGAATGATGAATTATTTCATGGCAATTTGACTTTTATCAGTAGCACTTTTATTAGGGAAGACTTTTTTAAATCCAACAGCAGCCTATAGCAAAATCATGTCAAAGATTTTGGATGAAAACAAACAACACATTAGATCAATCAAGACATCAGAGATTAAAAATTCCTCCTCTCAGGTTAGTGCTAATGAGCATGCGACTTCCTTTTCCTGGTCCTGTCACATTAATAAGTGAGTGTTAACCTTGTAGACGTTCATGCCAGGGGGTCTTTTTCACATGTTGAGTGTAAATAAACCACCTATCTGCTCATCAGAAATCAATATACCCTCCTCTCTACATACACAGCACACACACAGTCCCACACCCCTCACTGCCTGGATGTGACCACAGGCTTGTAATAGCAGGCAGGGGAAGCAGGAGGAAAGGCGCCAGCACTGCAAGGGAATACAATATGAAGCAGATTAATTTAATCTTTAAAAAAAAAGATATGGGCCTAATAACAGGAAATTGATTTCTCATCCTTTTATATGTTGCTTCAGGATATATGCTGCAAGAGGGATGGATTTGATTTTGTTTTCCCTTTTTTGAAGGGGCTGGATGGTAGAGAGTCTGAACACATCAGAGAGATCGAATATATAAAATATATATATATATAATATTGTATAAAATAATGCAGAACCACTACTGAGCTCTACTGAGCCTTTATGTTAGCTATATACATTCACCCAGGAGTCAAATTTGCTCCTTTGGTGAACACAGTGATGTTAAAAAATCAGCTTTGTGATTTGGATGGTTTTGCATTTTAGTCACAGGAAGGATGTTGACATCTTGTTGTTATGATGTCAAATAAAGCCAACTTTCATATTTCAAGAACAATTCCTCATCCCATTCTGACATTTATAAATTGAAGTTGTATTTTTTATTGTAACGTTAACAATAATTATCCCCAATTTAACCAAATTAGAAATATATGCTAACCTATATGTGTTGAGGTCAAATATTCATTTCTATCAAACACTCAAAACACAAAGCAGTATTTCAGATCTGCTGTCATTCAATGATTTGTTAACTGAGAACATTTGGGGGTTTAGGGTCAGAGCCGCTTTGACAGCAGGGGGCCTTCTGATCCTGTTGCCTGTTTACATTTTATTCCGACAGATTACAGAGAACCCCCCTCCATGCGTAGAGGAATGCTTTGATGTGACAAATGACCCTGTGCTAAATGACGCTTTGTGTGTCTGCCCACATGTCAGCAAGGGCCTCATTTCATACATAACACAGGAGGGAGGACGGGGCTCGCTGCTGGTGTGTGTCTGTATGAAAGGAAGAGTGCATTATACACAAGACAGTGAGAGTAAGATGCAAAGGTCAAGTGGAGTCCTGTTTGCACACATCCTTCCTTTTTTGTGCCTGATTCCTGAAAACACAGATGATTTGTTTCCCTCGTTCCCAAATGACGATTTCCATTTTTATGCAGCTTTAATAGTTTAACTGTTGGGAAAAAAAAAACAAAGAAGGCAGATCCTCATAATCTCTCACAGCAAAAGCGATTTCATCCCTTAATCACTCTAAC
This sequence comes from Tautogolabrus adspersus, assembly GCA_020745685.1. Lineage (NCBI taxonomy): Eukaryota > Metazoa > Chordata > Actinopteri > Labriformes > Labridae > Tautogolabrus > Tautogolabrus adspersus. Next base: position 16,752,029 of record CM036541.1, on the reverse strand, counting down.
AACTTTAATGCTTCACAAGGGAATGGTTTCATGTGCAAACACATTCCTCTCAGTCTATCCCCCCAACTGAGATGTGCCCTATTTGGCCCAAATATATTCTGGCTCTGGATACTGTTAGTTCTCAAGTCAGAGGAAATGATGAATTTGAAACTGACAGTGGACTGTTGATTAACGATTACCTGATACATTGCAGTTCCAAACAGAAAAGTTTCAGCTCTTGATTTAAGTGTTTGTTTTGCATTTTGTGTTTGGTTACACAAGTTATTTCACTTCTCTCCAAAAATGTCAAGTTATCCATGCAAGACCATCTGCTCCTGCTACAAAACACTTATTGCTTCCCTTATTCTATGAATCACATTATCTTTGTTGCCCCATCGCACAATTTCTCAGTAGCAGCAGACTCATTTAAGGCTCCATATTGATTGTACTGTAATATTGTCTCCAACTCACTGCACATTGAGAGTGGAAGTCTCACACCAAACTTCACTCTCTGTTTCCCTTTGTTGAGAGCCAACAAAAATACATCCTCCTCCAGGATCTGAGCCAGCTCTTCAAGCACAGAGACTGTGGCGTTTGGTGTTAGACCACTTGAAAAGAGCTGTTAACAAAGCAGAGTTCTTTAGATATAAGCCAAGTGAGTCTGAGCCACTTCAGTGGAGCACAGATAGCCAAAAGTATCACTGCTGACAGCACTGCTGGAGGAAAGCCTTTTTACTTTACTGCTTTCTGTCTGCTGGAATGTATTGTGATTGATGCACTCTTTTTTTTACCTCTTTAAGCTCCTCTGTGGCTTGGTATTGTTCTCTAGAAATTCACCATAATATCTAATAATTATGCAGTTGTATTGGGAAAAATTAACATATTTTATTCCTCACAATTAAACAGAAAATTACGCACCGAAATAACCCATCTCAAAGTCCATGCCTTGCCATTTAAATGAAGCATATGTGCTGAAACTGACCCCTATTTATGGCAAGAAGTACACGAATAAATCAATCTTTAGGATAGACTAAGACACTTAAATTCACTAGAACATCAAATGTGTATTCATTCACAGCTACAACACACCACAGTGCCAAGTTATCTAGAAATGATTGAATCTTCCAAATAGGGCAATCAGGAAAATCTGTAAGTTTTAGGAGAAAGACTAGTGCCATGTTGGTTTTGGGCTGATTAAAAAGATTTCTTAAACACTGTCACAATGATTGCCAGACACGTTGTGACTGGAGAAGATGCTCTAATGTTTGTTAAAGTGAAAGGCAGTGTTAATAATTACGAACAGAAGAGAATACTTCATTTTTATCCCCCATCTATCAACTAGTCAAACCCATACACAAACCGGAATATCCATGCCTGTATCTTAGCCCATGCATCAGACCATACTCTCCTCCTTTCTTATTGTGCTCGTCTCCCTGTGGAAATGTGAGTGCCATGCTTGCAGTGCACGATAAGCATCTTCTGCTTTGAACTGTCCCACCCTGACTCACGGCAGATTGTCTGCTGGTATCTGCTGCTCGCCGCTCAGTTACAGGAAGTCTCTGTGTTTCCGGGTGGATGACTGGACTTAAAGATGGATGAAGGGTGTGGTGCTTTCCTCTTGGATCGCTGCCATCAAAGCATCAAATGGGTACACTATGGGTTTAATTTGTATGTTATTAGGTAAAAAAAAATTCGGATAGGATTGTATAATCTGAACACCCTCTTAAAAACAAAAAGTCTTAATACTAAAAAGGTTTATTGTTCTCTAGGTAACAGTGTGAGTTCCATTAAAAGCTGCAATGATTAGATGATCAAGTAACGATTATTTTGATAATGCACGTTTTTTTTGGTTATAGATAAATGTAACCAAACCCAAAAAAATCAATAGTTGCTGCCTAAATAACATTTAAGGCTTCCTTGCTGAAATAATCGTAGTTCTGCGTTCTGCGATTAAAAAAAAGAGAAAGTTTTGTAGATCCAAAACTGAAACAATAATTGCTAGATTTGTTTGTGTCAGTCCCTCACAATCAAATAGCGAAGGGTTTTTTCTAGAGGAGCCAATTGAAATGAACAGACGGTGCTCATAAAAACAGAAATCCACCAATACAGCTACAAGACGTATCACATTTAAGTAACATGCCCAGACGACCATTGTGTTCTTTGAGTAACAAAACAAAAGTTAGTTTCTCAACTGTGGTAAGAAAAAGTCCGATAGATAATAAAAGAGAACCAAAAAATGGGAATTCTACAAATATCTCATAATGTAGTTACTCTTGCAAAAAGTATAATATCTCATATGGATATTTAATGTATGAAAGTGGATCAGAGGAAGATTTTTCAATTAAAGAAAAAAGAAATGTAAGACACAATGCCAGTACTGGAGTTTGTAGACACGTTGAACTCAGTCAACACCACTGCAGTCCAAGCACCCCAATCTCCTATATCACTCTGCAATTAGAATTTAATGAATCGATTTCACCTCTGCTGCTGAGCAATGGCATTTCGGGGAGAGAAAATTACCCACTTACACTCGTCTGGGCTGTTATCAGACCCTCTTCTTTGTGAAATTAAACCCACATTCAACCAGGGTGAGGGTCTGCACCGTGCACAAACTGAGCAATAATGCCTGATTTGAAGAATCACTTTTCCTGTAGAGGAACATGCTGCCGATTACATACAGCCTGCTAGCTGCTGATAGTGAGAGCCAATACATCACATTCCCATTTTTATGCTGACGTGAGAGCGATACATATATGAAGGGGCCAGTATTGCTACCCAAAGATTACAAAATAAATGTTTACTCAAGCGGTCATGGTTTAAAATCCCATCATGTGCTGGGAGCAGGGGATCTGAATTATTTGAACACCTTTGGCACCAAATTTTTTTTTTATCCAGTGCAATTCATGCATTCTTTTCATTCATCACATTAATCCGTTTTTCTCTTAATTAATATATGAGCACAAAACAACATGCAGGGTGAACATGCTAGCTTCAACTTGATCAAAACATGTTTGATCTAGTTTGAGCTTATACATTAAAGTTGGATATTTGCTTAACGTTTTTGAAACGTTTAGGCATCATTGATTTTCAGTCCAAAAATTATGACTTTTTTGCCATTGGAAGCCATCCACACTTTCTGTTGTGAAACATGTAGGGGAAGAAAAAGAGCCAGAAACGTGCCTAAAATATGAATGTAAATGTGTGAATTAACAGCAGTGTATTCCTGCCCTGGTAACCTCCCCTTGTTGGAAATGAAGAGAGAGAGAGACATAAAGGGAACGACCCAGAGAGATGTCACCGGATCAGCACACTACTGCCAGATCATTAGCGAACAAGCGTCAGCTAGTATCAGCTCGGTGAATGAACAGCGAGAGTCTAGCAGACAAATCACTCTCCAGTTACTCTCCCCAAGAGAGAAAGAGAGAGAGAGCGCTGCACTTCCATTCACACAACCTGAACAAAGGATAAATTAGTCCCTGGATGGCTGTTTCTGGGCTTTTTGGGAGCCCAGTCAGGCGGGTCGTGTGCAGAATGACTTCCTCGTGAGCTCCAGCACCAGCAGCCGAGATGAGACACTTCCGCCTGCCTTTTTAAAAAGCCTGTTAATTAGCAGCAGGGTGGCTGGATGTAGTCATTAAGGGCTTCACTGCAGGAAGTAATTCATCAACACCACAGGGCATGTTTAATATGCTCAAATCAATACAGCCCTCTCTGCTCTCTGCTTGTCCTTATTGGTTTACTTCTTGTGGAACAAGAGCTGATCTGCTGCACTATTTGAGGCATGCTTTGAATGTTCTACCAGTGAACAAGTTTTGTCCATCAGGCTGAAATATCTCAACATTTCATCTAAATGACATCATCGGGTGGCCATTTCATTTTGTCCAAATCTTTGGGTTGTGACCAAATACTGCCAAACAAATCACAATCCTAGAAGCCTCCATTGTACTATTTATTTAGTCATGATTACAAGATTAACTTGGGTATGGTAAACGTTACCTCGATTAAAATCAGCATCTTAGCGATGACATAGTGAGCATATTATTATGCTGATCTTAGCAATTTGCCTATTGCTCAAACAGCTTTACAGAGCCCAAAGCATGGCTGTTACTTTAACTGTTATTCTGAACACGTAACTATCCACTTCTCGATTAGTATTAGGCTTTAGAAATTAAGCTTACACACCAAAACTGCAAAAAATACCAGTATGAGGAAACACCCTGCACAATAAAAGAGGGACATGCAGTTTGTATGGAAAAACAAATGTTGAGCAAAATGTATGACAGCCTGAAAATCAAACTGGGAAGAAAGAAGCACTGATCAGTTCTGAGAAAAGAGGCATCAGAGTGATGTGTAAATAAGCAATCCCTTATTAAACATTAAAGTAGTATTTTTATGGTGTTTAATATGTCGAAAAACAAGCACGTTGTATTTTTTATAATTCATGCAGAACGTTTTCTCTTTTTTGGGAGCCTTTTTGCCTTTATCGGATTGGACAGCTGAAGAGGGACAGGCAACGTTGGGAGGAGAAAGTAGGAGATGACATGCAGCAAAGGGCTGAGGTCGGATTTGAACCCGCAGCCACTGAGACGAGGACTATAGCCTCTGTACATGGAGCGTGCGGCATAACCATTAGACCATCAGTGCTCCAACAGAAGGTATTCCAAAGGTATTTGCATAGATCTTGTTACGTGTGAAGAGGAAAACCAACACCTTTATGAAGACTTCAGATCGAGATCAAATGTGACTTTATGACCATTTTTTATGCTAATGTAAGATGCTACAGAGATTAACGACTAACATGGAAGGTCTATCCATTCTTCACTCATTTTTCTTCCTTAATCGGTTTGTTTGGAGTCCTTCATCATCTATCAATGAGCTCCTGCGTGGGAGGTCTGGTGGACTTTTTTAAAGAGGGGAACAAAAGTAACATTTAAGAGCGTAAAAGCTTTACAAATATCAAGCATTTCAGAAAACACATCCAGATGTGAAGGCCCTGGCTGACACTACAAGGCTTTCAGTGCTTGTTAATGGTCTTTTGTCTTGAACTACTGACTGAGTTAAATGACTGAGTACATACAGCATTCATATAGGACCATGTGGGGGTCTTTGATAGTGATTGTTATGGGAGGGAAGAGCATGCTATTCATGTTAGTTTCTAAGGAAGAGGAAATGATACTGGTCTAACTTTCGCCATCCAGATTTCTAAAGATTTTCTGCTGATGTGAACTGGCCTATTTCTCTCTATTCCTCCTTTTCACCTCAGTGTAAACGCAAGTGTATATAGTATTAAAGGCTCAACAGTTTAAGTCAGAGGTGTTCACGTTCTTATCCTCCTGAGTATGTTTATCATTTAGATCTGACACAGCGAGGTGAGAGCCTGCAGCAGATGGCTGCTGAATTAGGTGAGACAGAGTTTAAAGACCTCACAAGTGTCTCTGAGATTCACAACAGAGCAGCAGAGGTGAGAAACACAAGAATCAGATGTCAGTTCTGTGTATTTATTGCTTGGATGTCAAGCTCAGCGTAGGTGGCTGTGAATTCCCTTTTCTCTTGTTGAATAGACCTCAAATTAATCTCTAGCGTCATCAAGGAGATAAGAGTGGCTCCTGAAGCATCGGCAGCAAAGTAGTCTTCCAGGAGCAAAGAAAGTAGACAGTGATTTATAACGTTCTGCCAAGGGAAAACAAATTGTGTCTGCGATAGAAATACACTTCAAACCAAAAGAAAAAGATATGAACCAATAAATCTGAGCAAATCCCCCTTTTCCCTTGTTTCATAACAGTTGTGAAATGTGTCAGCCTGCGGTTTGAGGAGCAGAGGATTTGAGGTCAGAAGTTCGCTATGAAACATATGTCAGACAGTTTCACTTCATAACTACACTTCAGTAAGTTTATTACACTTTTACCCTCATGACTCAACTCGTCGTTTCTTTGTCATTTATGTAAAATGATTTGTAATAAAAATGAATGGCATTGTAGATGAGTAATAGAGCTCTGAGCAGGTCAAGTATAGTTATTGTTTGTGTAACTCATTTAATCTTAGGGATCTGAAACATTTGTTCAATATGTGGGTGTTTTATGTTTACTTTCTGTTTTCATATCTTTTACACAGAAATACATGATAAAACTATGAACATTTTCTGCAGCTCCGTGCAGTTTAACTGAGCATCTCTATTCAAATAAAAAAGTTTCCATAACATATCTGTTATTTTCCTCTTCTCTTCTCTTCTTTCTTTTATTTTTATTCTCCTTTATCTTCTTTTGGCTTTTATTTTTGGTTCAGTGTTGCAATTTAGCTCGTCAATTTCTTTTCTGGTGAAACAATCAAATGTATTATGCACAAGATGTCCATAACTAAAGAATGAGTGTCGCTTTACCTAATAGTACCAAACCAAGAAGATTATACACAATAAAGAGATTTCAAGTATGATTGAAAAATGACTTTTCAAATCAAAGAGTGTTTGTATGAAAGAGTTGACGATTTTCTGTTTGTAAATCAAATCAAGTAAATGACTCATTGTTTAGTTCTTGAGTAAGTTTCATGATTAAATTGAAACATTTTAATTACACATTTATGTATCAAAAAAATGATACAGATATATAGCACATCTTACATGAGGATGACTCAGCAGTCGTGCTGATTAACATTTTTAAGAAAAAACCCTCTAAAAAATATTTTATAATATCTGTTTGACTCACAGCTCACATGCTGCTGTGTGTTTAGTTTGCAAAATCTGAAAAGTTGCTGATCTTCAGTGCGATGCTTACTCCCCCCTCAAACAAGCACACACACACACATACACACAGAGAGAGAGAGAGAGAGAGAGAGAGAGAGAGAGAGAGAGAGAGAGAGAGAGAGAGAGAGAGAGATTAGCACAGGGGTAATTGATTTCTCCTGTAGTTTTTTATCATGAGTTTTTTTTCCTTCCTGGCTGTCCAAACACATTGTAGGATCGAGGCCTGAACGACTTAATAGACTTGGCCTCATTCATGTCCAGGGAACAGGGAAGAGAAAAATATCAAGGCTTACTTAATGGCAAAAATGAAAGCACACATGGATTGGGCAGCACTCAATGTGGAGTCCCTTTAACTGTCAAACTGCCTTTGAGCGAGACATTCAACCCAAAATCAGAGAATCCATGCCAATCAAACACCCTTTGATGAGATCTTCAATAAAAAAGTAATGGAATCAAACAAGCATGAAGTAAAGTTTAAGGAAGAAAAAAGAAGGACAAGCAGGGAAAGAGCGCAGCTGTGGGAAGCCAAATATGCTCCGTGGTTGATCTCCAGCACAGAGGATCTTGCAAGCCCACTCATTGCTTGCAGGTGTAATAACACAGTCTGATCCAGCGCTCCTGCAGCTCACAGAGCAGATATTTCTGCACCCCTCTCGTCCCTCTCCTCAGGAAAACAGCGGCTCAAAGTGATTCCAGGCAGCTCGGTGAGTAAAATTATTCATATCTCCGTCTCACTCTCTGACACCGACTAGAGCCATTAGAGAGATGAGCCACCACTCCAGTCCTGTTTTATTATTACTGTTATGGCTTTTCTGCTGTATTCAATCATGCTCAGTGTCCTCAATTGGAGTTGAAGCCATAAAATTCCAATAACATGATCTCTTGAGGAGCTTTGATGGACCATATTTAGGAATAAAACCTTTGAGAATCTAATATTAGTGGGGTGGAGGTTTAGAATCCACATATGAGGAGATTATTGATAACATTTTCACATGTATTTTATCTCTGGAGAGGCGTTCACTCCTTAACTGAAGGTCAGACATAAAAGGTCACATTTACAGGTTCAGGGTCTTGTCTTGAACCGTTTCAGCCACACATATACATAATATGTTCAGTCATGCATTGCAGCAACAATGTTCCTCACTGTCTGTCACTGCATGTGCAGTTCTGTACTCTGTGTACCGTCCCCTGTCAATCATTACCTACAGTAACATACATGTTGCATCATTTCTGCAAATCTAAAGTCTAAATGCTGCTCAGGCAAAGTAACCCCCCCATGAGAAATTAAAAGATGATACAAGTGAGATAACCATTTAAAAGAAATCTCTGCAGGAAATTCAAGCTAGATGATGGTTGACTCTGGGTCACTGTGGCACCAGTTTCTCATTGCAAGACCTTCCTCCTCACAAATGACTTTGTCTTTAAACCAATCACAGTCCTTTTGGGCAGTGCGTCAGAGTCTGGAAGAAAACTCGTCTCTGTGAAACATATGCAGGATAGGAGGTCATTTTTTTGGGGCATAAAATGGCTAAATAATCACCAATAAAACCTTACGTGTAAGGATAGAAGTCAAAATGCTTGCTTTATTGCACAATATACATTTGTTCTAATTGAAATACAAAAATGATTCATTTAGCATTGTAGTCAGGTTGGCAATTCTATAACCTAAAAACAGGCCTTTTGTTTTAAGATGGGCCCTTTGTAAGAGAAGGTCTAAAAGGAGCATGATGGGACAAGTTATTCTGACCCATGTTTAGTGAGGATACCTCCTTTGAGTAAGATAAACAGGGATGAAATGGAGACAAATGTTTGAAGATAAAGGGCTTATATGGTAAGAATTTCAGCAAATGGGCTCCATGATTATTTCACGTTCTAAACACGATAAGCCTGAGAGCTTGTACTTTGAGGGTGAGTTAATTTAGCTTCTATTTAATAAGCATATTAACTGGACTACTTTGCTCATTATGTGGCAACATGATCACACAGGGTCATGCAGCGCAGTGTGCAGCCCAGCAGGACTGCAGAGGTTGTGTTGTTCCCATTCATCACTGTTTAAATCCCGCTCTGTCTCCATTAGTGCTACAAGATGATTACACGCGATAGCAGCAGCAAACAAGTTCTTCAAAGACAACCAAACTAATCGCAGATTTTGATCCAAAATATGACATTAATGATTTGATGCTCACTCTATCACGGATATGCAGCATTAGTTGAACCTTTCTGAACAGCCACAGTCTTCTAAAAGTTTCATTAAAGAGACCCTGAGGTCCAAATATGTGCTAGATCAATGACATAGTGCTTATCCTCTTCCCAATGTGTGTGTTAATGTGTGAAATCCAGATGTGTCAGTACACTTTTACTGTGAAAAATGACAAAAAACAATACTTTAAGAGCTGCTGACTCTTCTTTCTCACCTTGTGTTCCTCTAAGTGAACAAACATTTAAAACGCTGCAAACAACTAACCAACACAATTATGTCCAGCAGGCAGCAGCCTCCTGAGTAACTCGATCAGAATAATTCAATTCATTACTTCTCCAAACGGACCATTCTGCCGTAAGTGAATTTAAGTGAGTTTACACAACGTTACTAACAGACAGCTGATACAGACTTTAGACAAGCTGCTTCAGAGTCGCTTCATCAGGTTACATCAGTGGGTCATCACTGTAAAAGCAGGATTTCTTATTTGGTTATTCCACCACAGCAGAGGCTCGGTGGCCTCTGCAATTAGATGGAAATATTCCAATATTGTGTCAATATTCCAGCATGGCATAACCACAGCCAAATGTAACTTCTGGAATATGGAATATCGCACAAGTCTAGAATTATTCGGCCTAAAATCCAGGCTCTCTCTGAATTTGTTCTGGTGACTCTATTCATTCACAGACCCGAAAATTCAAACTGAGTGGAAAGAGGAATCTTTCCAGCCAGATACATCCCTAAGACATTATCCAACCTCACCATCCTATACTTCATTTATTAAAAATCCCACTGTTGCTGCATGCTACTTGCTTGGTCTCCACAAATCAAAGTCTAAAAGCCGACATGCACGCGTCAGTTGTTAAGAGTTCTTACAAACAGTTGTGAAGTGTGCGGACAACATGAACATAAAATACAGGTTGTTTAGAGTTCGTTGGCTTCTTATATCGTCTCCATACACAGAAAACATCTTCAGATATATTGCTCTTGGAGACCAGGTGGATCGTGACGGAGTCAGAGTTGGAGAAGTCTGATTATATGATTGAATTACAGCATGGTCTCTTTTACTGAGAGCAACCCTGACACATTCTTTTACAAACAGCAGAGCCAGATTTATACCTGATATAGATACAGAGCGAGGAGGCCAAATTGGGCTTACCATCAGATTCCCCAAATGTTAATCTGTTTGAGGAGAAATTAGAAGAACTCAGAGGTCTAGTTTGGCGTGTGAAACCCTGAAATGAAACACCACATGTAAACCGAATGCGATCCTCAGATATTAAGGAATAAGGATGAGCAGGGAAAACAAGGAGGAGAGAAATAGTGGAGATATTTTTTTCCCTTAAATAATTTTCTTCCATTGGGAATGCTGTAGCACACCTTTTCTTCATGACAGTGTTAAAACCATGTGTTTTCACTGAGGGAGGGAGATTCAAATTCAGCTCGCTTTACTGTGTTTATGTGCTTTGATACAGTGAGAAGGCCGTCTGACGCAGGTGGAGCTGCATGATGAGAGAGGGTTGGCAGAGCAAACAGCCCTCACAGCGAGCAGGTCAGAGGGCAGGAGCGAAGAGAGAAGGCAGGGGCACAGGAGGAAAATAAGCACAGGGTGGTTGAAACGGTTTATACAACTTTGCTTAAGAGAGGAAGAAAAAGAAATACGAGGGGAGAAGATGGGAAAAGATTGTGAAGAGAGGGTTCAGTTTGGCCTAATATAAGAGAGGGAGAGAAAGCTGTGCTGCCAGTTAAAGATTATTAAAGATAGGAAATACTCTGGATTAAGATAATTTTCATAAATAATTATGACACACTTTATTAAAAGGTATTTTTTACAGTATTTTTTTAAAGATTGATGTTTGGGCTTTTTGACAGAGAATAGAGTCAGAAATCAGGGACAGAGAGAGAGTGGGGAACGACATGCAGGAAAAAAGCCAAAGGTCGTACTGAACCTGGGCCGACCGCTCTCGAGTACATAAACCTCTGTGAATGGGGTGTGCGCACTAACCCCTAGGCTACCTGTGCCCCAGGCCTCAGTAAACACCTGCCCTGATTATCTCAATAAAGCCGATTTATACACTCCTTTGTTGCCCTCCACAGTTGCTGGATTGTCTTTGTTATCCCTAGACTGAGCATTGTTTTCCAGTAGTTTGTTATTCATGGTTTTGACTCTGCCTGTTTCTTGGATTAGTGTATTTATGCCTTCTCCCTTTCAGGATCTGTTTGCTATCTCGTACTGCTTTTAAGTGTATAACCTTCTTTTTTGTTGTCAGTAGATGACCAAGTCTGTTTTTAAACTTCAAACTGTGTCCTTTTCATTTCTGCATCTGAGTCTTACAGTGTCTGGTATCTTTACATCATTTGGGAATGACAACAGCACGCAGATAACAGATAGCAGGTACCAAGAAAAACATGTACGAAGTAAGGCTGAAGAGCGACGACACAGTGCCTCTATTCTTCCCCAGGTAGGACCCAAATGCAGGCCGCACACTGCAGGATGACTTCAAAGAATGATTAAGACAACAAGGCCCAGGTCAACTGTAGAAAAGAGGACAAGAAAACAAGGAGCAGGTAACAAACAAACAGCTTCAAGGTGGGAAAAAAACATGCACACTCTTTAAGTACCTGCATTTTTTGACAGTAGAATGAATACAAAAGAAAGAGAAGGACATTCTCCTATATGCAGTAGTAGGGTGAAGTGCTGTTAGGAGCATATTGTAAGTCTGCACGCTTTGCTGCAGCACCACCTGGAAATGCATTTTTGCATTTTCTTCTCCAAGTCAGTGTGAAGATATCCTCATCTACAACTCTCCAGGGCTGCTCCAGTAGTGTTTATAATGACTTTTTTTCTGATTGCTGCACCACTTTCTGTCCCTCACTTTGGTCTCCACTTCCTTTTTTCCATCCCCTGACTTTTATCTTTGTCATACAATTTTTTTCACAATTCCTTTTTCTTCTCCGTTTCTTCTGTATTGCCTCCCTTGTTATCCTCTTCCTTTCATTATTTCTCTTCTCCCCAAAGGATGCAGAGATTTAGAGCAGCATTTCCTCCCTCAGACTGGAGGAGCTGTAAGCTATCTGATCATTAAAAACAGGAGTTGGATCATCCATCACACCTGCCTTCACCTTTAGGACACTGTTTCAACACTAGCTTGGTGGTAAATTGCCCTTTTTTCTCTCTCTGTGTCCTCCTTGGATCTGAAAGTGCTTCATGCTGATGTTCATTAATATTCATTATGACTGCAATCACTCGTCACTCACTGGTTTCAATTATTTTTATTTAAAGTGTACAGAGATCCACAGTGTTTACGTCTCAGACACACATATTCTTGCATTGGGCTGTCAATGGGAAACATCAATCAAAATTAAACGTTTGATTCCCTCAGTTAATCATTGGGTAAAGCAAGGTACTAAAATGCTTTGTTTTGGGATTCTAAAAAGTATACTAAAACCCTGTCCTGGGCTGAACCACTACCTGTCGTATGGAGGCATTTCTGCAAACAGACATTTCCTGCGTTTCAGGGATTTAGCTGGAAAGTTGAGACTTTTGGATCAGAGAGGTGAGTCACTCCCTCCATGTCACATCCTTCACCGGGTAAACATCCATACTCACTGTGACAGACTTTTTCCCTTCACTTTGCTTGTTCCAGTTTAGAAAAAGAGGATAAAACATTTTTCGATTGATAAAAAAAACATATAGAACCTTTACTGATATATAGCACATAATACTGTATAAACAAGAGAGCAGAAGTAAGAAGAAGTAACATTCATTCAATAAAATGCTGTGGGACACAAACCCTTTCAGCCGGAAAGACTCATCTTCTTCCTTTTAATCTGCAACCATCAGAGGCTCTCTAAAAGCTTTACAAATGTATGCTGTGTGTGTGTGTGTGTGCGTGTGTGTGTTTGCATGTGTGTGTGTGTGTGTGCGCGTGCGTGCGTGCCTGCGTGCGTGCATGCGTGCGTGTGTGTGTGTGGTAAACAAAAAGCAATAGGTGCAGCATCTTTTCCTAGAGTCCGAGAGGGTATAAATTCATTTTGATGACAGATGAGGAATGGGATAATCTAAGGACCCTAAAGTACAGATCAGCTCATCAGTGTGTGTGTGTATGTGTGTGTGTGTGTGTGTGCGTACGTGCGTGCTTGTATGTGTGTGTGTGTGTGTGTGTGTGTGTGTGTGTGTGTGTGTGTGTGTGTGTGTGTGTGTGTGTGTGTGTGTGTGTACATTTGAAAATTGCTGTTCACATCAATTTCCAGGAATAAAAGCTCCAGTTTGCCATGCTGGCTTCCTGGCAGTGTGATGATGATGTCATCTTGAGTCAGGATGTGGTCAGCTCTTCTCTGTTCAGACTTGTTCATCACCTCGTGCTGTCAGACTTTATTAGATATGTTATCTTATTAAACCATGTCCCAAGATGACTGGCTGAACAGACATTGGCATACTTAAAAAAAAAGAAGTCTTTTTTGTTGTTGTTAATTTCTCTTAAATTAAGGGACATAAAGTGCTCAAACTGGAAACATGTTGCAGGGCAATGGGGAGTTTTATGAGAGTAGGGTTAAAAGTTAATAAACTGAATAATGTCTAAATTAATAAATCCAAATCACACTGCGCTGGATTGCAATCTTTCTGCTCCCACTTGACATTGTTTTCAATTATAAAGCATGCAAGTTCTCAGGCCAATGAACTGAAACACAAATAATGAACGCATTCAACACTGTACTTCAACAGCACTGATGGAGTTAGTAATATGCTTTATGCATAAACCCAATTTATTAAGAACTGTATTAAAATACAGGAATACAAGGGGTACCAAAAAGTTTTTCCGATCAAGTGTGTGAAGGTTTAAACTGATCATCAAAGCAAACCAGAAAGAGTAATAAAGTTCAAATTGAGACCGGAACAGAGAGAGAATTGATTCTAGTCTGCGAGAGAGTGAAATTAAATATTAAATTCCTGTGTTTCGGTACAAATTTAGAATTGTGCCAGAGAGTAAAATGGAAAAACAGCTCAGTGGTCAGAATGACTCAGCTGTCGCTCCGTTGGATTAGAAAGCAGTTACACATGAATCCTTGTGTTTGTTTTACCCTGCAGGGCAAACCAGGCAGGTGGAGTTTATTCTGTATCCAGAAGCTTTAGCGGCTTTCACTTAAAGAGGTGGAGAATCAATGAACTCCAGCTGCTTGACTGTGTCTGTTAAAACTTTATGGAGCGTCTATGTTGTATTCACTTTTTTTCAAGCTCTGTTCTCATGAAGAACGTCCTATAATCCTGAACTTTCCAACAAGGGTATGAAGCAGAAGAATGGATGTTTTTGTATCCCAAAAAAGAAAAAAAGAAGGGGGAAAAAGAAAGCAGCAATTGGCAACATAATTGCTGGAAAATATTTACTAAAGTGACTAATCAAGAGAGAAGCTTGCTCGATGTCCTTTTTGGTTTCCTACAGTACATTTTAACTTCTTTTGCCACCAGTGGAGCTCCCCCTGCTGGTCATTATAAAGTATGAATCTTAAGGGCACTTCCACGTTGGCTTAACTTTTAAAACAAGTACCTGCTTCCACTTCATGCACTCTATGATAGGAATGTTTTAAAATAAAGGAATAATCCTGTCTATTTTGTTCATGTAATCAGAGTCGATGTTTCTCTATTATGAATGCGTGGATTGAATGATTATGTTTCTGAGTTAAAACAGGATGCCATGGCAGGACATGATGCTAAGAGACGTTTGACGAAAAAAAGTCATTCTGAGATGCTACATGTGTTGCAGTCTTCCGTGGAATAAATCCCTGTCAAAAAGACGCAACAGTCTATTCTGAAAAAGGAAAAGGAAGTAGTTTGCAAGGGCGGGCACCTAAGATAAACAAAATGAAGCCTCACAAGTCACTGAGATAGCTGTGAAGATGTTGATCAATCTGATGATGAGTGAACACTGTGAGGAGGATGTGCCATCAACTGGACCAGGATGCAGTCCCCTTACAAACTTTCAATACAATGAAGCAGACATGTTGCAGACTTGTCATGTCGAACTCTGATTAACATGTGTACAATGAAATAAAGGAAATCACTGGCTTAATGTGTGCAGAAGCTTGAGGTGATGTTTCTTTTGGATGTGCTTTCTGTTTCTCCTCTGGCAAAGAAAAACTGTGTTACAACGGCGCAGAAGTACAAAAAACATGTGTCTTTTGAAATCGTCTTTTCCATATAAGGTAATTGGATCATTACCAGTAAGATTATATTACACAGTTAACACCACAGTCACACACACACTAACAATAGTGTCATCATGACAACCATGTCCCTTGTGTCTGTGAGTAGAAGGGGAACACTCTTGGGAGGAAAGGGTAATGAGTGTCTGGAGTGTGAAACCCAGTGACTCTTCACAAAGGAATGTCGATATTTTATTAAGCACTGTATCAGCCACATCTACAATTTATTTATCTTTTACCAGCTGTGAGCAGCTTCTTTATTCCCTTTGTGCATTGCATTGTGGGAGAAAAGTGAGGTGATAGCACTGAAACTGTATTTGGGTGAGTATGCTTTCTGCTTGGAGTACACTTTATTAGTTTAAATGTGAAGACGACACTGCAGAAACCTGCACAGCCAGAGGGTTGTATTAAGTTTGTATTCACTGCTGCCCTCTACTGTCTAAACTCATTCACTGCAGAAGTTTAATAAACAGGGTTTTATATTGAAGTTTGTTTGCTTACATATTAATGTTATTAATACTTGAGATTACTTTCTCTTAAACTTCGCACTGCTCTATCTGCTGTGTTATGATCATAGTCCTCCTCAGGGGAATTGATTACAAATTCAAAATCCTTTTATCCACATTTGTTGATACTTTTTAAGTAATCAATAATGTACTTTTTTTTTTTTTTTTTTCAATACTTTATTAATCCCTGAGGGAAATTCTGGTTTACACTCTGTTATTGAGAGACATGCTTCTCACACGCATAGGCCAGAATCACACACATGCACAAACAGGACCTGTGGACATGCATTAGTGGAGAGATGTCAGAGTCAGATGTCAGAGTGGGGCTGCTACGCAGGAAGCGCACCAGATGCCCTGGAACATCTTCCGTACTTTGGTCCGCATTGGGACTTGAACCGGCAACCCTCCGGTTCCCAACCCAAGTCCCTACAGACTGAGCTACTGCCGCCCCTGATGTAAAGCAATACTCTCAATAAACATCAATTAAGGTCAGAAGATACAGAAATACAGATTTTTTTCTAACTTTGCTTTTTTTCTCATGAAATGCTGAATACTTCAACCTCTTCTAGCCTCTATTTTTTAAATTGAATAAATATAGCATTTTAAGGCTCCTAAGCCAAACAAAATTCACAGTTTAGTAGGTGTACAACATTGTAGCTTAATATTTACACTACAGATGCTGATCCTAACTAATGTAGTTATTGGGAGTCTTCAGGCCAAAATGATGTGAAAGATTACATTAGTGTGTGTTTGCTCTGAAATAGTTGAAATAGAAGTACTTTTAACTACGATGACTTTCACTTGCATGTTGAGCTTCTCGTGATGCAAGCAGATGAACACGTTCACTTCGTTCTGATTCCACATAATTTATTTTTTTAGTTTTTCTTACAAAATAATGCATACAACAATTATACAGCAAAATATAACTTTATTGAAACAATTCTGTCATTCTGTATTAAAAAAAGCGATCACGCTGGACATACTAAACAAGAGGCACAGATTTGGTGATCAACTCTGACTAGTGCAGGTGTGGTGTAACACAGTAATGACAGGTTTCTGAAATGCAGACACTTAATGCAACAAAGTAAAGTAAAAAAACAACAACTTATAAATATGTGAAGGCGATGATGGATCAAAAAAAAAGCAAGAAATGTGTTTGAAAATGTCCCCTCAGTGTAACGAAGCAGACATATTTGATCCTGATTTGATAATTGTCAAATTAAAGAACACATGATATAACAACACTCAGCTTTTTGTTGGTCAACTTGACGGGTGTTTGGATCTTGCATCTAACACAGGATTTCTCCAGAGAATTATTCCTACCGTGTTAACCACTACATTGCCCTGTCATTACAATTCTTGAGCTTTAGTGACATTTCATAAATGAATCAATGGTCATGTGACATTCTTCTATATCATCTTGTTATGGGTCTTGCCTTTATAACAACACCAGCTTGTACAGAAGTTCTAACATACAACTCAACTGAGACCAGAGAAACACTGACTGTGCAAACACACAGCTGAGTCGTGTGTTCAAAATAACAAAACAGAAACCAGCTCCTTTGAAGGAAACTGTGAGGCACAATGACAGATTAAAGCGCAGTGAGGGATTAAACTCCAACATACAAGGCACGAGGATAGTATATTATTAAGGCATAATTCTGATGAACAATTCAACAATATACACGAGTGATGATACATTTTTAAAGCACGTAAACATTTCAAGTAGCCCCAAACTGTGCAGCGATGATAGTATGCAACCTATGACTGGTTTTGTGAGCGACAGGGAACCACAGTGAAGATGCTGAAACATGACCCAAAGAACATGATGTGATGCTTAACCTCTGCTCCTATTTTTACTGTTCTTTTTTTATCTTACATTCAGATTCTACAAAAATGTGATCATCCAAGAGTAAATAAAAAAAAAGGCCTAAAATTGAGAATGTCACTGTGATGGTCTGGAAATATCTGACACATATGTAGGTGAAGGACAAATGGGTGTAGACATTCCACAATACAGTGACAGGAACAGTTAACCGGAGAGATAAGTTCTCATAAGTGACTAATCAGAGATTCAATAAATGAATATTTGGTTAAACTGTGACATGAAAAAAGGGTCCAGGAGAACAGTTTGGGGTCATGGAGTTGCCAGTGTCTGTCAAGCTGAAGCTCACCATCCTGACCAGCAGGGGGAGCTCTAACAGAGGCGCAGGAACATCAACCTTCTTCTCTCAGATCAAAAGTACAACAGCCAGGTTAAGGATCTACATTTCTGAATCACGTTCAAAAAACTTGTTTTTTTGTTCAGTGTTGACCTCATGGATCAGAACCTGATCAGAAATACTGAAAGAAAGAGGAAATGAGTGAATACAGACCGATCCTAAACCTGGGTAAAGATATTCTTACAACATATTTCATCTGACTTTATCCTATAAGGGACAAACAGAGAATCTCCTTCTATCTAGTCATTCAACTCTCTGAAAAGAGTTGTATCACACGGAGGCTTCTGAGATCCCTACAGTCCCACTGTGTCTCACTCACACACAGCTGAAAAAGGAGCATTACGTAACATATGTGCAGCACTCCTGTCATAAAACCAGAACAGCATTTGTGCTATAAAGCCAGACAGTAGTGAGCTGAGCAGGGGTTTTATCTGTCATATTAAACAGCAAAGAAGTCCAAGAAAGAAGGAGATCTGTGTTAACGAACAGAGCAAAGAATTATCATCATAAACAGTAAGTTTAGACAATAAGAAACTAATTCCTTCTTAAATGGATATATAACATTTTGAAATGAGACCTTTACAATGATCAGTGAACACTCTTTTGTCAAGTAATGAAAGCGTCAGTGTCTTGGGACACGATGATACACCATGTTCCACCCGTGTTTAAAGCATTTTGAACTCTTATTCACTGAGAACACAGTAAAGCAAACATGCACAGTATTCAACACTTTCACACAGCAGCTGCAGACACTCGTGAGGCGAGTTAAATCGAGGATTTTCAGACAGGAGCTCTACCCTGGGAGATTAAATAACAAACATCTCTGAAAAATGCACTTTTATTTGAGCAGTTTTTTTTATGTGATCTAAAGTGAGATCCTGAAGCAAAATTGGACAGCATTTGGATTTCTCTTTTCATGTCAACACCAAGTTCAGACCTGCAGTGCTCTACAGAGCTCAACTCAAATTCCTCCCTCTTCCTGAAAGCAAAGCGAGTATTCACTCGACTTAAAAGCCCAATTCTAAACTCTACATCAATGTGAAGTATTGTTGTTGTAACAAGATACTAACAAGTCAAAAAAAAAAAAAACTATCATTACTCAACGGAAGTGAGAAACTTTTTGATTTCAGAGAGACTGAATGACACAGGTAAAGAAAAAATATTCTCCCCAGGATTGACAAACGGTTTATAAATAGTCACGAGATCCTCCAGATCTTCAAGAGGAGAAACTGGTTAAGTTGGAGTTGGAGCAAGTCACAAGTCAATACTTTAGGGAGTGTGGATGGGAATAGCAGCACAAACTAAGCAACCAGCAACAATTAGCAGGAGGTGTTCACCAGGACTTCTCTTTTAAAGCTCGCTGCAACAAACAGTTGCAAACAGGGACCGCTGATTGTTACCGAGATGTGAAGTTTAACAGCTTCACTCTTTTACTTACATTTGAAATATTTAGACACTTAAGAGTGCTGAAAACATTTTCGTTTTCTTCAATGTCAAAAACCTGACACAGTTTCCCTTAACCAAATAACAAAGAGAGTCCCAGGTGGACACATCCAAGCTCTTAGTCTCCTTATTTCTACAATACAGCATCGATAGGCTCCATCTCAGAGCTGACACACAGTGTTAAAGCATCTAAAGGCCATATAAATAGTTTTGTCATAAATATGTGCACGCAAAGACAGACACAGTCACTCTCAACAGTAAAGCAGGTTTAGCTCGTCAATGGAAGCCTGACGTCAAGTCAAAATACTATGGTGGCCGACTTTAAACTGGAGTTAACAAATCCTTCCTCATTTCTTAAAGGATCAGTTGTTCCAATCTGAGGCTCCGAGTGAATATGACCATATCTTCACTTAAAGCTGCCAACTATTAAGTCCAGACCCTTTTCAAAATGTTGGTTTTTTTTACTTTGGCCTCTGGGAACAACATCAAGGTGTCTTTTATAGGGCAGAGGTGCCAAAGTGCCTGTTGCAGAGCCATCACTGGCAGTTAAGATCAGGACTACTGAGCCAGGCCCAGATCTGGATCATCTCCTGCGGGGTCCTTGGGTGAACAAGCATTAAACTCTTGTAGGCGCAGGGGTTGGACCTGTACTTCTCCTCTATGTTAAAGGTCCTGAAGCCTTTGTGCTTCTCGGGGGCCAACCCGAGCTTCCTGAGACACATCCCCGTGTAGACATCATCAATCGGGTAGAGTGCCACGTGTTGTGACACGTTGTGCAAACGAGCAGCAATGTTACCAGAGTAAAGGTACCCACCTCCTCCTGCATATGGAGGGTATGTTCCGACGTACATGCTCTCCGGGATGAAGTATTTGACCTTTTTGTCTCTGTGTGGCCCCGCGTTGGTGATCACGTCACCCACAAACAGGTCCCTGGCTTTGGGCTCAGAGAGGCCCTTAAGGAAGTCCAGGATGCGGTAGGTGTTGACGAAGACATCATCGTCGCCTTTGAAGATGAAGCGAGCACCAGAGCAACGAGCCTGGATCCAATCCAGGAAAAGGACCTCTTTGACCGTCAAGTTGAAGAATGAATCTCTGTAGTCCCACTGGATGATGTCTTTATGGCGGACGCTCTCGTATTGCAACATCTCGGAGAGATCAGGGTGATGGTCCCCTGCGGTGGCATTGCCCAGGAGAAAGATGGTAACCACTGTCCGATTGGCTATAACACCCGCCCGTCCCCAGGACTGCCTGATGGCCTGGCGGCGGTCAAAATGCGGTGCCAGGGATTTGACCGCCAGAAGCAGGAACGGTGACTCCCTACAGATATCAGGCTGGTCCACTGTGATTGGGTAGGAGCGGCACTGCATGTAAAGCAGGAAGTCTTTGAAGCGGTCTGGTAGGGAATTGTAGTCTTTTACCCGAGTTGTAACCTTGAAATTAGGCTTGCAGGGGTCGGAGGTTAAATTAGTGTCATTAAGCCAATCAGGCAGCTCTACATTGCTGTAGTTCGCCAACAGAACAGGGTTGTTTTGAAGGTCCAGAATCTGCTGCTGGCGGTTCCAGTAAGCCGAGCTTGGAGCCAGTTTGGTCCAGAAAGGTTTGGAAGGGATGTTGACTTTTTGACGCCCGTTTTTGTCTTGGCTGCTGTGTCGGGAGATGATGATGAAGATGAAGAGGTTGACCATCGTCACCGTTACCACAAGTTTGAGCCTCCTCCGCAGCAGCGCCATGACACTGTCCTGCACCCTTCACCACCTGAGCAGACACACAAGGAGAAGAAGTGAAGATGTGAGTGATGTAAAAACTCAATGATGGTAAATACAGCCTGTGGGACACAAGATGTCAATATTGTGTTCAAAGTCTGGATATTAGATAGAGGAACACCAAAAATATTTTCCCTTCTAATATACAATGTGGCCAGGGGGCTTTATTTTTCTCCATCCTGTAAGGAGCCCTGCTATCTGTGGCCCTTTTTCATTGTTGACATTGATTTTGGTGATGCAGCCTTTTTGTGTGTTTTGCTTCAAAACAAAAGGCAAACTATCAAAAAACAGTGATGGATTAACTATTGTAGAAAACCTAACTAACAGATCTTCCATGCATATTAGCCTTTAAGAGGCTTGGTCAGCCTTGATGGTAAAGTCGGGATGGAAAAAGTAATTGATTTCTCAGGGAAATGATCATGTGCTTTCCATTTCAGGGAAAACAAGATCGTCATCAATTCTTTTACGACCAGTTATGGTGGGCGGCACAATGCTTAAGTGTGTAGTTATGCCACATCTCTCTTTGATAAGAAAGAACACAGAGAGAGAGGAAAAGAAGAAGAAGCGTCAACCACAAGACCACTGTGATACTAAGTCATATGAAGACCTGCAAGCATTTAGTATGAAGCTGCAGGGGGGGAATAAAATGACTGAAAGATGAATTGGTCTGGTAAAGTCAGGCTGGAAACTTAAGATATTTGAAAAAAGAAAACAGATCAAAGCAGGCAATCCAAATGACATTTACTATCCTCCTACTTTGACCACCATATTTTATAGTGTTGTAGCTTTCTGCCTCAGACTTCTTAAACAATTAATGCTAATAGAAAGAAAGATGTTGTTGCAGAGAAAACCAGTAGTACTTTACCCTCATTGGTCCCTGGAAGGCTCCCTTTCTGTTACTTATCTGAACAGACGGGTTAAAAGTCAGGCCTAGCTAACAAACTGTATCCATGGAGACGACAAGAATTGTGACGACCCCCGACTGTGTCAGTGCTCTTCCTGCTGCATTGTATCTCTCCTCACTCAGGTAGCCTTCAGGCAGGAATGGGTGGAGCCAGTTGATTTGATATCATGCACCTGGGCAGGCTGGGCCTGGGTATTTAAGCTGGCTCTCACTCTGGCTCTCGCTCTCTGGTCAAGACTTTGGTGTTTATTTTGTTTGTTTGTGTATGAGTGAAACTGTCCTCTGAAAGCTAATCTTTTGGATGCTGGAGTCCTTAAAATAGGGGCAGGCATTTCACCTGGTCTTGTTAATGCAGGTTTAACATTTGAACAACAAAAAGAGCCGTTATCTCTGCTATTGGAACATGAAGAAATTAAACTACAACAAAGACTTGAAATGCAACTTGAACTGGAAAGAATGAAATTGGAAACCAAAAAGAAAAACTTTGAGCTTGAAAAGTACAAATTGCAACTGATTAAAGAGGGTAAATTTGCTGATGGTTCCAATTTGGAAAGTTTGATCCCCAGTGAACTGTGCTCCATGCGTGACATGGGTGCACGAGACAGTTTCACTGGTACGCCTGTTTTGCCTTTTTCACCTGACTCAGACAGAGGGGAATTGGTTCCTGTCATGGGATTTGGATTCAAAGCTGTGTCTGCACCTTTGCATAGCGCTGACCTTGGTTCAGAATTGGTAAAAGGGGAAGTTAATTTGAATATTTGTCCTCAACTGCCTGTTGATGGGATGGGATGTGATTTTGCTGGGGAATGTGTCTTTGTTGATGAAAAGCCTCTAAAAGTTGTAACCCAGATGCAATTTGTCTTGCAGAAACAGGAGTGTCCAGAGGTGGCACCTGTTTGTCCTGACGAAATAAATCATTTTTGCCAGACATCTCAGAAGGATACGCCTGATGCTGTTCTGCTACCTGATTTGGGAGCACTTTTTGATGATGAGGAGGAGGCATCAGAAACTTTTGTTACCACTTGGAGGGTTTGTCATGAAAGTTATGAACCAGATTTGAGAGTTAATGAAAAGTATTTTTCATCTCCAGTCTGTGCTCCAATGTTTGAAAATGTGAATGTGGTTCGTCAGATTTGTGGCAATGATTCAAAGGTAGGAACTGCAGTGGTGTTGGTTCAAGCAAGAAAGCTAGTAGGGCTTGAGCGGCTTGTCAGTTCCTACCCCCAGAGGTTGACT
The DNA here is from genome assembly GCA_020745685.1 of Tautogolabrus adspersus. NCBI lineage: Eukaryota > Metazoa > Chordata > Actinopteri > Labriformes > Labridae > Tautogolabrus > Tautogolabrus adspersus. The sequence goes on along the minus strand of CM036541.1, from coordinate 16,728,842 downwards.
TTGTTCAAGTTTGGTCTCATCACCAAGACAAAAAGTTCGGTTCCAGTTTGGGCACTACACCATTTTGACATGTATGTTGGTGCCAGTGCTGTCCCTCTGATTTTGTATGATCGTTGATAGTCTTGTCAATAGCGCATTGACCACTGGTGTTAAAAAGATGCCTAATTCAGGCTGATCTCTAAAAGTACATTTGGTTGAGTTGCTTATACTGTGTTTTTGATTGTTTTCCTATACTCTTAAAGTGCTCCTAGGACTGGATCCAGGCAGCTGAGAGGGAAGCTGAAACTAACATTAGGAAAGTATGTTTTATTGGGTTTGGTAAAATATGTGGGTCATTGCTTAAGTTTGGATAATTACATTTGAAAAATATAATTTGTTTATGGGTACTGGGTGGGACCCAGTTCTTTAGGGGGAGGGTGTGACCACCCCCGACTGTGTCAGTGCTCTTCCTGCTGCATTGTATCTCTCCTCACTCAGGTAGCCTTCAGGCAGGAATGGGTGGAGCCAGTTGATTTGATATCATGCACCTGGGCAGGCTGGGCCTGGGTATTTAAGCTGGCTCTCACTCTGGCTCTCGCTCTCTGGTCAAGACTTTGGTCTTTGGTGTTTATTTTGCTCTTGACAACACTACACACATTCACCATTGCAACCACCACTGATTTACAGATAACACATTCTTTGATTAGGATGTTTTACATTAGTTTTCAATAAATAATCTCTTAAGTAACTTAAAAACTGTATGGTCTCCCTGTTTGTCCAGCTCACCGAGCCTGGGTTGTGACAGAATTTAGAGCCTATTGATTAAAAAACAATAACGTCATCACTCAGCATGGGTGTATGTAATGCATCATCCTTGAGCTTTACATGAATTTAAATCAAGAAGTCTCTTTCCAATGTTTACTTTCATCATCCTTGTCTTCTTTATTCTCCCATTCTAATCACCTGTGCTCATGTTTGCACTGACAAGACAGGCAGTTACCATAATCATTAAGCTGCACACATGCACTGGTAGTCCTGGCTTAACTCCAAACTAAATGCAATAAAAACATTAGACAATTATCCACCACAAAAAACTTTCACCTGAGGTCATGCTACAAGATGAATAGTTACAAAGTGGGCTATTGTAGTAAGCCAACAATCACAGCCATTCTGTTAACCTGCACTCCAATGAGAGCACCATTGTATGCATCTTTGTCTGCTGATATTGACATTTAGGTTCCATGTTTACTTAATTAGAATAAAATAGCAGAGGACAGCTATTTGATGTCATCTTAGATTTGATCTTCTTTCAAACAAATGTAATGAAGAGAACATTAGAAGACAACAGAGCCTTTCAGGAGTCAAGCACTGCCTCAGGTTTCCGCTTTGGCAAGCTCATACATCTTCACTGACAATCTTTTTTGCCATGTTTCACTTTTGTTGGCACACTGAAAACTGCTATATTCGGCCTTCCTCTCCTAATGTTCTATACTTCCTTCTTTTATGTTCATGCCAGTGAGGCAGCCAAAGAATACCTGCTCGAGCAATGGTAGTTTTCATTTTATATTTTCTACTCCAGATGATCAAAGAAACACTGAGATCAAAATAACTTATGTTTAAACGTAGCTATATTGCAATATAGAGATGACAGGAAACAAGGTGAGAGAAAGAGGTGGTATGACATGCAACAAGAAAAGTCCCAGCCATACTGTACTGTTGACTGCATGCTCAATCACTTAAACATAAAGGCCATCAGGATGCCCTCATTGACCTTGATCATAAACTCTGTAGCTGTTCATATATCCTATGTAAAACAACACGCTGAAACCAATAGAACAAAAAATGAATATAAGATCAAAACTTTAAAAATGGCAGTGAGAACGCAACTTTTTCTCTGGAACTGAGTCAACAAGCCAGAGGGGGAGCTCAGAAAACTGAAAGTCTTAACATCTGGGAGAAATTATGGTCATTTGGTTGCAGTACATTTTTTCACCCTTGACCCTTTCAGTCAAATCCTAGTAAAAAAAAAAGAAAAGAAAAAGAACAGAGAAACACATCAGCCATGCTTGTAACGCTGGGAAGCTGAAATCAAGCGGTGTTATCTAGCTTCAAGCTAATATACTTCTCGTCCGCAGACAAAAAGTTGAGCATGTTTACAATCCTAATTTAGTACTTTAAGCAAATGTCAGCAAGCCCGAATCCTCCTCTTCAATAACTGTCCAAAATGTCACAACAAACAATCCACTGCAGAGATGTTAAGGCTTGGTTTTGGGATGCAACACTGATGATCTTCAGGACTGATTCATCTTCAAATGGTTTTCTGATTAAGTCGATAAATCTCTGCAATATTCCCAAAAGTAGTTAAGATTCCCAGAGCTCAATGTGATGTCCTAAAGTTCTTGTTTTATATAAAAAACAAAACAAGTTCAAACCCCTGATGAATTGAATTCATCATTCTGCTGTGTTTATTTAAATCCTCAGGATAACTCTTTTGAGGGCTGAGAAATCTGCATATTTGTACTATTTGTTTGAAAGATAACAGATAAGAATAATTTGCTAATTCAGACAAAGGTGAATCAAAAGACTAAATTGGTAGCTTGAACAGTTGAAAGGTGAGAGAACTCTACTTGAAATGGATAAGCGACATGAGCTCCAGTGGGGATTCTCTTCCTTTGCACCACTGCTTGCATCCTTCCTGTATCATGTTTCTCTCTCAGCCTCCTAGCAACAACTCTGCTCTGCTGCGCCCCTGTTTGCTCACTTTCTTACTCCCTATCCCTTGTTTACCCCATCTTTTTCCATCCACTTCACTGCCTTCTTCTTCTTCTGTCCTCTTATGTTATTTGTCCTACTTTCTCTTTAACTGTGCTCATCATATTTATGTGAAAACAGCACACAGACAGAGTCACCTCCCCACACGATGATGCTACATAATCCTGAAGGTATATCAATATTGTATTACCAACAAGGACAAGCACAGGCATATAGCTTTTTCTCTCTTTACCCCCTCCTTCCCCTCTCTTTTTCTCATGGATAATTACTCTTTCCCCTCCTGTGTGTCTCTCCGTACAGACAAGGGGACTTCTGGGAAACAAGTGGGTGGGGGAAGGGGGGCTTCTGAAGACTGAAGCTAAACAACATGTTGACGAGACAACAGCTTCCAGAGACCTAACAAACTAATGTGACGTGAGGTTAAAAACATGCCTACGTGCATTAGCCTGAGTGTGTTCCCTCTAATATTCAAACGCTTACATCATCATTTCATTGTAATGCAGCTGTGGTTTACCGTTGTGACTACCTTGGTGCACATTTTGCAAAAACTAAAATGCTGCAAAAGATGTTTCTCATATGTTTATAAATATATGCCCCCATCCAAGAAAAGTCACACAGGTCAAAAAGAGGTCTGAAGGAAAGTTTAGCAAGGTTTGGTGGTAAGGAGTTCTCGTAAAAGACAAAGACAGGAAGAAGGAGAGAGTGGTGGGTCTGTTCAGGAAGGCATCTTTGTCTCTGTAACTGACTTTTTTACTGCACGCAGACTCTTGATTGTTTGATTCATGCGCAGTAATGGACGATATTGATCATTTATGAAACATTAACAGAGTGGCGTCTCCTTCTCTCAGTGTAACCATTAGTTCTTGTTGCTACTGTTATTGACCTAAGTGTTTACATTAGTGTGTGGAACCATCAGCAGTTTTATTTGCCGTCTAATATGGGCTGGCATTTCCTGTGGCCATGGTGTAAAATGTTGATTGGCTTTGCAGAGAAAAAAAGGTGTGACCTCTTAAAGTTATCCACTGGTGTAACATGTTTTAATCAGCACGTTTTGATATGTTTTTTTGTTGATACAACACGAAAAACTCACCTACAGGGAAATGTCAGTTTAAAGATGTCAATAAATATGTAGGTATCATGCTAACTCAAGAACTATACCTTCAACCACAAATGTTCTTTATGTAAATAGATGGGACTAAATTACACCTGTCGATGTGTGAAAAATAATATCTCCACAGTATTTAAAATGACTCTCTTGTGTTTTTTTTTGCAGTTCCACCACGAGTTAATGCTAGACATGTTGCTACAAAGTGCACCAGGGGAAAATGCTAACAGCGTAAAGAGCAACTTGCAGAAGTTTCAAATATTAGTGGAGATTATATTTTGTTGTTAACATTTTACTTACTCAAATTTTAACAGAAGCAACCAAGGGGAAAATCCTTTGAACCGGAATTTGGACATAAACACGGAAACATTTGTATGAAGGTTGGATCGAGGCAACAACAGAGGATGAGATGAACTTCAGTATTTTTCAGTTTGATTTATCTGCACAGAAAGCAGGTCTGTGACTCACTGATTACATCCAGCACTAATCTGCTGGACTATGCCAAGCTGTGTTTGACCAAATGTGGCTTCTGCCTGATAAAAGGGTCAGTAGGGTGTGGCGTCTCACCTGTGTGGGGGAGGGGTGTAGGGCATCAACTCATAATGGCAAGAATCAGTAAAGGTTGGCGTGTGGGTTTAAGCAGATCTAATGGGAGTTCAAAAATTCTGTTTAACTGAGCATTTCCTTGAATATATTTCTAATTTAACAATCTGCCTTCAGACTTTGAAGTGCATAAGGATTTTTTTTCCAACAAGCTTTGCAGTTTAAACTGTATTTAGAAGCATAATGTGACTTCTGTGTATGTATGTTTCACTTGAACTCACTCTAAACAGGTATTTGTCACCTTATTGCATGCTACATTCACAACAATGTTTCTTAAGCTGTGAGTACACGTTGTACGATCTTACCTGTGCAGGTAAGAAGGCCTCCTCAGCGCGAGTCGTTTTGGTGTCTCCTGCCGCCAGCTCTCTTACCCCATACTTAGCCCCGCCCTCAGGGGAACAGCAGCCAACAGGGAAAAGGGATCAGGAAGGGAGGAGGAGAGCAGGTTGAACCTAAAAACACAGGACACACCGTGAGTCAACAGCTGTGAGGAGTTTGAGCAGAACAAAGCAACAAAACAAGTGTTAGCCACATGAGATGCCTCATGAGAACTACACGTGCTAGTAAACACTAATGTAACATTAAAAGTAAAAGCTATCATATGTGAACATAACATTGCAGAATTGAGAGGAAGTGCAAGTCAGTTATCAAAATCAGGAGGAAGGGATAAGAATATGTTGGCTCTGGCAAACTGACTTTCTTTTTTAGATCACCCTATCTTGTTTGATCTGTCATTTTCCTGCCACTATTTAGATGATTGAACAAATGATTTAATACTTTTTAAAGCAAATACAACAAATGTTTTGTCCCAACTAAAACGCGAGCAGATGTCACATCCTAAAGTACTATTACAGAAATATATAGTCTAGTTCTACGAGCTAAACACATACCTGGGAAAATCATAATGGATTAACACAGCATTCATTTTTAAAATGTTATTCATTAGCATATTTTGAATGAAACAAGTCTTAAAAGTAGGCAGGGAAATCAACAACACATGGCCAAGAAATCCGTTTTCTCCAGAGTTCTGGATGGAGGATATACGCCTTCTCTATCTAATTGAAGAAAACCAAGTTTCTCATTTATAAAATGCACAGAAATCAGATTACAGCAGGAAACCAACCACAGCCTGGAAACTTAATTGCATGAAAATGTCCTGAGTGAGAGCTGTGTGTACAAAGAGAAACAGGTGGAATGAAGACAAAAAGAAGTACAGTTTTGCAAAGATATTACACATGACCTTGTATTAAATATACAATGCAGACAACCTAACTGCTAAACTAGTGGGAAACTATGAGGAACTGCAGCATTTACCAGAAGACATACAGAGGTGCAGACATCCCTCTTAAACACAGATACCAGATGCCTCTCTTACAGTATTTTTTTAGGGATTTGATTAGTTTATATTCATTTGTATTGCCCATGAAGTTTCCCCCTTCCTCAGGCTTAAGTTTTTCGTTTGAGCTTCTTTTACTCACATGCATGCTGTGGACATGCTGCAGCATGCACATCAGCTCAGATAGATCAGGAAGTTGATGCATCTTAATGTTTAACCTGGTATCACAGTTCTCACTATCTTTTTTACCTGGAAGTAAACTCGCACAGCTGACACCTCTAACATTCCTCTTCAGAGACTTTAGATCTGGTTTAAATGAATATCCTAATTGTTTCTTTTCTGAGCTGCCCTCTTGTGATTTAAATAAAACAAGATGCATTTCAACACCGTGTGAAGAGCTGAAGACAAATACAGCAAGAAAAGAAAACAAACAGGGTACTCGGCATTCTGTCAAACTCCCAACTAAAGCATGTGTTATAACATGACTGCAAACAAAGTTAATTTCCCTTTTGTGTATTTACCACACTCTCTACTGCTCTGAACAAACTGTAAAACAGGCTTATTAACAGGACAGAGAATTGAAGCAAGCATCATAAACACCAGACACACACCACATTGCTGCACACGGTCTGTGCATGACCATTCTGGAGGTTAAAATGCACTGAACAAAAAAAGAAATCTATATCTGTGAGCCTTCGGTCAATGTGGGAAGCTTCTTTTTATACACATGAATGGGTTTTGTTAATTATCAATCTGCTGGTTAGATATTCGAGGTTACCTTGTCACCTTCCACTGCGCTGTGTCAATATGCTAACTGCCCACAAAATTCACTTAAAGATTATCCAACACAAAACCATTACAGGCAGGTTTAAATTAATCAACAATGGAATGTCAGGGTATGCACGAACACACTAACCTAAACATGACCTGTGTACTCAAGATTTCACTACGTGCTATTTTAACTGGATGTTCTCCTTTTTTTCCCCCAGGCATCTATTTCCCAAACTTTTTTTTGGGGGGGGGGGGGGTTAAATGTTAGAGTTTGTATAAAGCTAAGTATATATCACACCACTGATTACTTATATTCATCAACTTCATCTTCACTGAAGCTTAAATGACATTTCTAAAGTCCAGAAATGTCATTCTCTGCCTCAAAGCATGTAGGGTGGCCTGGTAGTAGCTCGCCTGTTAAAGCGTGAGTCCCCACGGTCAAAGGCTAAGTCCTTAATCGCAGCAGCTTGAGTTCGATTCAAACCCAGGCCCTTTGGTGCCTATCATCCTCTCTCTCTTCACTGCATTTCCTTTCTATCTTTGGTTATTGTAACTACTAAAGGCAAAAAAGGACAAACAAAGGAAAAGGATACACAATCACAAAGGCTATAATTCAGACACTGGATAAAAATGTCTTTTAATCCAAATATTGTGTTGTTACCTACACCAACACTAGAAAGAAAAGCCATGGGAGGGTTTTTCTTTTTGGCATCTTAAATAATTCATGTCTCACTGTCTCAGGGCTTTTAAAACTGCTGTGGATACAAGTTATAGGTACAGCATATCTAAACTGGAAATAATATAGAACACATGATGCTACACTGATTAGTAAAACCTGCTTTTCTGTTAGCCAGCACTCAGGTGTAGCAGTCATTAACAAATACTGTATTCACAGAGGCTGGAAAAGTATACCGATGTTTCCTCAGCCTTTTCCTGTTCATTTTAAAGAGCTTAGAGTTTGTGGTAAGCTTATGAGCACAAACACTCTACCCAGCAAAAAAAAACCTTCCCAAAGTAACTAGCATGACAGAGGTTACCAGAACAGGGTACGTGAAGGTAACACAGGCTCATATGCGTCGGATAGTACGCCACATCAGGTCAGGAAAGTTCCAATTTAAAATACAAAGAGGGTAATTCAATTAAAGATACATTATTTCTGACCAATCAGGAAAAAAAGATAGAGAGGCAATAGACCACCATTCAAATGAAATGTTTCAGTTTTGTGCCGTACACGGTCACAAATTTGAACACGTTACACAAGCTTTTATTCTTAGGGAGATTCAACTTGGGAAGAACTTCGTTTCTCTGGGTTGGCATTCAACATGGCTCTGTACTGTAACCTGCCTGAAATCTAAAATCTCTTTCCACAATAAAGTCAGAGAAAGAATCTTTCTACATGTTTTAGGAGATCTACTTCGCGAGAACTCTGCTGCAAGATATGACAGAATAAGCGATTCATGGCTGAAGATAAAAGTCGCACTATAATACATCTAAAGGTGTGCAATAAGACAAGCTTAGATCGTGAAGGATTTGAATGTGTTGACAATCTGCCAAAGCTACAGTGTACATTATATCTGATGCAGCTCTCTGCTCCTACACAGACGCCCCCTGTTGGGAGGCGATGATATCAGCGAGGCCCTGACTGACCCTGACAGTAGTAATAATGATGCAGTTAGAATTACCACAATAGAAATAATTACAACAAGAGCACATAAGAGAAAAATAAAATAAAAACAAAACAAAAAACAGTTCCCAAAATAGAGTGAACAGTAAGTTCACAGTGCTTTAATTGATGAAGGAAAATTAACATCCAAATGGCTGCCTAAACAGGTGTGTCTTAAGATGATTTTTTAAATCACTAACAGATTTAGCAGAGCGCAAAGAAGTGATGTCAGCCAGCAGCTCCCTCTCCTCTCATTCAGTGTGTAGCAGGCAGGTTACAGTTGGTAACCATGGTCACTGTCTGTCAATCAACACTGTCCCACATCCTCTATAAATAAACCTCAAGAGTTCAGTAAAACTTACTGGCCATGTTGACACATTATGTTTATCTTATTTTGCCATTCTTACTAGTCTATAAACAAAACTAAAGTAAAATCAGTAATTGCATAAAATAAAACATAGCTGAAGGGCTTAAGTAGTAGGCTATAGAAACACAAGAACTTGAGGTCCACAAGTTTTCAAATGAATGCATCACTGTGTGAAAATGAAACTGATGACCACTAAAAAAAGTCACATTGGCAGGAAAACTGTTAAGAGTTCTGTATTTTTTTTCAATTGAAATCTTGATACTTAGCCCCTGCAGGTAAATAATTGTGTCATGAGTCAGGACGACAATATATTGCCCTTTCGATATTTTGTCCCACCCATACTTTATAATGTCTGCAACTTGAAGAATTGCCTTTACGTGTGATCTGTGCTACATGTGAATGCACGTCCTATACATCTGTGTTGTAGTTTGTTGCATGCATACACCATTCTGCACCTGTGCTGATAAATACAATCAAAGAGATATTTTTGAGCCATACTTGACCCGGGTCAGAAGAATATAAGAGGATGTAACGGCAAGAGGGACTGTGGGCCTGATGGCAACATGGTGCGAAGGGAGAGCACCATAAATAGCCTGAGGGCCTCAGCAGAGAGAGGTGCTGCCTGAGCTGGAGTCTGCCCACCAAATATCGAAAGTCAACATCAGTTTCACAAAGGGCTAAAGGTCCCACCACAGCGAGTACAGTCAGTCACAGACACGTGGGCTTGACTGGTCGTTCTTTGGCTTTTTTTTAACGCAACCCTGGTGGCTTTTAATCCCTTAACTGCAAATCATGCACAACAGGGACCGATATACGCAATATGCAATATACTTACAGTATCTTTTTATCCAGGTCCTGATTCTAATAACCTTATAAAGTGTATTTTTCTGATTTAAAAGAGCGTAATGCGCAGATCCAGTGACACTTCAGCAACTGGCTCATCTGGCTGAAGGATGGTGTGACAACATCAACCCAGGACAGCCTGGTGAAATGTTCCTCCCTTTGAATACCTGATTAAAGAGTCAATCTTTAAAAATGGTGTGTTTGAAAAGCGAAAACAATCTGTGGATTGAAAAGAAAAAGTTGCATGAGCTGATAATAACCCCACCACGCACGCACACACACGCACGCACGCACACACACACACACACACACACCTTAAAATAGAATGGAATTTGTAATTATCAACAAATACTTGTCAGTCCGACTGCGCATGCTAAAGGTCACCTCTCTCTTTGGCGTGACTCATCTACTCACACTCAACATAATCTAAACATAAAGATGTGTGTCTACAAGTGTGTGACGACTAGAGTCATTGCATTAAACCAACATGCAAAGTTTAATCAGGACACATGACTCACAGTGCGAGCTGATGAGCAGAGACATATGTACATATTTCAGGCTGCAAAAGTAATCATGTACTATATATACTGTCATGACTACAGTTTTCATCTGTAGAGTAGTGAGAAACAACAGCTAGGATAAGAGTTAATGGCACTATGAAACTATTTTTCATATATGACTGCTGGGTCCTTTCAGAATAAGAATCTATTAAAGTATGCTCATATATTAAAAACATAATAAAATAATAATCATCCCATAAATCTACACACATCTGACTGACATGTTCGGAACTTTTAAACTTCAATGTTTACAGATGAAGCCCTTATTGAACAAGTGTAGCATTCTCTCTGAGCCATGTTCTGTGTGGCTCTACCTGCACAACAAGGTATGTTCAATATTCTCCCTCTCGTGTGGTCTTCATACGTTCCTGAGAAACCTTTTGTAGACGTAGGGTACAGTGGGTATATCAGAGCTTTTCGGCTTACACTAGAAACCTAACGGGGGTTGATGGGAGCTTTGAAATTGAAGTGCAACAGTTATGTTGCAGGTCAGAATCCAGAAGAAAAAAGTTAAAAGGAGCTACTGTAAAAAGTCTGTAACGTTTATGGAAGATGCAGATTTTTTGACTCGGCCCCCCATTAAATACTACAAAATGTATGGATGCTTGTTTAAAGGTGAAGCTGAAGAGTTTGTCTTCCCAAAGAAACTAGTTAGATAAAATTAAGTGTAATGGTAAAAAAAAAGATTCAATCTTAAGTATATGATAATAAAGTATTGATCATGAATAAAAATGGTTTAAGACTTCTTTTGGTTTCAGCCTTCCGTGGGTTTCCATAATACTAAGATTCAGCAGTGATTCATTTTATGCATTAATGCAGTCTGACAAAAAGTTTTAATGCAAATGTGCTCAATATGATTGTTCGACCTTTTGAAAATGGTAAATAGCAACTTATGTGGGCAGTTAATGGATGAAGGAAAATGAATTTCCAGATAAAAAAAATCGCAAGTCTCATTTATACTTACTAACGCAGACAGAGGGAGGGTGAAAAGTGAACGTTATGATATATTTTCTTTTGAAAGTCAATGTAAGTTAATGTGTATAGGTGGTGGTTTTACTTCTAAGCTATAAAGTACACAACACTCCTCCCAGCCATCTTCAAACTTGTTAGGTTTCTTTTTCCCCGATAATCTCTCTCACCCTGTGCACTTCCCCTCTTAACACGCACACGACTACATTTCAAACAGGATACTACAGATGTTGTCTTTAGGATGCAGATAGACTGCTGTGTCTGTGCAACTGTTTCATCTCAACACAGATCAAAATCACATTAAGATAATCGAGTTATTATTTTTCCTGTGCATAAAGTGGGTGTGCGTGTGCGTGTAATCAAGTAAAAGAGAGAGTGACCATTACTCACGAATGATGATGCTTTCACCCGGGATAACCTTACAGAGTCCAAGCTTGTTCTATACAACTCTTATTAGGGGCCAAAGATCAACAGCATACACATTTTAGAAATGAAGAGCAGTTTGGAGACAAGTTAAGGAGTTCTTATCGTGCAAACATCAGAGAGCCAATTATATCTGGCATCAAGTCGGATAAGTTTGTTTAACATCCTCAGAGACTGAGGCAGGAAGAGGGTATGGGCTGCAGACAGAGGAAGAGCAGACAATAGTTCCAAACAAGGGTTCAATCTAACAGAGAACCATGTCCCACTTTCTGCAAGACAAGAGGGAGCTTAAGCTTGTTTAATAGTGTAGCACACCAAGTTTCCTGAGTTAAATCAATAATTTCACAGCAAATTCTTGGCCTGGCTTTGCTGTGATACTTCTTTGCACTGTTGTATTGATTTACAGTGTTGTGAAATCAAACTAGTTCCCCTGTGTCTGTGTTATATCCTTTTCATCTGCGTGTGTAGTTTTTTACTGGTCACATGTCGCCAAACGTCATACAGTCATATCCTGTGTTACTCAAGCGCCGGAGGCTGTCTCATCCACCTAACTTTTGTCATCTCTGCAAAGCAGAGGAAAGGAAAAACCACCAGCTTCAGAAGAAAAGGATGAACGATTTTGATGCACACAGCAAGTTTCCAGTGAAATAAGTTACCCAAACTTGAAGCTGCCTATAACATGAACTTCCTTCATCACAGCTTCTAAGAAGAATACACAAACCAGCAAATAACGCCAAAGGAACACAAAGACTGTATGTTTATACTTTTGTGCTTAAAAATGACACACAATCAGTTACTCTGAACTGTAGTTGAGTAAAGTTCTGAGTAACTGATTGTTGAGAACAGTTCTCTACAGCTTACTTTGATAAATGCCATGTGGCACTCCAAACTTGTAGTCCTACAGAATAAAGCAGGACCATTAGGTGTAGTATCATGCATATATTTGAAGCTTAAATGTTTTCATAAATCTTATTTGTTTTTTTTCCCCAATAGTGCCATTCTGAGTGACCTCTCTCTGTACAGCCTGACTTGATGCCAAGCTAAATTTCAATCCAACACGATGACCTAAAAGTGAGCAGAGGCCTCACTGCCCTTGTATTTTCTTAGTGCCAATCTTCATTTTGCTCAGTGTGCTGGATGAATACAAGGTATGACTTACCTAACATCTCTCTATTTTGCTTTTCATCTCCATTAATGCCTCTTAAAGAGTTTAAACCCGATGATAGCCATATTCAGGAGCCACTGCAATCTACAAAACGACTGTAACATTAAGCACTAATCATGTCAATGCAGCAATACACAACCCTGTAAGCTGTTTTTAATGGACCTAGGAAAAACAGTGGCAGCCAAGCACTTTAATAGCAGCAGCTACTTCTGACTTTGGAAAATACACATTTGGTCTCCTTGGCTTGACTTCTGAAAAGCATTTTTGGTGATTAAAAAGGAAAAAAGAACAAAACCTTAATCGAAACTCTCATTTCATGGATGAAATGTGGATGGACAAATAACTAAGGAATTTCTTCTTTGATCTTCATATGCTGACATACACAAGCTCCTGTAGTGTGTCATCAGACAACAGATGAAGTACGTCTGAAGATCACGCTGGCCAAAGGTACATCAAACAGAAGAGCTTCTGACTCCTCCTTAGGTACAAGACAAGACAATTAACACCATAAAGACAGCAATGAAATAAAAATAAGCAATGTTAAGAAAACCAGTCCAATACGCAAAATGTGGTAGCAAAATAAGAATTAGTCAGTGCAAAGAGTTTGCAGAGCAACAGGAAGCCTCGGAACAATGGTCCAGTTATAAATTAACAGTATACTATTTATTGCATGTCCCAATGCTTGTAAGATACACAGTGCCCAAACACACTATCACTCAACTGAATTCACAGAGCTGATAACACATCTACCTTAATGTGGGTGAGACAACAAAAAGGCAATTTCCTGCAGAGGGTATCAAGTGAGATAACAAATTGGATGTCCACTATATCAATTTCCCATCTGCTCAGCTGTAAAAACATTTCTGTTGTTCTGTATTGTTTCGAAGGTCTGTATGGTCAGCTTACAAAAAGTTGGCTGTGATTGGGAGCTTGGGCTAACAGGATGCATTTCAAACTAATGTTTGGTGACTGTTTGACATACTATTGTGGCTATTTGTCAAAAAAACTAATTAAGATAAAATTACAAACAAACCTACTAAACTCAACAAACAGACACTGATGCACCGTTCCAGTGAAGTCTTACGCCGTAAACAAGAAAGTTCATGTCCGGTCATTAATCACTTTTCTTCAGTTTAATTCATGATAATGCAACGAACAAACATTTCATACAGCATCTTATTCACCTGTCCCATTGACCTGGTAAAAAAATCTGTGTCCCTTCCTGGTGCATCCCCAACAGTGACACACCTGGAACATTTAAAGGGTTCCTATCAACCTCAGTGCTTGGCCAGGTGCCCACTGCCCCCTGTTGTTAACAAACAAAACAAAAACATATGCAAAATAACATCACTAGAAAATGGCTCCTACACATACAGAGCACATTTCTGTGTCAATGAATGACAACACTATGGTTATAGTACTGATTTAATAGGATGTCCCCATAACTAGCAGGATCTCTGGGTATTTCCAGGTCTCCCATGTGTGATGTGCTAATTTGACTGACCTTGAAAGGAAGAAAGGAAGGAGGGGTGACTGGTGAAGGGCCTAATTTCTTAAAGGAAAAATGTGCAACTTTTTGGTCCAGTTGATGTCGCCCTTGAGCACCAGCATGAAACCATAACAAACTGCTGCTTGGCGACAACTTCGCCATACTGAAGCCTCCGCTCTCCTCCAGCGACACACCGCCAATCCCCCTCCACTCGCACGAAGGAGTTTAGCACAAGCCGTGGACGAAATTGTCCTTGGCTCGAGCTGCAATTGCCTGTGGCCTGCATTGTTGTGTTAGTAGGCTAATGTTAGAGCTCTTAAGTTAGCTCCTAGCTTTATATTGCATATAAATTGACACAGAATGATCGTGATCTAAAAAGGCTTACGTGAAATTCAAATGAGCAGTGATTATGTTATTCTTCTTTTCTCTAATCGACTAAAACAGCTTTTATACACAAGGAGAGGAGGTGGGTTGTCCCGTCCATGTTAACATGATGTAAACACGGTCCCGACAACAACACAGCCAGCAGGACTCGCGCTTCTCACTCATAGAAGACAGTCATGACTCACAGAGACATTTATATGGGATATACTTGATTTCTGCTATAGTTGTGTGTAAAATGTTGCACATTCTTCCTTTAAGAGGGAATCACTTCTGCTTTTTAAACTAAATGCTTCATTGAACACTAGAGAAAGCTTAAATTCTTAACTTCTTTGAATTTTCATCACACGTTACATTTATTCATTAGGTGAAAACTGCCTGCAACTTGCCTGTTTTCTACTATTAACATACAGATTGAACAAGATTCACAGATGTGTAGAGACAATATCTTCTGTGTAAAAATAGTCACAGGTTTGATTGAATCAACACATTAAGTGACAAAGATTCCTTGATGCAGGAAACATCAAGGAATCTAAAATGGGCAAAGAGGCTCTTCTAGACCAGTAAACCAACTCAAACTATTTTAAAATTGAGGGGGGGAAAATAAAAAAAAGGATGAGTTGCAGTTATTATGCTCTGGCAACATTAAATAAAAATATACCCTACATCTCTATCGCTTACACAGGAACTTGATAGGGATAGGGAATATAAAAGATTGATCACTTAAAAGAACAAAGAGCGAACACAAAAACACATTCTCCTTTAACTTACATAACTCATCCATAGATATTAAATACAAAGTGCTCTGTACTGGTTAACTTGTTCCCAGCCATGCAGGGCAGAGACAGAGTAAACAAATAAGGACCATCGCACGATCACAGGAAAATAATAGTGTCATTATCATGGTTTCGACATGACATGTACAACAGAAAGCTATTAATATTATAACTTTTTTTTTGGCTGAGATTGTGATAAACCATTGTGAAAGCAAAGCGGAGATAATAATGCTAATCATTTTGTTACAAATGTATGTCCAATAAGACTCTAATCAATCAAAAAGGGTGTTGGCACTCGCAAAAATCAGATTATATGACGTAGTTTCGTGAAAGTAAAGCATAGTTTTCTCCTTATAGTGTTCACTGCTTGGTTGTAATTTATAACAACCATCTAGGCAACTCCCTTTTTGCCTAGATGAAGGATTCTCATCCAAAGTGTGGTTTGGACTTTTCAGTCTAAACATAGCAGGGCTACAAGAGCTGACACACAACATCTGTGCAGAAACTCTGGAAAATGTTGCTCATGTGATTAAGAACTTTTATCTTGGAGAGCCGATATGGGATCAGAGGAGGGAGAGAAGGCTAGATGGAAGACGAGATCTAAAAAGAGTAGTTTCTCCTGGTTAGTTCGGGTAAAATGTGTAGGTTAAGAGACAGACAGACAAAAGCACGATTTAGGCTTTAGCTGCTATCTCTTTCAAACATTAGTTTCACTTTATCCTGTGTTCCTGCCACAAACATGTTATTTACTTGTTTGTGTTTTTAAGGTTTTAGGTACACTTCATACTCAGAAGGTAAAGTCTGTTGTCGGTAAAGTCAACACTCACCATGGAATCAATAATGATTTTTTTCATTACTGATTAATTTGTTGGTTCTGTATACACAATAGATCACTTGCTAAGTCTGAGAAATGTCTGATAATGGCGACGGTTTCAAAACTAAATAAAATATATTTGAGGTATTTTAGCTCGAGAATACAATTTTCAGTTCTTAATAATTGATGATTAACCTGCAAACGATAAACTAATCATTTTGAACATCTTGTTTCAGCTGTGTAACTCCCAAAGGCTAGGATAACGCTACAACTTTAATGTTTGCTAGCTGTTTTTACATTGTCTCTTGTTTTCACCATATGGTTTTTCTTTTGTAGTTACTCTCGAGGTTTCCTTTTCCTTACAGAGTTCTGATAATCTTCTTGGTAAGTCTACCGAAAGCAAGCACAGTCCCTGACCTTATGAAGCATTTGTAGACCTAAATGTATCAAGTACTTTCAAGTAGTAAGACCGCTAACTCACTGCGTATGTTAGCTTACTTCACCGGGCGGTTAAATCGTCGCCAGATATATGTAACGTTAAAGTTAGCTCATTACTCCAAAATAGTACTAACAGAAAAACTCCTCCGGGGCTCGGTTAACTCACTTGTTTCCCACCGTCCTCGTCAGCCCACCAGTCACTTCATGAACCACGAAAAACTTAGTAAATCCAGACTTTTTCGGCGGTCAAATGTCGTCTTTCACCGTAAGTCATTCCTGCTTTACCTCCGCCGACGACTGAACATAAAGAACTGACTCCTTTCGACGGGTCCAACGGTGTAATGACGCTGCCGCTGCGCCGTTGTTTGGGCGGAGCAAGTCAGTCTCCCTCTCTCAAACACAACCCACCCACTAACACACACACACACACACACACACACACGCTTCGTGAGCTCTCCCTGCTTAAACCCCACAAAACACGGGCTACACATATTTTTGTCAAGGTGCGTCCTGTTGGCCTATAACTTTTAGGCTACCTGAGGACCAAAAACCTTTAAGTGGCGTACGTGTAATGTAGGCCCCCTGTCTGAAAAATAAATAAAAATAACTCTAGTAGGAGCCTGTAATGCTTTAAAGAAGGAAACCCTAAAGCCACCCTTTTGTTGCCCATTACTATACGGTGTTTTCAGTGGAGTCATGTTAACTGTGTAGAGGCAGCCCCAACATTTTCTTCCTGTTTCATTCCTGTTTAAACACCACGTTTTAAAATCATTAGCTAGGCCTACTAACAGCTAACATGATCAATTAACCACTTCCAAACAAATATTAGGCCTACCATTTGCCAAATGCACACTTGGTTCCCAAAGTCAGGCCTTTGCCTCCTAGAGAGGGCCCAGAAGTTATGACAGGGGAGGGGGACGCGGAAAGTCTAAATAAATACAATGCACATCATTTGTGAGAGGTCTTCCAGAAAAATGTAAGGCTAACAACGAATCTACAACAGACGTCACAACAACTTTAACAAAGACAAGAAAATATGAGGAGTCATATCTCACCTCACCTGTCCTTACTTTTGCCACATCCTACCTGTGTGAGACACAAAATACAGATCGAAGCTGTTTATAAAATATGTGTGCGCAAGAACTCTTGTTGCATCTTAAAATTTGAAATTTTCCGGTTGGAGTATCACTTTGAATTGGTTCCTCTCTAAAAGCGACCTTCTCAGTTTGTTGTGTCACACGTTACTATCCTGTGCTTTCTGCAGACAGTGTTTGAAATTAATTCTAACAATATAGGAATTTGTTAGCAAAGAGCGTGACTGACATTTAGTATATTGATATATGCTGGTGTGCTGATGTGTATGATGAGGGATGATGAGGGATGAGGGGGGCTTTGAAAATATTTTCATCTGACAAAGCGTGACCGGTAGAGAAAGTTTGGGAACCACTAAACAGTGGAACATAATGCAATAAGAAAGCTAACACTATTATTTATAAGCCAAGGGTTTTGTAATCGAGCTAGCGGTTACGTATATAGTCAATTGAATGCCAACGCAGCCTAAGCCTGTTGTTGATTGTTGTTGATTTAAACTTGAAGTATGGCTCATTGAGTCTAACTTTTTATCGAGAGGGCTTCAGTTAAATTTATTAATAGCCTACTTTACGATTTGTATTGTTAACAACCTGAACAAAGGTAGGCTACAACATCATAACATCAGCTCCCCCCTCTGTGCATCAGAGGAAAATGGTGGCCCAGTGTTTAAGGTCAATAGGGCCCAAATAGTCCTTTTGTATGCTCCTACAGATAAAATGTTTCCCAAATGTGCAAGAAAATGTGACAACTCTTCTAGGCAGAAGAGATTTTTTTATGAAATGAATTAACGCACCATATTTACAAGGCATGCAGCCATCTTCCTCTTAACACCAGGCTCAGGGTGGGGAGCTTGCTGCGAGTAAAGGATTGTGTTGCACATATTTGTTCCAGGTTGCAAATTGTGTAAATGTTGTGATTTATCAAACAACTGCTTCCTGATCATTCATAAAGTGAAAGACAATGAATAGTTAGGATAAGAAGGGACGATTGGGCCATATCTCAAATAAAAAACAAAAAAATTCTAATCAATAAACTGTTACACGACTGCTACTATCAACTACTTCCCACTTAATATCAGTTTGATCTATTACAAGGATCTGCCATCCAACTCCTCTCACATGAACAACTATTCATCTTGACCTCTAAAAAGGGTCCAATTACAGCATCAAGAGTCCCCTTTGAAGTTAGCAATAGCAACTTTGCCACTAGTATTCTTAGCTTTTGAAGACTCCCAGCAACTTACGCACTCTAAAAACACTGACAAATGTCAAGGGACGTTTTTGGTCAAACATGGGCAACCACTCTCAAAGTAAATGTGTGACCTTTGCATAAAATAAGAGGAAAATCTCTGATTCTGCATTAAATATGGACTTTGCTAGGAGTCGGTTCAAGCTAAAGGAATATCTTTCCATCATCTATTAATGATTCAGTGATCAGGCTGACATATTCCCCTTGTCTATGTTTGGTGAATTAAACAAACAAAAATGTCAACAGTCAGTGAACTGAGATAGACCAGTTACACCTGTTAGGTCTGAGTTGGAGAGTGACACACAAATTTCTAAGAGGCATGCTTCCATGTAAATCACTCTTTAATTGTGTCAAGTGGTTAATTATTAACATCACAGATATGACTTTTCCTGACATTTGTTCTATCACTTGGTTTGCTTGCTTTTTACATTAATAGAAATGGCCTTTTTCATCATCTGGATAATGCCAATCTCTGTTTTTTTCTTGTTTTTCTTGTACTAGAATCTTCAACAGTAAGCATTGCTGAACCGGACCAAACAAGAGGCACCAAGTTGGCAGTTGGAAATTGAAGGTATTGCCTGTGTGTGCGTATGGGTGTGGGGGTCTTGGAACAGCAGGAGGCCAGTCCCTAGGCTTTCCCCTTGTAATGACCCAGACCACAACAAAAGAGGGTCTGCTGTGTGGAGGACTGGAGGCTGTAACAGACCCACAGATGGTCACCCACTGGAAACAATGAACACCCATCTTGTGCTCATAAATAAGAATTAAGCTTTTTATACCCAATTAATAAGAATATAATGGATTAGCAGCACATAAGAGGACAATCTCCCCTGTTGAAAATGTGTTGAGTTACAAAAATTAATTCCAGTATCCTCACTGTAATTACCTTAGGGTGGTAGTTGCCTAATTTTTCTTACAGATTACTGTCAAGGATACAAATACATGAACGTACTGTACATATGGTCCACACCCTCCTGTGGGTCAAGTTTAATTGCCTCTCGTACATTAAAGCCCTCCACCAATCAGTGTGTCATCTGAGCAGAGAGCAGGTTGATAATCCTGGCTAACGATGTTAACTTGACAGGATAGGATGACCAGAGAGCAGCGGGGTATGAAGGAGCCCAAAGACTGCCAGGGCTCAGGTGTCTCTTATGTCTCTACTGGAGTCTCAGGTGGTCAGTGAGGCATTATTTGCAGTGTATGCGATCACCCAAGGGTGTCTTTGGATAACTGGCCGATCTGTCACTTCTGCCACCCAGCTGCTCATGTATCAGGTTAAGTCAAAGAGGAACAAGCACGTGCTGCTGGTAATGAGGTGTATCGATGTAGTAATTGTTCAAACGAGAGATGGTTTGTCAGACTGAGCTGTTATCTTCTGGTTGTTTATGGTGTATCAGGTTTTATACACGTAAAGTTTCATGACATCACAGAATTGACTCAACGGAAGACTTTGGCGAAACTCAATACGACATGGAACACATAATGTGAGCACAGCAGATAATTTACATTAGCATTAAAGAGGGGCATTCAATTGAACAAAAGCAATAATGAGGATGTTTCAGCCGCACTAGCATTGCCCCAAACATAGACTTAATATTAATACACCATGAACAAGAACTTTAGTTTATAAACTCGAGCAGATTCAGAGTTATCTGTGAACAGGCATGTGCTGCGTATCATATCTTGATACGTAACTCTATTTTTCTTCAGAAAGAAAAAAATGTATCGCAGAATTTATTTCTTTTTTTGGGGGATTTCACAGCTCAGTCTGTGACTTTGGCTCTTAGGTCTAAGTGCCTTTTATCTGTAATGTGTGAGAAAGCCCTTTTAACAGGCAGAAAGCTAGTGCAGGACCAAGCTCATTGATCAACAGCCATCTGCCACATATTTTGATGCTTTAAAAAAATCTTATTTTTTTGTGTGTGCAGATTTGGTCACTTTTTTGATGATTTCATAGTAGTTTATTTAGTTCTTTCATTTATTACAATTTGTCTTTGTTTTAAATATTTGCAAGATACTGATCTGTTCTAGATGATTTGGATGAACATGGCCTTTAAAGGAAGAATGTGCTACTTTTTGATCCAGTATGTCGCCCTTGAGCACCAGCACTAAACCAAAACAAACAACAAACTGCTGTTTGGCCACACTCCGCTATTCTGAAGCCTCCTCTCCTCCAGCGACACACCAACAACCCCTCTCCACTCACATTTGCATGAAGGAGTTATAAATTGGTACGCACCATAATTAAGCACCATTAAGCGCAAGCGGCAGACAAAATTGTCCTTTGCTCGAGCTGCAATTGCCCCGTGGCCTTCATTGTTGTGTTAGCAGGCTAATGCTAGCACACTTTGGTTAACTCAGCTTCATATTGCAAATAAATTGACGCGGAATGACCGAGATCTAAAGACACTTACGTAACATCCAAATAAGCAGCAAGTAGACTATGTTATTCTTCTTTTCTCTCGTCCTTGACCAAAACAGCTTTATACACAAGGCTTGTAAACATGATGTATACACAGCCTGACAACAGTACAGCTGGCGGGACTCGCGCGTCTCACTCATTGTAAACATCATGACTTAAAGAGACATTTAGGATATACTTGATTTCTGCTATATTTATGTGTAAAATGTGAATGAACTGTATCATTGTTTTATAGGGTAATAAATCAATTATCCAAATGAATTTATCAGCAGATACTGTTTGTCCACCATTTCAATTTTATTTCCTGGCTAAAACTTCTCTTTGAAGTGTGCAAATGTTTGACAGACTTGATTCAAATATTCATATTCAATATATCTCACCTTTAAAGTTGGATAAAAGCCATATGATTAACTAATTATAGACTACTGATGCAGAATTGACTCATTCATGATCTGATTGGCTGAACACTAAGCAAATGTTTACGTTTGAGTGTCTGAGTGCTCTCATGTAGAGGTAGTCCTAGAAACCCTTTGTTCACAAAATAAAGTAGTTATTGTGACAACATGCGCTAACAATAGAAATGTGAAACCTCCCAGCGCTGAAATGTTTTTGCACCTACACCCAACATTAAGGTACAGACGACGCACAAAAGTCATTTCCTGGCTTTTGAATTCTACAAATGAATGCTAAGAAGGACGGCTGACATCATGGGTATACGTACATGTTTGCTTCACATGGAGGAAACCATGATGCAGAAGTGAGGAAATAAACATTTTGAAACTTAGGCTGCATAGACACATGCTGCTATATATATGCTAGTATTTGCAGACAGTGTGTAACCTCAAATAAATTGTATGACTTATGTTAAATATCTAGTGTTTGATATGAAATAAATAAAGAAATCATTATGAAATGAATAGTTAAAATACTCTTTGGAACCTTTTTTTGGCCTGTTGTTTTTAGCAGAAACAAGTTGTGAACACTTTATTGACATCATCACTTGTTGATAGGAGAAATTTGTTTGCAAACAGCTGCTTATTTACACATTAAGCTGTTAAGGAGACACATTATCATTCAGTTGAAATCATGTTCCTGGTCAACTGATGGCTCTTTAGTTCAGTATTCAATCTTCTTTGAAGCTCTGTTTATTGTCTCCTAACTAAAACAGAACTATAAAACATCAATATGACTTTTAAACTGCAAAATGCTCCACTTTATTTCAGTGTCTTTCTGCTGTTTAGTGATGAACAGTGCTAATCAGGATTGAAGAGCTTCATTAAAGAAATCAAGTAGTGTTACAAGAAGCAACTGTAGTGCTCAGGGTTAAAGAAACCACAACAAAGTGCTGTAAAACAGCAGTTGGGGACTTCACTAAGTTTATGATGGGAAATTCTCAAGACCTCTCTGAGCGGCAGAGATATTGTTCCTCTGGGTCAGGCTCATAATGGACAGACAGACATAAACATATACATAACAAAGATACATCCTGTAGTCATAAAACACACAAAAAGGGCTTTAGAGGTCTGCAGGGAAACGTAGGAGTTGTATTTGCAACAGGTCATACTCGTGGGAAAATACTTGAGATAGTGCTGCACGACGAATGGCACAAACTACCTTTACATTGATTAAGTCACGCCAGCAGGCAGCAGCCATGCAATATTAACTATTCAAGGGCAAATGGTTTAGAACACAGTTCCAGCAGCTTACTTATTATTAAGGGCACTGAGGTCATTTCCTCCATGTTTTCTGCTAATTAATGTCTTTGGGGTTAATAATAAGCAATTGAGAAAAGTAAAAAAAAAAGATTTGATGAATTTTCCTTTTTTAGTGCAAGTACTGTTTATTTTAGACTAGATTAAAATGTTTTTCATCTTCATGTTGGGAAATTAAATCTACATACAATAGCATTTTAATTTAATAAACAACATAAAGAATGCTACTAACGTGTGAAAACTCTTTCTGGTGTCTGATTAAAATCTTCTGCATGCTGGGAGTTTTTTTAAAAGCTACATTACTCCTAAAATCCTGGCTCCCTTAATCCCTTAATGCATCCGGGATTCGATGTCAACCAGATGAGCATGCATTTACTTTATCTTTATATTTCCCTGTAAAACTGGTCGAGGCAGTTTTTCTCTTAAAGACATTGAAAGTTCTGCAGAGGATGTTGTATGATTCCCTGCAACTCAATCCTTAAGTCAAGCTTTTGAATTTGAAAATAAACTGCAGTGAAATAGCGTCAAGATATAGGAGGCTTTTAAAACTCCCCAATTGTATTTCTTGCAGAGCTGCTGTCCTGGATGAGAATGAAGCATATCTGCAACTTCCTTCGCACCCAAACATGATACTGGGATTATTGTATGCATGTAAAACATGAAAGGAATACATGGACACTAAGTCAACTCTATCCAACAAGTTATGGTTCAAATGACAAAATTGCCGATTTGTAATTGTGTTCCTCTACAGTGACTCTAGTTGTATTTAAATTGAGGGCTGTTTGAAATTCTTTGTTATTTGTCTGCTGGAGGTTCCTCTTTGAGCAACAATAGAAGCTTTGTAGCTCTTAGCACAGATCCTGGCAGCGATGTCCTTGGGTCCTGTGACTTTGGGTCCCGGTGTTTCCGTCTCTTGGTTTCTCTAGCACAAGCAAAGCCCTCTTTTGCTCTGAATGGTGCGGGTTGATCTGAAGGGCTGTCAGACTATTAATAGCTGATAAAACATATCCCTGATCAGGCCGATCAGCTCTAGCCAAAGTTCGTTCAGGAAGACTATATTCTGCATGCTGGTATTATTGTTCATTCTTATACTATTTTGCATGCTCTCCTTCACTTGTGCTCACACATTTCCCTGTAATAATCAGGTGTTCGTATCTCCTGGACACATCTCTCCACTCCCTCATTGTTAGCCTATCATATTGCTGCTGTCTATATTAAAATATGGCTCCACCAAATCATTCATGCCATCGTTACATGCAACCCTCCACCTCCCCATCACCACTTAGTCTTTGCAGTTTTTTTCCACTTTCTTCATCCCATCAGCCTTAGATAACATCATCAGCCATCACTCAGCCAACCCAAGTCTTCACAGTTCAATTAGCCTCTTCATCCCATCAGCAGACGACATCTTAGGCCATTATGGTCAACCCCATTCTTCAGCTAGATCAGCTTTTCATCCCATCAGCCTCAGATGACATCACCAACAGCCTTTCCATCAACCCCAGTCTTCACAGCTCAATCAGCTTCTTCAACCCATCAGCCTCAGAAGACATCATCATCTAACACCTCCACCACCAGTGTCTGGATTCCAGGGGAGAGATAGATCTTGCTGCCACTCAGGGCAGACATCTTTGATCACACTATCTCCCTGTCGAGTTTAAGCACCAAAGATTCTCTGACAATAATTTAATATCACATATATGTAAAATAGATATTTATCTTTGACCTTTACTTGTCTCTCCTGATTGAAATAACAACAAATATGAATGCAGCTACTTTCTAATACAAACCATAAACTCTTTGCTTTTCAGTATGAACTTATCCATTAAAGCTTTGCAGGTTCTCACAGCTGTTTTCAGTTATTCTGGCTGAATAGTCCTTTAAATCAGGCTGTCTTTGGGTGGTGCTACAGGCCTTTCTAAGAAAAAGATTTGATTACCATGAGAAAAGTGCAGAAATATTAATAAAAAATAATAGTTGCTGAATTTATTTTAGCTGTAAGTGTTTCAGTGCATGGCATTCTGCATGGATGTTCACCGTCATTCTGGTATGGCATGCTGGGATGCTTGAAGTTGCATTGTTAGTTGTTTTATCCACTTTTTCCAGTGTAAAAATATAAAACATGTGAGTGTACTTCAAGGTATTTGACTCTATACATCTGAGTCAAGTCAAGTTTATTTATATAGCACCTTTCAGTAACAAGGCAATTCAAAGTGCTTCTCACACGACATCAAAAGCATCATGACAAAGGGAAAAAGATTGGACACAGATTCACCAGCTATTCTTCCCTAATTGAGATTGATGTAGGCTCACAGTTTGCTCCCTATGTGTCAGGCACAGCCCTAAGGTGCCCTGGAAACCCCACCCAGAGGTGCTGTGGTGGTGAAATCCACCCACAGTCATTACAGTTCAACATTACCCCAATTTGTTATCTAGAATTGTGTTGGGTCTGTGCCAAATGCCTCATTTGTACAGAGGTAAGGGGAGATTAACGGTTACATAATCCCTAATGTAGTAGTTGTTTCCTGCGATGTGTATTTTTGCACAACAATTTATAGGAAAGCTGTCTCGAACAGTTTGAGATTGACTACGTTTTCCTTTACTTTAAGGTGACCCATAGTTATTTGCACAAAACCAGCTCATTGAAAACCACAACTAATGCTACTTTTTGTTTGCAACATACATTGGTTAATACATTTGTTTCAAACTTAATGAAAAAACAACTTTTGAAACCAAAGTACGAGTTGATCAAGAGCGAATTTTCATTGACATCATTCTTATTAACAATGAAAAAACTCCTATTTTGCAAGTCATTGCTTACCTCTTGTTATGACATGTTAAAATTGCATCATAGTATAACCATATTCATTGAAGCATTTGTAAGGAGTTCAGTATCTGTCAACAAATAAGCTGTTAAGTGAAGGAACGTGTGGCTCAGCTGGACTGTGTGCAGTGAGAAAAGATTATCACCCAAGGCCTGCAAGTGTTAAATTGTAAATCATAAGCTATGACATCAGCTTCTGTAGATAGTTACTGCTCTGTGGGTCTGAACAGGATGTCATCACATCTCATGTCTGTATCACACTTAGAGAATCAAAAACAACTCATGGTGACGTTTTATTTCTCCAATTCTTGATTGTGCATGCCTATCTTATTTTAAAATTGGGTTATAATCATCATGTGTTATCACCACAGACCAGCAGAGAACAAAGTTGTCTTGCTTACATGTTTCAGTTGTCAGTTTTATATCTTTTGAAAAAGGTCAGAGTAAACTTTAATCAGGGGGAAAACTTTTCTGATTTAATCTCTCACATTTGACCCACATGGTCATGGGACATGATCAGATGCTTCATCGTGTGGAACTTCTCATGACTTTATTTTTGAAGTGTTGCATGTGTGAGTCTGTCTTCCTCCAGTTTGTTGCACACATCCCCTTTGTGGAAACCACACAATTTGGTTGGACACAATGATGCACCCTGCACAGAGAAGGCAGAAATGAAAGTCTAGTCATATACTGTACAGAGAAAGCCAACTTGTGTGAAGTCCTCACATGTGCACATATGTGTCTCAATTCAGATGCATGGTGTTAGCTTTAAATTAATGTACCAAGACATGTGGAACTTTGCGAACACCAGAGGGAACTAAAATCTGATAAACTCACTGCCTCAAGGGAAGTTAGCCAAAATAATTTGTTCTGAAGACTAAAAATGCAGAATTGTCTATGTTATTCCCTTAGACTGTATAAATAATAGAAACAGCCACTGTGTCATCAACCATTCGTATCTAGTCTATGGGTTCAAAGCCACATTATGGCATACTGACTGTCACAATAATGGTTTTCTGAAGCCAGAAGTGCCCCTTATTGGTGGAGAAGGTGGTGCCAGAGATCAGCAAAGGGCCAGCAAACACCAAGCTGTCAAAGCTCAACAGTCAACACCTGTGGCTAATTTTTCAGTTGATGAAAAAGCTAATTTTCCTTTGTGTTTCCTAAAGAGTGAGATTTTATTTGTGGAGAGCGCAGTTGTTTATTCATCAGGCTAAAGAAGCTAAGCTAGCTAGCTTGTGGACCGAGATTACTGCCACTTGCATACGATCGACACGTAGTAGGCCACCTTAAATAATCGGTCGTCCCATCCCTATCCTAGACGTTGTCTCTCTGATGGTAAGCCAACAACTCTTCAAACTCCTACGCACTGGGAGGCAAATCAATTAAAGTATGATAAACACTGAACAAGCTAACAAGACAGATATGTTGAGCACAGTATAGAACTATAGAATTCCTTGTCCTTGGACTATTTTGATGGCCAGTTAGAAAGCTAAATTATATTATTAATTTTTTGCATGGAAACAAAACTCTAAAAGGGACCAACAACACAGGCACTGTAAAGAGGTTTAGGCCTATTCCACACGTATGCTGGTATTTTTAAAATAATCCTGTCCACTCATGCTAAATTCTCAGAAACATCTTCGTCCACATGAAAACGCACTGTTACGGCTGTCGTGAACATGCCAAGTCAAAAACGATGTCCTTGACATGCGAAAATGTTCTTGCCATCCCTCTGCATTGACCATTTTATTGTCCATTCAGGCGCCTCTGCTCGTCAACATAGCGGGAGAGAAACTGTGTACAGTATGCATGTGTAAACATGTAAAAAGTCCATTAAGCAATGTTAAAACCAGCATTAGTTTAGGTATGTCTGCCATTGCATTAATCTCATGTAAACAAAAGTGACAGCGTGGAACAATGACACCAAACGGAGAAGACACCCGCGCTCAGTGATGTTACAAGCCCAAAACTCTGTTTTCCCTGTCCACAAATAAACACCTTAAACTGAGTTTCTAAAAAACTTCACCCTGGAAAGAGTTTTTTTCAAAAGGTGGGTTTTCAGTACCCGTGTGTGGACAAGGCCTTAGTTGAGGGACTGGATTTTCTGAGATAAGTGTAGCAGACAGCCAGCAGTATTCATCTGTCACTCAAAGCAACCACACCTAATAACCTTAAGCCTTTTTAAAACACATGACTTATATAAACTTTAAACATGTCTATCTGCTCTGAATTTATTTTTTGCTTTTTTTAATGTGGACAACAGTTTTATCAAAATTGTATTAGCTGGATAATCTGAGAGGTTTATCTTATGAATTGCATTCAGTCATATATTGCTCTGTTATAGGCTATATTTTTTTTATTAATTACACTGTGGCACCAAAACATGCCAACTCAACAAGTACTTTAGTTGACCTTTTGTGATACACATTGTACTTGTTCAGTGGGTCTCCGTCATATGTCATAACTTGTACATGAAACATGGCTAGGTAATGACAAACAACTCTGGAATTAAATTCTCAAATGATGCAGGTCCATGTGGTGAGTTGTATCCCAAAATAACTTTTTTTAAAGTCTTTCCAGATGTCATTTCGCAGAACAGTTTGAGAGTTATTTCCATCCTAGAAGAAATAGGATGTAGTTTAATAAAGAGTTCACTCTAGGTCCCTTTTTTGTCTGAAAAAGCAAACTGTCAACCATGCCAGATTTGTAATTGCTATGATTATCTTTAATTTGAAAAGCAAGTTTCAAAATTAGGTCAAAATATTAAGCTCAAAGGGAAAACCAATCTCAAATCAAAAAGTAAATCACTAGTAGTTTGTATTTTTTGTTGTTGGTAATGTTGCTTATACAGTATTTTGAAGACCCATGTATTGCATATAGCGAAGGCCATACATGCTTTATAGTATTAGCCTACCTGCATTATACTAGGAAATGAACATTTAAAAAAAGTGTTTATGTATTACTTGTAGGCAGAACAAAACCACATTAAGTACACAACAAAAAATGTAGTCAAAGATCGTTGTTCAACCATCATACAGTAAGTGTTTCATCCTTTCAGATCCTGTTTAATCACAGCTTTGGACGGAGCATTCAAATCTGATCCTTCACTGATTCTAGAAAAAACCTGTTATCGTATTACAGAGTCCAATTAAGCGATAAGAGGAGACAACAAAATGCTTCACACCTCAGTTAACAGCAATCTATCATGTTATTAAAGTTCATTTCATTCTTGACTAACATGTAACATAAAACCGATCCTTTTTACTTAGCCTGCAATTATGGGGCGGCTGTGGCTCATTGAGTCAGTCAAAGGAAAAGTCGGGTCCCAAATAATATCCATTGATTTGTTTTTCTGATAAGACAGTGGTATATATGCAGAAATGAAACAAAAATATTCACAATTCAGATATTTGATATGTTTCCATTTAGCCAACATCTTGTCTGAAATGACAGTCGAACACAGCCTTCATCTGGTACAACAAGCAAGTTTAATAAAGTCAAACAAACTGGACGGCAAATTTGCAAAAGCTATTTAAACCACGTTTGTTTAGAAGACAACATTATAATGCATATAAGATGCAAATTACCTTAAGCTTTTTTCCTTTTCTCCCATTCAAGTGTGTAGATTTGGAGCCCATAAATTTCCCTGATATGAATAGGAAAATAAATATGTGGGTGTGTGTTCACAAGGTAAAGGGTGAGTGTTTGCACGCTTGCAGTTGCACTGCTCTCACTTTTGTGAACTGATAGCAGAGGAAACTGTTTCAACAGAGATTTAGTCATTCCTTAAGGGATAAAAGAGGGTTACTTTGTAGGTCTCAGGTGACTAATTGTTGTCTTGTTACTGAGAGGACATAATTGAATTACACTTTAATTCTTGTTGTAGCAACCTCAATTTATAACAGAGATCAAATACAGAAACACAGGAACAAAACAAGACCCTGTAAATTCTATCTGTTTGCCAAATGTAATTAGGAGAGTGTATCCAGTTGGCCAGATCTTCTTCAGGGTTTAATTGACGAGTCTCTCTCTTTTATGCCTCACATTCAGCAGCTGGTAAAAAGGTTAGAGCTGAAACAGGTATTCTACTTAAAAATAAAATCTTGCCTCTCTTTTGAATCTTTGAAGATGCTGGTTGCTGCCACATGTCTGTGCTGGACTAGTGATGTTTTATACATGCACACCTCCCTCCTCACAAAGCTTACATGCTCTGGACATTGTGTATCATGGAGCTCTGAGGCTTATCACAAATTTTAAATCTCTCACTGTTTGTTGTATGAAAGTGTTGGATGGAGTTCTTTGACCATTCGCAGACTTAAACACTGGCGTATTCTTATCTACAAGTCTATCTTAGGTCTACTTCCTTCTGACCTTCTGACCTTCATCAGTCAGAAGAGTACAGGGACTTTGTTTTCTGTGATGCATAATATCTGTAAATTTAACAGTTTTTCAGTATTCTTAACTTCAACTCCAAAGTTATTTATTCAGTGAAGTTGCAGAAAAGCTTTAAAAGCATTGACACAGAAATCTCACTAAAAATACAATTAGCATGTTGACAGTGTTGCTGCTGCACAGCTGCATGTATAAATTATATTTTCTTGGTGACAGGCCTGTATACCATTTACTTCTGAAATAAAACTTTACGTTTTACACCGAAACAGTTACAGGTCCCCAAGAGTGTACCTTCTGTTACTGAGTCAGTGTCCGATCTCGAACAGGATGAAACACCCGAAAGCAACACCGAGACGTCCTCTCTAGAAGACAGACAATTAATTAAACCGAAACAGTTGCTTAGGGCCACAATGAGTGCAACTCGCATCACTGAGTCAGTGTTTAATCGCATGCAGGATGAAACAGGATCCAACAGCAGCCGGGTGAGCTCCTCTTTTAAAAACAGAATGTCAGTAACACCAAGACAGAAACCATCAGTGACTGAAATGAAAACTTTGACAAACATGGAGTTAACAACACGGTTATCAGAGGTCACTGAGAGTGTACCTTTGGCAAACGAGTCAATGTCAGTGTCTAAATTGGTACAAGATTTCACGGCACAGGAAGACAGCAAAAGATCAACTGTCAGAGTAGTTGTGGAGCAGGTAGTTACCCTTGCTTTTCAAAAAGCAAAGGTGGATTACAGCTTGGTACCACCAAATACCATAATTGAAAGCTTGTTTAGGAAAATATGGGAAGAAGTCAAGGATTTAGATTTTCTTATAATCAAAGAAACTGTCACAAACCTCCACCAGGCTATTTTTAAAGACCTATCCAAGAAGTTAGGTGGTAAAAAATTGGTGCTGATTTCCATGAATATGAAGTTACCAGGAATTGAAAATAGCATTTTAATCTCTGTCAAAACTCACCTGATGGAGCAAAAGAGGCCCAACGCATTGTGCAGGTTCTTCGGCTCTACCAAAGAGAGCTTTATAACACTCTTTAAAAAAATAAAATAATGTTTCTTTGGT
Source organism: Tautogolabrus adspersus (assembly GCA_020745685.1). Lineage (NCBI taxonomy): Eukaryota > Metazoa > Chordata > Actinopteri > Labriformes > Labridae > Tautogolabrus > Tautogolabrus adspersus. Next base: position 16,697,625 of record CM036541.1, on the reverse strand, counting down.
GAAATTTTAAAAATATCTTTAAGAGCCCGTTAGTTTAAATGTTGTATCGTCACAAGGTTTACTCAGGGAAAGCTCCGATTTTTCCTACCAATCCCCCAATATAAAAATGAATAAATATCAATAAAAAAAATACTTATTCTATTTCACTTTGATTCACTTTCATTCAGGTCCAATTTGTGTAGAAAATAAAAAAGATAAAATTCTTCTTGTGTACAGTGCCAGGATTTTCTTTATGTACAAACTATACCTTCCCTTGCATTAAACGTATTATAATTCAAAATAGATGGCTGATAAGTAAGGGTAATACGGTTGTTTAGTCAGTAAATGTTTGAAATTCTTGTTTCATTATCAAATTCATTTTCTAAAGAGTTCAATACAAAACATCCACTTTACATCACAGACCTGTTGGAGTGGAATTCAGGCACCTACATGACCCATTCTTCTGCTTGGCTGGTTCTTAAAGTCCCTCGAGCTTTTACTGAATATATCCAAACACTCCACTAACACTATTTATATTTGAGCAGTTTTTCAAGCCGTGCTGTTATTTCTATATGTTTTCTACTACTATGTTTGCACTTTATTTAAGAAAAGATAAAAAAGGAAATACATGTAAATCTCAACCTCTGCTTGCATTAGAATTCATCTTCATGGAGGAAATGCCTCAGACACCACCTACTGTAACCTCCACGCTGAACAACACTGTCTGCATATGCGGTCTTCCTGCTTACCTCAAAGCACTGCAATTATCCATAATGGGCCTCCTCCATGGTTATCACATGTGTTTTAGGAATGCCTTGGTAGATGGAAAAGAAGAGAAGAGGAGAAAGATGTTTCAACTATGACTGTTTGATATTATATTTAACTTGGTTCACAGTTTTATAGTGAAACAGATTGAAATTCCATGAAAATGTCACAACCTGGCTTATAATACCATGATAAGGTTGGAAACACCTTGTCAAAGTTAACCACATTATATAAATTACATACAAAATCACATAAACACACAGAGACTGGAGGTTAGAAGCATTTGTGCTAGGTCTGCTTAAGTAGGGGTAGTGTTTAGTGTTGTTATAGGCGTGTGGGACAAAAAAGGACAGAGAAGCAAGAACTGCAGCCAAATATGAAGAGATGGAGAACAGTACATGTGAGGGCTTTATAGTAATACAAACACTTAGCAAAGGTGTTACCTGCTAGCAGTTCCTGTTAGCACTGATGATTCCCTGACTCACACTACAGGTATCTAAAATAAACAGGCAGACAAGAGACAGGTTAGCAGTAATGGACAGAGGTCATCAGGTTCCTACTGGCCAAATACTTAAGTCAAGATGTGACTATGAAATAAAAAGTTACATTCGGAAATTTGACAGCGTGGCACCAAATGTCATATGGACCAGATGGTCCATTAAGTTGGACATCATGCATTGTCGGCTATATTTTAATGACAATACTGAGACTTAGCTGATAATGAACATAACTGATGTGGAGATATTTATGGTTACTCCACATCAGTTATTTTTCTCCTATTAAATGTCTGCTGTTGTGCTGCTCTGGCAGCCTCCAGGCAAAAACTGTGCAGGTAGTTTGAGCTCATCAAGCATGTTTTTTCCTGTTTTAAACAGGAAAACTCCAAAACACAAAGATGGTCACCCTTCAAAACTTAAATTTAAACGGTTCTCTCCACCCAAGTGGACATGTCAAAACTGAAAATGTGTTTTTGAAGGAAAATATATCAGTTTTTTTGTTTATGCACTACAAAATAATTATTAGTATTTCTTTTTGCATTATAGCGTTGCATGAAGTTCTGTAACTTCTTCAGAATTATTAATATTTAAAAAAATTAAAAATAATGTAACATTGAATGTCCTAAGAAGTAAAAAAAATCATATTAAAAAAAACTGGTTACCTGAGTTTATAATTCATGCATGATAGGGTTAACACATGTTTGATTATGAATTGTTTCTTTTACTTAACTTAAAAAAAACCTTTGGGTGCATTTATGGTGCCATAGCTGATGTTCTTTGGGTTTACTTTTTGTGTTATTCAATTTGTTTTTGATAGAAGAAGCCCAGATAGTTTGAGTAGCACAGGACGCTGGTGCTTTGTTCAGAGTGTAATCATTTGTCTTTGTTTCTGCTGTTGTGTTGTGTGAACCACAGTCATGGGAATTACAAGGCATATCAGCTCAGCCCCAGAGACGCATGAGCTCAGGTGCAGCTACCAAAGACTTCGCTGTCCCCTGTGTGTACGGCTGTCTGTTTGTGTCTGCTCAGCTTTTCCTCACCTGGTTAAGCACTGAAGAGCTCAGCAATATGAACAGTCAGAGATCAATGAGGGTATGACCAAAACAGTTTTTCACACTTTTAAATGAAATGATAGATGTTCAAAACTATTTAAATTAGTTTCATTTAAGAAACAGCAGAATGACAAATTCTAGTTGCAATACATTTTTGGCTAAACTCCTGGTTCAAGTGTATCTGTAGCTCGGGCGGCTGTGGATCAGTTAGAGTCGCCATCTCTCAACCATAGGTTGAGGGTTTGATCCCCAGCTCCCGCAGCAATGTGTCCTTGGGCAAGAAGCTTAACTCTGAATTGCTCCCGCTGCTTCATCAGCATATGACTGTGTATGAATGGGATTAGTTACTTGTAATGGCAACCACTGCCATCAGTGTGTGAATGGGTGTGAATGGGTAGGTGTGACATGCGGTGCAATAACACTTTGAGTAGTCAGAAGTCTAGGAAAAAACACTATACAAGCTCAAGTCCATTTAACATTTACCATCTTTTGCCACTAAATTCACAACAACCTAACTTAAATGTCGACCTATAAATATATGCAGTGCCGGTCTTCCTTTGGCATGTTCATTGGGAACCATGCTCAGTCTTTAGGGACTTGGATTGGGAACTGGAGGGTTGCCCGTTCAAGTCCTGGCGCAGACCAAGTTTGGAAATTGGTCTGGTAGCTGGAGAGGTGCAGTTCACTTCCTGAGCACTGCTGTGGTGCCCTTTTGCAAGGCACTGAACCCCCAACAGCTTGAGTGCTCTTTCATGTGCAGCCCCCTCACTCTGACATCTCTCCATTAGTGCATATCCATAGGATCCTGTTTGTGCATGTGTGTGTATATCAGCATGTGTGTGTAGCATGTCTCAACAGCAGAGTATAAAAAGTGAATTTCCCCTCTGGGGATTAATAAAGGAAATGTTCTTTTTCTAAACGGAACACTGAAGTTCAAGGGATCTCTAAAATAACCCCAAATGTGTAATCTGGTCTCAAAGAACATTTAGTCATTATGGACTGAGCATAGTAAATATAAATACAAGATAATAAATATAGAGACATACAAGAACACAAACATGAAGGCATACAAGCCTTTATTCTTTCCTTCAGGGGAGAAAGGAATCAGGTTTCATTTTACAATTTTGCTTTCACTTCTTTTGAAAAACAAGAACACACCAGCAGCTGCTTCGCTCATCGGTACATTAACCATGTATAACTATTTTGTCTTTTTAAGCAGATGTGTACTCATCCAAACACAAAAGTTGATTTACCATTTTAACTGCTGCAAGTACAACTGCTTTATTTTTGCCTGACAGCTCAAAGCACACAGGTAAGGTAATGTGATGCAACACAGCTCACACATGCACTCTGATCAAATTACATCACAATGGATCTGCGCTGTAAGGCAAACATGTGCGCTCAACTCTATCAATAAACTCCTTTGAATATGCCTTTAGATGTTTTAATGAGAGGACCAGACAAACCAGTCTGTGATGTGCCATTTACCATTTCTGTTTTTTCTTCACAGGCCTGATATGTACTCTTGCCCTCATACCATGGAACAGGCATAAGTGAATACAAACCCATTTAGTATGGCTGAGTGGTATATCATTTGAGATGTTCACATGTGTAATAGTTTGTTTATTTGTATTATTTGTTAGGATCTCCATTAGCTTTACAGAGCTCAGCTATTTTCCTGGTGTACTGTTCACATAAAAAAACACAAATATAAAAATGTACATTGACAACAGAATTAAGCACTACAGTCCATACAAACCATCACAATACAATAAATGATGTACAATAGTGAGGTGGCAGTAGCTCAGTCTGTAGGGAACTGGAGGGTCCCCGGTTCAAGTCCTAGTGCGTACCAAAGTATGGAAGTTGGTCTGGTAGCTGGAGAGGTGTCAGTTCACTTTGTGAGCACTGCCGAGGTGCCCTTGAGCAAGCAACCCCCAACTCAAGCATTCTTCATGTGCCCCTCACTCTGACATCTCTCTATTAGTTTATGTCCATAGGATCCTGTTTGTGGAGCAAAAACTGAGTGTAATAGTAATTTCTCCTCTTGGGATTAATAAAGTACTGTATGTAAAAAATAAATCAGAATCAGAATCGGGTTTATTTCCAAGTACATTTACACATACAAGGAATTTGTCTTGGTGTATTGTTGCAAGAAAATGTAACAAGGGAAAAACAGCCAAAAAAGCAAGAACTTAAATAAAATAAAATATAAGAAATTTACCAATATAAACAATAGAATTTAAAAAATGTCAAATATAAAGAATAATAAAAAATAACAAAATCTACAAGCTGCAATGGAGTGCATGTGAGAAAAAAGAATGTAAAGTCCAGTGGGCGTTAATGTAACGCATAAAAACAGTTTCAGCCTTCACATTTCTGTGATGTTTTCTGACTGTGGGGCTGATGAGAGTCTGTGTTATGTGGGAGGAGGGGGGGGAGGGCAGGGACATTGTTCATCAGGCTGACAGCAGAGGGGAAGAAACTGTTCTTGTGGCGAGAGGTTTTGGTCCTGATGGACTGCAGCCTCTTACCAGAGGGGAGAGTCTCAAACAGTCCGTGTGCGGGGTGAGAGATTGCAGCCAATCACCTTCTCTGCAGAGCGGATGATGCGCTGCAGCCTGCACTTGTCTCTTGCTGTGGCTGCAGCGTACCAGACTGTGATGGAGGAGGAGAGGATGGACTCGATGATGGCAGTGTAGAAGTGCACCATCATGGTCTTTGGCAGGTTGAACTTCTTCAGCTGCCGCAGGAAGTACATCCTCTGCTGTCCTGTCTTGATGAGGGAGGTGATGTTCAGCTCCCACTTGAGGTCCTGGGCGATGGTGTTCCCCAGGAAGCGGAAAGACTCCACAGTAGACACCGTGGAGTCACCGATGGTGATGGGGCTGAGGGCGGCTGCGTTCTTCCTGAAGTCCACAACCATCTCCACTGTCTTCAGAGCGTTAAGCTCTAGGTTGTTTTCGCTGCACCAGGTCACCAGATGGTCAGCCTCCCACCTGTAGGTAGACTCGTCCCCACCTGAGATGAGTCCAATGAGGGTGGTGTCGTCTGCGAACTTGAGGAGCTTCACAGACTGGTGACTGGAGGTGCAGCTGTTAGTGTACAGGGAGAAGAGCAGAGGAGAAAGAACGCAGCCTTGAGGGGAGCCAGTGCTGATGGTCCTGCTGTCTGAGACATTCTTCCCCAGCTTCACCTGCTGTCTCCTGTCAGACAGGAAGGCAGGAAATATAATAAACTGCAACATTTCCCACTGCTACCTTTTTTGTTGCAAAACGAAAATGAGTGAGGGTATTCCTGTCGGGGCACATCATCCTGTCTTTGTATGTGGGTGATGCCACAGAGTGTGTACTTTCAGGGGCTACACCTGCAGCACCGTTTGGTTTAGTGATATGAGTCACAGGTTATGAGTAATGAGCTTCTCTGTCAAAAAGTTGCAGACACAGGGCTGGACAAGTAGCAAACAACTGAACATCGAAATGGTTGATGCGGCCTACTTGCAAAGTTTTACACAGAAACAAGTCCCTTCATCTGTTTTTTTCTCCCCCTTTTGTCTCCTTATTTTTATGCTGCTGTCAGAGTCACTGTGAGAGAGTTTATTCAAATGTGGCATAAACAGATCGTATATTTAGTTTGTTAGAAAATTAAAAACAAGTTATATCTCTTGAGAGGGGAAAGTCTGAGCTACTTCAATTATACATACCCCCTCAAAAAAGAAATAAAGGAGGGTTTTACTCTCTTTATTATGCAGAAGTTCTTTCTTCTGCGTAGCTTTTGCATCAGCAATACATAAAAAAAAAAAAACTAAGAGCAATGTGTACAAAATGAGCAGTACTGAACAGTAGAGATTTGAACAGAGATTTGCACAAAGGGCTCAATGAAAAACAATCAAATCTAGTTAAGTATCAGTATTTAAAATGTAACAGGTTGCATGCACAGTTTGCGATTGCACCCTGGAATGATTCATACGATAAGATAAGATAAGATGAGGACATCTTTCATGATCCACCATTGAGGAAATTAACATGTTACAACAGCTTGAAAGACAACAGTGAAGCAAGTATGACTAATCGAAATAATAACAAGAGGAAGATAGAAATACTAATACAAAATATGACACTAAAAAAATGAAAAAAATAAAGATAAACATATATGAACATTATTTATATCTACTGTTGTTTTGTTAGACATTATTTACACCTACAAATATATTGAATCTATTATGGAGTGACTGCAAGATACAGAAATTATAATAAAATACATGTATATAGATACATAAGCATACACTTACATAAACATATACACTTTTACATATATATGTATATATACAAAAATCATCAAAATTGTTCATTTATCTTTATTTTGATTTGAAAGGATTTTTTTAGTAAATTGCTTCCCTAATTGTTTTGTGTGCATTTGTGTTTTGAAAAATCTTACTGTGCTGTTAAGGCCAAATTTTGATCTTCAAATCTGCACAAAAAGGTTTCCCATAATGTAGATAGTTTTGTTGTTCATATATATCAGTATATATTAGTTTATAAATCTGTGTATGAGGTTTCATTGGATCATGCAAAGACTTTTAAAACAATGGCTTTCTAGGGAGCAAAAAGTCTCACTTAAGTCCATAGATCTGAACATATTTATTATTTTTATTGATTCATTTTTTGTTTAATCAACATTGAGCACTTCAAGAAACAGCACAAAAGCAATGTGAGAAATGTAAAGAAGGCATCAAGCTGAAGCTAATCATTATAAACAGATACTGCGTGGGATTGCAAAATCTGAAGGCAAGTGACACGTTTATGTTGTAAGATGTCGTCTTTCTCTTTTTAGTTTGAGTGTAATTTTCCATTAGCGTTTAAAGGGGAATTGGCTGTATACAGGTTAGCAGTCCTAATGGAGGGCAAAAGAGGCAGAACATATCAGCCATAATGCAAGTGACATTCATCTGAGAGTATGCACAACACAAGCAAGGAGCTTGAAAAGAGGAAACAATGCCAGTTTGTGCCAACAAAATGCTTTCAGTCTGATCGGATACAGGCAATGCACAGTTTCTTAAAAACGATATTCTAATATTGCCATCATCATCAACAACAACGAAAGCTTCTCATGAATATTCTAAACAACATCAACATCAACTTCAATATCATCATCAATATCATTAAGGGCGTAGGTGTTCATGAAAGAGCTGGGTCTTCGGCTTTTTCTTAAAGGTGCAAAGGGACTCTGCAGATCGAAACGATTTTGGTAATTTATTCCACCACCGGAGGGCGACAGAGGAGAAGAGTTTTGCTAGAGACTTAAAGCCCTGTTGTGAAGGAAGGACCAGGCACCTTTTATTGTCGGAGCGTAGTAGGCTGGAGGGAGTGTAGACCTGGATGATAGAGTTTAGGTAAGGAGGAGCCATTTGTTTCCTCTGTTATTTAAGTGAGCAACAGGGTTTAAAATTTGATGCAAGCGGCATCAAAGGTTAAAGGTTAACCTAACCAAAGTCAATCTTGTGATTCAACCCAAACATGTCAATATACTATTCAGTTGTTTTGGTAAAATGACCCTTTAATGGTGACATGATAAGGGGTAAATGTAAAAAAAAAACATTTAAAAGCAGAAGGACAAAAATAAGAGCAGCAACAGTGACTTGTCTGAAACATCTTACAATATTCTTCCTGCTGGTCTGTAAACAACACAATGACACAAGCCAGGCACCACAGAAACACAGTCAGTATGTAGCAGATTAATAAGCCTTCAGTTCAGTCCAGACTTGGCGTCTCTGCCAGCGACACACAGTAAGGAGCCAGGCAGTCTAATCAGAACAGGAACAGAGCAGATTGTGTTTTAGAGATTACACCAAGAGATGAGAAGAGCAGCTCGACTGTACCCCAGCGTGAAACACTGCTGGAAAAGCATCAAGGTCCTTTTGTCAAGAGCCACAAACAAAACAGAGCTGCGGGGAAATACTGTAGCCTACACACACAGCGTTCACATGTACACACAAACATAGGAAACGCTAACATCCTCGACACAGATACACAACAGAGAACCACAACCCCAAATGTCAACGCATAAACAGTTTCAAATCAAACCTCAGTCTCTAATGGGCCACTTCCTGCGCAGTAATACCAAAGATTCTCTCTCAGACTATTATCAGCAGTGTATGGGTGTGTCTGAAGAGAGTGTGTATCTACAGAGGGACATCACAGAGGAGAAACACTGGATAACTTCAAGTTCACACTATCAGAGTGCACAGAACGTCACACACAGCATCAAGGATTGAGCAGATGAAAAAAACATTACTGAGTGATATTTAGACAAGCTGGTATAGGTGGGTTTCGGTTGGAGTCAGTTTTGCTGGTGACCCCTTTTTGTCATATCTATGCTAAGCTATGTAAACTATCTGCTGCATTTAGTTTTATATTGAGAGAACAGATATATGTTGGTATGAATCATCTCAGTCAACTCTCTGTGACACTCTGTCCAGATGTTATTACTTTTTCTTTTCTTTTTTTTCTTTTATTTTATCATTGTCATTTCCTGTACTCTTAATCTTTTGCTGCTATCTGACATTGCGTTTTATGGGCCGTTTGAGGACAGAGGAGAATTGGAGACATAAACAAAAGCTGCTTACAGCAAACATCCTCAAGAAATATGGAGAGGAGAAAGTAAGAGAGAGGACAGACCGTTGCTGCCTGATTCATTTATATCCAACCCTTACTATTCAGATGAGCTATTGCTGTGCCCATAAAACAGAACATGAGTCATTGTCTTTCTTCTTTGGAAACGCCGACCACAACGATAGAAGAGAACCCTCCTCCCACTGCAAAAAAAGTGGGATTTTCTCACATGTGCACATTTTGCAATGACAGTAGAAAACCTCCCTATAAGGGAGCCTGATCTGATAGTACTAACGCTCTATTCCTTGCTAGTTGTCCCATGCATGTTTGCACTTTTGTAAACCAAAGTTTGTCAGTGAAAGTTACCGAAGGAAAATGAAGAGGTATTATCCTTAAGGGAGCGGAAAAATTAAGAGATGGTGGTTAAAGGGGCCCCCAATTAATGTTTTGCCTAAGGCCCCAACATACTCTAGAATCGCCACTGGATACTGTTGTGTCCATACTGTCCATGCTAACCCAACCCAACTCACCTTAAACCTTTTTAAAGGTTTTTTTTTTTTAATCATTAAGTTACCCCTAAAGCTTTCCTTTATTCACTTACTTATGAACTTCTAAAGTTACATGTCACATAAATGATGACAATAGAATCATATCTATCCACATTTGAAAAAAATATTGAGTATGTTGAGATATTGTGAAACTTGAAGTTGGTATGGAATGGCCATTAATTGAAATGGAGATGTATAACCACAGTTTGAAGCCATTGAATTGAATGTATATATGGGTTGATATCATTTAACACTATTTTACATTGTTTGAACGTTTTTCAACATTTCCTCTGTATTATTTTTTCCTAGACTAATAAAAAAGAAACAAACAACTAAATCAAATAATGTTGCAATAACTTTCAGTATGTCCTTTAGTCTGATATAATGTCCTATGACATAACAAACATAAAATAACCCAAAATGTTTTTTCATTTAGAAATATATCAGATATTGTAAAGGAATCAAGGATATTTCAATATTATAAATTAGATAATTCACAACAGTTATAACAAGGGAAATTCTGACTATCAGTATTGAAAATGTCAACAAGTCTAAAAAGAAATGTTTTATGATTCATCATAATTTCATTCAAAGAACACAACGTTTTAGAACAAAAGGACCCAACAACACCTCTATCTACCTCTCATCCTATCTGAGTGTGTTTAAGCCCCCAGTCTTAAATGCCCTTCACGAGTTTTACCAATTATCATCGTAGCCATGCTTTGAAATCCATACTCCTACACTCTGGTAAAACAGAAGTCACTGAATCACTATCAAGTGCCTGCCACTCACTTCCGACCTTCTCTGCATGAATGCAGAGGCTGCATGTCCTGGAACAATGATCCTTACTGTATTGCTTTTCTTGCGTATTTTACCCTATTAATGGATTTTTTGTTTAAAATCTGAATCAAGTTGATGTTTACATTTGCAAGACAGATTTAAATTTTATTTTGACACATTATGGATCTTGATACTTGGTTGGCAATACTGTATATATTACTTTGTATCACTGTGTGGATTTATTTTTTAAAATAGCATCTGAAGCACAGAAACAGTTCTCAAAAAAGGATTTCTTTTGTTTTCTTGCATTTTCTCTTGTTTTCTAAAACTGAAACAAACAATCTAAAAATGTAAACTGCAGTTACCATTGTTGTCCTACAGCAGCTGAGGCAAGTCTTGTGGGTTTGCTAACATGAACCATGTTATGTCACACTTCAGGGAAAACAAAGAAGGTGGACCCAATTGCAGAACTAAAAAAAGATTTATTAAACAAAGAGTCAAAAGTCAAAAACGTACTAAATAATAAGCCAGAAGGGGAAACACGGAAAACACTGGAAATACGACGACTGACAACTAACATGGACTCACATACTACAATGATCTGACGACAAGAGGGAAGGAACACTGAGACTAAATAGACATGGGGTAATCAAACACAGGTGAGACTAACGAGACAGGTGAAGACAATGAGGGCAATCAACACTGGAGGGAAACACACAGAGGCAGGAATAAACACAAGATAAGAAACACTGAGGACTAGAACTACAATTTAAATCAAGAACACTAAAGACACAGAGAACGTAATGTAATGTAACAAAACACACTAGAACATAGAGACAAGAATAAGAAATGACCAAATAAAACAGGAAACACTGAAGACTAAACTAGGAAACCATCAATACTAAAAAACATTAACACACAATGGAACCAAGCAACAGAAATTAAAACATGGAAGCCAAAACTCTGAAGTGGACAACTAAATGAGATCAAATCATGACATGTTAAACACTTAAAGCAGATCTATTCCTTTGTCATAACCCGGCTCGTGGGTCATGGCAAAAAGACCGGAGGAGTCAAAATTAACAAACAACCGGAATTATGAGGTGTTTTAATCTGTATTATCAGTGGTGAAAGTGTGGGTGTGTGAAAGCATTATGTGGTGTGAGGTGTTGAAGTGTACTAAAAAAAAGAACTAAAGAATGTGCACGCATCGGTCATGTTCAGAGATCAGAGAGAGAATGAGGGAAGCAGCAGATCTTTGTAGGCCTGGTTGCACCAGCACCAGGTGCAGCTGATCCTGCTGATGAGGACCACAGCCAGGACACACCTCCTGCAGCAAAACACACAGAGACAAACAGCAGCCAGCCAAAGACCAGTGACCATGTCACAGGGTCGTCACACTTTAAATTAAATTATGGGTTGTTCATTTTAGTTGCACAAGCTTTCCTGTGTGCTCTCCGGAGCGTAAGAGCCTGCCCACAACACGTTTGTGGTAATTTTTATTCTTTAAGATGAGATATTAAATCTATCTTACTTTTATGTTAATCAATCTTTTTAGTCTTACATTGGACCAAACTCTCGAAAAGTACTTTTTTTAATTCATTGTTTTTTGTAACTATACAGAGCGATCTGTAACTCTTGGCTCAACTCTGTGGATAATACTGTATATATTTATTATGCTAGAATATAAAATGCAAAGCAACTCAAATATGGTTCACACAAATGATCGCACAGGTGTGTTCACATTATTCCTACATTGTTTCTCCTTCAATAATCTGCATGTGTACGTTGCCTAAATTTATTAAGATGCTATCCACTTGTATGATGTGCAAAAATGTTTGACAGCAAGATATAAAAGTAAGCACATAGTAAAAATGTACCAACATGAAGTCTGAGCTATGTTTAAGCCTGTGCTATGTTGATTTAATACTGTCAAACATTCACAGACTGCAAAGTGCAAACATTACTGACTAACACGTGTTACTGACTGTGTTTAGTTTGGGTTTTTTCAGTGTGACTCACATTCATTGAGGTTGGAAATGGTGTCAAGAAATGCCTAACCGATCACAAGAAAAAAACAACACTTTCAGAGTACAACAACAGGGATTTCTCTACATTTCCAAACTGCCCCTGCAGCTTATTGAATTTGATGTGTTACATTTTACTTGATGACGTACAACAGTAATTCATATCAGCTAATACTCTAAGTGCATGACGCTGTCTGAAGCTGTCTGGCTCATATCAGTTCAAACTACACCTGCAGTGTTTATATTAGCTTAGAAGCCTAATATTTGTAACACAGTTAGCATGTTACTTTTATCCTAGCTTTCGCAGTCTGTCAGTAAGCTTGAATATGGAAGTAATGATGGCTAAGCTGACCACAATGCTTTCACTTACAAGTGAGAAGCTCCATTATAAAAAGCTATTGATTGTTCTTTGTGTTGGTTTGCTTTGTATATTTGATATTTGATATACATGAACCTGAAGAAAAACCTGCCTGACCTTCTGCAGAGGAAAAATACATCCTGTCATTCTCCTCCAGTCACAAAGAAAGTAAACAGAAGCACTTTCTCACAAGCATATTTTTACTGTTACAAAGAAAACTTTAACAATAAGGGTGATGTGTGGCTGGGGAGTTAAAGGCATAAAAAGGCCTACTGTACATCGTTTGTCTTACCTGCAGCAAGAGTTGTTGTGAGAATCAGGGAATAAGAAAGAAAAATAAACGATATAAATAAGTAAAATACTGAACAAAGACTTGGCCAGTGTGCAGGATCCCGCGAATAATTAAAGTTACTTATTTTACAAGTGTCTGTGATATTCAGGCTTTTGTTTCATTATCACTCTATGTGAAACCACCAACCAAAATTCCAGCAGGGTTATGTTTGCTCTCTGAGGGCTGACACACAGAATTCTGGTAAATGTGGAAAAAAAGCCAAGGGAGAGCAGAGATAAATAGATAAAGAAAAAACTGCAAACACTTCACCCCTAAAGGAATCACTGGAATGTGTCCACCGTCACAGTTGAGAATAAAACCAGGAAGGATGTGTAATGTCATCAGTTCCTCTAAAACACCTTCAAACTAACTCAATAGTAGTTTCCATTTCTTTTTTGTTTGTTATAAATACTCTAAAAATACATTTTCATCACATTACACTAATGGAAATGTATGGCCTGATTTACCTGGTGGCAGGGGCGTGTCCAGAGGGGTGACCAGGGGTGGCATGGGCCCCCCTTGAAATCTTGAAAGTTGCCAGGTTCCACTTCAATGTCCTAAACTGTTGTTGGCTATTTGCCCTGTCAGGGTGAACCTTGTGTTAAAATCAACTATTAAGTGTAGCACAACAAGCTAGATTTCTTTACATGCCAATAAAGCATTTTTTTATTTAGTACTTTAAATTGTCATTTAAAACTGTTCACATCTTTTTCAGAAGTGTGTAGAAGGATGAGTCCATATATTTTTGCAAACTTACTTCTGCACACTGTCTTCCTTACAATGAATGAATTTGCATCATTTAACATTTTCATTGACTATGGACATGCATCTTCTTTCTGATTCTTAAAGAATCAAGCTAAGAAGATTTATATGTTGCCATTCTCTTGTGCTCCTTAGAAGCACACATGAATGCTGGAGATAGAAAGGGTTAAATAAATGAAACTCATTCCTTTGTGTGTGCACACAAATCATAGACTGTATATAAACATGGACATACTCTCAGTGAAATCATCCATTGGTTTCTGAAGTGGACTTTTGAAGCCCATTAAAATAAAAAATAAAAAGCCTAACAATTAATTTTTTAAATGTGAAATAATGGAATTTCAAATAAGCAACTAATAACAATCAACTATTAGTAATTAGCTATAAATCACGGTTAAACTTTGTAGTTGTTTGACAGCCCTAGTTAAAATCAATGCCTTCTTTACTCCAAATGTAAGAGCCTGTACTAAAAACAAAAAGAACTACAGATGCTACAGAAGCTAAACACAGTCAGTTTCACATCTACATAGCATGCTGTGCATTTTAGAGAAATTAGAAAATCTTTAAGATCTGGAAAAAAGCAGAAAATGGTGCTGTCAGTATGTCAGCATGATGAAAAGTTACATGAAGGTGACAAAAAAGTGTGCAATGGGGTTTGTGTTTTTTAGAATTCAAGGTGTTTAATGTGCGTGTGATGTTTAAAAAAATATTCTTATTAATTTTGGCTGTGCACTTAACTATAAAAGATGCTAAGCCACCCCCCATTATTTTAGGTCAGTTATGCCATTTACACTATTTGGTAAGTAAGTGGACACATTACCATTTCAGCTTTTTTACTAAAACAGATTTTCTACCTTGCCTGAAATCCTTTACTGATTTCTCCCAAGTAAAAAACCCTCTTCATTTACTCTAACCTTTCATTGCATCCCCATTATGTCTGTCTTCAGGGCACAAGTCATGTTTGTCTGTTTCTTAAATTTAGGCTGTAATCAGCCTCCCATTCAAAGGCCAGTGTGTGTAACAGAAGTGATTCGAGGACTTTAATTAGCGGAGCTTGTTGCCCTGTGGGTGGAGTATCCCTCTCAAAAACAAACAGGTTGTTAAAGAGCTGCTGTGAAGAGGGAGTTTGCAGACGAGAGTCACTCTACTACTGCTTCACATGTCAGCGTCTTTTTGTTTGTTCCTGTGCCAGACTGAACTTGTGTGTCTGCACCCGCGTGGGCTTTGAGTGCAGTTACTTCATGAGTGAGTGTGCACCAACATACAGTATGTATGTGTTCGTAGGTACCTTGTTTGTAGTTTGTGTGCTGTGTATATGTGAGGTGAAGTGAGGTAAGGGGGGGATTTCCGTAGAAACATTAACTTCTTACAGGAAAAGAAGTAGTTTCTCTGTAGACAGTGTCGCTGTAAGGGCACATGCAGATAAGAAATACATATGAAAGTGTTTCTCAAACGGCCTCCTGAGCTCCTTTAGAAAACATTTTAAAAAGTTTGAATTTTAGAAAGGGCTTCATCATAGAACACATTGTTGTAGTAATATTGTAGTACTATATTCTTAAGGTGATCACAAAATGTTCTTTTTTTTGTCTGTCCTTTCTGAGAAAAGAAAACAACAACCGAGAGAGTCATGGAGAAAGTTATGTAATTGCTTTTTCCTTTTATATCAGAAAATGTGTTTAAAAGGCTTTTTTATTACATTTAAGAAGGGCCATATTAAAATAAAAGCCATTGAAACAGAAGCTAATGGACTGTGTAGGCTACTATTAATTTAATCCAATACTCTACAAGATAAGGGAAGAGTGTAAATGATCAGTAGTGTTGCATCATATCAAAGGTATTTGAGAACTAAATCTGCAACCCTTCAGTTATTTTCTGGTTAAGTAGACCACATTTGTGCTACAAAAAAAAGCTGAGCTGAACTGTGACTGTGTGCAGCCACAACGCTCTGTAAGGCAGAGGACGGCCAAGCTTGTGATGACTGTTTACTCAGCCCCACTCTCACCGAACACTGGCACCATTCATCCTACGCCAACACTCCGAGAGGACCAGCGGAAAACTGGACACACATACAGACGACTTACAGAAACATTTGATTCTCAACAATGGCATAAATCTGTGATGTTGATTGTGAAGGGTCCTTTATCTCTCTGAGTGAAAAGATCTCAATACACAGTGGAGACACATTAACACAGCACTATAGTTACAGGCCATGTGTTTTAAGCATATATTCTTACCTACACTGTTAAGTGTACCCCTCTGTATGTCCTGCTCAACAGGTGTAATTTCTCTTTCTCTCTCTCTCTCTCTCTCTCTCTCTCTCTCTCTCTCTCTCTCTCTCTCTCTCTCTCTCTCTCTCTTTATCACACACACACACACACACACACACACACACACACACACACACACACACACACACACACACACACACACACACACACTGTACAAATACATACACAGACTTGCCGTACTTAAGCCCACAAACACAAAGGGGAGTCTGTACCTGGATGGCAGTGGTGGAAAAGCGTTGAACTTCTAGAGCAAGGTGTTCCGAGAACTGAACTAAGAGTATTAACACAAATACCCAAACTCCAGAAACTAAAAATGTTAGAGGGAATAAAATGACACACACCAAATGAAAAACTATTCAACAACACCTTTTCAAAACCTGTCAAGTAGATTTACTGGGATTATTGTTGCATATCAAGGAAAAGTTACAATTTCCCTTCATGACATACATGCAGATGATGACCACTGGTAGTTGAATATAATGCTCTCATCTTTGAAAATAGGGTTCATATTCATTAAATAAAATAGCAGAAAGCTTCTCATGTCAAAAAAAGCATAGCAGCTCCACCATGTGGACAGATGTTGCATTGCAAAAACAGCCTTTTAGTAAAGATCAGGAAAACAGTTAGTTAGTGTTAGTTCTGCTGTAAGACGACCTGATCATGTCAGATATCAATATCCCTGTTTCTGGTTCTTTAAAAAAAATAATGAGTACCATAACATACAAGTTTGATTCCCTTTTCTTGTTGGTAGATTCCAAAAGTATCAGGTTGCAGATTTAAGTTTATGTTTCAGACTGAGTGTAAAATAACACTTTTATTGACATGAGGTGCTGTTCGCAGTGAGACTTAAAATAAAGACGACACATTTTCGAGTCAAAAAAGACATTGAGACAAAAGTGGTTTTCAAAGGGAAGAAATGCATCCAACATTAACATATTTACATTTCAGGTACTTGAAAGTTGTATAAAGTAAAACTAAACAAACAAAAGTAGAGAAACATCTCTGTACTCACAAGATGCCTCCAATTACTGTGTAATATTAGAAAGGATAAAATTACTTGTGAGCCTTACCGTTTCTATATAACTATTCAGTTCCTAAAAATATTATAACTCATAATTGTGAAGGATTGCCCTAGAGCTCTTTCCTTTTTCTTCTCTGGTTTCTCAATCTTTTTTTTCTCCAATGATCTACGTGTTGAACTCTTCCTTGTCTTGCAGTTTATCTCCATTCTCCTCGTTGTTGTTTTTCTTCCCTTTCTTCACACCTCTCTGTCTCAGGCTCTCGAGTAGATGGATGGGAGATGAAATAAAGGGAGACAGGAGACAGATGGAGAGACAGAGAGTTGCTTTAGCGTGCGCTGAGGACTTGTAGTGACAGTGATGAGAAACTTCAGTCAACAGATTAGCACAGTTGGATCTGGAATGTCACCACCCATTACATCCTTCAAAAAAAAAAAACCTGCAGCTAAACTGAGGCCAGACTACACTCAACACCACAAGAGTGTTTAGAAGCAAAGGACTGGGAGCTTTCCCTGTATGTCACTGGAGCAGCTAGGTCAACAGTGAACATGTTTGTTTTTTAAATGATAAAATAAACTTCAGGTATGAGTACACTGAAAATTAACAAAATATGTTAAAACCATTTTACATTTTTGTTCTTCTACATAAGACACTTTGACATATATGGTTTGCTCTTTGATATCTGATTTGCTCTAGAACTATGAGTGTACTCAGTGTGGGAAATGTGGTTTGGGATGCTTCTTGTTTTTGTTTAGAGCTGGAAATATGACGTCTACAGTCAATTATATGTTTTATATACCTTTTAATGTCTTCACCTATGCTCATGCAAACCTTTTGATAGATGCAACAGGTGCAGGATACTGTTTAAGAGCACTTTATCAAGAAAGTTAATCTTTAAATCAGATTGGGAGAACCCACATGGACATCTTTCTGACTTTGAATGTCGTCCTCAGGGAAAAGCCTCTGGACCATATGGGCCATCTGTCCAACAGTACCCCTGACCTCCTCCTTATGGTAAGAGGATAAAGCTTTCAGTCTGTCTGTGTGTGAGTTAGTGTGTCAGTGCAGTGTCTGCTAATCTTTGCTGCTGTCCTGCTATCATTCACCAGGTCAGTGTGCAGACTGGAAGGGCTCGCTTCTGCATCAGGCTGCTCGTGGAGAGTCTGTTTGGAAAGAAATAAGGAGGAAGATTTCAGCCATGTACCGATCACCCTCTCTGGAAAACAAAGAATTAATGGCTCTGTATGGAGGGGAGAGAGAACATTTCTTTGTCGGGGACGAGGACTGTGGCATTGAGGTGAGGCTTTAAAGATGCATGATTCCTCAGTTGAAAGATAATACTCTCAGTTTGAGATATGCTGAAAACATGGAGAGAAGACTTCCTTGTGCAAAAAATCTGCAAGATCTGTACATAATTTAAATGAATGCAGATAAATACGATGCAAGCATGGGAGAATTTTTTCCCCCTTTTTTTTGATTAATATTGAATAATTACAATGTAAGGTTAAATAATAATTGGGCATTTTAAAACTGAGAACTTTTTCCGAGGCTTAAAAACATGTCAATCCATACACCGCAGAATTAAATAAAAGTTAAAAACTTGAGAAATGATTTACCAAATATACACTGAATGCATCCTCCAAATGTTATAATGTGTATAAAACTTCCACCTTTTAGGACTATGACCTAAGTTCAGAGTGCAATGAGGAGGCAAAAGGGTGCAGGAGGGTCCGCAGGTCTTTGTCCCTGGAAATCTACGGCCTTCAGAGGGAGCAGCATGTGTACTTCTCCAACCAGGAGTACTACAGAAGACTGGAGGAGCTGAAAAGTGCTCACCTGAGGAACATGGCCGAGCTGGAGAGGATGTACATCAGCCAGGGCCGGGGGGAGAACGACGGGGGTGTCGTAAGAGGAGAGAACAGTGAGGCCAGACTGTCAGTAAGGTAAATAATGGCATACAGTCTCTAAATGCTGCCTTTACATGAGCCATTATCAAGTCTTTCAGAATTTGGGCTGATTAACATATTAAGTTTATTATTTTTGGAAGGTTCAAGGTGTATTTTTGCTTATGAGCATACCCACTTTACAGAAGTGTAATTATTCTCATTTAAACCCTAAAGTAGTGGCCCAGTGAGGAAACTCCAGAGGATCAACTCCCAGGAGGAGCTGGACTTCCAGGAGACATCGAGCGGTTCTGATCAATCAGAACTCTGTGGGACGGACAGCATAGGAGAACTAGAGCCGGACAATCCAAGAAGATCTCATAACTGGGACCAACCCTTTGGAAGGTTGTTGAAGTATATGAGAAAAATACATCTGTTTATTAACCATATTCACACAACAGCCATTTTCATCTGGCATCACTCTAAGTTTGTGAGGCCAAAACGCAGTTTTCATGTCACCGGGCTGTATTCCAGGTTGTACATTTCCTAAATGTATGGAATCTGACAAATTACTATTCAATAGCTTTCCTCTTTTCTTCCAGAGAGATCCTTCTGAGCCCTGAAGAATTAACAACACAGAAGCTGTTTCGGTTCCAGCCAAAGGCCTCCTTTTCCAATTTGCGGGAAAAAACATCCCGTCAAAGTGGGGTCAGGGTCCGCTCAAACTCCAAGGTCACCGTGCCCAAACCCTTTCAGATGATGCTGAGGGAGGAGGAGAGGAAGAGGCACCGGGTGCGGACTCGCTCTGAGGTCGAGCTAGAGAACACACTGCTAAAACAGGAGTTGGAAGAGCTCAGAGAATGCCAGAAACAGTTCAGGGCATCACCTGCACCAGCACACATACATGTTCCTCTCTTCAAAGTCATCAGCCGCCGCTCCAGTCAGCAGGCTTACCGAAGCAGAAGTGACAACAATAACAACAACATAGACAAAAGCAACCAGGGATCTAATGCTTCTTCACCACAGCCTTTCCATTTCCTAGAAAGGGAGAGAAGAAAGAGGGAGGCGAAGATTGCAGCAGAGCTGGGGAAGCAGGGACCCAAAGAGGAACGACAGGCCTTCAGGGCTCGGCCCATGCCCAGCTCAGTGTACGGCACCAGACACAGAGCAGACAACAAAACAACAAGCCACCAGCCCCAGTCTCCAGCCTGGACACAGGAGAAGGATGCCACTGACAGTGATCCAAACTCTGACATGGAGCAAGACGTGCTCCACTCTAAGTCAGATACCGCTCCTGACTCTTGCAGGGCCAAGAGATGTCCATACTCCAAGCCGGTGAAGAAGCAGTTAGAGGTCTCCATTGAAATGGTTAAAGAAAGGGAGTGGGCGTACATCGACCCGCTATAAGCCACTGCCAGGAACACTGTCTCGCCTCTGCAGACAAGTCCTGAGTCCCTGCTGACTAACAATAGTGTCTACATTGTACATATATAAAGAAAACTAAAGGGATAACGTCAAAAGAAGGAAACATTTAGCTACATTTAACCACCCTTGTTTTAGGTTAGTCTGCTCATGAATAATGACTTATTGTACAGTCATTTTTTATCAAACATATGGTTTTAAATGGATAGATTATGTATTGTATGACCAGTAGCAAGATGTGTGTTGTTTTCATATCTGCTATGTTGTTTTTTGAGCTAATTAAGATAAGAGAACTGCATGTATAAAGCTCCTAAATCCAAAATTCTTTGCAGCTTGACTTTTATTGAAAAAGATAGCACATGCACGCACACACGCACAAACACACACACACACACACTGACACACACACACACACACACACACACACACACACACACACACACACACACACACACACACACACACACACACACACACACACACACACACACACACACACACACACACACACAGATTTTGGAAACTTAAAAAAAACAAATCCTGGCAGTGTTTGTCTATGTTTCCTTGGTTGGTGCTTCATTTCTTGGCACATCACTGATGACAGAGTTCTCATCAAGAAACTGAGGAAGTTGTTTGAACAACCAGGATTTAGGTGTGTTATGTGGCGGTAACCCCTAAGTAATAAAAACTATCTGAATCATCCTACATAGATATACTTCGTTTCAAAACTTTAACCACATAGTTCCTGTGTTCCGGGAAAGCCCTTTAGTTGTTTTAATAGCAATGACAATAACGATATATTCTATTCTATTCTAATCATCCTGCCTGTACAGAATGTGTAATTATGAAGAGGCATTGAGTGACAGGGATTCTTATAATAAATAGCACTTAAGAGGTAAGCAGGGCACCTTAAAAATGTCAGTACAAGAGTCTGAAACACACAGAGTTAAAGCTGTATTTCCTGGATGGTAAAAAAAGGAACTGGAAACTTAATATGGTATGATCATTATCATGACTGACTGTCATCCAGCAGCTAAATACTTGATTAAAGGTCAAATAATTAATAAATGCAGGGTTTATATCAGGTAAGAACTGTTCAAATTTCAATTGAGAAGAAATCACTGTCACCCACTTCCAGCATAATTGGGGATCATAGTGGCACCTTTAAGAAATATCTTTTGAATGCCTTTGCTTTCAACACTTTATGACATTTTTAGCATTTTATGAAATGTAAGTTATAGACTTTTAAGACATATTTTATAGATTAATTAACGTTTTATGTCACTATTACTGTTTTTTTTCGTATGTATATATTCCTAGATGGTATTCACACCAAAAGGTTGTTAATAAAACTGAAAGTGTAGGTATCACCAAATGCCGGTAGGTGGTAGGCTAATGATGAGACACCAGTCCGGTCAGGAGGACGCATCTCACGAACTCAACTCATGGATATGGCATGAACCAAAAAGGTGGGTGGTCCGAGATGTTTTCTCAATCTAGGGGAATTCCATTATGTTTACCTATAGGCCTATAAAAGCCAGTTGAAGCCCCTGTGGGTCTCGTCTTCTTCTGATTATTTCGAGGTGAAAGAGTCGTCGTGTCAAGCAACAAGATGCGTGGAGTTTACTTGTGCATTCTGCTCAGTAAGTACCCTATATTTGTTATTGACAAAGTAAAGCCATGCTTGTGGGCTTCAGCAACAAAAGTAGGCGACAAGTTCCATTTACTGTCATGAGTTCTGCAACAGCTAAAAGTATAAGGCTACTTTTTAATGATGTCCTCAACATAACAGGGACATTTATTGGGGGATAATTTCAGAAATGCATTTTAAATGTCGACACAATTACAATAAGGTACATTTTAAACAAATAGCCTCCTCGAAGTATCTAGAGGATTCGATGAAGAAAAGTTAATGCTGGAACCACCAGACTGAAAGAGGGAGCCGGTATTTTTTTCATTTCCTTGTGTCAAATCGCACGTGTTTTTCAGGATTATTTCCGCATGATGGACAATTCGTATTCTTTTCATTGGTGATGCGTTTTGGCGCTCAGCTTCTCCGTTAGCTTGAGCCGTTTTTGGACTTGTTTGTTGCTGTGCTTGATTCTATTAGTTCACTGTATCATTGAAGGCTACCCGTATACAATGGCTCCGACGCTCCAATGTCTGTGTGTGTGTCTAGGATTAGCGGAGCAACGGGAAACACCTGCAGGGTGGCTCAGTTGATCGCATCGGGTGCACCACTGTCCTACTTTCCTACTGTATGCACATGCGTGCGTCCTCCAGAATTCTCATTTTCTCTGCCTGTCCTTCAGAGTTGTGCACCTTTAAATATGAAAGTTTACATTTTCTTTCTTTACATCTTCTTTTAAAATGGCCCTGAAAAAAAATCAGTTTACACTAAATGTTATTTAATTAATTTTCGGTGGGATGTGCGATGCATTCATAAAGACAGGAAAACATTACCTCAAAAACCTCAGAATAAATCAGAAAACCTGCACCTACTTTTGCAGGGAGTGGGCTGCTGGGGTTGATTGTTGAAGCATGAACTATTTGAATGTCCTTGAACACACTTTAAAATGATGACACCATTCCCTAACAACCTTTAATAGATAATTGGCAGTTCTTTAGCAAGTGTAAAGGCATGCAAAGGCAGCTGGATACAATGAGTTATTATGAAGTGGAGGTGGAGCCTCAACACCAAATATTTTCTTTGCATGTCCCCTAACCTTGGCTTCAGTACAACAACTCACTTATGTCTCTGACTACATTAAAAAATAAATACCTATGTGTTTTACTGTCATTGCAAAGTAGAAAAAACCCTCTTACATTACTAGATATCTTGCAAATACTGAAAATCCTATTGAGGATTTCCAGTGTGCAGAGCAATGCTTCCTGATACAGTTTAGCCTTCATTGATTCAAGAAATACCCATGTTTCATGTAATTGAATACTCTGAGCAGTTTAGTCAACAGGGTCCTAATGGGAATAACACTGACATGTTTTTAGCCAATATGTGCAGTAAGAGTGTTTCAGCTAACAAAAATATCAATCATTATCAAAACATTATCTAAGCTCTGGTAATGATTTTGTCTCTTTTTCTCTCCAGTTGGAGTTCTAAAGCTCTGCAGTGGATATGAAGTTCCCTGTATTGTTTCTGGTGATGCTCGAGGGATACTTTATAGTGTCCCAGAATTTGAGGCGACTGATTGTAACTTCAATTGGAGCAACATAACTGTAAGTCAAACAAGTCAGAATTGCTTATTTTGGTCTTTTTAACCGTTTCTGGAGTACATGACACATGTTGCACACACATGAAAAGACTGTAGCTATTATTGCTTTATAAGCTTCACCTGTGTCATACGTCACATAAAATATATATTTTTAACTGAAAGGAAAATTCTGGTGGAGATATGTGCATGAAAGTCAATGTTTATAAGACCTGGCATTCTCAACAAATGCAAATGCAAATTCAATTTCTTCCTTCCTGTTTCAAATTCCCACTCCAGTACCAGTGCTATAAAGGAGTACACATTATTTACTTTTAACTGGGTACCACTTACCTTGTATGTGCCAGCTCCCAAAACTTCTATGCAAAATATTGCTAAATTGGTGTCATACTAGCTTTTTCTATGGTTAAGCTGGCCACTAGCACTGCACTGTTGTTGTTACTCAGATTGGCGTGAGGTTATTGGTAACACAATTTGAGGAGAAAATCTGTGCTGGAATGAATATAGACCTTTTCTATGTGGATTCATCTTAATAAACCACCTTTCTTATGCTGGCTTGGAAGGTCATTCAAACACTAATGGTGTCATTGTTGTTCTTATTTTCAATTAAGCACCACGTGCTAGCCAATCAAAGAGGGAAGATTGAAGAGCTTGTGGTGATTAACACCAACCGGACTCTTCTCCTCAAAAAGTGCCAGGGGCTGATCTACTACTCGAGGAACTGTATCTCTGAGGTAATGCAACCCTTAGTGCACCCTGAGAAACATCACATGAAAGATTTCATCCACAGTGACAAACTAGAGCCATACACTTTAGGATATGCAAGATACATTGTTCTAGACTATACAATATTTATTTATATATTTGTACTTCTCTGATGTCCCTGCTTAGGGTGGGCCACGCAGAGGGACCTGTAATGGTATGTATGATCACCTGTTGGACTTACATGAGAGGGGTACTTCCCATCAATGATCTGACTTTTGAATTTCCTCATTTTGCAGTATCCTGCACTTCAAGTGATGACTTTGCTAAACATGGTAGGTACAAGTCAATAGTCAAGTGAGAATAAAACTTATTGTCTGTGTATTACTTTTTTTGTACTCAGAATCTGAGTTATTATTAAGAGGTTTCCAAACTCCTGTTGACTAGTATGAATAACAACTTCCTAGTCATACTATTAGAAAGTTATTAGTTTCCATTTTAGACGTTTAAACCTAGTGTTCAGCTAAGTCAGCTCTATTAGGAACAAGAAGTCCTTTGTGGGGATTTTGCACATGGTTCGACCTCTCAGGCTTCCTCGAAGCTCTGCCTTGATGGGAAGCCCTGCAGACACTGATCAACACAGTATAGACTGTAAACATCATTGCACAAAAGAGGAAGTAGTAATACATGTTTCATTTATCGCCAGTTTTCTGAAATGACTCAACAATGAGTCATAGAAAAATCAGACCACATTATATTATTTGCTCTCCACTATCTATACCACTTATCCTGTCGTAGGGGGCTGGAGCCGATCCCAGCTGCCATTGGGTGAGAGGTGGAGTACACACTGGTAGCCAGTCAATCACATGGCTGACCTGCAGAGACAACCAGTCACACTCAAATCCACACCTACAGGCAATTTAGAGTCGCCAATTAATGTCATGTGAATGTCTTTGGACTGCGGGAGGAAGAAGTAGTACTCAGAGTCAACCCACACATGCACAAAAAAAAAAAACAGAACAAAAAATAAGTTAAGCTAAGAACTGTGCTATTAGTAGACACCACACATGGCCAACAATTTTTCATTTCTGGATAATCTGTAAAATTACATTCTGACACTACACAGCAACCAAATCTGTCTTTCCTGTTACACATTGTCTCCCGATTTTGCTTTTAATAAAGCAATTTTAAGTTCAGACTGAACATGAGGCAAAATCCAGGCGTGGTGCACTGCATACAACAGAGGTGTGGGTGGGAACTTTAAGCAGCAGACTTGCCCCAGGCTTGGTGACTAAAGGGAACATGGCAAGACAGGATATGTCATGGGAAAAGTATCTTCAACAAGATACAGAGACATGAGCTAAAAGGTGAACACCGGGATGTAAGAAAAAATAAACAGAACAAAATGTGTCTGACAACAATCGCAAGCAGGATTAGACAAGATGGGGAGAGCTGGCAGAAGGCAGACCAGACACAAGACTTTGATACAGAAGTGACTTCTTTTACAGAACCTCTTTCCCCTTCACATACTCTCTCACATCACGGCAGTACAGACACAGACACAAACTCCTCTCACTGGGTTGGTTGGTCCATTTCTAGTTGGCTTAGAGTTTTGTCTGTGCAACTTTTTGGCTTTTGTTGTTTAGGACTGCAGAAAAACTTGAGCCAATCAGAAAATGTTCTTTGCTTTTAGAACAAACACAACATTGTGACCAAGCAGCTGAGGCAGGGACACAAGGGCAATTTAGGAAAATCTAAACATTTTACTCTTTTACGTAAGACATATCAATGGAGGAAAAAAAGTTGGAGAAACAATTTAATCTCACACACATAGGCCCGAAATACAGACATGCACAAACAGGACCTGTGGGCATGCATTAGTGGAGAGATGTCAGAGTGGGGCCCCTACACACTGCTACTGTACGCAGGGAGCGCACCAGAGTTGTTGGGTGTTCAGTGCCTTGCTCAAGGGCACCTCGGCACAGCTCGGGCAGTGCCCTGGCAACTCTCCAGCTATCAGACAAACTTCCATAACATAAACAAGTGCTACTTTTGGTTGTATTTGATGATAACAAGCCTTTAAACGTCATAATACTGCAATTAGCTGACTTTGAAGGAAAAACTCAAATCTTACCACGTGGGGTGGTCTAATTTCTAGTCAAAAAACCTGACAAGTCAAGATAATCACTCATGTCAAAGTATAACAAGCTGAAAAGGAGTCCTGAATGCTCGTAATGAGAAAAAATAACTGCTAGCAAGTAAAGTGTATTTGTTCAGTTCTTCAAATGAGATGTGAAGACTTATTTCATCCCAATTCTATTTTTATGCATCACAAGCAATTCAGGACTTATTTTTGTTTGTAATATTTTGAAATTAGATGTATATCAGTCTTGTCAGGGGACTCATATTTAGTGAAAAGAGAACTTTTTGAGTAGAAATTCAATAAACACTCTCGGTAAGATATGAGCTTTTACAGTGTTTCTTTTCTCTTTGCAGGAAATCTGTCTCACAAACCCAACTGGACACTGATTTCCATAATCCTCACTCTCGTGCTGCTGCTCTTGGGAGTCCTCACTTCATGCATCATATTCAGAGATCACATTTTCAGGTATTTTAAATTGATGGCATTTTATAAACTTCTTTTATCTGGTGCATGTTTTAATTCTCTGTTGTTGTTTTTCGGGTGTGATGCTGTAGAAATCCCTGTTGCTTCTACGCCGCTGTGAAGATGCCTGGGGCTTCTGAAAGAAGGAGCAGCATGGACTTTGGTTTCACTTTCTCTACGGTGGATAGAGTCGATTCAGTTCATCTTTCTATTTCACCAGCTGTAAGAGAAGATAACCCCTGTCTTTGAACACCTGGATTGGCCACCAGTTAGTTTAAGATTTGACTGATTGCTTTTAAGGTACTGAAAGGGTCAGCAAATTAGGCCAAAGCAATATAAACACACGCTTCATACGGTTTGTCTTTTTCTACTTATGTACTGTATTTTGTAATGCATCAGCATTTTGTGTCATCTAATCCATTCAAAACTGTGCAGTGTATATTGGGCTTATTTAGAGATGAACATTTGCTAACTTATATTATAAGCTTAACTTGTTATTCTAGAACAATCTTAATAAGGCTAACTCTGCATCACTCTCTAACTTAATGTTCACTTACAAAGACTCCTTTCTATACACTTTCCTTATCCTATTTATTTAAGAAGTGAGACTGCCAACAAAGATTTTTCATCAAGTAGAGCAGTTATTTTTTGGGAGTCGTTTTTCTTCTTTTACTAGAGTAGGGGAAGCTAGTAGAGAAAATGAAGTTGGGGGGGGATGGAGAGAGAGGGATGACATGTATTTGAGTGTCTGAGAGGGAATTTAAAATGGTGCCCTGCAGGACTCATCCTTAGTGCAATGGTGGGGTAAAATGTCCCCTTGTATTTTCCTTGACTGATAGAAAGAATGACGTGTTCAACACGGGAGCATTTTGTCACACCAGCTGTAAGCTTTTTGCAGCAAAGAAGCAACAAAAGTTTTTAAAGGGTTTGCTTTTATGACGACTGTTGCACAACAAATCATTCCCTTTTATTTGTTGCAAATAAAAAATGATCTTAAGCTGTTCAAGTCCTTCTGCAAGGCCCAGTAGCAATGTAGTAACTAAAACATTTGTATGATGCAATAGGAGATACAATGTAGGTTTACTTTGTGATGTATTCGATGCATATAATGAGGAAGGTCATTTCTTGTCTTTAAACCTTAAATATTCTATCATAAGTGTGTTTCTTAACCTTGTGTGCCTTACCGTATGAAATGTGTTTTAGCTCTTTCTGTGATTTTCAATTGTACTGTAAATAGAGATTAAACTTCTGCCTTCTGAAACTGAGTGTTTTTATTTTGCTGCAAAAGAGGAGTGTTCTTTTATCTGATTTATTCACCCGGCATAAAACAGAGCAGTGAAGTGTGTGTTGAGTCATAGGAAGTGAAGGTAGTGAGTCACGAAAAGCTCTCCATTCTTCCTGATCTTTAGAGAGATAAACAACAAATGCTTACACGACATTTTGGCTTATGAGCATAGAGACAGTTATCAAACAATAAATAGAAATACAAAATTCAAAGTGTATCAGTGTAAATGCTAATATGTCAAGATAAAAAGGAATAGACAGAGTAGAGGGAGTTCTAAAGATATCTAAAACGACTTTGAATGTTTTTTTTTTAATGACTGATAACGAAACAAAAAATAAAGGACAATTTAAAAAAAGCATCTGTGCATTTATTCCAATAAACACCAGACTATGTGTCAGAATCCAGCCTGCATCATTCCATGTAAACACTACATGTGTCACATGCCCTTTCAGACAAAAAGAAAAGTCATGATTCAGCTTTCTAGTGTAACTGTAATCAGTGTGTCTTAATAAGGGCGTGTCTAGCCAAGAATACAGAAGTAGAGTAAACAATGCATGTGATCAACTTTGGTGTCCCAGTTTTCTGTTAAAAACAATTACTATGCTATCTCTGTCATAAACAGGATGTGGCTTTATGCTATGAATTGAAACAGAAGTGATTTTTTGCTAAATCTCAGAGGTTCTGTATATTTTTTTTAAAACTGTCATGCAGCGACTTTAATCAACTACAATAAGGCGGTGTTCAAAGTGAAAGCTTGCCCTGTTTTCAAACAAAGAAAGAGGCTCCACGAGATTTTAGTTTTAAGGTCAGCAATAGCAAATATAGCCAATTTTTGTTATGAGGCTATATGAAATTAAAGGACCGGTTTTCATTTTTTGTAAACCGTCCCAGCTCCTCCTGGGAACGCCTTGGCATACCCCAGGAGGAGCTGGAAAATGTTGGGGAGAGGGACGTCTTGGGCAACTGAGCTTAGCCAGCTGCCACCGCGACCCGGCCAGGGATAAGACGAAGACAATGGATGGATGGACGGTTAAAATTTTGTCCTGAAAATGTTAGTAGAAAAGTCAAGAGATCATGAAGTACTTTCATCCTGAGGGGGACATGGAAGTTTAAATCATGTTTCAAAGGGTTTTTTAAAGGTTGAAAAACATTTCATGTCATTGAAAATATGGACCTGCAGCTGGAACACGATGATATCTTAGGGATCAAGAACGTTTCGTGGCAAACCAACTTCACAAGTTGTCAAGACATTTAGGTGAACTAAACAAAACATCTGCTGCATTGTGGTGCTTTGTAAAAAGAGAAACAACCTCAAGTGACAATCAATACCTGTTCAACATTTCCTGTAAATCCATGTAAAGGTTATTGGCATAATACCGTCAGTAGTCAAGTGACAGACTGAATGATAGTAAGACTGAAGTCATGGATGCAAAAAAGAAACCATTAAACTGGTTGGCCGGGATGTTTCCAAGACAACCGTCAATATTTGTCGAAACACTGTGGCTCATGTTACCAGTCACGTGTATGTGTGTTTGTGTGATAAAGGTCTGGGCATGTTTTGCTGAGTTCATCCCTATATTCCTGGGAACAATACCTGGAATTCCTCTTTGTGCATCAGATGATCACGCTGTGTTGGTATGATAGTTTTGTTGAAATCTCTGATTCAGAGTTGAGAAGATTTATGTCATCTTCTGGCTATCATTGTTTTCACCTCCTCTGCTTTGTCATTCATTCATTCTTTTTATTCACCTGGACAATCATGAGTTTACTTCCTGATCTATTGGCTAGACATGGCTTCATGTTAATCATGTCAACTTATATTGTTTTCAAATCAGATATACTGTATATATATTTGTTTTAACTTTTTATTATAGGAAAACATGTAGAGAATGTTTCAGTGGGTCATATTGTCACGACAGGAAACAGGAGGAGGACCCAAATGCAGTATAAAAAAAAATGATTTATTTAAACTAAAAAGGCAAAAGGCAAAACAAACTTACTATTCGAAGAAACAAAGTCCATCAGGAAAAACTTCATAAACGCAAATGGGAGACACGAGGAAGCACGGATAACATCTGACATGAACAGACATACAACACCGAAATACGACAATGAACTGACACAGAGGGGAAGAAACACAGAGACTAAATAGACAGGGGTAATTAAACACAGGTGAGACCAACAAGACACAGGTGAAGACAATCAGGGCAATCAGGACTGAGGGGAAACACAGAGAGGCAGGAATGAACACAAAACCAGAAACACTGAGGACAAATACAAAGTAAATCAAGAACCACTGAAGACACACAGAACAATACACACTAGAACACAGAGAAACAAAAGGATAACTAATTACTAAATAAAACCGGAAACACTAAAGACCAAACTAGGAAACATTAACACACAGGTAAACAAGCAACACTAGGACTAAAGCGAGAACTTAAACAAGATAAGAAATCAATATCTGAAATACAAAACTAAAACAAGACCAAATCATGACACGTGGGAATATACTGAACTCCTGAGGGTATTTACTACGGCCATTGGACAGGCCTAGTCATGATGAAACTTTTTAAAGCTGCACATTAGTGTTGTAGTCAAGACCACACTAACAGAGTCCAAGACATAAGACCAGAGTGCTCCGAGATCGAGACAAGTCAAAGACCTTTAGGGAACAAGACCAAGTCAAGATGAAGACCAAGGCAGTGTGAGACTGAGACAAGACTAAGACCATACATTTCACTGAAAAATCATCATCTTGTGTGCAGCAGGTGTTTCACTCACTTTAGACTGTAACACCGGGAAGGTTGTGGCTGTAAACTGGGGTTAAAAATCAAACTACAAATGAATTATTTGTTCTTTTAAAAAGGGATGTTTTCCTTCTAATAACAGTTGACTTTGAAAAATAGCCTTTCAGTGGTGGTCTTGATTTAAAATCCGGTGTCCGCCCAGTCTGAGACCAAGACAAGACCGTAAAAATGCTTTTGATTCCTAGGCGAGACCTTCAAAAAGTGGTGTCTAGTACTCTAGATTTCGAGTACTACAACACTACTGCATATGTCTGACCATAACTGGCAGACACTAAATGTCTTGATTGTCTATTGTTTGAGACAGTTTGGAATTGATATAACTTTTGTTTGGATAAGAGAGTATCTGACCTGCTGTCCTAAATTGTCATTCTTCAAACTTCAGCAGCCAAGCTGGAACATTTCAATTCAAAGAAACTGTAGTCAGTCTTTTTGGCTTTTTTTTTTATAGAGAGAGTACTACGCTTCAATACAGTTACGTAACAATACAGCAGACAGTCTTAGTCCAGATTGATCAGGCTGGAAGCTCTTAAACACACAGGCCCCCAAAGCAACAGACCCTTATTTCACTGATCGCAGCCAAATTTACAAATACAAAGTAACTGGTCTGCTGCAACATGTAGACAAACACAAAGAAGAATTATTGCAAGAAATGGTTTCAGGGCTGGAACTAGTCCTAGTTCCTGTCCAGGTTCCATTGCACAGTAACAACCAGCTCACTACTCACTGGCTATCTTTAAAGAAAATAGAAACATAATCTCAGTGAAATAACATTTTTTTGATTCAAATGAAATAATTGTATGAAACTTAAAAATAATTCAAAACCGCACTCAGATGCAGAGGAAAGTCCAGGGGCCTCATTCCTCATCAGTGCGTAAGCAGGATGAATCATGTGTTGATGAATGTGATGTGTTGATGAATGAGGTCAACATTCATCAACAGAGCGTAAACACACAGACACATAAGAATATTCCCATGCAAAGAGTGGGATTTATCGTATTGTACTTTAACGTAGGAATGTGTGTAAATATAAGAACAGCTCTGGGGTCTCATTTATAAAAGAGTGCGTAGAATCCATACTAAAAATGTACGTGAGCCAAAAACCCGGAAATGGCGTGCGCACAAAAAATTTCAGATATATAAAACCGTTCGTACGCACACCTGCACGCAATGTTCCCTTTATAAATCACGATCCAACTGGAAATGTGCGCACGTAGATTAGACCCATGTTCCGCCCTCTACACGCCCACATTCAACCATAAACGGTCAATGCAAAGCAGCTCGTGAATAAAAATACATACAAACGAGGGGGCAGATCAAAGGTTTCCAGCGCTGGATCGCGGCGAAAACCGGAAGTTTAGAGGAAGGAAATGCAGGAGCTTTGAATGAAGTGAAGGTTAGAAAGCACATAGCGGTAGTTTGCTGCAGCAGGAGGGTCACAATCTTAAGAAAAAAACAGAGAATGACACCACGTTGATGCTGCATTCACGCCGTCCTCCTACAGCGCCAAAACATTAACTTTTCATCATTACGCACGGGTATATCTGCAATGTTCACATGTTTACAGGAGCCACACTGATTCATATATTATCAGAGTGCTCACATCAGTCAACAGTCTCCCTCACTCTATATTATTATTAAACAAAAGTTTGATCAATGAACAACTACTTTTAATTGTTGGCCACATTTTTTCGAGGGAAACTCTGTCTGCTCTGTGACTCATTATGAGGATATAAAGGCCACATGATCGTGTCAGAGATGCCCCGACTTAATGTCCACACTTGAATAATTCACACAATAAATACGTGCAGGTGATGAAGATGTACTGAGTAACGAGAAGGTGAAATGTGTGAAGCCACCGCTGTGTCTCTGTGCGCCTTGCAGCTCAGTCATCTTTATTCAAACTAAAAATCACACTTGATGATATTTAAAGATATTAATGTAAACTGGTGGCTCTACGGTTTTTGTGTTAGTTTAAATCTGATTTCTACATCAGTGATTACATGAGTGTGCGGTCCTCTGAGGTCCGTCCGGGATAATGAAGGAGAGACAGCTCTGAT
The DNA here is from genome assembly GCA_020745685.1 of Tautogolabrus adspersus. Taxonomy (NCBI): domain Eukaryota; kingdom Metazoa; phylum Chordata; class Actinopteri; order Labriformes; family Labridae; genus Tautogolabrus; species Tautogolabrus adspersus. The sequence continues at coordinate 16,664,617 of CM036541.1, read as the reverse complement.
GAAATATGTGTGGCGGACTTTTATGAATGAATTTGTTTACGTTTATATCTTGTCATATTGAAAGTAACAATTGATAATGTCTCACTACATGCGCTCGTATAGCCTAAGTAAAACAACGGCCGGTTTTAATGATTATGATGACGTGGATCTGTCAGTAAGTTTGATTAGTGAAATAAAATGTGGAAGAGACATCAATATACATTCTGAGGCTTCAATTCACTACTTCACCGTCTGTGTCGCCAATTTCCCATGCCTCCAAAATGTACGTACGCCTGGGTCAGAGTTTGCTTACCGGTGCGCACATTTTACCGTCAGGTTTGTTTTTATAGATCACAAACTTTGAGTGATTAAAGGCGTACGCCAGTTTCGCTTTGTGCGTACGCAACGGTTATAAATGAGACCCCTGATAATGCTTGCGCACAGAATCTGACATCGACGTTCTCGTCGCCATCGTTGTGTGCCTATCTTACTATTGAATTAGATAGTGAAACCTGAATTAAATCATGACATAAGGGTTATACTTTAACTTGTGAACATACAACTTAAAGCACTCTTGCCGTAACTTCACCATCACATGCTAGTATACTTCCTGTTTCTGGTGCCTTCTTGAAGGTCTCTGAGGTCTGGCCACTGGTATGTGTGAACTTTGAAAATCCTGTTTTGGTGTCTGAGTGACCATTGTCGGCGTGTCCTCAGTTCCTATTTCTTCTTGTGTACGTTGTTCTTCCTTGTAATTGTGTTCCTCCAATAGCGGGCTCCTGTTGGAGATTCAACCACAACTTGATTTCCTTTCTTACTCACTTCTGTGTGGTTTTGTGTTGAACAGGGTTGTGCCGTAGTGTTGTGTGTGTGGTTTTGTGTTCTCTCTCCCTCCCTCTCTCTCCTGTGTACTCCTCAGGTGTTGCTCCTCAGCCTGAGTGTGCCCAGCCACACCTGTGGCAACTTAACAATCAGGAGCCAAACTATAAAGAGCAGGAGAGGAGGCTGCCAGTGGGTCATTCGTCTGCATGTGTGTGCTTTTGACGTCGACAAACTCCTTCTGTGGAAGGAGTGTGATCGATTGAGGCCTTATTAGTTTGTGACTTTTGTTTAAGATTGATTAGCTTCTCTTTTGTTTTGTATTTTATAGAAGAAGCTTGTTTTGTGTTGCACATTTGTCTTTAGTTTGTTAATAAATCCATTTAAACTTTGCTTATATCTAGTTCCTATTTCTTTTCCCTGGGTTATAATATATTGTTACTCCCCTTATCCCCTAGCCATCTTGGGGAACGTAACAATCAGCATACAATTTTTCTTTTTGCTCAGCATCTCTGTCATGTACCTCCCATTATGCTGTGCATGACTCACAGATGTCTGGTAACTTTACCCTTATTTTTCAGGGCTTTTCCCAGTAGTAGCATGTTCTATGCTTCAATATACAGTCACATATTTCCTCCGTTCACATTTCCAATCAAGTCCTTCTGCTTGAGCAATTTTTATTATTTCCATCAGTGATGCATTTTGGTGCTTAACTTCTTCATTAACTTGAGCCCAAGTTGTTCTGATGCTCTTGATTCCATTAGTTTCACAATAGCATTTGAAGAATTCAGACTTGAATTGTGGTCCGTTATCTGATTTGCAGGTGACAGGCAATCCATGTCTGCTAAAGATTGTCTCCAGGCTGTTGATAACCTTATTTGCAGTTGCAGAAATCAAAACATCATACTCATAATAACGGTTGTAGTAGTCAACAACCACGAGTATTGAGTGATTGGACTACCGTATTGCAACATCCTGCCAGGGTTTGTCTGGTAGGGGTGTGGGTCTTAATGGTTCTGGTGGGTCAGGTCTGGATACAATCTGACACCCGTGACATGCTTTACAATATTTCTCAGCTGCTTTGTCCATGCCGGGCCACCCAACTTTGGTTCCGAGATATTGTTTTGTCCTACTATTCCCAAGTGTCCTACATGAGCTAACATGAGTGCTCGTGCATGCAGCTTCACAGCAGCACAATGCGATTTCCCCGTAATACTATGTATCCGATTACACAGTTAATTTGCAATAGGTGCATATGCGTTACAGTTTTCATAATATCCATCTGTAATTGCGCTGCGTACCTCCACTAGATCCGGATCAGTAGCAGAGGCTTCCTCCACCTCTCTGGTTGTGAGTGCCTTTGGTGTTGCACTTACTGCCAAAAATCTCATACTTCAAGGAATGTGTACCACTCTGAAGTCATATGGCTGCAGTCTCAGGACCCATCGCTCTATACGTGCACATGGTTTGGATCTGTTACTGTATATAACTTCCAATAGCTTACGGTGTGTAACTAGATCACATTTTCTGCAGCACACTTATGGATGGAGTCTTTCCCAAACCCATACTAGAGCTAAGGCTTCTCACTCTGTCTGAGAGTATTTCCGCTCACGATCGCCTTGTTGGCTTTTCTCATATCCAACACATCCTGATGTCTTTGTTTTTGCTAATATTACCACTGGGTTCACCATCGGGGTGGGACCTTCGACTGGTTCAATAATGTCCATGTCCATCAGTTCTTTCATCTTTTTCTCCACAGCCCCTATCAGCTTGTATGGTATAAGTCTGAGTGGCTGAGCAACAGGTTTCACGTTTGATTCTATATAAGCTCATTTACTTGGTGTTTAACATCCCAACTCCTTTAAATTTATTTGGGTACTGTTGCTTAAGAGTGTATTTAATGTCTGTTACAGCACAGGCATTTTCACTTATTTTCAGTACTCCTAACTTAACTGCTGTCTTTTTTCCAAGGAGTAATTCCCCATTACCTTTAATCACAATAAATTCAACATGATCAGTCATGTTACCTATTGTTATATCACAATTGAATGCTCCTTTAACTGATAAAGACTGACAGGTAACATTCGCGACAGGTTTGTCCATGCGCAGGGCATTTAAGATTCTTTCCCATATGATCGGTGTAACCACATTTGTAGCATTTCCTCTCAGTTTCTCAGTCATCCTTTTCTTTCATCTCTCAGCTGTTTTTATGTATTTTCCCCCTTTTTGTTTAATATGATGAACAGTTTTTGCTTCCCTCTCTTTATTTTAAGACATAGCTGCCATCTGTTCCTCATTTCTTTTAAACTGTGAGGCCAGTTCAAGTGTGCGGGCAAGCGTCAGTCCAAGCACTTTTTTTTGTCATTTTCGTAATGTATTTTCTATTGCTATACCTTCTATCATGGGAGCTATATTCACTCTTCACACAGAATCACGTGAATATCACACAGTCATTACCACACAGAAATTATATGCACTGCCACCCTGGCTTTAACATCAACCACAACAAAAAAGGATGTGAATCATAACAATGTACTCCCTTCTTAAAAAACGATGGAGCATCCGCGTCACCATCCGGGCAAGGCTTGAAGCGGATCCAATCCACTGTTTGTCAAATTGGAATTCCTTTTTGCCGGCAGTTACCTTGGGTCTTGACCCAGGCGTTGATTAGCAGAATGTCCATCCCAGTTCTGACGCCAAAATGTGAGAGAAATTTCTTCCAAAAACAGGAGAATTGCAAGTTCTCTTAAGAAATACAAACACGATGCAGGTCACACAGAGACAGTCCAGTAAATCATTAATCATTCTGTTGTAAAGATAAGTTTGCCAAAATTGCCTGTGTGTGTGTATGTTTGTGTGCTCATGATCTGCATGTCCTTTCTTTGAGGTGCCATGGAGTAGTCATATCCATCCTGCCAAGGTGTGTTCACACCCATGTGTCTCCACTAGTCACCATTGAGTCACCATCGAGCCTATAGGAAAAATACAACAAAATGTGGTTTAACAGGTCTGCGTGTGACTCCTGATCTGAAGCACCTTGGCCCCTTGCTCCACCAGAATATAAAAACCTAGCTTCCTGCTGGTGGTTAGTACACTCTTCAACACCTTACACCAAGTACTTTAATGACTTCACACACCCAAACTTTCACCACTGACGATACAGATTAAACACACCTCATAGCTCTTGTTCTTTATAATTTATTTCCAACATTTTGTATTAAAATATCCGTTTAATTTGATAACTTCTGACTCTTCCCATCTTTTGCCATGACCCACAAGCCGGGTTATGCCATTCTGGACTTTGATATGATCCAGAGTCTGTAATGAGTCTATGTCGCATCCCAATAAAAGTTTGTAGAGATATAACAGACCAAGGAAAATCAAAATCAAATCAGAATCAAGTGTTTAAGACAGTTGTGTAAAAATGCTTAAATAGGTTTAGATATGAGGTGTGGTAATCTTGAGGATCACGGGTGTGAGTTGTGCTTTAGAGAAAATAAAGGCTGGAGTCTGCTGCTGCACAGGCCTGAGGGCCCAGGGTGTGGCCATGCAGCTGTCCCAAAGAGCCTCGAGAATCACAGCAGACAGGTCTGTTATGGAGCCTAACAGCATGAGGGAGGCAACAATGGTTATCACATTACACATCATATTGCACTTTACTTGAGTAAATCCATTTTAGTTAATACTTCTGTTCTTCTACATTTCAAAGGCAATTATTGTCCTTTTCTCTCATTGATTTTTCTTACATGATTAAAGATGAATGATTGACACATGATCTACTCGACAATTTACTTCAGTCAGGATTTCTGATGTTAGTTTGCACTCAACACAGCACATTGGGTGGAAAAGTCTCTGAGGTATAACAACAACAAACAGCTGCTGTGTTTGACTTTGTATGATAAAAGCTGAACAAATGAATCAAAAGTTAACAAATCAGCATCTTCAAAGTCACCTTTATAGTCAGTTTTGCTATACCTACTGGACATACTCCACTCATCCAAATAAAACCTTTAACAGGATGGAGAATAACATTTTGAGCTTACGTGTGATTTACTAGAAGCGCAGAGGCTTCAGGGAAGTTTGGGAACCAGTTTGAAGAAGTGCTGAGTCAGCAATATGTTTCTTCTTGTGCAAACATGATGCTGATTCAGCACTTTTTGTCAATATGTTAAGTGACACATGGCAAACAATTGCAGCAACATACTGTTTCAACAACAAACACCCCTCAAACTCAAAGAGTATATATTACATAAAAAGAAAAATAATGATACAATGATCAGCTAAAACACTTGCATACTTATGTTTGGATTCAAGACTTTTCACTAAGGATATAAAATATTCAGGGTAACCAAGTATTTCCATCTAAAATCAGACTGCAAAAACTTTCTTTACAAACTAAGTTCTCACTTTGGTAACAACAAATTGCACAATGTTTAGGTTGTCAATATGACCTGGAGACAAGAAAAACGTAAAAAACAAGACAAGAAAACACGAGACAAGAAAACGTAAAAAACGATCACAGCTTAAGTGAGGCTTACTAAAATACTTGACCTCTTAAAGTCCCTTTAACCACAATGATTCAAAATCAGTGAATCAGCAAAGAGCTGACTCAACAGACACGCTTGGTTACATAACGTTTTATTTTCATTTACAATATAATTAAAGCAAAATATTTCCCAGCTTGCCCTGCTGTCATATATCCTTTATGATCTGAACATAAGTATGTTTTCCCCCTGGGCTGCTGATTGAGCAGATCAATTTACAATACATGTATCTTTCAAATATGCCAGAGTTTGTGATCACAAATCTTGGATTTTTACAACATGATCCAGATAGTCAAAATCCACAGTCCAGTTTCCTAAAATAACAACACAATTATATGACATTATTAATTTAAAAAAAATTGAAATAAAGAATATATTGCATGTGCAAAAGGCGACACAGTGGGAAAATGTAACAATAAGCTCATTGTTAGCATGAGCTGACAAGTATGCTCATATGCAAACAGAATAACGGCAAACAGTTTTCGGAAGGAAGACATGCCAAAATGTGTATCACATGGATTCATCAGCTGCCAGGGTGTAGTCACACCCATATGTCTCCACAAGTCACCATCGAGGCTAGTAAGCATGCAACAACAAAATGTGGTTTAGCAGGTCTGCGTGTGAAGCCCACATGGATATGTAGGTACACAAGGACTGCTTTGACACCACAGACTTGGAGATGTTTAAGCAGGCAGCCACATACAACAAATCAGACAGACATTGGGGAGTACACAGATACTGTTACTTCTTACAACAGGAAATGCATTGAGGATGTAACGCTCACCAGAACCATCACCACCGGGGCTAACCAGAAGCCATGGCTGACAGGAGAGGTCCACAGGTTACTGAGGGCCAGAAATACTGCCTTCAGAGCTGGGGATGAAACTGGTCTGAGAACAGCAAGGGCCAACCTGTCCCGTGGCATCAGGAAAGCCAAGCAAAGGTACACCAAAAAGATAACCGGCCACTTCTAAGACACCAGAGACACACAGAGTCTTTGGCAGGGCATCGGGACCATTACGTACTACAAACCATCACCACAGACCTGTGACAGCACCCCCTGGTCAACCACCTCAACAGTTTCTTTGCAAGGTTTGAAACTAAAAACAACAACAAAAGAACCACCCCTCTCCTCACAATCAGGCTTTGTGCCTGCCAGCGTGAAGAAAACACTCTCCACCATCAACAACTGCAAGGCTTAAGGCCCAGACAACATTCTTGGTCGTGTGCTAAAGGACTGTGCAGAAGAGCTCAAAGATGTCTTCACTGACATCTTCAACACCTCTGTCGAACAGGCTGTTGTTCCTGCATGTTTCAAGGCCACCACTATCATATCTGTGCCAAAGAAGTCCCCTCCATCCTGCTTCAATGACTATCACCCTGTTGCATTAACCCCCATCCTCATGAAATGCTTTGAAAGGCTAGTCATGTCCCACATTAAGTCCATCCTTCCCACAAACCTAGACCCGTTCCAGTTTGCATACCGAGCCAACCGATCCACTGAGGATTCAATCTGTTCTACTCTCCATCCGGCTCTCACCCACCTAGACACCAAGAACTCCTATGTCAGAATGCTGTTCATAGACTTTAGCTCAGCATTCAACACCATCATACCACAACAGCTGATCGGGAAACTGGACCGCATGGGCCTCAGCACATCCCTCTGTAATTGGTTGCTGGACTTCCTCAGTGAGAGGCCTCAAGCAGTACGGGTCGGCAACAACATCTCGAGCACCATCACACTAAGCACAGGGGCCCCCCAAGGATGTGTGCTCAGTCCCCTGCTCTTCACCCTGCTGACCCATGACTGCACAACAACCTTCAGCACCAATCACATTGTAAAGTTTGCGGACGATACAACTGTAGTGGGTCTCATTTCTAACAATGATGAGACAAACTACAGGAAGGAGGTCAGCCATCTGACCACGTGGTGCAGAGACGACAATCTCCTACTAAACGTTGGCAAGACCAAGGAGATTGTTGTCGACTTCCGGAGAGGCCACACGCAGCACCCACCACTCACCATCAACGGCTCTGCTGTGGAGAGAGTGAGCAGCACTACATTTCTAGGGGTGCACATCAGTGAGGACCTCTCCTGGTCAAAAAACACTGCATCACTGGCCAAGAAAGGACAGCAGCGACTCTACTTCCTCCACGAGCTGAAGAAGGCGAGAGCCCCCCCACCCATCATGTGCTCCTTCTACAGGGGCACCATCGAGAAAGTTCTGACCAGCTGCATCACTATGTGGTACAGAAACTGCACCGCCCACAACCACAAGACCCTGCAACGCATAGTGAACACAGCAGAAAATCATTGGCATCTCACTCCCCTCCCTCCTGGACATCTACAACACCCGCCTCACCCGCAAAGCATCCAGCATTGTGTGTGACCCCTACCATCCATCACACAGACTCTTCAGCCTCCTGCCATCTGGGAGACGGTACCGGAGCCTCCGAGCCAGCTCCACCAGACTAATGAACCGTATTATCCACTCAGCTGTAGTCTTGTTTTATATAATCTGCAGAATTTAACTCTTTGACAATTATTTTACACAGGCATGTCAGTACTCAAGTGTGCTTCAGTGTATGAAGACTTTTGGGCTTAACAGCGGCGTGCATCGCCAGCCACATCCTATCTGAAAGGCCCTTGAAAGACCCTTTAGTTGGTAAGGTGACTCATACAGCCATGTCTCACCAAACATGGTTCAAATCAGCCCTGACACCACACATGGTTCATATCAGCCCTGACACCACACATGGTTCATATCAGCCCTGACACCACACATGGTTTTAATCAAGGCTGATGGCCTCCTTCATTAAAACCATGTGTGGTGTCTTGTGAATTAACTGAAATAATGATGCTTATTCAATGAATGTAAAAGTGCTTGTACTTGATCAAAAGTCACCATGCTTATAAGTATAACTATAGACAAAGGAGGTGGTATTTTCATTATGGACAAATGTAACTATAAGTTCCAAGACAACTTTCAAATACACCCTTTTATAAACAATTAAAACGTGACCCAACCAAGGACTATCTTAAAAAGCGACAGATTTTATTCAAAGAGGGTTTTTTTCGACATTTCACAAAAATAATAAAAATTCTTTCTGAATGAGTTTCCTCCAAGCGGCAACCGCCGGTGTTGAAATATGAAGCCAATGCGGAAGTGCAAAAATCTGCAGCTCCTCGAGTGTCCGCTTAAGGCTGGCTCTAAGGGCCCCGGTAGGCACAGACACACCTCATTCAGAAATGCTAATTTAACAGTAGAAAAGAACATGTTAACAGCCTCGTAGACAAAAAAAAAACTATATTGGTCTGAATAGTTATGGTCCTCATAGGCACGCAGTGTACCCATGAGGGTATTTTTTTTTTTACAACACATCCTTTTTGATTTTATGAAGGATGCGAGTTTTGCATAGGGGCAAGGCTAACTTGCATAACTTACATTATGCTTTGGTGTGAACTGTAACTTAATGCTAAGACAAACAAACCTGTGATAGTAAGTGCTGCAATGTTACACAAGCAAAAATACATTATAGCAAAATGCACAACTTTAAAGAATAAAGTGATTTGATATTAATGAAGATTTGAGTGACAAGTGGTGAATCAGGGAAGAGTATCACCCACTTTGTCAAAAAAAGACAGCTCTGAGTTCCTCTTAACTTTTCTCAAAACACTTCCACCAATTGATCCAGAAGTAGTCATGTACACCCTTGATTTTGAATCCTCACACACATACTGTATATTGATCATCAGCAGGCGGGGACACACTGGAATATTTTCTTATCCCTAGATCAGTAAGAACTCCTTCTACCACTTTCTTTTTTAAATTCAGCCTCCTTTGTTCTGATGATTTTTTCTATCCTATGACATTTCTTCAGAAGGCATGCTCTGATTTAATGTCAAGGGTTATTATAGTCAAACCTGAAAATCTTTCTGAAAAAAAGAAGTGGAAAGTACCATTGATTCACTGTAAAAACAGCTCAGCTTAGTGACTCATAATTCAATGTCAGTATTACAAGACATCAGTGCATGTGTTGTGTAACTTAATGTTTTATGTTTATGTCAAGTTTAGCTTACAAAAATGATGAAATAAAAAAAATAAGAACATGAGTCAAATGTATATAATAAAGTTGACCCAAATAAAACGATAAAGTCAAGATGACATCATAATTAGTGGCTACGTACTGTAGAGCAGTGGTTACTAATGTGACCTCACAGATAGAAAAAACCCTCATTCACATCCCAGTTCAGCCATGAATGATCAGCAAAGAAGTCAAGGACATGACGACAAGACGCCAGTTACATCTTAAGTGAACTAAAAGATTACAAATAAAAGTTTGTTTGCTTTGAACAAATACATCTCAACCTACCAACTCAGATTCAGTTAACTTAAATGATCTGGCAGTCCTGACATTACCTTATGTAATTCAAACAGTGTATCTTTAAACCAAAATGTATTCCCATGCATGCATTAAAAACATATTATTGCTACTTTCATCATGCGAGATTTGATAGGTTGGAAGCCATGTTTAACGCTGTTGTGGCTAATTGATGACTTCTCACTGCTCATTGTTTACTGTTTATACGATGGCACTTTATTGAGTGTCTTTTTTGGGTACTCTGTTAGATAGTATGTGTTTCCTCTTTGCACGATGGCACTTTAGGATGCTCTGGAAGGTTTGTACTTATTATTTTTGACAGAGTGTTCTCACTACCAGATGTGTAAAAAAAGCACTTTTGTGATCGTATATCTTACGAGTATGGTCCGTACTTTCTTAATGCACTAACATGTGAAAAATGATCTATTCTTGTATGTTTCTTTCTTTGTTTATATATATATGTATTGTATCTATGTTTTCATAGATGTGATACGTTGGTCTATTTTCTGTTCAGATTAGCCCCCCTTTTTGTGTGAAAAAACTGTGATATCTTACGGTATTTAAGGGGTATATCGGCCTACTGTTTACAATGCTGATGAAGGTCAAGTACCGAAACGCGTCCGTTGTGTTGTCTTTGCTGCTCTTACCCAGATAAAGAAACCTAAAAAGGACATTTGTGTGCTGACTTTTTTGTTTTCTTCTAAGAATATTAACGGTCCTTCTGAAACGTTTGTTTTGTTTCTAGTCTGTGTTTACAAAGTGTGCTTCACTATTTCCATGTGTAACAGTGTGAACATTTTGCTGACCTATAGGCCACAAGATTCTCCTCTCAGATTGTTTCTGTGAGCCAAAGCAAACACACTTCTCGACGATAAGTAATGACGGCTGCGTTTGAAAAATTCACACACCTGTTGTTTAAGAAGCTTGTAATTAGGAACAATCTCCTCTGCCGTGCTGTGGGAACATTTCAAATTCAAAAGGTTGACGGAGTTTTCTTTTACCTGCATTAATAACTTTGCTTTTTTCATTGGGTTCTCTAATATTGGGTTCTCTAATATCATGCTTAATAACATTTCCACATTTACATTTACATGTAATAGTTATTTAAAGAGGCCTGAAGTCATTTATTCTTGAAGAGGCAGAGTAGCTTGAACATACTAGTTCCCTGCAACAGTTGTTAGATCTGCTTGATCAGATCAGGAGGAAGTTCTTATCTCAGCTCATACTTAACAACAAAGATAAAGATAGAGGGCCCATCGTAACCGAGACCATTTTTTAGACAAAGGAAACTTAATTTGCACTGATAGGTCACATGCCACTTTCTTTATTGTAGTATGGTTTTCTCATAACAAATTTAAAGCCTGACATTTGCACTTGTTTAGCTACAATGACCTCCAAACCGAACTTTACATTTTGGGCACAGCAGCTGTTAAGAGATTCACAATTTTGGAAGCCCTTCGGGATTAAGCATTTTCAAGTTGTTTTCTCAATGAACTTGACTTGGTTAGCTCATATCCCCATTTGTAAAAGAACAAAATTAATATTGAAAAAGCTTAACTTACCTCAGTAGTGTGGCAATGGCTGCATGGCATGTCATTGTCTAGACTAGAAAACAACTTTTGTTATCTCAAGGCTATGAGATAAATGAATCCCTCATTATGGGAAAACCAGCTTTGTTATGCAAAATAACAAGATAAATAATACATACAAATAAATAAGTGCCAAGATAAAAACCAGAAGGTACTTTTTATAATGGGAAAATCGAGTAAATACATTTTGTCCGCTGAGGGCTTCCATACACATCTGTCTTTTTCCCCCACCTTTATATTTTCCTGAATGACATAAAAGAGGCCTTTCCACAGGGATTGATGTTTTCAGCATCCCCCCTCTTTTTACATGTTCAAAGTATGATTAGAGTCAGATCCATGTCACAGGTTCAAGACACGTTATGGACCAAGAATGGAAATCTGTCTGGTCACGGGATATGGGTCAGTTCAATTCCTTGGCACTGTTGAAGTGCCCTTGAGCAGGGCATTGAACCCCCAACTACTCAGGTGTCATTTGTGTGCAGCCTCTCACTGTGATATCTCTCCGTTCATGATGCATGTCAGTGGTTCCTGTCTGATCATGTGTCTGTAATTTAGTGTATGTGTGTTGATTGTGTGAATTGAATTTCCCTTCTCTTCTTCTTTTTCTCTTTTCTTCTTCCTCTTCTTGACTTCTTGAAATGACATCCGTCTTAACACAGACTCTGGTAAAACTTCAATATTAATGCTATTAGACCTTAGTGCTGCATTTGACACTGTTGACCACTCAATACTTTTGGACAGGTTGAAAAACTGGGTGGGGCTCTCAGGCACAGTCTTAAGCTGGTTCAGGTCATATCTACAAGACAGGAACTATTTTGTTTCCATTGGTGACTTTGTATCAGAACCAACGGACGTAACGTGTGGAGTCCCCCAAGGTTCGATCTTAGGGCCGACTTTATTCAACATCTACATGCTCCCACTAGGACAAATCATGCAAAATAATAAAATTGACCACCATTGCTACACCCAAATCTATGTAGCGCTATCACCAAACGACTATCGCCCCATAGATCTTCTGTGCCAGTGCATTGAGCAAATCAAAGACTGGATGTGTCAAAATTTCCTACAACTAAATGAGGACAAAACTGAGATCATAGTATTTGGTGCTAAAAAAGAAAGGTTTAAAGTAACCCAACACCTTCACTCTCTGTCCCTGAAAACATCAAATAAAGCCAGAAATCTGGGGGTTATTATGGATTCAGATTTACATTTCGAGAGTCACATCAAATCAGTAACAAAATCGGCCTACTATCATCTCAAAAATGTAGCACGACTTAGAGGGCTCATGTCAGCTCAAGACTTAGAAACACTTGTACATGCCTTTATAACTAGTAGGCTAGACTATTGTAATGGTCTCCTTGCAGGTCTTCCAAAAAAAACTGTCAGGCAGCTCCAGCTTGTTCAGAACGCTGCTGCTAGAGTCCTAACAAAGACCAAAAAATGTGAGCACATTACACCAATTCTTAAATCCTTACATTGGCTCCCTGTATGTCAGAGAATTAATTTCAAAATCCTACTGCTCACATATAAATCACTACATGGTTTAGGGCCAAAGTATATCACTGATATGCTTCCACTACATAAGCCTTCAAGATCACTAAGATCTTCTGACACCAATCTGTTAGTGATTCCAAGAGTAAATACAAATCATGGGAAAGCATCATTTAGTTACTATGCAACAAACAGCTGGAATAAACTTCCTGAAGATTTAAGACTTGCCCCAACACTGACCACTTTTAAAACAAGACTGAAAACTTTTATGTTCACCTTAGCCTTCTGCTAAATCTTACCTACATTGCACTTTTAACTTCTGCCTTTAATTAAACAATTTTAATAAGATTTTAATCTCTCACTCTGCACTGTAACTTTTAATTCTTTTTATATTTATAATTTGAATCATTTTTACTTGAACATATTTTCAGATTTCATAATTTCAGTGATTTTAAAATTTTCTATTTTAATACTGAACTTGGCATTTACTGTATCTGAAGTAAGATTTAAGCCTTAATCTTACGGAAATCCTAAGTATTGGATTGTCTGGTTTGGCGTACAACCATAAAAATATGCATCCTGCAAAGACGTTTACAGGATTCAGGGAAAATCTCACGTGAGTCTTTCAAACACAAGTATGGGGTCTGAAAGTAGTAAAAATGCCAAGGAATGTATTGATATAAATTATGATTGTTTGGATCATGTTGAATTGAGTCAAGAGTCTTTGTTTTTAGACAAACATACATTTGGGACTTAACTTGGCATTTACTGTATCTGAAGTAAGATTTAAGCCTTAATCTTACGGAAATCCTAAGTATTGGATTTCAATCCTAAGTACTGGATTGTCTGGTTTGGCGTACAACCATAAAAATACGCATCCTGCAAAGACGTTTACAGGTTCAGGGAAAATCTCACGTGAGTCTTTCAAACACAAGTACGGGGTTTGAAAGTAGTAAAAATGCCAAGGAATGTCCTCCAAAATTTCTATTGTTAATTTGTTTGTATTCTCTGTTTTTTTTAATTGTCTTTTAATTCTTGCATTTTATTTCACTTTACTGTATGACATGTTATGATGTGAAGCACTTTGAGTCTGCCTTGTGTATGAAAAGCGCTATACAAATAAACTTGCCTTGCCCTTGCCTTGCCTTCTTCTTCTAAATGGGTGAAATCATCCACCTACAGCTTCTTATGTTGTACTAAAAACCTCAGATATTTGGGCACTAACTTTTACCATTTAAACTGAATTTGAAACATCCATCACCCTTTTGCAATATTAGCTACAAATATAGCCCCACTGATGGCTTATAATGTGTCTTATACAATGTTTACTTTTAAATAAAACTTTGATGATTCTCTGTTGCATCAGAAAGGGAGAGATGTGTAGATACAGTAAAAACAGTCTAAAGTTAAAAGTGGATTTACTGTGTATGCAGCGAGAAGACAAAAAAGCTTGGACTCTTACAAGCTGTGACGACTCATGAAAGGAAACTTATACCTACTGTACATTAGAAGCATGTGTCTGAAAACATCACAAGTTTTTTTTTCCACCACAACGATGAGGATAAAGAGCTTAAAAATGTAAGGATTTAAATGACTATAAAGTTGAGGTCAGCCCTGTGACTATCTATTACATCTGAATAGAAAATGACTCACAGCCAATGCAGCATGACTAGTGTGGGAAGACAGTATGCCTCTGTGATACACGGGAAAGATTTTTCTGTCATTGCTAATATCCTTAAGACACAACAGTCAAGTTTAGATCACTCGAGGCTGATTTTTTTGCTGTGCTCGCACTTTCCTTATCAGAAATATCCCTCTGTATGAAAAATGAGTGTGTTCTTAATCTTAACATAGCAGTAGTCTCAACAACACCAATCAATGTGAGGAAAAGATCAGTATTAACTAAAGTCTATATTAGTTTCCTAATCTTTAAACCTTTTATGACACGCTTACATTTACACTTCCTTGAAACATGTTTGCACCTGAACAGGATTTGCTTTTAATCAATATCACATAAAGTCATCCCATTAAAAGTCCCGATGATCAAATCTCAGTGCTTTCTGAAACACTTTAACTTTCTAACACTGCACACTAAGGCGGTTGGGCATCGGGTTCAGGTTCAGGTGACTAAAACATGAAAAAAACCTAAAACCCTAATTTTTTTTTTTTTTACAAGTAGTCAAGGTTCCAGCAATCAGGGCATATGAGAGAGAGAAGTCTCAACCGATGAGATCAATTAAAAACAAAAATAAATAATCTCTTCAGGCAGAGTAAAAAAAAGTTTTAGCCATAAATAAATAAAATTGTATGTGCAAATATGGCTACAGCTTGTTCAGTGATAGCAGCAGGAACAAAGCTGTTTTGGTATCACTTTGTTCTGCACCTAGGGACTAAAAGTTTCAGTCCAGTG
This sequence comes from Tautogolabrus adspersus, assembly GCA_020745685.1. Lineage (NCBI taxonomy): Eukaryota > Metazoa > Chordata > Actinopteri > Labriformes > Labridae > Tautogolabrus > Tautogolabrus adspersus. Next base: position 16,649,402 of record CM036541.1, on the reverse strand, counting down.
GGGAGAAGCTGAAAAGCATTGTACAAAAAGTGGGAATCATCATTTAAAATCGAGGTACTTTTCCGCGGCAACTGTCTCATATACAAGGACGCGGATAGGAGTGTGACTCACCAATCAGACGACTGAATTTGAGGAACAGGCTGCTTCATAGTTAGCTTCAAGTTAAATTTCAAACCAATGATAGTCCCAAGGTATGTATAAGATTGCACATACTCAATATTCTGACCTTTGACTACAGGGGTTATCGGTCACGTGAGTTTTCTTTCTAAAAATCATTCATCATGTCTTTAGATTTATATTTGTTCAGCGGAGGTAAGACTCCTCACACCACTGTACAAACTGGTCAAGTCTAGGACCGTGGCTAGTCTCATTCAAGCAGACTAACAACAGAGTCATCAGCATATTTTACAATAGATCTATTATAAAATCTGCTCTGACACATATTAGTGTAAAGAAATAACAATAAGGGTGACAGCAAACACACTTGTGCAGAGCCAGTAGAAGTGCACTTTAGGTCAGACAGAGTCCCACTTACCCTGACTCTCTTTTTCCTATTTGTTAGGAAGTCTAGAATCCAACCCACACAATTTTTACTTAACCCTTTGATACACAAGCTATGCCTACCCCCTCTAATGGCACAACATGGGTCAAAAATGACCCGTATTCATTTCATGCATGTTAGTGTTTCTTTGCTAGAATTTTTAAATTAATGCATTTGATCATTTAATATACCAGGTATTCATTAAATATCTTGTATTTGATTACCACAAATCATTATTTTTATTTTTGCTTTTTTTATTGATGAACAAAAATAGGTTTTGTATTATAACATCGAGTTTACACACATGGGTCAAAAATGACCCGTGTAGGCAGGTGTGATTTAAAGACATATTATATTAATAATGTTATTAAATTAATTGTTTTAGCAGTGATTTGGACCATACAATAACACATTTAATATGTGAAATATCTTTAGTTGTCGCTTTGTCACACATATCACTGTTGTTGAACAGCCCTCCTGTGTGTTGTCCTCCTGTGGCTACGTTAAGTTGTTTTAGCCCACATCTTCACATTGCCCCCTGTGATATACTTTTGAAGGTGTGGCCTGCCCTCCATGTGTCTCTTTATATGTTGCATGACAAGCTTTGCCCAGCTCCTTCATGAATAGCTGCCGTGCATGCGTCTCACCACCAGTGAAGTTGGTGTAGGCATTGTACCAGAGCACCATGGGCCATCTCTGTGTTCTCTGCTTACAGGAGTAGGTGTGAACCATCTGATCCATTGTGACCACTCCTCCTTTTGTTTTGTTGTAGTACTGGATCACATCTGGTTTCTTCTTCACACTGTTGCCATCTACTGCTTTGTCATCATGCATGGTGCTGGAGGACAACAGCCTTTCCCTTCTGCAGCACATAGCTCAGCATGGTCATGTTGCCTTTAAATCCAAATTCTGAGCTTTGTATCTCCTTCCTCTAGGATGGCTTTATGACAGGCAGTATGTATTGCTTGTCCTGGTGAAGGGTCCCCACAATAGATACAGTCGGCGTCACGTCAGAGTTGGTGAACAATCCTTTCCCCCAGCCACCAATAATACAAAGGTGCAGATTTTAAACTCTGATGCAAGGGCTTACAAGCTGTCATGTCCCACATTGATTCATTACTGTCAATTGACTAAGAAATATACATTAATTAATTGAACAAAATAGGATCAGATTGTTGTCCGATACTTTTTAAAAGACTGGACCAATGATCCAACTAAACAACCCGAAGTGTCATTTCCAGATATCTCTTTTTTCCTGGTTGAATCACCCATAAGAGACAATACCACATTAGTTATAGATATGATATAATACACTTAAGCCCTTCAGCATTATGTCTTGTGGTTTGTCCCTTAACGTGAAAAGGATGTGACGTTTTCTGGGCGTTCCCCTTGATGCCGTCTGTATCTATGGTCAGGTTTTTCTCACAGAGCTTCTCAGCCAGAGGGACACTGTGAACAAGTTGTCCATAGTGATGTTGCGACCTTATTAGAAACAAAACTGAAAAAAGGTAAAATAAATCGAATGCATTATATATTGTTTTGTATTGTATTGCATACTACTCTTTAGCTTGTAAATAAATACATTTCAGCTAACATGCAACACGCTGTGCATCAACTGCACGTGCCTGACTGTTGACATCACACACCCCCCCACCTCCTGTTGCACCTTTTTCCACGCCCACAAGGAGTCGTCAGTTTTTTCGCCTCTCCCCCCGTCATCAGCCGTCACTGTTCATATCTCCAGGTATTTCCCCCAGACAAGCCACCACCCACCAGACTGGCTTACATTTCCCCATAAGAACCATCATCTCCTCCCATAGACAAACACCATGCTCAAGGTCACTCCCCTCTGCTGCCAATAATGGAAACCTAATTTACATTCCCCTTCAGCCTCTGGTCCCCCCTGCTCTCAAGTGCACTCCAGTCAATTTCGACCTTTTAAATATTCGATCTTTGAATAACAAGTCCTTTTTATGTCAGGATTTTATCTCTTTTAATAATTTAGACTTTTTTTATTTTAACTGAAACATGGTTAACACAGGGAGATCTCAGCACCCTCATTGAAGCAACCCCCCAAGACTTTATTCGCCTGCATCAACCCCGACTGTCAGGCAGAGGTGGGGGGGTTGCTGTTATTTGCAAAAATAACTTTAAATGCACTCCAATTGTTCACAACCCCGTCTCAACTTTTGAGCACCTTGGTTTTATTCTACACTCTGAAGCCCAAATTGCAATATTAATTATCTATAGACCGCCCAAACAGAACAGTGCTTTTTATCCGATTTTATGTCCAGGTATGACAAAGTTCTTATTTTAGGTGATTTTAACATTCATGTTTGCTGTCCCTCTCAGACTTTTACCACTGATTTTATGGACACTTTAGAGTCTTTTAACCTTACACAATCAGTTAAAGTTCCAACGCATTCAAAAGGTCACACCCTTGATCTGATTTTACACCACGGTCTCAGCCCATACAACGTTGAAACTAAGGATATCTGTGTGTCCGATCATAAACTGGTTTTATTTAGCATGGTCTTACCACTTTTACCTGTTCCTAATATTATACCAATCTCTCGCCGTGTTTTTACGTCTTCTTCTGCAACTATATTTTCTGAGATTTTTACTGCTGCTTCTTTAAACGTGCAGTATGTAAAATCTGCCGCAAGGGGGCTCTCAATCAAAACAATAACATGACAGCTAAATGACTCAAAATCCGAAATCATTCTATTCAACTACCCAAACTCCCATATCAATCACATTCAAAGCTCCCTTGGTCCGATCTCCTCCAACATCACACCCACAGCAAGAAATCTAGGAGTTATTTTTGATTCAGAACTCACTTTTGATCATCATATTAAAAAAACTGTCCAGACGTGTTTCTTCCATCTCAGATCCATTTCCAAAATCAAAACCATTCTGCCCCCTGCTGACCTGGAAAAAATCATTCACTCGCTTATCTTTTCTCGATTGGACTACTGCAATTCACTCCTCTCAGGTATCACACAAAAATCACTCTCCCGCCTCCAACTGTTCCAGAACGCAGCAGCTAGGCTTCTCACTGGTTTTAACAGACGACATCACATAACTCCTCCTTGCTTCCCTCCACTGGCTACCTGTCACTTTTAGAATTGATTTTAAGATTTTACTGATCACTTTTAAAGCTCGTCTTGGTCTTGCCCCGAATTACATTTCTGAAATGCTGACCCCCTATGTCCCTTCACGCAACCTCAGATCCTCAAGAGGTGCCCTTCTGGTCGTTCCAAAGTCGAGGCTCAAATCGAAAGGTGACCGAGCCTTTTCAAACAGGGCCCCTCGACTTTGGAACGACCTGCCTGAGGAGATAAGGCGAGCAGAGACGGTAACATCTTTTAAATCACTTCTTAAAACTCACTTTTATAGACTCGCTTTTATGTGATTCCCCCCCTTTTTTCATTAATCTTTCCCTTCTGTTATTCATTTTCTTACTCTTATCCTTTTTACCCTTCTTAACTCTTCTTTTAATGAACAATCCTTACATTTTATAAATGTATTCTTTCCTTTATTCATTTTATTGCTCTTATTCTTCTTATACATTCTTAACCATCTTAAAAAGTCTTACTCTTCTGACCTTTGCTGCTTTTATATTTTTACCAGCTATCTTCTATCTCACCCCTTTTTGTGTCAGTTTCTGTTTTAATAACCTGTGATGTGATGTCGTCTACTTCTTCTCTTAAATTGTCTTATTTTATTACTGGTGTTTGCTTCTTGTGTATATATCTCCCTCTTGTTTGGCCTTACTGTTAATGTCTACTGTTCTGTGTCCGAGTCCTTACCATTGCTTTACCTGTCAAAGCACTTTGTAAACGTTTGTTTTTAAAGGTGCTATATAAATAAAGTTATTATTATTATTATTATTTCTCACAATAGTATTTCAATACAAGTTACACAGCTGGCTAGCTATTACTGGACATATTTCTCTTTCTCACTAGTAATGGATGACAATGTAACTTTAACCTAATGTTCTAATATCATTTACAGTTATCTTTCACATGATCAACTATTTTCTTAGGTCAATGATTGTAAAATGAAACTTACATGCGTCAGATGTTCAAAAGCAGCCGCGTTGAGTTGTAAAATGTGTGGCGGCTGAATAGTTGACCGCAGTAAATAGATTCCTAAGTGCAGATGTTTCCAAATATCAAAAGTTCCTATCAAATTCCACAGTGAATACATACCGGTCATTTCTGACCCATGTGTGTAAAATTGAGGTAGAAATATAAAACCTATTTTTGTTCATAAAGGAAAAAAGGGAAACATAAAAATAATGATTTGTGGTAATCAAAAACAAGATATTGAATGAATACCTGGAATATTGAATAATAAAATACATTAATCTAAAGATTATAGCAAAGAAACACTCAGCCATGCATGAAATTACATAGGAAATGAATACGGGTCATTTTTGACCCATGTATGTAAACTCGATGTTTTCACACAAAGCCTATATTTCTTCATAAAGTAAGAAAGGAAAAATAAAAAAAAAGATTTGTGATGATCCAAAACAAGTTAATTGAGGAATATTGAATAATGAAATATATGGCAAAGATATAGATAAAAAAAACACAAGACACAGGGGGGAACAAAGGGGGGACCAAGCTCAGTGTTACAGGGGTACTGGCCCCTGTTGGCCCCTGCCTAGAACCGCCCATGGACTGTAGCGTCCTCCACTCCTCTGTGAGGCCTATATGCAAACTGCATGGGATCCAACGCATGTTTGGTTAACCTCAGAATCTCAGACCTGACCAGTTTCTCCAAAATTTTGAGGTCAGAGCAATTGGCCTGACCAAATCCTTCAGGGTTTAAGGGCAACTGGAGGGACTGGGACAAACCACAACATCTTTCCAGAGACTGGTGACATGTTGTGTTTGCAAGGACTTATTAAAGATACTGTGAAATACATGACTCAGCTCTTTTGCACATGATTTCAGTAAAGTCCACAGATATTGTCTGGGCCATGTCTTTTGGCATTGCTTCAATTTTAATCAAATGGTGCCACCCTGTGTCTGAAGGAGGAAGGTGCTCTTGGCTTTTGCAAATAAATATTTGGCTTAATGAAGTTCAATTGAAGAGGACTTTTACTTTATTGGATTAGTTAATTTTATATTCATATCATGTCATATCCAACTTCATCAAAGTGGTCTTTCTACTGCAGTCACAGTAGCTTACATTAGCTAATCACTTTCATGATATCTATCCTACAATGCAAACTCACCATTCTACTTAAAATATGTGCATTTAAAAACACTGCATAACAAATAAAGTAGATGACCTTTTCTGGAACCTCAAAAAACTTATTTTCACCATTAATTCTCTTTAAAATATCCCTTTATTTTTTTTTTTTTAAGAGAAGCTGACATTTAGAAATTGTCCATCAAGATTAGCATGAAGCAGTCTGATTTGATTTAAACAGTCATTTTAACCATATAGTGGTTGTTGATTCATTTGTATCCTGCTGCTGGAGAACTTACGTTTCCAGCAAATTAGAATAATTCAGGGAGGATTTCCTGCCTGACGTATCAAAATGAATCACCGGGGCTGCAAGCAGCACTGAACGGGCCTTTGCACCTATACATGCACAACAGGGTGTGGTGCATGTCGGGATGAGGCACAGCAGAGACGCAAAAAAAACAAAGGCTGTGAATTGTCTTTTTTTTTTTGCAGGTTTAGGCGCAATATATATTCTGACCATATTTCATAAATCTAGGTTTATACTCCGGGGCTGTATTTTTAAAAACCTAATTTCCGATCCACAGGTATCATGTCTCCAAGGTTTCATGGCTGTACAAGCATTTTTAGCCCCTCAAAAAGTACTTCCTGTGACATGGGGAACCATACATCACCATGGCAAGATAGCATACCACACTTTTCAGGATTTGGTCAACTTTGTAGGACTGGTAAGTGTTAATACAGAAGCAGCAACATCCTCTTGTTAAGTGGGGTGCTGTAAGTATTGTGAACATTTTAAATATAGATGTGTTTTGGTAGGGAGTCTTGTCATTCACACAAAGTAACGTAAAGACATGATTACTGTATGTGCAGCAGAGCTATGACAGCTTATATTTTGATTGCGAGACATGGTGCTGAAACTAAAGTTTGCCATGCCATCCCAGACACACACTCTGATGAAGCCTTACAGATTCTGCTACAGAGCAAGAACAAGGTCTTAAAGGTTTCCACAGCTAATGTGTAACCAGATCTGAACTGTAAGGCTGAAAGAAAACAAGCACGACTTTTCACGACTGAATGTTTCTAAGGTCATGACTCATATCATACCTAGAGAAATTTGGATCAGATAGGAGTTTGTACTGCTGGAATAAAAAACAGCTGTTAGATGGCACATCATGCTACTCTGAAGTCTTGTCACGGCCATGCCCTTTGATTATTGTAGACAAATTTGATAACTTCTCATCATGAAGGCAAATGGCCAAAAAAAAAACATACTTACTATAACTTATTTGTTCAAATTGGCGGATTGGTGGAAACACAATACAGAGAATCAAGAGGCTGAGGAAATCTCTCTATGGTGAGATGAAAATGACGAGAAAGCAGCAATAAAGAGAGAAAGAGAGAGAGAGAGAGAGAGAGAGAGAGAGAGAGAGAGAGAGAGAGAGAGAGAGAGAATAAAGTTGTCAGAGTTGTCAAAGCAGACAAAAGGAAGAATCACCTTTGCCGTCTACGCTGTCTGTCCTTCTCATCGCAGCTCTCTTTCTTTTGAAATCATGAAAAATGAGCACGCCAACGCTGCTTTCAAAAGGTGACAGATGTTTGCAGCTACAACATTTCATTAGATGTGTGATGTCAAAAAGTTTAAAGGTAAATATATGACACATTTCAAGCATCAATGTCTTTTACTGATGAGTAGATCCCGTCCCTCTTTGAAATCTTTGTCACTGGCTCTAATCCCTTCTGTCTGTCTTCACGCCGTCCCTCATGTATTCCTAGGATACATTCAAGTTAACAATTAAAAAGTTGCTTTTACAAAACATATCACATCACTCAGAAGAAGCCTTATCTCAACTACTTAACTTGTTTATGTTATTGCCAGAAATCAATGGATCACAGATTTAGAGTAAAAATAAAAAAAAATTCCAATATGAACTTTCATATATGCTGCTGCTACCAATCCTTCAACACACTTCCAAAATAGCCCAAACCTTTAAGAACAATGTTGCCTCTAGAGGCCGTTTGGGTTCACTAAAGTGTCTTCAACAAAGGGAAACAATGATCCCATGTCTCTTAAGTAATACTCTTCAAGGTAGCATGCACTGCACCCTTGTGGCCTATATGGTGCACAACACTGAATATTAAAATGACTTTTATATTAGAAAACATTTATATTAAGAAACCTTAACCCAAGCAACAAAAAAATGTACTGTTTCTTCCATAAATGGATGTGCTAAGCAACGGAAGATGACACAATCTGTGCTGAGTGTTTCCCATTTGTTAGCTTCATTAGCTGATAGCATGCATTCTGTGTCTCGGGTATAAGATATTTTAAGGATTTTTCAATATCTGTGTCAGAATAACAATAACGCTCTATGTCCTAATATGTAAAGTCATCCTTAAAAAAATGATTTTTGCTTGGTTTTGTTTGTACAGCATGAGTGTGTGAACATCAGTGCAGGCTGATACAGGCACAAATAAAGGTTTCTGATCATTGCCATTTTTTTTATTTGCCTCCACGCTATCTTATAGTGTAGTCAGGCACACAGTTACCACACAGCCTCTAAAGTATTTCTCTTATGTATCAGCTAATCACCTATTTCCCCACTGGAGGAAGAGCTCTCATCTGATTAATGGGGTTAATAGGATTTTACTGTTTAACTTGATGAAACAGATGGAAATTAGTCAGAGATCAGTGATCAATTCATCACCCTTAATTATGCCCAGTTTATCTCAATAAGTATTCCTGTCTTTGTTTAGGCTCCAAACCACTGGCAAAAGCAAAAGGAGCAAAGTGTGCATACATTGAAGTACATTATCATACAAAAATTGCAATTAAGCAAGAAAGCAAAACAACCAAACAAGCATATATTAAAACTATGATTTAGTTGCAGCTTGTGTGCAAAATGTGCAGGATTAGTTTAGCCTACCGTTTCCTCTATTCAGCACATGAGGCTTATTTATTCTGAACGAATACAAATGAAAATGCAAAGCTAGGTTATTATAAATATGTAAGTGGTATAAAAATGATAAACGGATACAGGGTTCACACTGAAACAAAAAAACAAAACAGGCAAAAGACACAATGATAAGAGACTCAAACAAGAAAAAGTTCTGAGAAGATGATGGTGGCTGCTTTTCCAGAAGCTGTGACATAACTCACCTGCTCTGATTGTTTTGACAGAAACCGCGCTCTCTCCAGCTCTCTCAAAAGACAGAGCACATCATTGCTATAACATACTGACAAGATCAAACACACATAGTGCCAGGAATTCATATTAGCAAGAGGGCAAAACAGAAAATGTTATGGAAGAGAGACAAGCAGCTAGCTTCTGCTGAAGAGAACAAAGAAAAAAGCTCTCCCAGCTCTGTGATTTTAGGCACCTTTAGGCACAACTCTCTTGGATTTACACGCAGGCTAACATCCTTTCCAAATGAAGCAATCCAAACAAGTGAATGTTAGATTGCCTAACAGTACCTGTGCTTAAAACACGCTATGGGACATGTTACTTGTTTGGAAAAACTCACACCCCTTCCCTTATACTTGGTGAGGTTTCATGCACCCAAGTTGTCAAATTGAGATTCCAAGAGGCTCCAAAAAACAATCTCATCACATCATCGCTCACAGCAAGTCTTGACAATTTCCAAGGTCCATGCACCACTAGAATTTGCTCTCTCATTGAATGTTAGGAAAATGCTTCAGGAGTACATGAATAACAAAATATTTGTCCATTATTTCAGAGATAATTCAGTCATGATGATGCTGCAATCGTGGCTAAAAATCAGAGTTGTTTGTTAAAGTATTGTCTGTATCAAGAAATCAGAGTATTCAATAAACACCAAGAATCAAATCATGTGTTACCAGATACACATTTGCCTTCTTGTAACAGATTTGTGAATGGCTTTAACAAACCTTAAGCATATTCTCAGACTGTCACTGCAAATAAATCCCTGAATTTTAAAATGTAATTGTAATGAATGGTGTAGTTTTGTGATTGTATGCAGCAATACATGTCAAAGCAATCAACTGTGAGACCCAACTATCTGGCACCAGGCCTTTTATTCTAGTTTCCCTTGATTTCCAAGGGAAATGCAAAGAAACACACTGTTTCATCCTACTTTCAATTTAAAAGTATGAAGGAGAGGGGCTGCTGGTAGCCTAGTGGTTAGTGCGCGTGCCCATGTATGGAGGTTATAGTCATCCAAGGGGGCAGCCGGGTTTGAATCCAACCTGTGGCTTCTTCCCTACATGTCATTCCCCACTGTCTCTCCCTGATTTCTGCCCATCTCTAAAGTAAAAGGCATAAAATGCCCAAAAATAAACCTCCTGGGAGGAGAAAGGAAACTACAAGAATGAATAGGGGGTTTAGCAGATGCTTCACATTGGATCTTATAATATACTCTCACTATCCTGTTCTTTCTATTGGGGACACACATATACACTAGCAGACAGTTCATACCAACAAAGAAAAACAAAAACCATCAAAAAATGGAAGACAACTGAGGAGAATTAGGAGCTGATCGAAAGTCTGTGTATGCAAAAGAGTGAAAATGAGTTTTCCCTTTGAGAAGATGTATTTGTGAGCAGTGTTTGTGTGTGTTGCTGGGCGATTGTGTGTGCTTGGATCTGAGCCGGTTTTCAAAACCAAGGCATAATGTCTATGATCCCTGCTTCTCCCCTTAGGGAAGCAAAACGAGTATAGAGGATAAAAGATATGTGGATCTCCTTCTGTCAGCTCAAGCAGCACGAGGGTCTCTTCTGCCAAATCTATTGATCAAATAGATGTATCAGTTCAGAGCGTTGGCTCAAAGCCACGCCATCCCTAACAGCAACCAGCTACTTATAGAGGACCCCTCTGAGTGTGTCGTGAAGTTTTTGGCCCTTGAGCCATTTATCAAACCAAGCAAAACTCCCTCTGAGTTTATTTAAATGTCATTTAGGGCTGTGGAGTTAATTGTAAATATAGTAAATTCACATCCTTGATTTTCACTTAACTGATATGAAAGAAGAAGGAAATATAGTCTGATTCACATGTTGTGCTCTAAAATTACATGGGTTATGGCTGTGTGGATAACTGAAACTGAAAGTATTACAAATGAATGAAAAGAGAATTTAAACACATTGGACTAATACAGAATTGCAGTAATAAGTCCCTTTCCACAATTATTAATGGTTATATCTTGACAATCCATCTTGCCTATTGGTCACACATTGGAGTCAATTCTGATTTTCTCAGTTAAAGTCCTTTGTTAAACCAGAAATGAGATTTGCGTGTTCCCCCTACTGGATTCTGCTGAAGCTTCAAAAGAGACCAAACTGTAATACATTCCAGTGATTGTAGTTCATTTAGAGAATCAGTGGGGAAAAGCCATTACTGCTGAGTCCAGGCATATGTGTTTACCTCAGCTGCAAACCATTAGGCAAAGGAAGAAATCAGGCCCCCCCCCTGATTTCTTCCTTTGCCTAATGGTTTGCAGCTAGTTTGATTGTGGCAGGGAGGGCAAAGTTTTCTTTTAACAGCCAAAAGATTACAGTTTCCTCAAGGGGAGACACTTCATTTATCCTACAGGACGTTGAGAGTCCTCATCAGAGCACACTTAAGAAAGTTCTGAGGCTATTTATCCCTAAGGCACACTGAGCTGTCAATAAGGACTCATTTCTCGATTTGCTGAAATCTGTCACTGTCTTGCAGAGTTCAAGACTCTGGAAAACAGTAATCCATCACTGCCTCTGTGCTCTGGACTCTTGGCTCTGACCTTGAGCCATAAACAGCATCACTGATGTGATAAAGCAACTGAGACTGAACAATTACGAAGGGTTCAATCACAGGACCTGGCCTGCTCGTGGATGCCTAAATATGGATTGAGAGGTGTGATTTGAACACTGCAAAAGCATTGTAAGCAGAGTTAAAATAACTGTGGATGGTGATTGTGAACAAGCTCAAATAGAAACTTCCACACAGAGCTGCCACCTGTGCATAATAAATATGCACCTTGCAACATAAAAGAGGGGAGAAGCTCAGAAGTGATGACTACTTGGGCGTGTTACAGTATAACCATGTTTCAGTTAGTTTGGTGATGTGTACATTATGAACAAAGGGTTTATGTGTGTGTTAACATGCAATAGTGACGGTTGATAATAAAGACATTAACATATTTACCTGTTTATTTAGAGCATTTTAAGGATGAATTGTGCAGAATCCTAACAATTTCTGAACCATTTCAGTGAGTTTAATTGAAAAAAAGATTCATCATGATTCTTCCAACTAAGTGTATGTGCAAAATAAGGATTTACCCACTTCTCAAAAGGGAGGAGGGAGAAAAGTGTTGACAGTCAAACTGTGCTCCCTGGTGTGTAACTATCATTGTGTTGCTCTCTTACTTTGAATAAAGTTGATGAAAAGCAAAGCATCCAGTATTGAGAGCTAACACTGAAGGAACCACAGGATCCTGTGATTTTAGTGCTGTGAGGCCAGTCGCTCTGCCTCTGTTTCTTTCCAAGCTGACATCTGCTGCTGAAAAAAAAAAAAAAAAGTTGTCATGAACCAAATTTGAGTCAGTGGGAGTTTCGCATGAGTGGTCCAACCTATGGCCTGTGTGCCGCTGACCCTTAACGACTGCACTGTCAGCGTGCACACTGAGGCAGTGCGCATGCTGTCAGCAGGGCTTTTTAACAGCGACGGCCAGCTGACACAAGGGACAGCTGGAACTTTAATGTGACACAGCTGGCAGTAGCTAACAGCAGAGAAATGTTTTAACATCAATAAAAGTCAAATTTATATTCTGGATGTATCTTCCTGAATGATTATGATGGATGAGCAGTCAGTGCAGAGCCAGGGCTGTGAACTGTCCTTTTGTTAAAAGCTGGTTTTTGGAGCTGTTTCTGTTTGTGCTGCTGCAGACTCATGGGATCGCTAATCAGATCATATAAGGCTACGGTTAATTATCCACACTGCACAGTGTTTGTTGAAGAATGGACATACCATACATTTTCCCCCATTTTTTATTGGTGTTTTAAAACTGTTTTTGACAACTGTATCAAGTGAGCATATTGTTAAATTAAAATGTAGTTGTAGCTTCTTAAAAGGCTATGTAATGCCTTTGTTCACAATCTTCAAAAAAAAGTTAAGTACAAGCTTTACAAACAGTGACAACAAACTCTTGTAAAGCTTGCTCCACTGATAAAGAATTCTGAAAAATGAAGTGAAAAAATTTAGATTCAAAAACATTATCGAAGTCTTTAACAAAACAGGAACAAGAACACCTGACAAACTAAAGAATGTCTCAATGGTTTTCTTGTCTTAACCGTTTGCATTCTCCCTTTAGAAATAACCATTAAACACACACTCATAATAATAGCTTGAATTTATATAGCGCCTTCAAGAAACCCGAGGACGCTTTACAGTTGTTAAAAGGAGGGCAGTAATAGGAGACAAAAAAAAAGAAATAACACAAAACAAACAAATCAAGGAAAGAAGAAGAAAGACAAAATAACTGGGTGCTCAATGGGGGGGGTTCATGGTTAAAGTAAGAATACATTTTTTTGCTGTAGTGTTGTCTGATTTTTGCCCTCTGAACTCTACAGCATCTGTTTCTGCCCGTTTGCTTTATGCTGACTGAAGTGTCTCGTTAAAATGAAGCTAAAAAAATCACATTCATGATAGCATACTGTCAAACGATCCAACTTTTGTTGGAAGAGTTGTTCCTCATATTATTGTCTTTGCTTCAAATAACTGATTGACTTACAGTATTGTTTCCCTCTTTGGCTGCTCCAGCACACCTCATTAAAACACGTCCCCTTGTTCTCTCTAATGAGGCGTTATTGGAGGCATGGATGCTTTCCTCTCCGTGTCTAACACCTGCTGACAACTACACAGTCATCTGGATCATCTGAGTCCTGCCGGCGTGTCTGTGTATGTGCAAGGAAAGGGGGCGGACAGCAGGCCGTTAAAGGCTTCATCACATCTCACAGCTCTGTGTTGTGTGTATTATTATTTCATCTCCAGAGAGCCAAGGCGTGCCCGTGACAAGAATTAACCTGACAGCTGCAGCACCTGAATGCTTCACAAAGCAATGGACAGTGACGCTATCTCCTCTCTGCAGACAAAAGCAAGTTAATATCCCTTCAATAGCAGCTTTTAGGAGTAACATGCTCAATGTACAAATGTATGGTAATGACATTTGACTTTTACCTTAATTTAACAAATGTACAATTGATCCAGTTTCAAGTTTCTGGACTTCAAAATATGTTGCTTTCTGCAGGTCTTTAAAAGGTGTTCATTGATCATCCACAAAGTTTTCTTGTTCACTGAATCACAGACTCTTTTAATAGTGCTGTTGGATGAGTCTGTAATGACTCAAATGAGAACAAATAGACCTACACACATGCACCATTGTAAGGAATCTGACGGAAAAAACAAGCTCAGAAAAAAACCCAGATGTTTTATTATCACCGAACATAAATTTGTTTCTAACTAAAATATCTGTACAAATTTAAATCAGTGAAAGCGAGTCAATGAATTAATACAATTCTCCACACTGTCGTCAACATTCGTATACAGTTCAAAGTGATGCACAACTGGAGGACAAACTAAACCTTTTTCACCTGAACCCAGAATAATTAAAAGTGACGTTCAGTAAAGTAAACAGTTCTCACTGAATACACTTGCTCCATTGCCTCACATGACAGGGCTTTGTCAAAACATACTTGATCACCAGGCTATGTTGGTGCTACAGTATGTGATGCATGTATAAGTGCTGGAGTCCATGTTTTCTAACAGTCAACTGGATCATACTCTTTAAGGGCACCTACAGGGATAAGCACTACTGCTGCAGGTGTGTTTTGGACCTTACTGGACAACACTTATCATCCTCTGACAACCTGCTGGGTGGTGACAGACTGAGTCAGACTGGGCATTGTCAGGAGTTTTTCCAACCCCCCCTCCTGACAATCTGAGAAAATATCTTGTCTGACACTGTGGCAGGTACTGATGTTTGCGCCAGATTACCTGATAATGCAAGATGTTAAACCTACAGTATGTAACTGTTGTAGATTAATGGGGTCACCCGATATATTAAAACATGATCTATATTTGGGAGTATTTGGTATTTGGAGACTCTGGTATTACAATTACAATGTGATAATAACCGTTGCGTTTGCTTGTTTGTAATATGCAATGATGTCATAAATATTGTTTTTTTGTTTTTTTACATCTTTGAGAAGTTTTTGTTTCTTACCAATATAATAAAATGTTGTCACATTATAGTGTTAAACAAAAAAAAAGGAAAAGGAAAAGTCCTTTTGTGAGCTGCTTCACGGCAAGTTGATTCTTTGACACTTGTTTTCCATTGTTCTCCATACTTGTAACTACATGAATTTTATTTAAACAATTTCACAACTGTGTTTGTGTTGATCTATAGATCTACTGTGCGTTCACGGAGAGAAAGGAAGCAATAGTAGCCTACTTAAATATGAGTCAAGCTTTTGTTCAAGCCAAACAATGAAAACCACTCCTTGAGAATTAAACGCACAGACTAGGAGAAAATTTCAAATATGCAATGTGAACCTAGAAGAATGGTTTTCTCCATGTCACACAGTAGGCACAATAAACAAAACATCAAACTAAAGCTATGAAAACAACTGGGAATCAATCACTCACTAACAGCATGTCTTAAGAGCATGAGAGCATTAGATGTTGCATCGCATCGCGCAGCCTAGGACGCTGACTGTCCACACTGCACCCTTTAAACATTCAGTTCTCTGCTCTGTAAATTTCAGTTTCCCCTTGTAATAAGTAAGACACCTGGTACTTTTATTTTGAAAGTGAAGAAACGGAAGTGTGGTGCTTAGTGCTCACCAGCCTTTGATAGGAGTGAGCCGAATAAGTTTTAACCAAGTGTTAACAAAAGTCAAAGCAAAACATTTTAACCACAGATAAAGTTATAACCAAAGAAAATCAAGAAATATTTTCTGGGACACTCACCGCGCCTTATCCATCTCCCTCGTTTCTCATCCTTCTCTACACGAGCCACACAAATAAAAATAGAAAAGGGGTCAAAAACACTGCAGGCTGTTAGAGCCATAAGACAGTAAGAGACAGCTTATGCTCGCTTGAGCTGCATGCTGTTATGACACGATGTATGACAGTGTTGTGACTTAATCTTTGTTTAAAGAAAATGCATTCAAACCTCCGCTGACAGACAAATGTATTTTTACTTCTATAAAGTTTCTTTTTTATTCATTACCAACTATTCAATAGGAGAGAGGAAAGACTGTTTAAAGTTATAATTGTAACATTAACATCGTAAAATATTTACAGTAATTGTTCAACTCTATTGACACATTATAAACTCAACAAGTTGTTCTTGTGTATTTATATACAGTTTTTACAAACACAACCACAGAGGCTAAAATAAAAGGACACTATTATAACTGTTCTGTTCTGTTTGTCCTCCTTGTAGAGTCAGTGCTCCGGCTCAGTTTTTTTCCCAATGTAAAGCACTAAGGCTTGACAAGGCATCTGTCTCTCTGCGAGGTCAGACCTTCACCTAAATGAAATATTCTTTCTGGTTCTCTCTCAGACCGTTCTGTGTGCTGGTCTGGCTGCTGAATGCAAGCTCCGGGCTGTCCTCAGGTTTGACTGTTTTTGTCTCCTGGCTCTGACACGTGCCTTTCCTCCTGTAGAGCACTCGGGCCATTACAGCTAATGCAGACACGGTCACAAAGATCACCACTGCGATGACACCTACAAGGCAGAGAAAGGGAAAAAGTGTCGATGTGTCAGCTGTGGGAATGACGGCCTTCTGTACTCACATTTGAAACCCTACTAGGTAAATAGGCAACTGTAAGACACATTTTATGACTCAAATTTACTCTAAAAGTCATCTATCTTTTCTTTGGAATTGTTCATACTTTATTGTTTCCCATCCATAAATAACTTTAAAAAGGATTTTTGACACTAATGAACAAGAAAAAAAACCTTTGCATTCAAAGTGTGAACAAATGCAGCTAACAAACCGTTCCAAATAAAATAACATTTAAACAAACCTTTGTTAACCTCTGTTGAGCAAATAAGCATTTTAAAAGTTATTCTTCATTTCCTCCTGAAATTGCAATTTCAGTTTTTTACAAATTTTCATCAAGATTAATATTTTGGCAAACTTAAATCTAGAATTTTACACTACAATATCTACCAGAGAGAATCCCTCCCATGATTTCCTGCCAGTCTCAACTCATCTTTTGTTATTTTGTTGATTGAGAGCCCTCTGGCGGTGGAATTTAAAATACTGTGCATTTCACAACTGTTGATGCAATTAAATTACAAGGACATGTGTTTCTTTTTCAGGCTCATATCGATGTTAAGTAAGCCAGAGAGAAGCCTCAGTGTAACTTATTATTTACAGAGACATTGAGACTCACAATAAACAGATGAACAGGGACTACTCAACAGAAAGTAATCCTAAAAAATGATAGCATTAGCCTACTGTGCAGAAATATCTGGAGGGGTGAATTTCACTTATTTTTTGTTCTGAACACACTGATACCTCTCAAGTTGCTAATTGGAACCTAAAGCAGCGATCATAGTTGACCATGGTTCTCAGAAGCATGTCATCACTAGAAGACAGATGATTGGTTCTGAGGCCGGAAACAAAGGTTAAGTTATTCTATTTTATTAGTGAGTTATTTTCACTGACACAAGTTGTCACATTCATTCATTACTTCACTTCCATTCCTTTGTAAAACCTCATTCAACCAAAACCATGATTCTACTGTAATCCTTTCGCAAGTAGTTAACCTAACCAAACTGCGTCCATTTGCAACCCTTACCAGCATCTATTTCTGTTTCAATGACGATAAAAGCAAAGAGATGATCCTCTTTTCACAGCAGATGTGTCGGTCATTACAAAGTCTAGTGCGCCCTCTGGGCTACTGGTAGGTGCAGTTGGACTTTCTTTATTCCTTTAAATGGGAGTGAAAATGACTGCCGATGGTCCACTTAATGGTTAGATCTCATCAAGGGCATTAACTTTGTTACTTTGCTGATATTTATGTACAGCCTTGGCTTTACTTTGAGACAGTTTTTTTCTCACTCACCCCGCAAGATATTATTTTGATCTTCAAGATGTCTTTGTTTCCCTGCATTTCTTTTTCATTGGATAATTTAGAACAACATTTTGAAGTGAGACATAACGAAAGGAAATAAAAATCCTACTTAAACTGGTCAGCGGCCCTATAGGCAGGGAGACATTAGAACGCTTTTCTCAACATCATTAGAAGTGCAGTCAACTTATTAATCTACCGGCTCCCTGGGCTGTTTCAGCAATTAGGAGGCCTCTGCACCCATGTTAGCAATAAAAAAAGTTGTTTTACTTGGACTATTAAGTGATATGCATTGTAATTAGTTCTGGTTTTATTTGTTACTTGGACACAGCCGTGCTGCTTAGGTGACAACTAACAGCCTACATTTAAACTGCGACACAGCAGGCTCGTTTGATGACAAAGGACAGATAACCCAATAGATTGTCAAATAAACATTCATTGAAATTTGAGTTAAACATTGTTGACATTTTACCTCCAATCATGGCTGAGTCACTTCTGATGGTATTCACTAAAGGCCGACCCCTTCCCACTGATCCAGACTGGTCTAGAGTAAAGAGAGGCAGGAGAAACAGAGTAAAGAAAGAGGAGCAGAATTATAGGTATGAAGGAGAGAACACACGAAGAGGAAGGATCACAGGGAATAAATGAGTTATGAGGGAAAAAAAGTAGGGAAAGCTGGTGAAAAGATAAGAATAAAAGAGAAAGTAGAGGAGCACAGAGGTCCTTTGCAACATGGAAAATATAAATGAAGAGCAGCGCTGCAGAGAAAAGCTCTAAGGAGGCCAACAGGTATCATATACAAGCAGTATATAATAATCTGTATTCATGACCTCATGGGACAGATATGCTAAAGGAAACTCATTAATTGCTTCATGTTGTGTCCATTATCACATTGTTCTTACATTATTAGATACCCATTGGTCCCATTGTGAAGTTTGAGAGGTAGCACCCACACAGAGAGATGGACACTACCGCCTACGATCACTTCAATAGTTTTAATTCATTTAGTCCCCTTGAGAGAGTGGGTGCTATAATTGCATGGTGCCATAATGTCTGTAAATATGTTTCTGAAGAAACATTAAAGGTCTTTGGCTTTCAACTTTCCTCTAACTTATTACAGTTATTCTATAGATTGAGAGTCAGCAGTAGAGAATTACAGTTCAGCTAGTTTTCTAATTTATGACCATACTGCAGCTTTTTATGTCATCTTTACACTCTTTTCCTGTTTATTTTTCTTTCAGATATAGATAATACAAAAGAAAACAGGTTCCCAGTCTTAGGACTCTGTTGCCTTCCATATTGCCTGACGAGTATGAGATTTCATACAGTCCATATCCCCCGTTTTCTTTTTTCAAGATTTCTTTTTTTGGGCTTTTTGTGCCTTCATCGGAGAGACAGGACAGCGGATAGAGATGGAAATCAGGGAGAGAGACTGGGGATTGACATGCGGGAAAGGAATCACAGGCCGGATTCGAACCCGGCTGCCCGTGTCGAGGACTACAGCCTCCACACATGGGACACGCGCACCAACCACTGCCCCACCAGCGCCCCCACATCCCCCTTTTTCAACAAGCAAACATGTCATTGGATAAGTATTAGTAGCCAAGAAGTCCTTACCTTTACAGTATTCAGTATTTGGAAAGACTATTCCTAAAGTATATTTAGTTTTAAACTCAGAATGTGGAGACAGTCTGTAAGTTCTTATTCAGAGCTGACAAGTCTCACACATTGACCGTGAGAGTCCCGAAATTGAGCATCTTCACTCGGTCACACGCTAATCCTCCTATTTCACACAGTGAGAATAACACTTTTTATATTTCCTCCTCTAATATATTCCTCTGAGCAAATATTGATGATTTAGACCAAATAATGACAATCTAACTGTCTAATCTTTATGTTAATTTAACATGAAATGTTACTCTAAATCTGGCTTCAAACACCCCGATTTCTTTCTCCAGTGACAAAAAGTCCCTTCCCTCAAAGTCTTACTCCAGACTTTTGGTGAAACTTGACAAACCTGTATTATTCTTTTAGTGTTATGGCAGCTACATCAGTTTTTTTTTTCTGTATGAGACACTGAAATGACAACTGTAAATGGAGCTTATTGTGGAAACAGTGTTAAAAAAGAAAATGAGAACAACATCTCTCTGACCTGACAGGTGGTGTGTGGTTTCAGCTGTGTAAGAATAGACGGAAGAGGAACCACACATGGACTGGATCAGCGGTCCAGTGACAGTAACGGGGCTGGTGTCTGGATGGAGCAGAGCAGCTTTCAGAGGGCTGATGGAGTTAAAGAGGACACCAGACAGACATCCTATGAAACCAAGAGAGGCAAGTCGAGACAGCTCCTGGTCCAAATCAGCAGAGTCTGCAGAAACAGAGAATAATGTTTATAAGTACGTCTAAATAGTTCTGGATTATCACTGGAGAAACAATCACATAGACTTTTCTTGGATATAACATACATATCCTAACCCAGGGGTTTGTCCGGACTTTCTTTGAGTGGGGTGGCCCAACTGGGGCACCAACTTATGCAGGGGAGGCATGAAGTTGGTGCACACACACACAAATGCATTTCACATAGTTACCCTTTCTGTCCCCCACTAATGATCTGTGCTTGTAAGTAACACCAACTTATACTGTACATCACACAGAAGTAGTACAAAGACACCATTTCAAGTACTTAAATTGCATGCAAACTCTTGCACACTATCTACTTTGAAAAAGTACTTTTATTGGCAAGCAAGTGCTTTGCAAGCTAGCAGTGTGTAAGAATTTGCAGGAAAACAGCCAATCAGAGTTTGGGATTTTAGGGTGGCACCTGGGGTGGCCAATCAGATTTCAGGGGTCAGAGAAGTCCCACAAAAAAGAAACATAACTAGGTCCTGACAAAGTACATTTTAGTGGTGATATCTCTTTGTTCCATGTCTCATCTGTTAAACAGGCACATATATTTAGAAAGAAAAATGAATGCTAAGAATCCTGGAACAACTCTGACCAGCTCCTCGAGTTTAGCTAGAAATCAGAAAATGCAGTGACCAAATCACCAGTATGAGTTTTTCAATTTGTCCAGTCTCCAAATATGATTTATAACCATAACCCAAGATTCATTGGCGTTATCAAAGCATTGATGGCCTTGTGTCATTTGCCAAAGGTGCCAACAAGTAAGGAAAATCCCTCTGTTCAGCAGAGTTTCAAAATGACCTACACAGACACATTATCAGCACATCTTGAAAGCATCCTTAATGTGTGATCAACACTACATACATTTTTAGATGTTCTTAATTTCTCTTGTATCTAGCCTCTCACATTTGGAGAAGGGTTGGTCTGCATTTTTGTTTGTATGTTTTTTACAAAAATGCTTTAGACATATCTTATTAAGAGTTTAGCTCTCTCCCTTACCTTGCACTCTGCCAAGAACAAGCGACCTGATGGCATTGAATTCTACATCAGATGACAGGTTGAAGTCCTCTTTGAAGTTCCTGTCAATCTAAAAGGAAACTTAACATTAATGGCAAATAACTTCTTTTTTTTAGCAAAACAACTAAAAAGAAACTTGAAAATGAACTATTTGCAAAGAGATTTACTTTTTATAAATGCAGAAAAAAAGCAATTTTCAATTATTGTTCACATGATTGCTGATGTAAATTTAATTGAGCCTGTCAAAACAAAACCACATCGAAGCGAAGGGACTGAATATATTTAAATGAGTACACATTTTTTATAATTGTGCTGTATTTTAAAAATCATCAAATGATCATGGATCATTTCAGTCAGCGCCATGGAACATCCTAATCTTATATTTAAGGGATAAAGCTTTTGAGAGAACCTTGTTATGACAGGAGCAAAAGTATAAGACAAGGGACTTCAAATAATGAAGTGATTCTGACTTTTTTCTCCATCCTTTTTACCACAAACATTCATCTTTTTCCAAACCTAACCCAACCTTTAAGAACATGATGCTGATACATAGGAAAGAAGAAACACATCTACAAACCCTAACATGACAGTTCCTAAATCAGCACCAAAGCTTTTTCTTTTAAAGGTATTCTAAGATATTTTAATGTCTAGAAAACAGTGAAGGAAGTGCCTCAAGGTTAGTGTTATCTACTGAACAGAACAATTCTGAGGCCTCTGAATTGTTTCAAGCCGAAAGATTGGTTACCCAATGCTAGCAGGTGTCTTAAAGAAAGAAAAAGGCCCTCTCGGAGGAGTCTATAACATATTTGTGACAACTTTTAACTGCAGCTCAACCTTCAATATGTGTGGATATTTTCAACAAGCTGCTTTCTTGTTGCTTATCCTCTTGGTCTTATAACCTCGTCCTGAAGTCAACTTACGGTGAGGAGACAAACTAACACAGGCGGACTGCAGGTTTAGTACTGACTGTTAGGAAATTCTAAGTCTGATGTGTTTGTGTATGTTACCTGCAGAGAGACAACAACTGCTAGTCTGCTGATGGTCACAGCATGTAGCTGTCCGTTTGCGAGGTTCCCCACTTTGCTTCTCAGGATCTCTGCTTCTTTACTTCTGTCAAGTCTGTACCTGATCTCCAGCCTGTCTGCAAACACAAATAAGCAGAACAACACACATTGATAAATGACCGCCTGATGAACAAAATGAACATTTCAAATCCAATCTTTTAGATGTGACATTTCTTAAAACTTACGGTTTATATATTCATGTAAATCTTTTGTACTTTGAAATTTAGATTTCTCCAATAAACAACAAAAGAAAGACAATACATAAAAAAAGGTTTTAAGTTCTTCTTGGGCTCTAGTTAGACACGCAGTAGTATAAAAATGCATTAGCCATTCATAAGTCTTAAATCATGCAATCACTTCAATAGTTGACTTGAATTAATCAAAGAAGCATTTTAGTTTCATAACATCCAATAATCCATCCAGTTCCTTTAACAAACAACACAACCACTTTGCTAAAGCTGGCCTTGGACCAGTTGTCATCATGAATACAAAACTTGTTTCAGAAAGTATTTATATGTATCCAGAGAGAGCAAGATGTGCCATGGATCAGTTTTGTTTGTGTCTGTGCAGTTAAAAAACCAAACTGATCCGATTGATTCAGACTGCATGGAAAATTATAGGAGGTAAACATCACACATCCCTGCAGACTATTTTTGAACAGGCTACTCTAAAGCAAGCCAATACGACTGTCAGTGACTCATCCATTGTTCTACATACAGAGTATGAGCTGCTGCCCCTCTGGTAAGAGGTTCAGAGTTCCCCGTTGGTGACTGAACAGGTTTAAAAATTCATTCATAACTCTTTCAAAAAACTTTGAAATAGTGGCAAATAAGACTGTGAGGCTCTGGAATTGTCTTTGCGTGTTTGCACTTGTTATTTTGAAGAACCTGATGTTGTTTATATACTTAATGTTATGGTTTTATGTTTGATGTGAATGATGTTGAGTGTTGTCTTTTTTATGGCTGCAGCACGGGTGAAGAGCCGAAGACAAATGTCTCACTTTGGGAGACAATGAAGTTGATGTTGAATCTTGAACAACAGATCAATAATATATCCCAAATGAATAGATATTAAGAAGAGAAGGGCCAAGTTCTGCCAATAACCATATAAAGAATTGAGTTCATTTACATCACAGGCTATGTGGATTATATGACATGTAGGGAAAGGATGCACAGCATATATTCCACATTTGACCTTTAAAATGAAAGAAGTGTTTTAAAATGGTTTATCTCTAGGAATTCATTTGAGCATACCCTCGATATTAATTGTGAATATGATTTGAACTTTATGACCCACGTTTCTAAATTCACAGGAGAAGCAGAAAGAGAGAGAGACAGGGTGAGAGCAGGACCATTTTTCTAAATTCATGAATTATTCGTATTTTTCAGCACTGGTAATCACTTTTAACACTCGCCTTTGTATCACACTTACTAGACGAGAAGAGACGGAGCAAAGTGAGAGGCAGCGAGTCATGCGGTGCAAATGGTCACACTGAAATGACCACGATTAACAAGTCCCAGGAGGTGACTGCAGAGCTGACATGGAGAATGTCAGGGCGTTTGTAGGTGTTGACAAGCTGGTGACGGCTGAACTTTTCACTCTTAAACAGTTCCTCCCACCTACTTTCAGCTTCTTCCAATTTATTGTAGTTGCAATAATGCATCAAAATTATTTGTGAGTAATGCTTTTTTAATTTTATTTATTATGATCATAGTCTATTGTTCAGCTTATGTTCCATTAACACCTTGTAGCTGTAAACTCCATATCGCCTGCGTCACAAATTAAATCAAACTTTTTTCATCAATTAAAGGAGCAATATGTAACTCTGACACGTATCGAGTCAGGGTGCACTCAGGTTGCCATGTCGAAAATCAATACCACGAAGGCATCCTCTACATGTCCTATATTAAACCTCATGTGCTTAGCAATACAGTCAATAATAAAATATGGCCGTTAGTGGCATAATTTACTCTTGAAGAAGAGCTGTATCTATTCTTACAAGATAGACACTAGATTTGTGTATCTGTCAGTAAGGAATTGGTTTGTCAGTAATTATTCACATCCTCCATTTACAGTTCTTTAGTTTGCCTGATCATGGCAAATACAGATGGCTCTGTACGTGGGCACATTTTCAAGCTGAAAAAGACATTCATAAATCGAATAGTTGTCATGGTGATGAGAGTTTGAAGTCTTGATTAAGGAGGTCCCTGGAATTTGAGTGATGTGATGAAAAACAAACCCCGTACTGTCCTTTTTAAATAACAAAAGAAATTGATGTTTTTTTAATTGAATTTTTGACAAATATGGAGCTCTGTTTAACAGAAGAGAAGGACAACACTTAGTATAATTACAAAATCCTTAATGCTTAATTTGCCTATTGTAGTGTTTGTTGACAAGATTAATAAAAGATCTTTTGAAGTAATTAAGGAATTACCAGATCAGATACTTTTACAATGTTAAATGTCATGATGACTTTATGTCTACAAAGGTAAAGTAACTCCCTATTTAATGTCTAAAAACACAGTAGAACATTATTTCACAGACTCACAGTGTCCACATTGACTATAATCACAAAAACAGTTTTGAGGAGAAGCTTTAGTTTTTTTCTAATGTTGTTTGATTTAGATCTAACTTTGTGCTTTTAATTTTTAGATAAAACGGTGGATAGAGTCGGGAAAGAGAGTGGGGAATGACGTGGGAAAGAAGCAGCTGGTTTGACTTAAACCCAGGCTGCTGCCTTGGAGAACTATAGCGTCCTTACATTGGGCAAAACATACTGTAACTGCTATAGGCTGTTAGCACCCCAAGTAGCTTGAGTTCTAATGCAGTTACCTGCAGACGACATGCATCTCTAATGACCTTAAGACCATCAACTTCCTGCAGTCTGTGTTATGAGAAGCAGCCTTTTGATGGCATATTTACAGCCCATCTAAGTGGAATCCTACTTATAACATGTTTATCAGCCTTCTTTGTCCTTTACAACTTCAAACCCCACTTGCTACGCTTCTGACTTACCCTTGACAACTTGATTAATTAAACACTAAAAAGAATGGCAGTCGAGGAGAAGAGAACTGAAGGAGAGGAATAACAAGCAGAGCTGAAAGAGGACAGAATGGAGTTAGAGAAGGGGAGAGGAAATAGGCGAGTAAGAACAAGTATTCCTGGATACAAACATAATGAATATAAGAGGAACAGAGTGCTTACCATGCTTGTTGAGCAGCACAGCCAGGTACTCTCTGTGAAAAGAGCCAACGTAGAGGAGCAGAGTGGGACTCTGGCTGGTCCTGAAGCTCAGGGAGACATTTTCTGCTCTCAGGGTCGTGTCCGAGTAGATGGAGGAGGGCAGAGTGCTGCTGCTGCTCCTGTTGAAACCGCTCCACATCTGCTCCTTGAAGGTGTAGATGACGGATGTTTCTGACTTGAAGTTGGCTGAAACCTCTGCAAGGAGGGAGATAATGGTGGGCAGTTATTTTGCATGTGTGATGTATTTTTTTTTTGTCTGTTAGAAAAGGTTTGACCAAAGGGAAAATTTGGTTTACCGCTAAATATTATCAGGTAAAAAGGCAAAATAAACAATCCTGTGCATCGCTTACTTCGGATTTCAAACACATCAACATTGTATTCCAGAGACGGTGTGATTTGCATCTAAATTTGATTAGCAAATACTGTTTGTGTTAACGTTGAAGACACGTTGCAGCTAATCTCACATGGGAGCCCTATGAGTAAATCATCCTGTGGATGAACAGCGACCCAGCAGCACTGACAAAAAGCTAATTAGTGAGCTTGAGGGGGAAAAAAACGCTGCAGAAAACCATCTGACCGGTGAAAAACAATTCATAATGTATTCGAAAATGATTACATGTGTTTGTGAGGGTTGGAAATTTCCAGCTGTAGCTTAAGAGCCCCAAAAGACAAAACAGCCAGACTTGTCAGCTATAGAATATAACACTCTGATAGTGTGCTGTTGTGATCATGTACAAAGTCTTAAAACCACATTCCTTAGACATTGAGAGCAAAAATGTACACCTCCCCCCCACTTGATTAGTGAAATGCCAATTATATATTTTCTGCATTCATTTGTTTCTAGTTCGATTTGTTTTTTATTTTCAGAGTAATACTTCTCAGTGTGTCTCCTCGATGGCAGGTGCAGCTGTGAGATTAGGGACAAAGCCTGTACCTCTCTTGCAGAAGGCTCCAGTGAAAGCAGACAGGCCACAGTCGCAGGAAAAGCTGTTGGGTCTCTCCTTACAGCGACCTCGGTTCTGGCAGAGTGAGCCGTAGCTGCTGCAGTGGCCTGGACACCCTGCCTGAACCCCGGGGGTGATCTTTGCTCTCTCCTCCAAGTCCAGAGTGACACCATTCATCTGCAGAGAGCGAATGCAACCCCGGAAGCCCTTCTGCCTGGACGCCGTGCCTCCTGAAGACACACAAAGGATAAACTTCAGCATGCATCTTCTCCGTCCTCCATTTCTTGACTCTTCTCTTATATCTGTGTGTGATATACATGTAACCTAGGGCTGGGAATCTTTGGGTGTCTCACGATTCGATTCGATTTCGATTCTTGGGGTAACAATTCAATTCAGAATCGATTTTCAATTCAAAACGATTCTGGATTCATTGTTAAAGACCGATATTTTGAGAGAGTACTCTTATTTTATTTTTTATTTGACTTTGAAAATTTCAGACCATTAAAAAAACAACCTTTTCTTCACACTTCAAATGATGAGCTGGAAGAAAATGTAAAAAAATATAACAAGTTCAAAACTCCTGCATTTTCTTTTTATGGGTTCTCTGTTTGTCAGGCCAGCCCCATGTTGAATGTTGATACTGGGAAAGTTGGTGAGCTGTCAGTCTGTCTGACAGTCTGCTTGTCCTTCCTGGCCGGCTGACCGTAACAGAATTTATTTTCCCTTTCTTCCAGGGCAGAACTTAAACTCAAAAACGAATTGTTTTTTTAAACTTTTATAATACAACCTCCAACTGTCCTCAGATTTCAGGCCCTGCAACATTATCATTGTATCAGAGTGCCAAACTGGCAACCTCAAGACTCCTCAAGCCTGTTATGATGAGATAAACAGCTTTCCACCACTGCAGAGATGATGAGGTTCACATCAGAGCCTGATGTTTCTCACAGGATGTCAGGAGAGGACTTCTTTAACTAACTGGGTTCAAAAACTGAACCAAGTTTACTCTGCAAAGAAACTGACCACTATGGTGCAAATGCATTTTTTTCCCTTTATGGACCCGAGTCTTATTTAAAAGAAAAATCTATTTGGGAGGATTTTCTCACAGTCCGTGTATATATTGGCACTGAACAAGGACTTTTATAAGCTGAATGACCTCACTCTTAACTGTCAATTTCATTGGGGATCAATCAGAAATGTAGTCTTGAGTTTTGCTCAGGAGTTTTGTTTCTGTCACAACCCCCTTCCCTCCTGAGCAAAACAGATAAAAATGTGAATTCACCAGCCACCCTGCAGTCAATAAATATGAACCATACAAGTGTGTGAGTAGACAGAAACTTACAGAGTGAGAAAAGTAACAGCAGCATTTTATAGCAGTTTAAAGCTTCCCGAGGTATACAATGAAAAAAATGCAACACTAACTGTAACGGGCCGTTGAGTTGCAGAAAGGTTTGGAAATGTGAGCACAACTGCTTACGTGTTTGCACAAAGATGCAGCATTGAACTGCATGACTTCTGGAGCAGTAGTTCTGCCAAATGAAAACACATTTCTTCGCACAGACACAAACAGACCTATAAACAACTGGCTGTTCAGCTGCAGGTGGATGTGCCCATCAGAAGGAGCCTTGCGTGTAGCAGCAGGGAGCTCATCCAGACGTAGCGACGCCTCTTTAATGTTACGCTCGGCTCGGATGCTATGCCACCTGTTGTTGTCCAGCGGGAAACCAGCCATCACACGAACCTCCAGCGGGCCGTTACCCACATCGAAGGAGAAGACTACCTCAGTGGAGGCTGTGTCAGGTAAGAAGAATAAAGTGAAGAGTTACAGTACATATCAACACACATTCCTCTTCACTTCTGTATATCCCTGCAGTCAACACGTCACTTGTTGCACCTCGTCACTCAAAGGTTTGCTCAGGCAGAAACACACTATGCTCATGCTCCTGTCAAATTTCAGAGTGTAAGATTCAATTGTTGTCGCTATTTTTTCAATGTTTCCTGAAATCTTCCCTTTTTTCAAACATTAATAAAGCTGAACAATCACAAAACAGAAGAAGAAAGGACAAAAATGCATTTTCGATTGCATTTTCTTTTCTCTCAAACTCTCAAATTCTCACATTTTTTAAAGATTGAGATAGACTGGGTTGGTTTTTTTCAGGCAGATACGTCACCTCCTGCTGAGTTCACTCTGGTTCAAAATCTTATTCCAAAGATGATCCACCTGCTCAGGATGTATTCACTTCTAAGAAAAGTCAGGATTAAATCCATAACCCGAACGGTTTTACTTACAGCTCAGTTCAATCCGAATGAAGTCTTTGATGCCCAGGTTTTCCAGAAAGACACCAGAGGAGGACGTTGTTTTGAACAGGAAGGAGATGTCGGCGCTAAGCTCTCCTTGAAATGTGGGAAAGTGGAGGTACGACGTCTCTTTGTCAAAAAAAGCAGCGTTCCAGACGTTCTCTGAAAATAAATACAATCCTATAAATCCTGTTTCTCGAAGTTTACCATTGTTTAGCAGAGAATTGAGTTTATAATTGAGCTTCTACAAAAATATTCTTAACCATAAGCTAATGCTTGGCTCTGGACTGGACTTACTGTCTCCATGGCAACGCAGATGCCCCACCCTGTAGGCGCTCTCAGAGCCAGGCCTCTGGACATCCCCCAGCACCAGGGATCTAACAGGGAGGGTCTCCTTATGGGTCAGCAGGCCTGAGTCATTAGCCCTGAAAAGGACAAGATGAAGCAGAGGAAAAGGGAGGCCACAGCCAAAAGGAAAAAGACATCACTAGTTATAGAAGAGACCAAAAAGAGAAAGACAGTACAATAAAATCAGGGATCAGGGTGCAAATAAAACAGTTTATCATTATGGTTTCCACCAGTAGAATACCATATGGATACATTAGCTACTTACTAGTCCAGCTGTTACACTTGAAAAGAGCATTTATCTTAATCCACTAAAATTCCCTCTGTTTTCTTCCTATTGATTTGAAGGAAACAAACAGTACCA
Source organism: Tautogolabrus adspersus (assembly GCA_020745685.1). Taxonomy (NCBI): domain Eukaryota; kingdom Metazoa; phylum Chordata; class Actinopteri; order Labriformes; family Labridae; genus Tautogolabrus; species Tautogolabrus adspersus. Next base: position 16,619,884 of record CM036541.1, on the reverse strand, counting down.
TTCGTTGCTGTCAGCATCACAGTTGCAGTGGCGTTTAAGGTCCACACAGTTCTCCTGCAGACCACAGGCACACTGCGGGCTGCCTGGTGAAGCCCCGCCCCAAAAAGTCTGCACCTGTCCTGCACCTGGACCTCCTACCCACCAGCTGAGAGGAGAGCCGTCTGCAACACATGACGACACTCATCGTTCAAAAGCACAACTGCAAGTACCTTATCTCAACCTTAACAATACCCGTAATCTCATTTTTTCAAAAAAAATAAAATATTTCAGTTTCTGATTTAAATGTTTGTTAAAATTTTTTCACAATAATGCAAATCATTTTCAGTACATATAGAATATTATACCACCATTTGTTTGACATTTTAACTCTGCAACATTATTATCACAATTCACACTCACAAGTCCAATTATTAGGTCCTATCAAGTGTATTTTCAGCACCCATAAAGCTTCTCAGTATTAAAGAAAAATAATGAATATTTTAGTGTCTGTTGAACTGTATTTTTTTAAACTGATAGTTGTCATACACATTAAATGGTTTTAATCCATGTTAAAGATTTTTTTTTTCTATTTAAAAAAAAAAGAGATGGTTTTAGAGGATATCATCAAGCCTTACCCGGTGTGTTGAGGCGTGACTTTTTGCAGTGATAAGTCAGTTCCTGTTCGCAATGCTCTGATTGGCTAATGATGGCTGACAGCTGCTCCTCTCCAGATGTGTACACAAAGTGAGCTGAGTGCTGAGTCTTTCCCAGTGTAGGTCGAACTCGGGTCAGCTCTGTGCTATTGTGCTGGATTTCAATCCAAGTGTTGTCCTCTGGTGGAGGGAGACACAAAAAAGAAGATATTATTCCTCTTTTCTATGAGTATGTGTGTATGGGGGGGGGGGGGGGGGGGGGGATTTGCCCTTCAGATGCTTTACTCAGCATTACTACACCAAAAAAAGACAAAAGTGAAAAAATAGAGAGACTGCACATGACAGGGTCTGCATGGTGTGGAATGATATGTGGGTGTGTTTTGATGTGTGTGTCAGCTACCGGTCATGTTGCAGTATATCAGCTGTGGTCTGATTGGTCCGCTGCCGTCCACATCGATGAAATAGTATCCTGAAGTGTTGCCTTTGTGTTTGTATGCTTCACAGGACTGCGCGTATATTGCTGAGAAGAGAAAGAAATACATCATCATCATCATGACATCACAGTTATCTATTGTGACAATACCCTTACTTTTTTCCATATGCAAAAGATTTCTGTTAGGATTAAAGAAAAAATCTTGACTCTTAAAACTGCCCGAAAAAGTTTGATTAAAGTGTTACAATTTTGACAGATTTGTGCCACAATCATGTAATTGATGGGTAATTGATTCATGTCTCATCTTTATCAATTTCACTGAAGACAATATTGTGAAAAAAATCTGGACAGTAATTTTGACTTTTGACAGATGACTGACAAGCGGACACTTAATTTGGTGTTAAGCAAACTATTCCACAATATCTGAGCTCTGCTTTCATATCTGCCTTACAACAACTGTCGCTCATACTGTAAACGACAATTATATTTTCCATAAAACATTGGACCATAAGGAGGGGGAAAAACGTAATATATTCTCTCTCCAGTGAAGCAGCTTTGGGGCTGAATTTTTCGACTTATAAGGAGCCTATTTCAAAAGACTCATACTTTCTTATTTGGCCCTCTTTTCCATATATTATTTTCTTTCTCTTTCTTTTTCCTTTGTTTCTACTCCTATATTAAGTTTTTAAAGGCTACTACAACGATGGACAGATGTTTGAGTTTGACCTTCTACTACAACATGTCTGCAGGTACCTCAAGGTGAAAGCAGCAGGCTGTCTAATTACACCACCATATGAACACAAGTGCAAACATATACAAGTACACACTACACACGGAGCCCGTACTGTGTGTGTGACCTTTAAACAACAAAGCTTGGTGCCCTTACAGCTGTGACAGGTGGCTCCACTGTAGCCGGTACTGGAGCAGTTACAGTGGAAGGTGCTCCATGATTGAGTGCAGCTGCCTCCGTGTTCACAGTGACTCGGAGAACACCTAGAAAACAGAAACAAGCACTGATCTATAATTCATCTCTAGTTATATTTATTCTTTCTATTCAAACTACAGCGCAGTATTGAAATAATTTGGCCACTATTTGGCTCTTTGAGCATAACCAGAAAACAGCTGGTTTCCTGTTGATCAGCAGCATGTTTTGAGGAAACTCTTCAGTGATTCCTCTGACTGAAAAACTAAACCTGCAGTTATTTTGTCCTCTAACTTCATATGACATTTCAAATAGACTGAAGCATCCAAAAAGCATCCAGCAAAACATATTTGATAAACTTTGCTGCCTGCTTTTAACCGATACTTTTTACTTCTCTGTGTCAGGACTCAGCTGGACTGGGCTGCAAGAAAAACCAGACAGAATGGAGGAGGAGGTGAAGAAAAAAGGGATACAATGAGAGGCAAGAGACAAATGCTGGAGAAATTGCAGGGAGGGAGACAGAGAGTGATATCCAAGACAGTGAATCAAGGTCCAGAAACGGAAACGGAGGAGAGAAAGGAGGGAGGGAGCAACAAAGGGATGATGATACAGAAATATTCACAATATTGATCATGTCCAATGCTGGTAATGCTGGAATTTGTCAGTTTATTGTTCGGTGTGCATCTGTGTTGGTTCGACAGTGATTTAGTCCCTGTGTGTGTGTTCTAAATGTATTTTGTTCATCAAGGGACCAAAATGTTTTTATTAAATTATGTCCAATTTTAAACTGACACTGCCATCATACCGCCTTTTACTGCAGTGTATAAATATGTGAGCTCTGAGACACAGTGCCTTCATCTTTAAATGGGTGTGTGCATCCTCAAAAGTGTAACGTTTTCAAAAAACATTACAACCTCTATGAAATATATTTTTATTTGAAGACACAAACAAGGAAAACCACAAGGAAGCTGCATGTAATATGATACCCATAAAGGCAGGCGAGGCAACAGCTGGATTCTCTTCTAAAAAAAGGAAAAATATTAGTACATGTTGAGACTCTAATGTTGATCCCGTAAATCCCTATGTTTGCAATTTGCTGCTGTCTAATAATCCACATGTAATCCCATTTAATTGGAAACCAACTGCAGAGAAGATTTACAGGCTTAAAATGGAAGAGTGGCAAAAAAATCAGACCATATAACAACATTTCCTCTGTAGTTTGTCTCTTGCCAAAAACACATTCCAAGATAAAGAAACAATGTCAAATCCAATTTAGCAGTGCAATTGCTTTGGTTAATATCCCATGCGTAGATATTTCTAAAGTTTTTGCTCTGACCTGTCAATGATGCCACACATGTCAATCTGAAGGTGACTGTAGTTTCCCATCAGCCTCTGCTGCACCATGATCAAATCCACAGGTTTGTTGTCGACAGTCAGTAGACGCATACATCCCTGGAACGTCTTGTAGGGGTTCACACACTGCTGGCTGCTCCCTTCAGGAGGACAACCTGCAGAGGACAGGGGGAAAAAATCAGTCAGCTAATCAAACAACAGAGGTAACCATGACGACCACTCTTGACAGTAAGAATAATGTATGGGAATTTTTATGTGTCGTACCGCCAAAGAAAATGTGACTTCCTGCGGTGATAAGGAATGAGGGACTGGCGTGGGCAGTGGCTCCTTCATCTCCGTCTACAGTGACAGTCAGATGTCCTCGTCTGGAGATCAGCTCCACAGAGTGCCACTGGCCATCACTCAGTGCTGAACCTAAGGACACAGATACATTACGCTGTGCACAAAGATACACATGTTGACTACATTTTAATATCATGAAGTTTAGGACTTCAATTGTTGCTTATTAACTACTGCAGGGAGATTTTCTATGATTGATTGAGCACTCAATAAATGGTGATAAAACTTGGCCTAAAAGGTCTAACAACTATGTGGGGCCACAGCAAACTTTTCAACTTTTTCACAAATAATCAGTGCTCATGGACAAGTGACTTCAGCCTATGACAAGCTTTTCTATGCATCTTGATTGTTTACAGTCTCAGCAACTTGAGAAGTACGATTGGAGTCGGTGTTTATAGATGAAGTCTAAAAGCGGACTGTTAGCTGGCATGACAACAGATCTGTTTAAACACATTAATTCAAGCTAAATCCTCGTTAGATGACTGCCACTGGACTCGGGTTGTTTTACAGTGGATACGTTCTTCTCTCTTTTCTCTTCAAAGTGGTCCTTTTCCTTCATACATCCAAAAGCAGCTGAAACACCAGTATAAAGTACTACTTGTATTACAAACACAAAACAAGAACCATTATGATACCAAAGTATAGTCCCTATGGTGCCTTCAGATTCTGAATGAAAATGCAGAGTCTGTTAAAAGAGACCAATCCCACACCAATGGAGGAAACAGCAGTGAAAATATTCTGATTGAAGTCTGAGGCTTAGGGTCAAACTGACCTACATCAAGCTCCAGTGGCGCCCTGCCAGCTTTGTGGATCTGCAGATGGAGCGTTGCTTTGCTCAGGTACAACCAGACTGCACCCCCTTGCTTTGGGAGTTCAAATGCCAGCAGCAGCCCCGCCTTGTTCCACGTCCTAAACTGAAGCTTCACAGACACGCCAGTCGATGATGGTTCTGTCACACCTGGCAACCAGAGGAAGCTCTGGGGACTGGTAAACGTCACGGCAACAGAAAGAGGTTCAGTGCAGGAAAAGGTCACATTACCCTGAGATACACGAAAGAGAAGAGAGGAGGGAGTATGCAGATGGAGTAATTACTTTAGTAAAAGCGGGGAAACACAAAACGATGAAATTTCATTTAATTTAAAGGCCGTTCCTCGATGCAGAAGTTGTCATTACCATAGCTCCTTAAAAAGCATGAATGCATAACCATGATGTTAATATCCAGACTTTAAATAAGCAGCTGCAACATCGTACAAAGACTAAGAGCAGAAAGGATGAAAATGAGGAAAAAACAGTGGGAAATAAATATCTCTTTAAGAGACTTTGATCGGTGGATTAGCTCTGTATGCAGTCATAGTTTTGAATGGTTGTAATTGGAGTGCATATTCTGCCAGGGAAACCAGCAGAGATATTTTACACATCTATCCCCACTGGGTTTTTATCTCCAGAGGAGTATGCAACACACAGACACTTGATAAATGGCAGTTAAAGCATCATATAGTAATTCAGGCTAATGAGAAGAGATCTGTTGATATTCAAAGGGACACAATCCATACGCACACAAACACACGCATACACGCAATTCAGGATGAAGTTTACATCGTACTTACATTTAACGTGCTGTCCAGCTGAAATAATATCTCACACCTATCGCTTGGTCGGTGCAATGTCCTGCTTAAAGACCCGGTTGTTACGGCACTTTGTTTTTAAAGGTAAGTTGAAAGGTAACTTGGAGGATGAGGAGGAGCAAATGGTTTTTTCCCACTGCATTGGCAATGGGACCTACACTATTGATTACATCCTTTAGAAGTGTATGATGACTTTGATTTGCACTCTCGCTTTTGTTTCCCACAAGCAGAGAACACCGACCTGTTGGAAGTACTACATGACACACTCAGTCCCTCACTACAAGTGTGTCTGGCTTTATGATAACCTGAAACTGGATCAATTTGAAACTCAGTCGTTGATTTGATACAAACATCCACTATGTGTAGAGCTATATGAGCATTTATATTATTGTTTGCTGTCAAACCGTAGGCCTTAGTTACCAGGTAATCATAATGCCGCCTGTCAGCCCACCCTAATTGAACGCACCTGTGCCTTGTTATCACCGGATTGTCTGTGTTATTAATCCTCGTGTGTCCTCCCTCATGTTGCCAGGCCTTTGTGTTTTCCTTTTGTGTTACCTTGTCCTAGCATTCTCCCAGCAAGTTTATTTAGTGTATAACTTTTGCCTGTGTTTTGACCCAGCCTTTTGTCTGCTCCTCTGGATTTGTTTGCCTGTGATTTTGGTCTGATTGTGTTTCAAACCGGACTGCTTGATTGTACTCTGCCCCTGTGGAGTCTTGCGTTTGAATCCTTAGAGGGTCTTTCTGTTAAAAAATTGGGCACGAGAGGCAACGCTCTAATAAATACTGGATAAAAAAAATGTTTTTCACTAAATCATACCACAAAAAGAAAATGTAATTTCTTCACTGTACTAGTGTCCTTGTGGTGTAACTAAACAACACATCTTAAGTTAAGAGCTTTTCCATAGCTGGGGCAACAGGCAACTGGACTGTAACTTTTAAGTTAGAGTCCAAGAGTAATGTTATATAATACTGTATTACTACTTTAACAAGCTAAATGTCAGAACAATTCATGTTGTGCTTACTATAGAGCATGCATGCTTTTGCTTATGCACTCCAAAATTTTTGTCAAAATATATGTACTTTTTTCCTGATCAAAATTCTGTGTTTACAGTGCAGATGTCCTAACATAGCCTGTAACTACACAAACACACAAACAAGCTTCTTATCAGCACACTGTGAGCCAGTTTACCTTCACCGTGACCCGCTGGTCTTTCTGTTTGGCAAGGTCTATCAGGTTCACGCCGTTGTAAACAAGATTTTCCAAACAGCCATGAAAGTTTCTGTGTGACCCGACCGACCTCCGAGAGCCGAGACCCCGCTCTGCTCCCACACTCATCTGTGCAGGGAAACAAACATGAGCATACAGGCATAAAGTGAATATGACAAATACAATTCCAGTAGATTTGACGGCAAGTGAATGTTTTGAAACTTGTGTGCCTTTAACACCTACACAGACACAGACATAAACACACCTGGTCATGGTCCCAGTGGGTTAATCTTTGAGGGACCTGCACCCACAGTGTGCTTTTATCTATGGTAAGGTTGAGGTGAGTGCTGTGATGCTCCACTGCGAGGTGGTGCCAGTGTTGGTCGTCTAACAGGCTGCCCAGAGACACCAGATGCTGGCTGTCTGGTGAAGAACTCCTGCCTGGGGCACAGGAAAAGGAGAGCGTAAGAATTATATTAATTTGCTGAATTTTCTTTCTCATAACTGTAATCTTGATATGAGAGATGCATTATAATCCTTGTGGAAATTCTGTCTTTTGTTATTTTTTAAAGTTTCTTTTCAACTTTGCAATTCAGGGAAGGATATCTACAGTAAAATATCTTTGTATTTTCCTCTGGGTAATAGGATATGCAGCCTTCTCTTCTCTGAATCCTTGTCTGTGTGTGCACAGTATCCCAGCTTACTCCTCACAAACAGGCAGTAACAGCTGTTTTCTAGGTCTCTTTACTGGTTCAGTAGTGGCACCGATTTTCAGTATGGGATCACTTCCTAGAACCATCAAAAAAATCTGCATCTACAACATAGAAACAATATTTTTGATACCTTAACATTTCCAAGTTCATTCATAATATAATGAAACAACCACAGGAAGTAGTCAAGTGCCGGAGAGGTAAAGAGTGAAAGACAAAGCTTCTGGACAGCATGGATAGACTTACAACCAATGTGACGTAGCCATTGGCTTCTAGACTAAGCGTTCAGTTCCAACATTCTATTCATATGGTTTGTAGTTTAACATAGAAAAGACATGTTTGGCATAACTTGATCACATAACCTGCACTTAAATATTTTTTGTAACCTTAACTTCCAGTTTCTTTGATACTGATGTAAAAGAAGATACACAACGGTCCACATTAAATGCATATTAGTTTGGTTCCCTGTTAAATGTTATTATCACTGATGGACAAATCAAGTGGTTTTATTTCAGTGTGTCCTCAAGATTTAGCTAGTCTGCTTCTCTTTCCTGAACTGAGATGCTGCTCAAAGTTCTTCAAACCCCTATTTTTGTTCTCTTAAAATTTAGCTTATTTGCAGGATGATTTCAAAAGAGCCCCCCAAGGCAACATCTCCTTTTTGTCTGCCGTCTGCTCTGCATTAAGGCTCTTTGCTACACCTCAAAATCCAACTTTAGTGGCAGACATTGACAGGTTCTATCAGATCACTGCTTTAGCACCTGCTGCAGCATTTTCATTCTGTACAGCTTAATGATAACAATGAAACACACAAATCTGTCAAAACAAGTCAAATATGCAACCTCTGAACCTGCCCACAACAAGGACACCTGAGGAACACTTGATGAAGTCTGACTAACAAAGAAATACTTTCAAAAATATATTGCTCTGATATTCCACTGAACAAATTTGTTCTGCCACAAATGGCAGAACATCACGCTTTGACTATTGCAACTCCCTATACTGGCAGGTCTTCCTATATGCACTATCAAACCCTTGCAGATGATCCAGAACTCAGCAGCACGACTGGTCTTCAACCTACCTAAAAGAGCACATGTCACTCCGCTGTTCATCTCCTTACACTGGCTCCCAGTTACCGCTCGTATCAAATTTAAAACTCTGCTGCTCTCAAGAACAGCCGTCAATGTTGTGCTTTGCCTCTGTGCAATGCCTGTCAGCACCTGCATGTCTGATCAGACTTAAAGCTGTTTGTTTGCACTTACTGACATTGTTTCCTCTTTTCTAGATCCTTGCTTGTGTTGTTCTTACTCTCTGATGTACGTAGCTTTGGATAAAAGAGTCTGCTAAGTGAATTGTAGAATTGCAGAAATGGTATTCTTGTTTTTGATTTTTTCATTTCATTTTCATGACTATAGTTTATATGGATGGATGGATTGATGGATGGATGGTTGTAAATGCAATCAGCACTTTTTAAACATCAGCAAGAATCAACCATTTTTAAATATATCTAAAGTGAAAACTTGTATTTCAAGCACCTTGTTTCAAGACTCTTGGCAATGTTTGAGACATAAAACAAGGAAATAAATGCCGGACGATTTAGTCCTCAAAGTCTATGCAACTAATCAATGTAGGTCAAACATGGTCTCTGTGTAACTGGAGCAAGAAAAATAAAAAGATCACAGAGAAAAGCTAATCTGTTTATCTATAGCCCTGTTAGACTGAACACAGCAGGGAAACAGTCCTATAAATCAGCAAGGATTGAGGAGAACAACATTGTTTGTCAATAGTATTGAAAACGGCAAACAGCTCACAATCTATGAGACAGTTTAGCTGATGGGTCATTGACCCAGCATCTGCTTTTTTAATCTACTGTAGACAGGGTAACAAGCACATGACATGAATGATATAGACATTTTTCACAGTTTAAATTTAATCAAGTTTATATGACTGCTAATATATCTCTGTAGAGTGAACTCACAAGAAGAGATGAGAAAGGGGTTGTTAGCTGATACAGAGACACAGATACAGTAAACACTTGGCTCTGTAACAATCTTTTGTGTCTCTGCAAAGGCTAAGTCATTAAAATCCAACTACCAGGTTTCCAGCCTGATTTGGTACTGTCAGTCTGTCATGACAGTATGTGCACAAGGATCGTACCTTGTCTGAGGAGCAGGAGGAGCTTTCCTTTCTCTAACTCCAGCGTGAGGCTGTGCTCGCTCTGTCCCTCTGCATGAAGCAGTATCCCAGAATTCCTCAGGGTTTTAAATGTCACAGAGATGCTCTCCCTTGTCATCTGTCTCGGTCGGGGAGTCAACCTGAAGAGAAGGCTGTTGTGGCCATCAAAGCTCACCACGTCAGAGTCTGAAAAACAACAAACCAGAGAGTTTCACTATTGATATTATTCATAACAAAACATTTGTAACTGTCCCATGACTCTGCTTTTTTAGTTATTATTCTAATCAAAAACATTTAAAAAGTGTGACGTGCTATAACATAACTAAAGACAAATAAGCATTACTGCTGTGTTTGAATCTATGGTTCTTATAATACCTGACCTGAAGTTATATTTCCTTAAAGGCAGGGTTGGTAATTTTCTCCAGATACACTTTTTCACATTTTGGTTGAAACTGTCTTTAGGTCCTGACAGATATTAATAACTCATGTGCTCTGAAAAAGGAACAAAGAAAATCCATCATCTGTAGCAGTAGTAAGCCTGTAAAAACTTCGACCAATTTCTGCACTCGGTTCCATTTTTATGAACCAATCATGCCTCCCTGTCTCCCTGTTTGTTCTCTACCCCATGCATGCACGAGCCCACACTCAAAGCATGAGCTGAGCTCTGCTTCTGGACCAATGGCGCTTGTGCATGTACGTAAGTGAAGGGCATGGCTTTTGAGGGTGCACAGAGGGGAGGGGGTGGGTCAGACGGCGCACTGAGAGAATGCTACTTTCAAAATCATGCTAGTTTCCAAAAAATTATAAACCCTGTCTTTAACTTTTCAAGGTTTTCTGGTTTTAAGACTTTATAAAAAACAATTATTAGGGCCCGAGCGAGGACCCTATTGAAACTGAATGAGTTTTTATTCTCCCTCGCCACAATGAATTGCTTATTTGGGGGCTTTAACGTGCACCAAAACTCACCAAACTTCACCCAAATTCAGCCTTGCATGAAATTTACGTATGAAAGGGGTTCGGTGTATGGACGTCGCTGAATGGCTCTACAGCGCCCCAAAACGTCACTCAGGGTATTGCGAGTAACCTACATGCACGAAAAATGGTGAGCCATATGTTTTGCGATTTTTCATATTTCACAGCATCCCTATTTGAGCGCACTTGTCCGAGGGCATTCATCTGATAAGTTTGGTATTATCAATCAATCAATCAATCAATCAATCAATCAATCAATCAATCTTTATTTGTAAAGCGCCAATTCATAACAAGTGTCTCAAGACGCTTTACAAAAAGCAGGTAAAGGACCTTACTCTTTGTCTATTAATATTACAAAAGAGCAGGTAAAAAGACCATGCTCATTGTTATGTTACAAAAAGCAGGTAAAAGACCTTACTCTTTGTCTATTAATATTACAAAAGAGCAGGTAAAAAGACCATGCTCATTGTTATGTTACAAAAAGAAGGTAAAAGACCTTACTCATTGCTATATTATAAGGACCCAGCTTAATCCATCATGAGCACTTTAGCAAAGCAGCAAAAGTTACATTGGTAAGAAAAAACTGCCTTTTAAGAGGCAGAAATCTTCGGCCGGATCCCAGGCTCACGACGAAACAGCCTTCACAGGCCTAGACTGCGCCGGGCTTGGAAAGGGATAGGGGGAGATGGGATAAGATGCAGGAAGAGATATTAAATGAAAGTAGACAAGTTCAAGATTCAAAGTTGTGCGAACCACAAGATTTCACCATAAGACGTGGCCGTGGCGGGCTCTCAAAGCTTGATGACGTTTTTGGCACGCCATCAATAAAATAAATTGTTATAACTCTGACATGCAGTGTTCTATCATCACCAAATGTGTCATGCAAAATACTCTAACTCAGTGTCAGTGTGTTCTAGACATGTTGAAGTTCTGAAGTCGTGCGAAACCAAGATTCTACCTCAAAGGGGCATGGCCCCCTGTCAAACTTTGTTGTCAAAGGTTTTCAGCGCAGGATCATGGTGGTCAAGGAGTGCATATACGTATATATGCAGTGCAAAACGGCTAAAGACACCACTGCAGCAGCATACTTTGCAGCTGTGCATCATGACACTGCCGGCCTGAACAGCTCTGCATATAAATATTCTGTGACCTTAATAGCGTTGCCTGTTACACAAATCGATCTGCTGGTCTGCTCCTTGGCCCCACCTAGCTACTGCTGCTTTCCCCGCGGTCGCGACACACCCCAACATGAACTTGCAGTTTTATTTATTATTTTTATTTGAATTTATTTAATCTCCATTATATATTTTGTATACAATGTTATTCTCCTCTTTTTAATTATTCAAGTTATCAAGTATGATAAAACATCTGTCTAGTTTCAAATATGCAGATATTTATCCTTTCTGCTCAGAGCCAAGAACCAAATACACATTTTACACAAAGAATTGGCTGAGTAAGTGATTCAAAACAAAAAACAAAAAACAAAACATCATTTGGAAACTTCATTGAAAGCGAGTATTTGATCTGCTTTTTAAATAAGTAAAGCAGATTAAAAGACTATCAAGCATCTTTCATGTTACTCTGAATAAAATGATTCAGCAGCACAGCATGCTCGTAAAAATCTCACGCCCACAGTGTCGCTATCCAAGCATCAAATTAGAAACGTCAGCTCAGATGCATCAACTTCTGCATCCAGTGAATTTCAGCCGGTGTTGCTGGCAGCAACAATGGAAACATTTACAAACCCTGAATGAAGCTTTTCATTAAAAAAAGCCAGAAGTACGTTTTCTCTTCCTTACTATGAAATAATTATGAGATGTAAGCATCATAACAGTCAAAGTCAGTCCAGTTTCTTATAGCTGGGAGCCAGTTTTATCGATCTTTTCTAAACCAACAGATAAACACACAAACACACAGTTCACTTATTCGACCTCAAATCCACTTTCAACGATAATTTTAGCCCAAACAAGTATTTCAAAGCAACGTTTTATTTTTTAAATAACTGTGTTGTTTTACTCCCTTCATTTTTGGATATGAAAATGTTATTTTATTTCATTTTATTTATCCAACAAATGCTTTCTTAATTGTGATCTGCCGAGGGACTTCTGATGTAAACAAGCTCTAAGCTAACTGTGGTACGATGCATCAAATGGCAACATTTATGTTTAGTATTGTACATGGTCCCATTACAAATAAACATTTAATTATTTAATTAATTAATGAAAATGTCCTTACTTTCCCCTTTCAATGAACGGTATTGTCATTTTCTCATGGCCTTTCTCTCCATTTCTATTTGCAATTGTTTTATTCTATAGGAAAAGAAATACAATTATTTGAAGAATCATTACTTACATTTCAAATCTGGCCTGACTTTTTACTAAATGTTCCGCTTACATTCATGTACATAAAACAATGAATGCTATATTCACTGTTAGTAGGAAGTGGTCTTCTATTAACTGTCATTGCCACAGCTGTTGCATGTTCTCCTTCCTCCTCTGGCCTCACTCCCTCTCTTCACAGGCTGTTAGTGTTGTTGATTTTTTTTGCCCATTCCTCACCTGTCCAGCAGGTGCCATGTGGGCTCCTGCTGTTCGCAACCCTGCTGCTCATTCCTAATCAAACCCAAGATGCTGCCTCCTCCCCATCTGCTGTTTATCTGTGTGTAGACTGATGTGTTTTATCCTTCTTTAATGAACATTTTGGCACACTCCAATATGACCTGCTGGTTTGAGAAAAAACGATCAAACTTATATTGAAAGAAGTCTTTAAGTCTGGGTTAGGTTGGAGTTTCAGTCTTTCTGTTTTGTGAAGCTGTACAAAAAAGCTGATGGATTAATGGTTGAGCTGCTTCAATAACTAAGTTCATGAATAATAAACAGTGGCATTACGGTTGATTTCAAAAGGAAGGGGAAACCGGAAGCATGCTGTATGTCACCCTCTGCTCCTTTGTGCATAAAAAATGCCAAATGATACGGATGGGTGAGAGAAGACAAATTAGGTCATTGTAGTAAAATTGCATGAATGTCATCCAGGTCATGGAAATACCACATTGTATAATGTTTAGTCTAAACTTTTCCAAAAAGTAGACTCAGTAGAAATTCAACTCTTAATTCAATCTGACCTCAGACAAGTTATTAGAACTTCTTGTGGATTTTAAATGATTTCTTCTCTATCTAGTTCATCCAGAATTGTTTTTCATCATTAATGATTTAAAAGATGCATTTGCATTCAGTGTAATCTCTACTGTCTCTTTCACAACTAATATAGTGTGAGATTAAAAAAAGGACCCCAAACTTACTGTAAGGACATCCGTAGGTCTCCAGTCTGAGTCCAATCCGACCATTGGGATTCCAGTCCAGGGGGATCAGGCGGACGTAGCGAGAGATCACTTGGTGCTGGAGCTTGTGCTGGACCACACTGTCTGCGTTATTGTTTCCTGAAATGGCCTGAAAAACACATCCACCGTAACAGGTCAGCTGGTTTATCCTATTTATACATGTGTTCTTTTTTGACACAAAGATTCTTCTGTGATCCCGAAGGCTCCTGTGAGAAGTGATGTGACTGTTTTACTCCTAATGGAGGGAATATTGTGGAGTTAAGGCCATGCTCCTGCTCAATGGTTCCTCAATCAGGTAGAAAATGTGATTTGTGAAGCACTGGTCTCAGTTTGATATGTTTCACACACTTTGGTAAACACTTGGACCATAGAGAATTTAATTTAAAAAACTCTGTGACTGTAGCTCTCTTTGTGAATATTTCTTGTCTATTGAAATTCAAGTCATACAGAAATGTATACCCTTTTATAAAGAGCAGACATATTCTGTACTTTATTCCACTCTCTTCTTTGGGTACGTTCTTTTCTTTTCAAAATGATAAAAGTAGGTCAACATTTTGTTTAATAGTGTCCAAGTCTGAATATTGATATACAGTAAATGATCTCTTTGTCATTCAGAGTCTCTTCCCCTCAAAATATATACATTTATATTTCTTGGAAGCAATAAAAATAAGTATAAGAAGGAAATGCAATACTAAAAGTAAGAGGACTGATAATACACAAGTTAAGACTACAAATCAAACATATGAATTACAAAAATAAAATAGAGACAAAACTACTGCTTCTCATTTTTGTCTTGATTTTCATCACTTTTTCCCTCTGGATTCAAACTTTATCATATTCCTTAGACCAGATCTGATAGTTTTTTTTGTCTCCAGTTTCCATGCAAAAACAGTAAATTAACTCAATCTATGATTATACAGTAGAATTCAGTACTGGTATGAAGGTTGCTATAACCAAGTTTAAAAGTATTAAAGCTACTGGTCTGTTCATGATCCTGACATGTAAGATGTTGTGATATTAAATGAGGCCGAAGGTTGGGGAAAAAAACAGAAATAGTCTGATGGGCATGTCACTTCTATAGATTTGTATCACCTTGCTTTCTCTAGGATATGCACTTATCTGAGTAAATTCTCATCATCTGAACTAAACACTGAAAGTCTGTGCTAGCAAACCATCCAAAGACGTCTATTAAAGATGTGGACTATCAAAAGATCGCAACTGGGACTGTCGGCATTAACGCGTTAATCTTGATTAATTAAGGTCCCAGATGAATGCATTAACTTTTTTTAATCGCATCAATCAATCACATACCATTTTGTCCCTTTATGCACACTGCAGATAATCAATATTGTCTTCCTGTAGAGTGATGGAAAAGAAGGACCCTGCTGCACCTTCGAATGGCTGTTTTCAAGTCGTTTTTGGTTTGTGAAAAGTTCCTTTTTCCGTTGTAAAGTTAATGTCATAACCTTCAATCTACCGGAAGTTTCTTATTTTATATTTCAAAATAAAAGCAAGTTTGTATTAAAACAGGAAGTAAAGTACCCCCTAGTCTTAAGACAGTACCAAAATTCAAAATAAAAGCCTTACAAAAACTGTTTCTTAATGCAAAATATTTGAATTTCAAACATGCAAAAATGCAATTAATCGCAATTAACTATTGAATTTTAAAGAATTAATCGCAGTTACAATTTGTTGTTATTTAACAGCCCTAGTTTAACTAAACTGATAAAGGTGAACCCTTTCTATATCCATTACCTCAGCCTCAACGTCTACTTTTGGTCTTCACTTTCTTGTGGCACATAAGAGCCCATATTTGAATTTCAAGATGATGCTCATAAACAGAATTTGCATCTTCTTCTCTCCTTTAGAGAAATCTCTGCTAAACTTCCACTATCTTTGCCTCCATTACCACGTAACACACTATATTCCCTGATAATGAGAACATATATTCCCAACATCACCATCAGGAAGATAAAACACACCATCTGCTCTTTTACACCTTTGTGGTGGAAGTGAAAAGAGAACTAGTGGAGGAGAGAATATGAGAGAAGAGGGGGGAATTAAAGAACGAGAGAGCATTACTCGGCTTTACAAACCCTAGCCTCAAAGCTCAAAAGAAAGAGATGTCCTGGAGGAATTTTGCCTGATGAAGCAGCTCAGACTCTGTTCCTCGAAAGCCATAATAAAGTGGGCTGACTAATATGTGGAGCTTAGGAGCAACTTTTGAGACATGCTGCGGATTTATCCTGGGGGTGAAATCAACAAGCTTTTAAACCGCTAGAAGCCCTTTTCTGCTCTTTTTTTGAAGAAGTCTCAGTCTGACATTAGCTTAACCTTCGCTGTGAGTCTTATTTCTCAAGATAGAACTTTAAATTGATGCTGTTTCTCACAACAACATTGTAAAAGAGAGGGTTTTCAGTCTGTAGCAAGAGCTGCAAGGTAATGCTTGACTGCCTCTACCTACAATGCATAAAGTGTAATGAGGTTAACAGAGCGAGCGAGAGAGCCTCTAGGTGAAAAAATATGATTAGAACAAGGGAGCTGTATGAGCAAATGAGATGCTGATTCCTTTGAATTTGATTAATTGGATGGATTTCCTTGAGATACAGCTTGAATTTTTGGCCAGGCATCGTGCACAGTGGAGGAGCACGTCTGGGAAGATGTGTTTAAGCTGATTTTTTAAATGAATTTTGCAGCTGAAGTGCAGTGATGTGCCCACTGTCTCAACTAAGTTAATTTGGTTTAGTTATCCCTTCTGATAAACCTAACTCACTTTAAAAGAGGAGAAAACTTATGATGACTGGTAAATCCACCCATCCATTATCTATGCAGCTTGTCCTGTTCAGTGTCGCGGGTTGGGGCCGGAGCCAATCCCAGCTGTCCTTGGGTGAGAGGTGGGTACACCCAAGACCAATCACCAGTCAATCACAGGGCTGACATACAGAGACAAACAACCAGTCACACTCACGTTCACACATATGGCCAATGAAGAGCCACCAAGTAAACAAAGGAGCATGTATTTGGTTTGTGCGAGCAAGTCGGACTAACCTGAAAAAAACACACATGCACGGGGAGAACATGGGGGACGGGGATTCGAACCATGAACCTTCTTGCTGTAAGGTGACAGTGCTGACCATTGCTCAATGTGGCAACCTATAACTGCTTATGTTGATGTAATGTCTGTGTTTGGTGGTAAAAAAAATTTGAATGTGTAAATTGTGCTGTCACATTGTAAACTGCAGCCCCCAGGAAGAATAGCTTTTCGCTATGATGAAGCTAATGGGGAACCAAATGAAGAAACACACAAACAGGTAATTAAGAGCAGAATATTGGAAAGGTTGCGTTCTTGCGGTCCATTCTTTTTTTTGCTTGAGTGCCCTTACAACTTACTCTTTAACCAGTGTTTAATTCTGTCCAACATTTTAAATAATCCTCCTTTTAGGGAGGATGTTGTAGAAAAAATATTTGCTATTTCAGAATTGCATGAATTGCAATTATTATAAAAATCTATTTTGTGATTTTTAAGTAAATCGTCCTGAGATCATAGACTGTTAAAACAGCTGACATATCCTCTGAGTTAGAAAAATGTAAACAATGTGGAAGAGCTTTACAACTTGCCTTCTTTTATATGGCAACAAGGGGTTGACTGCACTAGTGTGCATAAAAAGAAGTCTGAGGGCATATTCACTGAAGGATTTTGAGGCTAACAGGATGCTTTTTTTGAATCATTTGAATTTTTTGAATGGCAGCAAATAATCACACCTGCTGTCCTCTGGGGTCAAAATGACCCTGTCTGGTTTGACTGTTATTTAAAGAATATAAAGTGGATATTTTATCCAATTCGGTGTCACACCTTTAGTAACAACTTCATTCAAACACATGAACACCATTTCTTTATTCCATTTGAAATTTAAGGCCAATAAGAGCTCATTTACACGTCTGCATGCGAGGCAGGCAGTAATGGCATGATCTTTGCAAATGTATGCATTGCATTTTTGGCACACTTTCGATGTTTTGAGATCACTCTGGCGAGGGCAGAATCTGTGCCTCTTTTTTGGGTGATGGTCCAGGAGGGGCAGCTGGGCGAGGGGGAGCTGCTGCAGAGGCCAACAAGACACCTGCTAGTTTAACTAGTGGACATCGAGGCACTTGTAAACTGTATGGGGCTTTACTAGTAAACTAGTAAGGTAAAAACTGCTCTCACTAGGGTGACTAGTTGACATTTTAGCTACTACTGGTTAACTAGTAAACTATTCCGAGCCTCACTAGTTAACTTTTAGATGTTTTGCACCCTACTAGTAAACATGAAGGAATTTTTGCCACCAATAGTTTACTAGTAAATCTTTCAACGCGAAAAATGTCAGCGCATAGAACTGCCTGGTGGACAGGTTCAGACCTTCCTCGTTCAGGCAGGCAGGGTTCAAATCCACCTTCCAGCATATGTTATTCAAATGTTTTGGTGTCTCGAGCTTCACAGCGTGGCACTGTTTTACATGCTGTGTCATGTTGGTAGTTCATCGCTGTCTGGCGATATTTGCACACTGTTCTTTTGTCTTCTCCATTTCATCTCATGTCTACATTATCCATCAAGATGCATTCTAAAACCTCAGCTACTGATGTAGCAGATAGCACCTTCCGTTAGTGTATTGCAATGTGTCAATTTTTAATTGTATTGCAAGGTGTTGTTAAATACTTATTAAAGATTGTAAAGTTTAAATAACATGCACTCACCCCTATGCTGTCCTCCTGTCGATACTGTTTCCAGTTGTGTCCTGTGTCGCTGAACATCAGCAGGTAGGCCGTCAGCCAATCAGAGCTGCCATAGCGACCCTGCGTAGCAAGAGCAGTGATTTGTGTCCGTTCACCGAGGTCTACCTCCAACCACTGATATCTGTCTGAATCCAGAGGAGACCAACCCCCTGCTCCTGGAAGGAGAAAGAAATACCTCATTGTCATCCAAAGAAGTGTCTTCTTTAAATGTAATTTACTGATTAATAAGTAAGCATATCATGACAGGTATTATGCTATTTCAAAAGAACACTTTTTGTTTCAAATCAGTGAATGCACATCCATACAGAGTTTTTAGTAATTTCTTAGAAAATCTTATTAAACTGATTTCATCAGATACAGACTTTTCCCCAGTTTAAAATCCCTGAGTGCAAAAGCTTGATCAACATATTTCTTTGATGTTTAACTTGGAAGAGTCATAACAGTTTAATCAGTAGCTTTAGGACTGTTGTGTGCATAATAAAAGCTGCAGCTGTGCCATTTCTAGTCAACACTGCAATCCTTATACAATATTAAAGTGGGCAGTTCACAGCAGACCTTCATATAATCTGAGCACCAGGGCAGGGGAACATATGAAGACACACTGAATAATTAAAGAAACTGAAGCTGTATGAGTGCTAAGCTAGACCAAAGTGACATTTTGCTGACAGAAAACCATACAGCATGAGTTAATTTTGCTTTCACATGCATTTGGACTTTATGACAAAATGCACTCTCTTACCCTTGAACACAATGACCCTTTCCCTGATCAGCATTTTTGGTTCTCTTCATTATGACTTTTGACTGGCCTTTTTTAAAGTGTGGGCTTTCCTTCACTTCGAACATACTTGTATGTTAAATCTTCATCTTTCACTTTTTTCCAAGCTGTATTTGATGACTCAAACAAACTTAGCAAAGCCTCACTCAAGGCAGTTAGAGTTCAACTTGTAGAAGTGACTCAGATAATATACAATGCAAGATTTTAATAACCGTATATGATTTCAAAATGCAAATATTAGACGTGTCCAACATTGTAGTTGGACCTATAACAACCAAAAGCAAGTTATTCCAGCAAAAATACTTGAACTTCAATATACATTTTGTTTCCGAAACTTTACAATGCATATTAAATTATCCCTGAAGCATTTCATAAACACAGTATACATGGTATCCCTGGGATTCACTTTTTTGCTCACCAGCCACTGTGGCTAGTAGTTTTCCGAAGTTACTAGCAACTCAGCATTTTCACTAGCCACAATTTTGTTGTTGGGAAAGCAAAGCTGAGGGAGAGGAGATAGGGAGATAATCGGGAGTTCAGCGAGAGAAGGGTTAAAAATGAGAGACTCCAGCTCAAATTGGGAGTGTTGGCTGGTTTGCAGATGCCTTTTGAGACGACTACAATTCAATAATTTTTTCATCCTGCCAAAGTGGCTAGTGGGAGTGAGTGTGTTACACACCACTGCTGAAATCCACCTGCATTTGGTGGGTGTTAGTGTCAAGCCCTGATGGTATCCCTCTTACAGATGGTCATCAGCTTTTTGCTTTTGTTAACCATTTTCAGCCAAACTCCGTTAAATGTTCATCTTATCCCTGTAGCCTCCCTGGATTTCAAACACGCTCTTATACCTAAAAGACGGAACAGTTCAATTGCTGATTTCACCAAACTATACATATTACCGTTGTCCAAACAACATATAACCAATGGAGAGTATAGGTTCAAAATGCTGTGAAATCGTTGCAGTTTGGTCAGGTTTAGCCACCAACACACTTAGTTATGTTGAAGAAAAGATCATGGTTAGGGATAAAATAAGCATCATATGTTCAATTACATATATAAGTTAAATCCTGCTAGGTATGTTTGGTTTACAGATGTACAGCCGTCTCCTGGATGAGAGTCTTGTTTTTGATCCATCTGTCACATCCACTATGTAAGATTTTGTACAGGGCAAGGTCTTTCTCCTTTGCTCTGTCATAAATACTACAACTATACTGGACATCCACACTCAACCGTAAACATTAATACTGAATGCTATTATAGCTTCTTGCACAGGCGACCTATACAGCCATACTTTTGGGAAGACAGTTTGATTTGCCCTCCCTTCACCCATATCATCATAGTTTTATTACATCTGGACTTATTCTCCTATTGTAAGGAGGTCAAATATAGAGTCTGGCAAAGCATGGGTAGCAGTTGGACATAAAAAACTAACTCTTAAACTAAGTTTGACCCTTAAAGGGTCTTTTGAAGAAAGGACTAAATATCTTTAGGGAATGGTTGCTCACAAAGACCACCTTTAAAAATGATACCTCTTATGTGTTAACAAGGCTAATAAGGTCATAAATCACACTGATAGAACAAGGGCTGAGACATTTCCTTAAATTAAAAAGTTCTTTATCCGAAAAAAAGGTGACTGCTCGCCTCTTAGTGACATTGAAGACAAATCTCTCATTAATAAATGATAACCACAAACCATATCAGTGTCATTTGTTCTGTCTCTACATTTTCTTTTGTTGTGCTAGTCAGATTCTCAAAAACGTAATGATGTCTGAACAAAGTTATTTTAAGACAAACTTTTCAGTTTGGCTTGCCGCCTATTAAGCCACTCGTCAGTTAAGTTATATATTTATTTTTTAAGAGCCTTCAGGAGAAAATTAAAGCTTACATAAAGATAAAGATATCCATGTGGTTTAAAAAAATACATTCACAAAGCCAAGTTTTTTAACTAGCTTCCTTCCCATTGTAACTCCCCCATTGAAGTCATAAATTGTAGTTTTGGTTCCCATTCAGAATCAGAATCGGTTTTTATTGCCAAGTACATTTACAAGGAATTTGCCTTGGTGTATTAGTGCAAAAACAGTGAACAAACAACCTGGATGAATTACTACAGAACTGTCAGAGATGAGTGTTTTGTACTCAATGGATGTACTTAAAGGGATACTTCATCCGTTGAAACATGAATCTGTAGTGAAATTGGGTCATATATGTAGTAGAAATGTGAAATAAATTTTGAAATTGGTGCCTTCTTGACCGAGAAAAGGCAGAAAGTTTCTTTTTGGCTCATGTGGATGGAAGACAGCAACTCCCAGAATGCACAGCACCGCAGGCCACCCCCGCTGAAATAGAGGAAACACCATTCACGTGGTTCTTATGGCTTTGTTCGGAGAGGCAGAACAAAGCCATGCTGTAACACAGACCTGGTCAAACTGACAGCTTCACTTCGAGTAGACAAATAACAAAAAGTCCTGTCTGCCATTAATAATGCATTGTTGATCTGACAAACACGCAGGGAGAGAGACAGTCAGGGTGGATGTCAAAAGAGAGATTGAGTGCTGCAGTAGCATCATTGTACATGTTGAGGAAAATGGACCAATGTGAAATCTTGATGACTTTGTAGTCAATGTCTTTTTGCCCCTTTCATTAGTAAGGGATTACACTTTATTTTCTTCAACAAATTCTTTGTATTATATTTATATTTGTATTTATATCCCACCAGAAGGCCTGTTATAAATGAAGTTATTCAATATTTGGATGGTATTGGGCAATGTATCATATAATATCTGACTGTGCAAGAGCAAAAGCAGAACTGTAGTTCAATAGCATGAATTTAGGTTGAAATTAGATTTGATTTGAAAAACATTTGGTAACCATATTCCCTTGTTACAAGAATAAGAATAATAGAAAATAGTGGAGTCTGGTTTGCGGAAAAAAATCAAGGCAGCTCTCTACTATTCTATAATTATCAACGTCATATAATTTATGGTGCAAAATTGATCATTGTCTGGAAAGCTTAGTCTCAGTGTCTTTGCTTCGGAAGTGGCTCTTTTTTAGGTAAATTAGGAAGAACTAGGCTTGTAAGAGAAAATGTTTTGGGAGAGTTTTTCCTCAGTAATATCCTGTTGGTGGGATTGTACCTGTGTGCTTTCTTCCATGATAGCATTCTAGCTAATGTTAGCTGCAGGGGCTGGATTAAAAACAGAAACACAGCTGGTCTGTTTTCTTTAATATGTCATGAGCTATGGTGGTGCTTGCCATTTTTTATGATACATAAGATATAGGGAACGCCCTAAAAAGTCTGCAAGGTTAAAGATTAGATCTGTAAATCCCTCACACTTAATTGTGGGCCTGACCAACAAGTGAGTGACCAAGGACACAAGCAGATCCTGTAGTTTCAGTTCTATAGTTTGAGTCTGGCCAAAGAGTTCCTAAGCAGAAAAACATGGATTTCTAGTTTATATGCGTAAAAAAGAGTAAGTAATGTAAGAAACAAGTTTCTAATTTAAAAGTATACATGTATATCAAGTTTGCATTGTTAGCAATGGTCTCTAGTTGGTTCTTACAATTAAAAAGTGCTTCAGTGTGTTTTGGGCAGAGAAGAAAAAAAAAATCTTTAACAGATCTGTGTTTCCTCAGAGACTCTCTGCTCATTTTGCTGGTAAATTAACTCTGAATGAGGCAGCTCCTCAGAGGAAGACTTCAGAAGATGAGGAGTGTTAGCAGCAGCTTGAGGAGATGAAAATATGCTGAGGTTGGTAATTTATTCAGTTATGTTTCAGAGAAAAGCTTGGAGAGTATAATTAGATTAGTTTGTATTTCATACCTTTTGGTATATTGTGGATCCCGTGAGACATAGTGTTGTGAATTTGATTATAACTGACTGACATGGCAAATGTATACAATTTCAGCAACATTTCCCTCTGACTTGGAACAAAGGTCTTGTTTCTCCCATATTTAAAAATGGGGACAAATACGACCCCAGTAATTACAGAGGAATCTGTGTTAACAGTAACCTCAGTAAACTCTTCTATAGCACTCTGAACTCTGGAATATATCTCACTGAACAAAATGTCCCATCTAAAAGCTAGATTGGCTTCTTACCCCAACCATCAAACATCAGACCATAACTACACTTTAGACACACTCATCAAAAACCACAGACATATACACACAAAAAAGGGAAAATATCTGCTTGTTTTGTTGTTTTGTAGATCTAAAAACAGCATTTGATACAATTTGGCACAATGGACTGTTCTTTCAGAGAGAGCATTCGGCTCTGTGGTGCCGCTGACGGAGCGTGGCGTGGCATGACTCTTACAAAGGTACAAAGGTGTCACCCCTACAGAATAGATCTGGGTTGCGTCTAAAGCAGAAGCTGTTGGAAGAACTGTATCGTCCCATGTTCACTGAATCAGTAGCTGAGTGAGAAAGGACTCGTACATGTGGACATTTCATACCAGGTAGGAGTTTACCTTCCCCAGTGTGATGTGGACATCTCCGGGGAACCACGGCCTGAGGATCCACCCAGAAAGAGAGTAAAGAACTGATATTAAAATATTTACTTTAGTTAATAAGTTAAGACCCGTTAATATTTTAGTTTTAATAATACAACATATGCCAGCAGCATTTACCATCAAACCATAGCACATGTAAAGAACATCTGTCTACCTCCATCCTCAGCCTGAATCCACCAGGCTCTGCTTCCACTTGCACAATGTTGAGACAGTTGCCTCCCACGCCTTGAAATCAAGCAGCACCAGACACCTGCAAAATTCAGCCAACAGCTGAACCCATTATTTAAACTCCAACCTTTTCCAAACGCTGCATCAGTCAAAGATGGCAATTAGTAGCTGCTTCCTCAAGCAAAGGACCATCGGCTGACTAGACCTATAACTTCTGCTAAAGCCTTGTTCCTAATATGCAGCCTCTGCCAGTGACCTGCGTCCAACTGAAGCCTTCAAAAGCAAACTGGGCCGCTTACTTCACCTGTCCTCTCTGCTAACACCAGCAGCCAGTGTCCAGTAGTATTGAAAAATATTTGTTGTGATGAAATTTACATTGTTTTCAAGAAAAGACTGCATGTCTTCACAGCAACTTGAGATCACATCTTCTGAAAGATTAGTAAATAAAACTTCAATTTATGAGTTCGAGATATGAGTTTGACTTAAAAAAAACAAAACACAATTTAGTGGTAGAGTCAGTCTTCTCTCAACCACAGGGTCAGGGGTTCGATCCCCAGCTTATCCTGAAACATGTGGAAGTGTTCTTGGGCAGGACACTAAACCCCAAATTGCTCCAACTGTTGCGTCAGCGGCGTGTGAATGTGAATGAATGGTTAATACGGCAGGACACTACTTAGCAGCCTCTGCCATCAGTGTGAATGGTTAAGTGTGAACCACATCGCTTTGAGTAGTCAGATGGAAAAGCTAGTCAATTTACCATTTAACATTCAAACTGCTTGTTACTACAGGGCCTGTGTGATGACAGAGAAATAATAATTTGGCACTCATGGCCATGAAAATGATTACGGTCACTCACAAGAGAATGACGCGCGGACACAAGATAATACTGTGTGTCCGAAAGTTAATTAACTCGTGGAGAGCTTTGTGTTGGCCAACAAACACAAACACTACATAGAAACTTAAAATTCAGGATAAACTTCTAGGTATGCTACTCTGTCAGGATGATCAGAGAAGCTGATCAGAAAAGCTAGACTTCTACTAAAAGTAGAAAAAAAAGTTTTAAGGACAGCTCGCATAACAACCCACAGATGTTGAAGCGAGAAGCCATTGCAGTAATGGCGGCTAGTCAACTTCTGGTTTTTCGATAGATTTGTCTATATGACAGCTTCTTCTCAAGAGTAGCGTTACAGGGGGGATGCGTGTGGCCTGGGGGAATATGTAGGCCTAATGTGCAGTGTTTCCCACCTGGGTGGGCTGCCCAGGTATATTAACAGCCGCCCTGGTAATTATTCTGTTGTGATTCCATTCTCTCTTGGTTTTGCTGTGTCTAAACATCAAGCCTCTCCTTAGGAGGCTCTTTACTTTAAAATCAGGAGTTTTGTTGTGTTGCAGGTAAGTGGCAACCTCCGGTGTTGAAAAATGAAACCAATGCAGAAGTGAAAAATCCTGCAGTTTGTCAAGTGTCTGTTGAAGCTCCAGAAGTCACTTACACACCAATACAAAATGGTCTGTTTTTGTGCAGTAATTAACATGCTTCCACGGGGGAGCATGACAGAAAAAGTTGCAAACCACTGCTATCACCCCGTGGTTTGGGTTTGGGCCACTTGTTCTGCCTCGTCACAAAACTGAACAACTGCAGTCAAACTGCCCTTCCTTCCTATTTCTTGTCTTGTTTTATTATTTCCTCATATCTTTGCTTTTCTCTTTCGGGCTCATAAATAACATGCCTTCCAGATGTCTCTGATCATCCCTTTGTAGCATCTAATCGTCCTTAGCGTGAATCAGACTCAGATCCATAAACAGGCAGAGCAGGCTGAATGAAGTGAAGAAACAGCAGGTGTGTTTGCTCACAGCCTTTGACATCAAACACAGAGGAAACAGAATCCTGCAGGCTGTGCTTCCTGCCATCTTCCAGGTGGTAACATTCAATCAGATCTTTTGTTGTGTCAAAAAAACAAACAACACATAGCACTTCCATTTGATTTTTGGTTCTTGTATAAAAATTAAAAGCTCTTCACGCCATATCTGGCTAAAAACCACAGTGTGTTTCTCTAAGCCTTTGCAACAGGGTTTATTTTCTTCTGGTGACAGCAGTTATATGTTTGTGCAGAGTCTGACTGTCAGTGTTTTTGAAGCTAGCTGACACTTGTCTTTGAAGTTTTGTGCTGTGTCCTGCAGACAAAGTCACTGGAAAGAACAAAGACAGAGAGGAACTTCTTCATTTTACAGGCTATTTTATCTACACAACCAGCTAAAACACTTCAGGGGGAAAGACGTAAGTTATTGATGTTTAACTGCTAAATTTTAAATGTTAGATCTATCTATCTATCTATCTATCTATCTATCTATCTATCTATCTATCTATCTATCTATCTATCTATCTATCTATCTCATGTTTAACTGCTAAATTTTAAATGGGAGTAAGGAGGTGTAAAGATGACGAAGAGATAAAAATAACTGTTTAGAAACAGAAGAATCTGTTTGTGACTGAGGTTTATTTTAGTAATCGAGGTGTCAAACTCTAAACTGCATGAGTGATGTAGTCGAAGGCTAGAACTTTTGGATGCAACTGTATATTGTATAAATACAGTATGTGGAAAAAAAGAATGCTTGAAATAACCTCTTTATTAGGCAACATCATGAGTTCATCATCATCAACAACACATGAGTTAGTAGAATGTCTTTGACATTAAAACACAGATTCAAATAACTAATATATATTTGGATAACCGCCTGCACATTAAACATACACAGAGCCAAAGGGACATCCCATTGTAGTTTATACTGGCCACATCGTCCAAGCTCGTCTGGCCTAAAAACTCTGGCAATCCAAAGAAGAAATCTGAATTTCTTTAGCTGCTACTTGCTTCTATTCTGCTGCACTGCTTTCTTATTTTTCTCTAAGTACTTCTTTGCTGTTTAGACACTCGTAGAAAAAGGCTAAAGCATTCGGTATTGTATCAGGAGAGGGAGAGTTAAATGTTGGTTGGAAAGCTGATTACTTGCAGTGCAAACCCTCTTCTGTGGATGGTAGTTATTAGAAAAACACTTCAGACCCACGCGTGTGAGGTTTCCTTTCCTTGACCTCTCAACAATACACAATAAGAAAGAACACCTATATTATTATCCAAGTTTATTCTTGCTGTGACTTGCTTGGCCGTGTTCCTCACTCTGAATGTTAGGTTTTTAATCTTGAGCGTCAAAAGCTTTACTGACATGCTTTAAGGTTTACGAAAAAAAGGCTAGGCCATTTGCACAGTTGTAAAAGCCCATTGCTAGGTTGCTCTTCCCTTCTGCTTAATCTCTTTGATTGATTCATTGTTGCTAGTTGAAGCTAAATGAAACCAGTGCGCCAACACAGCAAAGTCGCTGGAGAAACAAAATACTGTGAAACACAAGAGATTTACCCGTTTGTGATTGGCCTAAACTGCATTCTTGCAACTCACTTTTTCAAGTCATTTGTATGTTAAAGTACAGCACTCCAGCTCTAACAACTTTGTGGATTTCTAATCTTTACCTGCAAGCTACACTAACTCTTGTACTTTGAGTTTAGAATCCTGTCCTCCCTACTTCATGCCCCCTCCTGGTGGACTTTGGTGTGACTGAAATTTTAAGAAATGTGCAACCTTATAATCATGTATTTTTTGTAATACTGTCAGTAACAGAAAGTGTTGTGAAATATTTCACAATAAATATTTATTAATCGAAACACATTAGACATAGAGATAAGTCCAGATGGTTTGCAGTAGTTCTTGTCACTCACCTTCTCTGCGGTTCAGCTTAGCGAAGCCTGGCCCATGGCTGCCCGACAACTGAGAGGAGCTTCTGAAGGAGGACGGCAGGAGATTGTGTACCAACGGGCTATGACACACCGCTGTGAATCATAGAACAGAAGAAACAGTACATTTAAATCATCATATAACTTGTAGGAAATAAGTTACAGCTGTTGACCCTCAGTCTGCTCAGGGTAACATGCTCACTAGATTCCAGTGAGTAGTTTTATAGACTCTAATTTCAAAGGCCTCACATCAGTTTAATGTAAACAGCTTTTTGACCATAAGGACACCATGCTTAATAAAAAAAAGCATTGTTTCGTGACAGCAGAATGTGGCAGAATATGACATTTCCCCTCTTGTATTTTTCTCAGATAACTAGTCAAGATCATGTAAAAAGAGTCATAGTTTGATGGTCAGCTCATAGATTATAGTTATACAGATGTTTTGTACATTAATGTTCGATCTAATGAAAGATTTGGACGCTTTTTTTAAGTCATAAGGTGTTCTGAAAACGTAATGATCCAGTGGAGCTCGAAAGCTGAATCCCCCTCTGTTAATGGATGTTTTCCATATCACTATATCTCTAAGAGAAAATATCTCTTGGTGAGGTTATATAAATGAAGTCTCTGAACTGTCTTTACTTTGTTTAACTGAGATTTTATCCGGCTTGGCCTTGCTACTTTGACATTGAATATCTGTCTATCAAGGAAACCTTCACTGAAAGTTTGACTTTGGGTTTCTCTTTCATGAGACTTTGATTTTACCTGGCGTCTGTTCAATGTTGTGCAATATTTCCAAAATGCTGCATAATTGATTAATGCTGCCGTCACGGGGCAACCCTAAAGTAAAGTACACACCTGCATGCGCTAATGTTACCCAGCCGATCCAAAGTAACATCAAGCCGACCTAGAGGCCTGTGTTAATGTTAGATTAGCGAGTGACCTGTGACAAACCTTAAGTATAACTTCATGAAAAAGAACATCAAAGATTGTATTTTCAAGTAAAATAAAACACACATGGCCTATTTTTACACTAGAACATTTAATTCATTCAAACTTGTCAAATAAATCTTTGTGAGTCACCTGTTGCTCCACAGCCGTGCTTTTACTCCACTTTCACAACCAAGACATTTCAAACAGAACCAAATCATGCCATTGGCTTATAAGGAAGTGTGCCAAGTGGATGGCGCCAAGTTTGGCAGAGGTGGAGGGGTGTTAAGGTTGCTTTGACTTAAAATGTGCTTTTAATGGCGGTTTAAGTATTTTCGAACGTGAAATGCATTCAGATGTGTTTTTAGCCCTACTGCGGATGTTTGTGTTGTTTGCAGTACAAGTAATACTCTCCTGAGAGTTCATTGATTTCATAACCTGTTTCGGTAGGAACCAACTCCTATGTGAGAGGAGGCTTGAGGACACTGCAGGGAATTGGTAGTTGGAGTTGTTGGAGTGGCACAGTGAACCAGAGAGGGTACAGAGCTGCGAGGGCCAAGAATGGCATTGTGTAGAGCTCAGTCTTTTCTTGTTTTTCACTCTTTATATTTGGTTATTTATATTTTCTCACAATTATTTTAATTTTTACATTTTCTCCAGGGCCTGCACTTTACATGTTTCTGCACTCTTTTTTTTTTACTGTGAATAAATACATTGGATTGCAATTTTGAATTTTTCCTCTTTTTTGGGCCTAAGCCACTATAGGCCATCTTACAGCTGCTTTGGAATAGTCTTGCATACTAACATGAAGACCCTGACAAGGTATATAACCAGAGACAATAAAAAAGGTAAGTGGATGTGGACCCCAGGTCTGGATTGTGAAGCCAAAGCGGAAGTGTCTTAAACCTACATTCAAGGACTCCGCTGGACGAAAACAATTGTTTTCATAGAGTTGAGCTCTATGAAAAAATGTCCCTATATTGCACTTGACTTATAACCTCAGTACATTTTTTCCAAATTAATTTAATGTCTCAACTATGTTGATCAAGGTCTTTATCAAAGTATATTTTCATTTTGTCACATGGTCCAATATTGAGTAAAATTCAAGATATGCCTTAGGTCACGGCACAAAAGAAGTGGATGCTACGACGAAGATCAGTGAAATGTTACTGTCAAAAGTTATATTTGAGCAAAAAGTTGATGTGCAATACGTGCATGAATAAAAAGTATGTTAACATTTACAAACTTTCTGCCTTTTCTCGGTCAAGAAGGCACCAACTTCAAAAATTATTTCACATTTCTACTACATATATGACCCAATGTCAATACAGATTCATGTTTCAACAGGTGAAGTAACCCTTTGAGTGTATTATCCTTTACAATAAAATTATTATTTTTCATTATCTCTACCTCTTTTTGATTTTGATCTTTTTACCTTTATTAATGAGTTTCTGCTTGCACAATTGACATGGGAAACCAGAAGAGGAAAGTCTCTTTATCAACCATGCATAGCTTAAAGGGCTATGAAAGACAATATAAGGTGTCAAGAAGTAATTAATTAAAAAAATATATAAGCAAGGCAGATGCGTCAGTGACAGGTTGTTAGGGGAATTATGGTGTTCTGAGCATCTGTCTCAGTTGCCTCCAGTAAGTTGACAGCCCTGCAATTACATTTACATGAACCTGCAAGAGAAAGAAAACAAATGCACTCAAAAATAACCAAGCTAAATTTAATTTGCAGCTGCAACATGGGCCTTTGTCTACAAGTGTGTCAACCCAAACACAGTATGAGAAGCACATAACAGTAAGCAGAGAACATGTAACAACCAGTTTCACTGTCTCCACTTTATGGAGAGATATCGAGATTGAGTTTCAGCTCATTCAAAAGGCAGGAACAAAAACAGTTTTCATTCACCAGAATTCCCTTTATTACTCAAGTAAAGTGTTTTGAGTTGTGCTTCACATACGAAAACAGTCATTTTCTGCATTGACATTTTTTGTTTTATGTTTCCTACACTGGCTGAAAGCTATGACCCTGCACAACATGGCCTGACACAGCAACCACTGGACTGCAGTCTAACACATAAAATATAAGGGCAGCGTATCCTACTGTAACGTTATAAATTATAATTTTTGACCTAGAAATGATGTGACCTCGCTCACAGGCTGACAGACCCAACAACATTTATTTATGCAAGAAAACGATTGTGTGGAGGTTTACGAAAACACAAATCTAATTTTCTCTTCTTAAGTTTGGGTCACTGACTGAAAGCAGCAGAGCACAAAATACCCCGACACATCCGCAGTGGAGATAAATGTTGAGTATGAAATTAACTGCAATTGGAAAACACTGACCCTGATAGAGAAAATAATCCTGTAAAATGGATCTTTCTGAATGTCCTAGGGGCTTTGCTGACGTCTTTCTTCTGGGATCTCAATCCTGAAAGTTCTGTAATGAGAAGTAAGCTTTGAACACTTTTTTTTAAAATCAGGAAATATATACACAAGATTGAAACTGGTAACTTGTGGAGAAAATGACTTTAGTTTTTGCTGTATGCCATCTTTACAAAGACATGTCATTATGCCTAGCTATTATCCAGAGAGCTGAACAAAATTTCCAATCTGGATGCATCAGCTTTTTATGATTTTTTTTTTTTGTTATTGATAGTAAAACCTTTAAATAACACACAAAAACAACAGTCCGATTGGAGAAATGTACAACTTTTCACCCTGAGCATGCAGATACATCCCTGTTTGAAGCCAAAAGTCAAGATTGACTTCTTTAAAGCATGATGTCATCCAAAACACAATTTCACAACGTCTTTGATTCTTAAAATACCAATTTGATCCCAAACCAAAATGTTTTAACTGCAACCTAAACAAATGGTGTAGGTCCCTCATTTAAGGTTGATTTTTGAGTCGCATGACTGATTTTGAAGTCAGGCCCAATTTCAGCTGATTCCCCGACTACAGGACTTCTTTCCTGAATGCAACTGCACAAACTGGTAAACAGCATCTGAAAGCACCATGGCAACAGTAGGCATTCCTGTTGTACTGTATGTGTCTTCCCCCTTATGAATGAGAGAAACGTTGGCAGAAAATAGCTGTGTAGACCTCTGTAACTTGTGTTTGTTGGTGACCCTGAGTGTGTGTGTGCATGTGAGAGAGCAAAGGTGTTTTTTAAAGTGTTTGTATTAGAGCTACAATCATATAGTGTATTCCCGGCCTAACCCATCGACAATGTTAATCACAAGCTTGTAGGTTGTGGACATGTTGGCTAACTGCACTATCTGAAATGTTCCTGCAGTAGATCATTTTACCATCATATGCTGTCAAAATCACAAAACCAATCACCCATGTTGTGGGTCTAAAGCTATGAAAAATGCATGGGTCTGATCTGATGGCTGGGGCTAAAAGCTTATAATGACTATCAGTCAGAGATAAACCAATCAGGTTTCCTTTTGTGGACAAAATAAATAAATATTTACCATTTACTTTAGAGATGTTGTACTTTAGGGCCAAACAACTGCCCATGTTTACCAAAACGTACATTTTACATTTTTGGTTCTTTTATCTCTTTTTCTATTCAGAGTGACACTCAGAGTAAAAGCTACACATATACTGAATTTGTGTTGTTAGAGTCACTTAACTTTTTCTCAAACTTGCGGTGTCTTTACTCTTAATAAACATAGAAGTTTTCCCCTTCATGGTATACCAGTTTAAGCACTCGTTTTTATACACTGTAAAAGTGTTTCATTGGCAAAAACATGACTGACTGTTAAGAAGCTCAATCACCCTCGGTCTACACAGAGATGTGGTAAATAATTGGTCTCTTTCTTGTCAGTGCTCACATTCAGAGCACTTTGAGTCTGATAGCGCTCTTACCTGAAAGACATCTCAGGTCTCTTTGTGTCCTGCACATCCACGACATGCATGTAACTGTTATTCATCCAGCCTGCTGAGCTCCAAGTGTATTCTGTCATGCATCCTCGCTTCCACCTCCACATTTACAGTGCTGCTAAAATAGCACTGTATCCACAACATGCATGATTATATCAAGCTGATGAGCATCTGCCTCACAATAGCGTGTCAGAAATTAACAGGTTCAGAGCTTTTTAAGGGGTTCCGAACACTCATGGTTCAGTGATGTTACCTTTTCAGCCATGCATCTCTGAGCACATCAGTTACAACAATAGTGGATGTGTGTGCCCTCAAACATGAACTATAGTCGTATACATCTTCTAAGAAAGAGAAAAATCCTCCAATTAAATATACATATTACTTCTAAGACTGTAAATCTTTTTTGACATTTAAATCAGAGGTAAAGTATATACAAGCGCATGCCCTTCTCCTTCCATTGATGCAGTCATTAAAGTTTAAATATTGTCAAGAGAGCGAGAGAGCAGCATAAATTGTGCATGCAATGTACTTTTACATGACATTTTACAGTTTTGGTTCTTTGATGTTAGTTTTATTCATAGTGACACAAAGATAGCCTGAAAGCTCTGTGACTCTCCTCTCTGGCAAAGAAACAACAGTAATGATTTAATAAAAAGAACTTTAATTACGATGATGAAAGCTGCGTAGGCGCTGCATGGGTGGAAAAACAATACCTGATGTAATTAATCAGTGAATGTTTCTTCCCACTCCTTAAGACTATTTGTAATCCTAGGGTAATGACTACTTCTTGGGCAGTCATTTTTGATGTTCAGCTAAATAAAAAAAGAAGGATTGAATAGTAGAGACATGTTCAGCTTAAATTGTGAGTACTAATTAATTAAACTATTGAATACCTATAAGAGAAAAGTTTTCTGCACCACTTAAACAGAACTTTTGAGGTTATCAGTTGACTGAAATTCATGAGGCGCTTCATTTTACTATGCGTGTTTTGTGGAGCTCCTTTTTTTCTGCCTTCTTCCAATGCCTCTCTACTCTGTCGAACAGCAGCTGAGCTGTAAGGATCAGCTCATCCTCTGCACTGGATGCTGATAAACAATGTCAGAGACCGTCATCTATCAGTCATAAACACACCAGGCACACCGGTCTTTTGTTGTTAGTACTACTTTGTGACCTGATCATTCTTCAGCTTATCCAGTCAGAAAATGTCCGTAGTTCCATATATTGTGTGTGTACACTCTACTGTCACACACGCTGTTGCCCAAGAATTTTTTTTCTTTTTACTTGTGTATATTTTGATATTTTTCTAGAAGTACAAAAGTGTAGACATGGCCAAATGTGCAATTTAACTTTTTTTTGTGTGTGTGACTTTTTGTGCCTTTATTGTAGAGACAAGGCAGTGGACAGAGTCAGAAATCAGGGAGAGGGGGTGGGGAATAACATGCAGGAAAGGAGCCACAGGCCGGATTCGAACCCGGGCCGCCCTCTTGGAGGACCACAGCCTCCATACAAGAGGAGCGCCCAGTAACCACTGCGCCACCAGCGAAATGTATAGGGAAACTTGTAAAACATCAAATGAGAGGGAAGATTAGGAGTTTTGTAAAGCCCGTAATGTACTTGACTAGTAAATTGAATTGGATGTTTTAGGGTCTGATGAATGTCACGTAACTCCATTATGTATCAAAATCTTCAGACACACTGACCGTATCGAACATGATCTTATGTTAACGCTATGATGGGCCATAAATCAAATAGATTAAGTCAGGCTCTACTAGGCTGTAAACACTTTAATCAAAATTACCTGTATGAGCAGTGAGTATTCTATCGACTTCTGGTTTCACCAAATCTGCCTCATTCTGAAAGGAATGCAAGGATATAAGGAGGCAGGGAAAACAGGAGCTCATTGTTTCCTGGCTCTCTGGTTTAAAAAAAAAAACTCAGTTTGAATTAATCAGCAAATGCACTGATATTTAACAGGAATGGGAGCACTGTTG
Organism: Tautogolabrus adspersus; assembly: GCA_020745685.1. NCBI lineage: Eukaryota > Metazoa > Chordata > Actinopteri > Labriformes > Labridae > Tautogolabrus > Tautogolabrus adspersus. The sequence continues at coordinate 16,585,356 of CM036541.1, read as the reverse complement.
TGCAACTGTGTGTGTGTAACAAGTGGAAGTGCGTTGTTAAATCACCCATCTTATCAATGCCCATCATATTAAGAGGATCATGCTGCACCAAAGACTTTCAGACTTTTTCTTTTTGGACTTTGCTGCAGTCGCTTTCTGTGTCTTCAGTATAGCAACACACCAAACTGCTTCGTAATCAACACACAAAAATCTATTGCAAAAAACATGACACTGAGAGAGCACACAGAAACCTAAGAAAGTAAAAAAGAGACAAACTAGCTCCCCATCTCAGATTAATGATCCTCTGGGCTTCAGCAACTTTGAGTAGAATCTGCTTGTAGTCTGCTCTCCCGCTGGGAGGGCCTGACCTTCTGTATGGGGAAGAATCTTAAGTTTCAAAAGTGTCTGTTCTTCATGCAGGATGTGGTCAGGGACAGAAAAGTTAGATGTTTTTCTTGTGGGGGCTGCTCTTATGATCACTGATGCATGTCTTAAGTGTACTCACTGCCTCACCCACGTATAATTTAGGGCATCGGAAAGCATACAGTAAGTAGCACTGCAGGAGGCCCAGTGAGACATTTCTGTTATACCACCTGATTATAGAAGGAGTACATTCGTGGCACCTTTTCAACTAACTGTTTTGTCTTGATAACTTCTTTCTTTCTTCTCTCACAAAGCTTCCAACCATTTACTTTATTATTCCTGACACTTCAGACACCGGATGTACTGACATCAACACGTAAACTTCATAGGTAGTTCCAGTGTTTAGATGTTTTAATGAATAGTTATCTGCTTTAAATCCTGTCCCACTAAATTTGACTGGTTTAAATTTGACAGGGCTGAAATTGAGGGGTTTTCTAGGTATGCTAAAATAAAGGATCTGAGTGGATTTTTGGCAAGAAACTTCACAGATATGTTTTGGGGAGCTCTGAGACTTATTTAAACTTGGCAAAATGTATTTTTGAACTTTGAACTTTTAAATCTTAAATTATGAAAAAATACATCCTGGATTCTGTGGACAGATATGCATACACCCAAGTAATTCATGCTTATTTATGTCTAGATTTTACTATTTGTATTTTTCCACATCTGTTTTCACACTCCAACTTTTGCAGTTTTTTATCAGTCATCACCAAATTTCAGTGAGGACTTCACCTCTTAACCCGTGCTGCACCGTCTGGGATTCTTCTGATGCGTACCATGTGCACACACCTAGCCTTCACAGACATTGCAGTAGCCCAAATTATACATAAACATTAATGACAGACGGTGTGTGTGTGTGTGTGTGTGTGTGTGTGCATGCGTTTGAAGTGCAGGTTAGTGACACATGACTGTCTCATTTCACCGCCTACAGTGCTGCTGCAGTCATATTTTATTATGGCTCTGTTTCAGCCTCTGCCCCCAGGAAACATTAAGACATAATCACCTGTTGAAAAGTTCTGCTCTGATAACTAACATCACTTCTTTTATTGATTTCTGAGGCATTAATTTACACAGGTCGATCAGTGCGCAAGCTAAGCTACTCATCAGCACTTCTGGGGTTGGCAGGCATTCAGGGTCACACACAATCAGATTTTAAAAGAGGCTTGCTGACACGAGGAACTCAACCCAGGCTTTCTGTTTGAAAGGGCAGACTCGTAAAATTCACCCGACTGTCTCCAGCCCATGAAAAGTAATGCTTCAGTTTAAACAAATGATGTACACCTAATACAATCTCTGTTTGCAATTAAGGTAGTCAGATGGACACTGAATAATTTCAAGTAAATCAATGATTAATAAATGGACCAATAACAGCAATGCTAATTATTTTATTGGCCATGGCACTCATTTAGTGAATACCATCATGAACAATGTGTTAGCAATTATAAAAGAACCACTCTGTAAATGATGTGTTTTAGCTCGCATAACATTTCCACAGTTATGCACATATTTGCTTATACATATTTAAAAGTACTTTTTCTCTGTAGAGCTACTTGGATGCAATGACTGAGTCACACTTTTTCTAAATGTAACCTAAGATTTGTGGGAAACATTATAGAATTAAGACGAAGACAAACATTTCATCAGGTTTCATGTTGTTCCTCAACACAGATGCAACCGTGGTTCCTCATCAATGAGGGGAAGAATGTTTATGACAGACTTTTATTTCTCACACTGCCGTATAGGAGAGGAACGTGTGGTGACGAGTTATTTCTGAGTAATTTACTAATATCTCTGGGGGTGCTATGAAAGCTTTTTGATTGTTAGAAACAATCCCCTGCTGTTTCCTCCTCCATGTGACAAACATGTGATATTCATTTGAAATAATTAAAGTAATGAAAAATGAAAAAAAGAAAGAAAAAACGAACCACTTAGGAGTTAGGCTAATTACCATAAAGTTTTCTAAGTCAAGTGGTTCTTCTGGCAGCAGCAGGCCCGTTGTTCTATATCTCACCGTTATTCAAACTACCTTAAACTTGAGGTGAACGTTCAACACCATCATCACAAAACACACCATCATCACAAAACACACCTTCATCACCAAACACACCTTCATCACCAAACACACCTTCATCACCACACACACCTTCATCACCATACACACCTTCATCACCAAACACACCTTCATCACCATACACACCTTCATCACCAAACACACCTTCATCACCACACACACCTTCATCACCAAACACACCTTCATCACCATACACACCTTCATCACCAAACACACCTTCATCACCACACACACCTTCATCACCAAACACACCTTCATCACCAAACACACCTTCATCACCAAACACACCTTCATCACCAAACACACCTTCATCACCAAACACACCTTCATCAACATACACACCTTCATCACCAAACACACCTTCATCACCAAACACACCTTCATCACCAAACACACCTTCATCACCAAACACACCTTCATCACCATACACACCTTCATCACCAACACACCTTCATCACCAAACACACCTTCATCACCAAACACACCTTCATCACCACACACACCTTCATCACCAAACACACCTTCATCACCACACACACCTTCATCACCATAAACATCATCACCATAAACATCATCACCATACATAGTGTGACCAACATCAGCGCCATAATCATCATTGCCATAAAAATAATAATCACCATACACATCATCATCATTGTCATTAATATCATCCTCAGTGCCATCATCATAGCTATAACCATACAAATCATTGTCTTCATCATCATGCTCATCAACACTATCCAAATTATTGTCAAAGTCATTACACAATTGTCTTCTTTTACCATTCTGTTAATCACTATTTTCTCATTATTATTTTCCTCGCTTTAATGTTCATCCAGCTCTTTCTTTTCCATCCCATCATCATTATCACCATATCCTCAATCTTATTTAATTATATCGTTGGCACCATCATCACCATCTCATCCTTTTAACAAGCACCATTAACACCATCTCAACAATCATCATGTCCATCTTCTTTTTCATCTCTGTCATGATTGGCTTGATCGCTGTTTCATTAGTTTAAGATGGTTAATTCAACCGTCAACGGAGAAATTTACAGTGTTACAGCAGCAAAGAGCGAGGAAAGACAAAAAAAAGAACACACAGTGCACAATTAAATAAAAAATAAAAATAGTTGAGGAGCCAAAAACAGAGATGCAAACACTATCATGCACACAGTGCACATAAAGTTGAACATGTTATTGTAAAAAGTAGGTTCCATATATTATTGCAAATAGCATCAGGTAGTAGTACATGGTAAATATCATAATGTAATATTATTGCACTAGAGGGAGGAGTGAATTGTATCCGGCTTGTGTGTGTGTTTTATGATCTCCTGGGAGCAGGCTTGGTTGAACAGCAGCAGGAAGGAATGACCTGCAGTATCTGTCCTTCACACACCGCAGGTGGCGAAGCCCAGTGCTGTTACAGTACCATGCAGGGGATGGGAAACGTTCTCCATCATCCTCCTGTCTCCCACCACCTCCACAGGGTCGAGGGGGCAGACCAGAACAGAGCTGGCCTTCTTCACCAGTTTGTTGAGTCTGTTCCTGTCTGCAGCTGTAATGCTGCTGCTCCAGAAGACCACTCCTAATCATTTTTTCTTCTTTCAATGGAGGGCAGCCAGTGAATTATCAGTAATTATGATGAGTCCTACAGCTAGATGTCGGGTCTTTTATCACATAAACCTTCCTGTGCCTTGTAGAACTTCTACTGCCTTGCTCAAAAACCTTTCCACTATTTGAATCCTTATTGGTGAAATGCACTCACTACTCCACCTACAGTCAGTTTGACAGTTTGTTGGACCAACTACAAGTCCTCTGAGGTGATGACAGTGCTGTTTGATGAATGAGTGTGCGTTTAGAGAGTCAGAGCTCTAGTGGGAATCAGCCTTCAGCAAATATCAATGTGTCTCAAACTCAGATGGATGAACTGCCTGTCTCAGTTTTATCACTTAACCACTTGTCCCTGGGTAAATAAATCTAGATTCCAAACTGACGGACACAACGTTACACCTGATGGCTGCCACTGCTATAATGTAGCCTTGACTTCATCAGATCGCATTCATAGTTCCATTTCTCTGAACACACATTTTCATAAATAACACTAAAGAAGAAATATGAGCGAGGGTTTCTCCTCAGCTTCCTCTCACTTTTAACATCTCCACAGTGACAAACTCCAGAGTCTGATGAATCTTAAAGGACACAGAGGACTTGAAGTAAGTACACCACAAACACACTAATTAGATTCAGTCACATCCTCAAGACATCCAGCTCAAGGAAAATATTACATTCAGATATCCTTTGTGAAGGCATCAATCGACTTCTTATTTTCAAAGTGCCAAATAAACCACAAAAGTTATCTCATGATATTTTACATAAAGCAGGTCTTGGATTACTTTATTTAAAGAGACATGACCTCAGCCCACCACAAGCAAAACACTGGACGATAACGTTTCCTTTTAACAGGCAGAAACACCAAACAGGACAGAGACTTGTGGATGAACAAACATCTAATGGCAGAATGGGCAAAAGGATCAAGAAAATTCTTCCATCTCCATTCCAATTTAGATTAATCAAATCAAATAAAAGGTGGAAGAACAGGACTGTAACTAAAAGGAAATACATTTATTTAATCTGTTTTTCTTTTTAACACTTTCCTTTGAACTTGCTGTAAAATGTCACAAGGTTAATGAAAGAATCCAAATGCACCTTCACCAAGTAGATACAGTATAAACACAAGTCTGCCATAAAGCTCATCTTAGATGATTCTCTGCCTGCATGTTAAACATGTTGTTTGTTGTATTCCTTAAAAACCTGTAACCCTGCTATAAATATGACCTTGTAGGAAATTAAAATGATAATGCAAATAGCTCATGCAGTCAAAATGTTGATCCGAAATGATCTTCAGAACTTAAATGGTCACACATGCTCACTCTCATTTTTAAAACAGGTCAGGACAGTTTTACTGAACTTGAACACGTCCACAAATAGCTAACCCAGTGTGATTAACCCAACACTAACCTTTCATCATTATTAATGATCTCATTGGTGATCAAATCCAAATGAAAATCAGATATAGGATAGAAACATCCAATCAATACAAAACTCTTCTATGTGAGAATATGCTGCACCACAAATTATTCCTGCACTTTAAAGTGTGTTTGTGTAAATGTAGGGGATGGAAAACTGAATTAGAATGGTTAAAGCAGATATGAAGATAGTACAACTTATTTTCTGCTCTCTGTGTGATGTTATAATCTAGATGACTTTAAAGCTGTTGTTTTACCCTCTCATAATCTCACACTCCCAATATTCCCCCAGAGTCTCCTACATCTTCTGCAAGCTGATTTGAACAAGACTTGCATGCTAAAGTTAATAAAAAAGAAATGAGGGTAATGAAGTGATAATTAATTGATTCAGCCCTCTCCACACTGGGCACAGACCACACAACTGCAGAACAGCACTGCTGGAGCTGGTGGGGATTCAGAGATTCGCTCAAGAACTGTTGAAGCATATAACAAGCTACTCTCTTTACTAACCCGAAGAAGAGAACTCTGCTCCCACTGTGGCTTCTGTGAAGGTGGTTTTTGCCCTGTCCACTAAATTGTGCTGAATAAATATTACAAAATGTGAGCCTGAAGTCTTGAAATACTCTCTGCTCAGTGAAAAGGGAGTTTAATACTTTTTCCACGTCATGAGAGGATCATCAAGACAGCCAATAGTTTAACTTTGATATGGGATTCAAATAATCACTTACGCAGCAAAAAACATGATCTCATGAGATAACTAATGTATTTAAGTTATGAGTTAAGCAGTGATGGGCAAGTTACTTTAAAAAAGTAATTAGTTACAGTTACTAGTTACTTCTCCCAAAAAGTAACTTAAGTAGTTACTGAGTAACAAATTATAAAAGTAACTAGTTACTTTGGAAATTAACTATTGCGTTACTTTCAAGTACATTTTTAAATGCTCAAATGTGTCAAAGAATTTGGACCCCACCTCCACCCCTCTTTAACAGAACTTAAAATACTTGTTCAATTATTTATGATCAATCTGAATATTATAATGAAATGGACACATCATACAATCAGTAATGAACAGAAACAGTGCACACAAAGTGAGACTAGCCTCCAATCAAATGTCATGTATTATTGTAGATATTATAATTACTATGTTTATATAGTGGATCTGTAAAAAGCATTGTTGTTAAACACACAATCAAATTATATTTACTGTTTGTTAATAGTACACAAAGTTATTGACTTTAAATCTTGGTAGCAAACGCTAGCTCTGGTTCAAAACTGAGCCAATCTAGTCTCTTTCTCCCACTCTTTATCATATTCTTTCCATATTTTCCCCACTTATTCCTGGGCATCGTCACTCTGTCGCTCTGTCAGGACTCAGGTGTAGTTGTGCATGTGTGTGTGTGTGTGTGTGTGTGTGGGGGGGGGGGGGGGGGGGGGGGTGCCGGATCGGGCGCGCGTAGTAACCAAGGAAACGGGGTTGTAGACACTAGACAGATCCTGGAAAAGGACAAACTAACTACCGCATTCATGTTTCCCTTCATTGTGGAGAGCTGGGACAGAATCAGTAGGAGTTCATACAGGGAGCAAAGCAAGCCCAAATAAGCAACTACACTTTAGAAAACAAGCCCAAAAACCAGCAACCCGCGACTGACGATATTTGCAAACGACTTTACATAAAAACAAGCCCAAAGTCGCTTATAACAAGTGGACTTGGCAACACTGCTCGCCATTCCTGTTTCTCGTTGACTCACTTGTGTCGTTGTGTGTCCAACTATGCATGCTTTCGAATTTGTGTAAACAACACCCGCCCAACTCTACCTCTGATTGGCTCATCATAAAATGTCTCCCTACCTCAGCCAATCGTCATCATTTATGCGATTGTCCCGTGTCCGCACCGTAATATCTACAGTCTATGGTCCGCACTCCCCAAAGAGGAAGAACAGTAAGAAATATCTTTGCCGCACGGCTTAGAGATCTAAGTGGTCTGTCAAAGTAACGCGCTGCATTTTTTGGCAGTAACGGTAACGGCGTTATAATGATGGGAAGAGTAATCAATTAGATTACTCGTTACTGAAAAAACTAACGCCGTTATTTATAACGCCGTTATTCCCATCACTGGAGTTAAGTAGATTTGGCTGACAAGGATTGACTTTCTCCATGATTTTAACTATCTCATTCATCTTATTATTCTCATCCTCTCACAAACAGGGGCAGCTGTGGCTCAGTTGGTAGAGTCGGTCGTGTCTCAACACTTACAGTAGCAGCAACATAGCAACCTCTGCCATCACTGTGGGAATGGGTGTGAATGGGTAGGTGTGTCCTGCGGTGTAAAAAGCGTTTTGAGTAGTCGGAAGACTAGAAAAGCGCTATACAAGCTCAAGTCCGAACATATCGATTGGATTTGACTTTGAATTGTAATGTCACAATTTGATCTGATTTGATTTGGGGTTCATTTCAGTTTTTTCTATAATATTATTTTACAGTGTGGGGGTGTATAGGTGCTCGCTGGTTGCATAGCCTACAAATTGCACTATTTATGTCAACTAGGTGCAAAAAACAATCTCTGATTTTAAGATCAATAGCTGAAGTTGGAAGCTCATTTTCATTCATTTTTGATTGTGAAATGAAATACTGAATGTTTTTATCTTCTTTTTAACGTCTTCATATTTCAGTGTCTTTAATTTGGTTGTACAGTGCAGTCAAATGTCCAGTAATATTGCAGAGAGGTATGTCTTTCTGTGCTGTCATATTTGCAATCCTTACTTTTCATTTATTTATTTCATTTATTGTCTTTATCGGGGGACATTGTGCAATGACATTGCACATTGATCATTTATACAAAGAAAAATGAAAAGATGGTTGCACCAGATTTAGCGAGTTGCAAATTTCCATCTGTAGTCCCACATAAAAGTGACGCAAGACATACAATAAGACTCAACTTAACAAAGGACAATAAAGAAACACACCTGACAACACAAAGTACAATGTCCATTAATTGTTACCACTCATTATTTTTGAAGTTGGGTTATATGTAAAAAAAAAAAAGAGTCCTACCATTTAGCTTTAAATTAATATCACTAGATGGATGTAAGTGGTATCTTTTCTGCCTGACACCACATGTTTGTACGATGCAGCTCTGAGGCCCTACATATGTCTCATTAGCTCAATAAAAGAATAAACATTCCCATGTATTTTTAGTCTGCTGTAAATAACCAAAACACACCAGAATCTTTCCTCAGCATCTGCAGTCTGCACCTCTTAACCTTCATACAGCTTTGGGACAAAACAGCTGACTGTGACCTGACAGAAGACAAACAACACTTCCTCTGTCTTCTCTCTTTAGAGGCAGAGCCCACTGACACAATAGTTTTAAATTGAGATCCTCTCCTCTTGAGACCGCTGACTGTGACTGGTGAGTCAGTCGTTATCTGGAAACAACATGAGCACACATACGCGCACCAGCCACATTTGTAGGCATTTGGTGCAAACACACACCATGGGGCTGCTCAGTATTCCCTTGCTCTCCTTCACATGTGGTTATCTGTTTCTTATCTCAGGATGCACACTCACACACTAACCCTCAAACTGATACATGTGCAACAGCACACAGGTTCAGGGAGTAAGAGGTATTATTTGTCATTACAGCACGCACTCCACTGACTCTGAATCAGCTGAGAGGAGAGATTACAATCCCAAGGAGGTCTTATGCAACCACTATGAAGACATATTAAAGAGAGAGAGAGAGAGAGAGAGAGAGAGAGAGAGAGAGAGAGAGAGAGAGACACACACGCACACAGAGAGAACGAAAGTCTCCTGTGCCTCTTTTGTGTGTCAAAAATTGTTTGAATTTTCTCTGACAGCTACCGACAAGCTTACTTTTTCCTCTGCAGAGGCACACTCTGTATGTCAGCAGCGAGGACAGCTTCAACTTACTGCTTATATGAGGGACTCGTGTTTATAATTAAAGGAGATACTGGCCATATATCCACAGCTGGACTAACAAGGTTCAGACAATTTGTTATTGCTTATTTCGCATGGAAAATTGCAAGCCTTAAAAGTAGGTGTAAGTGTAAATAAGCCTTTGGAGGAATTTAAATATAAACTTTGAATTTTAATGGATAGAAAATATGAGGGTTTACCATAACTCTTAGCTGATTTAAGTATCTTGGATACTTAAAGAAAAAAATGCTTGGCTGCCTTCTTTTGTTATAGTAGAAAAAAATCCTTGCAATGTTTTTGCTATCAGAATAACATAATTATATTCACATTTTTACCTCACACAAGTTCACCTTTGCATGTTTTCACAACTACTGCAGTTTGAATGATTAGCCCTCTTAGTTTTTTTCTTATTGACACCTAGTTAAACCAGAAAGTAGCCCAGCAAAACTCAAACCTGTGTCTTTGGGAATAAAAGATGCTTGTTGTTGTAACGAATGTGGTGAGCTAGCATCTATCAGAAAGCTTGTTAACTGGGAGCATTTAAGTACAGTACTTCAAGAGAAAAAAAAGACAATAAAGGGGCCTCTGCACTTTCTGCCACAAAGCCTTTAAGGTTCTTATCACTGTGAACAGGTTCTTGGTTTGGTTAATGGTGTGAGTGAAACGCAAGAGCAAAAGTTGTTCTGTTTTTCAATGGGGAAAAAATCTTCCGATGGTCACAATTTGTGTCTTAGCATTGTTCAGCTGCCAGAAGTAAATACTGTTTGACATAATGCGTGTTACTTTTTTATTGATAAATGAGTGAAAACCCAACATTGGTACTAAACGTTGATATTGGATGCCAGTGAGGTGTAGATTAGCCCATTATTAAGGTAATGGACAAATCTTCCATCACTTCCATTATTTCTTCGTTTTCCCCAGCTCGATGATTTTTAATGAATATAATAAGGCTGCTCATAACGGCCTGTCAGCCATCATAGGGTTCAATCATCATGTCACAGAAGGGTCCCTCTGGCCACTGCTTCCCCTCAATTTGCTTCTCGCTGTTTTAGTGCTGGGCAGGGTCACTGTGACCATCTGTAGAATCTGAAACATCTGCCCTCTCACGACAGTTTTACCACCTCTGTTCACTCTGACAAATAGTTGGAGTCAGACCTTGCCTGCGGCTCTGGCTGCGCACTAACACAAAGTCAAATAAAATGTAAGGAGAGGTCTGGGCACCTGAGATTATTAAGTGGGTGATGTACTGTTTGTTTGCACTTTTCAGGAGGGCAAAAAAAGGTTCTCCGGGATTTGTTATTGATTTGAGAGAGACAACTTTATGCTTTTCTTCAACTAATGGTTTCTACTTGTCACTGAACTGGGTCCAAACAATTTTCTCTTCAGGTGAAAAAAAACCTTTTGCTCCTTTGTTTTCACCCTTTTAAGCCCACAATGTCCAAAGGTCTCTCTCCAGCAGCTATTTTATGTCAGCAGGATTATAACCCAAACTTTATTGTGCTCACACTGAATCTTTAGTTGTATTTAATAATTTCAAATATTATGAAATATTATTGGCCAAGGCATGTCGACTGAGAACACGTTTTAGATACATAAACATTTACCCTCTGGTGCTGACTTCAGTCGTCTGTGTTTGCAGTATTGTCACTGTTATACAACTGTTTGGCTCATATAAACAGCTCCAATGTAACTTCATAGCTCAGTTGACATTGCCATCAACTGTGAGCAGCGGCCTTAATGGACTTATATAAAATACATGAGGCTCAGTCTAGTAAGTAAGTAAATAAGATTTTACAATTACAGCTGATATTTTACCATGTGCATAAACACCACCAATCATTTGCAAAGTTAAGTATGCAAATCTATTATGGTATGATTACAGATTTGGCCCAAACGAAATGGGTCCTTCTTCAGACTAATCAACACCAAACAACCAACAAGTTTGATAAAAATCTGTCATTGTGAAATGCAATCCTGCTGACAAACAGCACAGAAAACCCAATTTGCTTCTTTGCAGTTCTACATTTTAACTTTCAAGGGTGCAACCATAGACTTCTGCAGCCTGTGCAGCTCCAGTGGAGCAAGTTCGGGTTGTGTGTCTTACTAAAGGGCAACTTTTCTATTTCCTGAGATTAAAGTTTTTCATGCTTTCTACTCAGATTCCCATTGTGCCAATGAAAAACTGTGCCTGGACATCCGTGCATAGAAAGAATAAGAGACTTAATTAATTAAAACATCTGTCTATTAAAATAAGATATTCTAAATAATAAGATACCTTTTAAAAATAATATTTAGTTGGAGTGTTCATTTATGACATGCACTAGTAAAAAGTTCAAACAAATGGTGAAAATGTGTGCATGAACCCCGATGGCAACACTTTGTTGAACATGTGAGACAGATGTGAACTCTGCACTCAGCATCAGATCCACAACCTTACATCTGTCCCCTACTGTAACCTAAAAACAAAACTCGCTTACTCACCAGTTCCAGTTGCCACAAATGAGCAGAAAAGTATCAGGGCGACCTGTGCAATAGTTCCCCAGACTTTTTTACTCCAGAAATCCATGATGAAGCGGAGGGATGCTGCAGTAAAAACAATGAGGTGAAGAAGAGGGACAGTGTGCCTCTCCTCTCCGCTTTACTCCAATTCTACTCCTCTACACGCTTACACCCTTCCTGATGAATATTACACTTGTGCGTCCGCAGCACTTGCCAACATTTGCCTTGCTCCTCAGAGATGACAGCAGAGAGCAGGAGGCTAGTTTCTGTTTGGCTGCACTCTGCAGAGTGAGGGGAAAGGAGAAGAGGAGGGAGAGAGAGAGACACAGGGGGAGAGAAAGAGAGCGCGCAAGAGAGCTTTTCACAGCTGTTGTCACAGCTTCAGTGAAAGGTACTTTAGTCATTAAAAGGACTTGAAGATCACGTGCTCTGCCAAAATATTCCAACAGTAAACCTACTGCAGTCTTGACTGTTGTGACCATTTTTGAGAAGAAGTCCCCTCAGGTCTCAGTAGGTTCTGAGCTGTTGCTCACAGCCTGTTTGTCATCATGTTAAGCAGCTGTGCAGGTCTACTGGTCATGAGAGAGGTCCCAGGCAGAGTGAGTCAAATTGAAAGCCTGTCGCTGACAGAGGATGCATGAATTAATAAGACTCTTCAATTATAATTATGTAGTTAAAATGTATTGTTGTATCATTTATGCTGTCACATACAGTAATTCTCATTCATCTGTATGTTAGGTTTGGTTAATTTACCTAGATACAGTAGAACTAGAAAATCTATTAATCAAGACCAAATCAAAAGCAGAATTTAAAAAAGTTGTGTCAATGAGTGCAATACAAAAAAACAGAAATCATTGATAAAACAGGCTTATAATGCCAGTGGGCATAAACATGCAGTTAAAATGAGCATAAAATGTTTATTGATTTTCAAATCAACTGGAAACAGCGATGTTCCTAAGATTGCTAGAAATTTGACTTGATTTTTCCGCAATCTTTATGAACTTCATCTAAAGTCAATCTTGAATTCCAGTGGAAAAACCAGTACATATTGTCTCTTAACTGATGTTAAATGTATAAAACTGATCATTCAGGAGCTTTCTGTAGTTTGCGTCGTCTGACCATGACACGGCGGCAGCTTACTGGCATTAAAAATAAACATATTGATGTAGTTAATTATGTCGCTGATGGTCTCGTATACTGTTGAAGATCATAAAGAAGCAGTAGGGTTTATGTCAGTCTTTTGCACGATCAGCTTAATATTTCTCACATGGAGCCAGGTTTTTTTGCATCTAGGACTGTAGTGTTTGTATATTAGACGCCCGGCTAGTGAGATTAACCAACATCCCAAAGGAAAGACTTTCTTCTTTTGAGACAAAAAGCCCTCGAGCAGCCTTATTAATGATCAGGTGCAACAGAGGAAGTCAGATGATGTTCACGCTGTTCTCCTTTACTGTTGGTAACAGATACCTACAAAAATGGAGACCCTGTAATTTGTATGTAAAGCACAAAACAGTGAGCCAATTTGCAACCATTCAGAGTATTATTAAACACTGCTGGTGACACCACCAAGCATGTGGGAATTCAGGCGAGTTAAATGGAAAAATATAAAGTCTGGCAGTTTGCGACTGGTGTTTTACTTTACTTTCATTTCATTTCTTGATTCAGATCACATGTGGTTTTTGTGCTAAACCTACAGTAGACACCAAAACCCAGAGGTCAGGAAAACACATGATGGGGATGTAAAATCACAAAATGTTCTGATATGTTGTTCTCAAATGTATTGAGAAACAACCAAATGATTGCCAGATTCAACAACTCTCAAATGAAATGTCCACTATGGTCCATCTTTCGTCAGTTTGAAGTTGCAAATTAAAGCATTGGTGAACAATCTCTTAATAGATAGATTCAGCAGTGTACACAAGGAAAACTGGATCTTTGGTCGGTCTTTTCATTTTTTAATAACAGCTCAATTTCATGGATTTTATTGGCATGTGAAAAAGAATAATTGGAAGACCTCTGTAATCCCGAGGATTATAATATGGCTGTTACATGCCATAACACAAAGCGTCTTTACTCATAGTGTTCTTTAGGCTGTAGAAGTAATAAGATGTATTTGGTTCTTAGATGAATGTCCATGCTACTAAACCCTTCATCAAATAAAAACAGATTAAAAACCAAACAAAAAAATAAATATATTAAGACTTTTATATAAAAAGGAAAATCCTAGTAACCAATTATAATTGACATTAAATAAGAGAAATCTGTGTGAAAATGAGAGAAGAATTGCTTTACTTCTAGATAGTGTTGCAGTCGAGACCACACTAACTAAGATCAAGACATACCCAAGAGTAGAGTGCTTCGAGACCGAGACAAGACCAAGACATTTACGGATCGAGACCGAGTCAAGACCATGACCGAAGCAGGGTTAGCCCGAGACAAAAACCAAGACAATAAATATCAATGAGGCATGTCCCTCACTAAGACCGTAAAACCGGGAAGGTTGTTGCACCGTAACTCGGGGATACAAATCTAAATATGATCAAATTATGATGGTCTCGAGACCACTTTTTGAAGGTCTCGAGACCATTATAATTTGATCATAATTAGATTTTTAGTCTTGAGATCAAGACCGATTTCCAGTGCTACAACACTAGGTCTAGAGAAAGAATCTGTTTTGCAGTTTTTTAGCAGCACCTCCTGCTTTTGAGATAAAACACCTAGATGTGAAAAGAGGACTGATGATATGTCTCCCTTTGAAAGGACAAATGTTTTTGTCACATCTAATACCAGCATTTTACAATTATCTGAAAACCACTTCTCAATGGGAAGGTGCAAGATATAACTTTCTGGTCTAAATTGGCTTTTCACACATAATACTGTGCAAATATGTCCGTTTGTTTTGTAGGGGCAGAAGAGATTTGTCTGTGGTCTTTATCAGTTTTATCACAGTAAACATTGCTATTCCTGAATCACACAGTAATGCTTGTTTTATCTGGCACGATGTCTTAACTTACAGCTACACAGGGATGTTAGAGAGGCTTTTCAGCAGCGCTGAGTCAGGCGGCATGTGAATGAGGCAGGATGGTGTGTGGAAAGGGAGGAGAAACACTGACCTCTGAAGAGCAAGAGAGACAACAAAGGCAGAACAATGTGTGTTTTGTGCATTTTTGTCTTGTAGGTGGATACAAATCAGAAAAAGGGGACCAAAACTGACAGTATGCTAATCATGTCTTTCATCTCTGGATTTTTGCCCTTGGTTTATATGCACTGTTACAATTTTAAAATGTTTCTATTCAGTAAACTTTTTCCAAATGATAGGAAGATTATGCAACTTAAGCTTTACATCACAGCTAACAGTGAGACAGTGACAATATTGATTTAGTATTTGCAAATAGCTCTGTACAGAATCATTGTCTTAATGTTGTTACTGGGACCATCTAGGGGAATCAGTGGTGTCCAGAACACAAATCTACCTTTCTAAAGACAAAAAGACAGTCCATTCTACAATCAAGAACCATAACAAGAACTATGAACACGGGTAGCTTGGGAAATTGGATATTTACTGAACGGTTACTGTAATAAATTGAATTAAAGGAACAACAAAAATGATCAAGTACGACACGGTTTCGCCTTATTCTTAAAAAACAGAAGAATTCAACTGTGTTCAATACTTAGTCAACAGCTATTTTGTGGTTTCCTGGCGATCATCAAAGATGGTGGAAATGTAGTTCAAAATCCTTATTCCTACCATAAGAGCTCTTGGTCAGGCACCATCATTCCTTAAAGATCTCATAGTGCCCTATCAATCCTCCAGATCATCACACTCCAAGGATACAGGCCTGCTGGTGACTGAAGTCTGTAAAAGTAGTATTGGAGGTAAAACTGTCCAATAATCAGGCCTCTCTCCTTTGACAGTTTTGGTCCTGGAGGAAGATACCCTCATTACTTTTAAGAATAGACCTGACCCTAGACCTTTGCTTTTGGACAATGCTTTAGTAAGGGCTGGCTAAGGCTTGGACATGCCTTTAGTTATGCTGCTGAAAGCTTTGACTGCGTAGCCCGCTTCAACATTAACAGCCTCTGTACCACACTGTGAGCAATTGCTGTTAATTTACGGCCAATTTTCAACACTAAAATACTCTTTTGATCTAAAACAGTTAAGAACTTTAGTTAGCAATGCATTGTAGGATGCTCACCTTGAAGCAACAGGACAAAGGCCCTAAACAGTATAACGATGTTTTAAATTACAGGACACTACAGTATTTTTGAAAAAAGTGGGTGTTGCATGGAGAACTTGGAGCGCGGTCAGTAGTGTGGTACGTTAGGCTGTTAGTCTTTTGTTTCTAAAAATATGCTACTGCTTATTTTTCTCAGTTAGTTTTCTTTATAAAATACCCAAAGCCACCAACTCCTGAATGGAGAATCATTGGAGGATCATTTGAAGAGCAGTTTTCAGAGAAGAACACACAATATGGAGGACATGTGCTACACATCAACGAGACCTGCTTCATCAACATGTATCTGATTTTGAAACTACAAATTAGACGGTAGGTCTTATTGAAATCTTATTTTACTTTTTAATATCTCTTTTATATTGCAGAGGATGTTTGATACAAACAGATCCTCAGTAACACTAGCTTGTCTAGCTATTGATTTTAACATGTAATTTATGAGCGAGGCTTAGATTTAAATAGTGTAAAAAATATTACTCCTGGGCAGTTTTAGTTGTTGTATTTAGACAGCCTAACGGTCAGAGGACCGACACTCGTTAACCCGGTAATTTAGCACAAAGAGGTCGAGGCAGAGGGAGGAAGACCTAGTGTGACCTAGTCACTTAGTACATACTGATACTTCCAATAAATACTGCAACTACATGCTAACAGAATGACAAAAAGCAAACCACATTACAATTGCACATGGTAATTGCAATGTTCAAACACAGGACAGAACACCTATATTAGAATAGTTCAGACACTCAGCTTCTGGGGACTCAGATTCTACTTTGATGAGTCAGACTCGAGACTAGAGTTGACAATTTGAGAGGCATGTGTTAATGTTAGCTTAGCATGACTAGCAACTTTGTGTGAATAACTTCTGATAAATCTTAAGAATAACTCATTGACAAATGACTTTAAACATTGTATTTTCAACCAAAAGAAAAGACACATTGACTATTTTTACATTAAAACATTTATTCATCGTTACACATCAAATACAGTATATCTTGTTAGTCACCTGTTGCTCCACAGCTTGCCTGCACTCATCTTTCTCAACCAGGAAGTGTCAAACAGAGCTGAACCCAGCCTTGGGTTTATATGGGGGTGTGTCAAGTGGAAGGTGCCTTGTTTGGTAGAAGTGGAGGGGTGTTTAGGTTGTTGAGATTAAAAATGTTATTTGAAATGCTGTTTAAGTATTTACTTAACTGAAATGTATTTTGACATGCTTTTAGCCTTATAGCAGATAGTATGTGTTGTTTGTAGAACAGGTAATACTAACCTGAGAGTGAATTGATTTCCAACCCCTTTTGGTAGGTTCCAACTCCTATATAAGAGGAGGCTTGGGGGCCTTTTAGGTAGTTGGAGGTTGGAGTTGAAGTTGCACAATGCTGGTGAGTGTACAGAGCTGCAAGGGCCCAGACAGGCATTGTTTAGAGCTCAGTCTCTTATTTCGTTTGTTTCACTCAAAAACAGTGTTTAGAGTATTTTGGTGTATTTAGTTTTATTATTCTGAAGCTGCTTAGTCTCAAAGGCTGATTTAGCTTCAACTGAACCTAAGATGAAAGATCATCCATTTATTGTTTGTAAAATAAGCCTATTTAGTTTGTATTAGATGTTTTAAAAAGGAACTTGCTAAAGTTCTGGCATAGCGAGTGAACTTGCTCCACGTACCTTTTCACAGCCTGAATGTCTGGATCGGTCTGTTGCTCCAATACCCATTCACTCCGTTCCGAGGAGGCTGCCTCTTGTCCTACCACTGCTGAGGTGACTGCCTCTGCCACTGCTGAGGTGACTGCCTCTGCAGTGGTGACTGTGGTGCCTTCTTGTGGTGAGTTGATTTCAGGAAATCTGGAGAGAGCATCTGCATTTACGTTCTCTCTCCCCGCACGGTACTTCACTTC
The DNA here is from genome assembly GCA_020745685.1 of Tautogolabrus adspersus. Classification (NCBI taxonomy): domain Eukaryota; kingdom Metazoa; phylum Chordata; class Actinopteri; order Labriformes; family Labridae; genus Tautogolabrus; species Tautogolabrus adspersus. The sequence continues at coordinate 16,567,299 of CM036541.1, read as the reverse complement.
AAAGTCGAAGGATCCTAACTGGGCCATCCACCGTTGTTCTACTGCACCCAACTTTGCAGACTGTAAATGAGCAACAGGGTTATTGTCTGTACACTGTGAACTTTCTGCCGATCAAATAGTCCTTGAATTTCTCTGTGATTGCCCCCTTAATGCTAGCAGTTCCAATTTGAAGGAGCTATAGTTAGCGTTGTTGCGTTCTGTGGGGCGTAAGCTCCGACTAGCATAAGCGATCACTCTCTCTTTACCTTCCTGCGCTTGGGCCAATACTGCTCCCAAACCTTGGTGGCTGGTATCTGTATAGAGGAGGAAAGGCTTGGAAAAGTCAGCATAGGCTAGTATTGGGGCGGTCCTAAGCGTGCCAAGGTCGTAAGGTATGGATCAAAGAGCATGACCCAGATTCAGCAACCGAGGCTGCCAAGCTGGCCGATGTCTTTGTGGCGGCACGGAAAAAGGGTCTACCATGGAGCTACAATGCAAGGAGGATGACAAAGGACATCCACAAACCAGCCCAACAGTGCCAACAGGGGGCAGCAACCAGTGCAGGTAAGTCTCTCATGTAGGAGGGCCCGTCAGCTAGCAGGCCAACAAAACCCTCTAGCAAAAAGCTAATTTGTTATCTATGTGGACTTATGGCCATACTTAACCCATGTACCCGAAAAACTCGGCTAAGATTACAACTGTTATAGTTAACCAACAGTTGGAGGTTTTGCGTACAACCTTGAAAATATACATCCTGTCAAGACGTTTTCAGGATTCAGGGAAAATCTCAAGTGAGTCCTTCAAATCTGGGATCTGAATGAGGTAGTAAAAATGCCAAGGAATGTCCAAATGGTTCTTCTCTGTGATTGTGAATTGTTTGCTTTAGTGATTTTTAAATTTTCTATTTTAATATATATATATATTTTTTTTTTCTCTCTCTCATGATGCTTTTGATGTTGTGTAAAGCACTTTGAATTGCCTTGTTGTTGAAATGTGCTATATAAATAAACTTGCCTTGCACAAATGTGCTTTGCACCACATCCTCGCATTAACAATGACTGTTCTATTAAAATGCAAAACATTATAGTTAATGGAACCACGATTAGGGCCTTGCTCCACTCTGGGAGTGATCAGACACTGGTATACAGGAAGTTTGTACCACCCAACATTGAAAGTGAAACCATCCCTATCTGTTGTGTTCATGGAAACGAGAAGCCTTATCCAACAGCTAACATGTACATTTAGGTAGAAGGTCAAACTTTCCTTTTGAACATTGGGGTTGCTGATAATCTGCCTTTTGGTCTGGGAAGAGACCTACCAGTTCTTTTTGATTTGTTGGAGCCAGAAAAAAGCAGAAAGTGTAACGCTGTGGAAACCAGAATGCAGGCCAAGCAATCCAATGAGCCTTCCGCAATTCTCAGTGCCCTGCCCTTTTTCAATTAAGAGTTGGAGACCACACCTGGGAAGTCTCGGAAAACCTACAGACGGAGAAGGCAGGAAAAATTCCAAAAGACAGGGGTGACACCATCAACAAGCACTGAGCCAGAGTTACCACTAGGGTTTCAAGTTCCAGGTAATATAAGTGATATGCAGAAAACTGATCCATCTTTAGTCTCTCTTTTCCAGGAAGTAAATAAGAAGGAGCCGGAAGCTGAGTTGGACATCATAAGTGATAAGTATATCCTGCAAAATGGCATCCTCTATTGTCAACAAGAGTCAGCGTTGCAGCTAGTGGTTGCCCAAGCAGCTGGAAACACAATGCTTGCCTTGGGGCACTCAGTTCCCAGGGCTGGCCACCTGGGCAAACACAAAAACACGGCTCGCATTAAAAACCATTTCCACTGGCCTGCATAGAGATGTTGCTCAGTTTTGGAAAAGTTGCCCTCAGTGCCAAATAACATCTGCTAAAACACCCCAAGAGCTCCACTTCAACCACTACCCATTATTGGCACCCCATTTGAGCGCCTTGGGATGGACATTGTTGGTCCTGTAGAGAGACGCAAAGCAGGAAACCGTTATATGCTGGTTATAACAGACTATTCCACCAAGTATCCAAGGGAAGGGTTTTAACGTTGTATCCTATGTCATCCAGATGAGAGAGCGGCTGGAGAAAATGGGTGAGCTGGCCCAATCGCACATGGCGGACGCCCAGCAGCAACAGAAGTCCTGTTACGACAAGTCAGCCAGCCAGAGAACCTTCGACCCAGGACAGAAAGTGCTGGTGCTCCTACCTAGTGATAGAAGTGATGCTAATAAGAAGTGGATGAGCAATGCTTACCTCTCTAGTGACCTGGTAGACCATGATCTCAGACGGCCAACAGCTTCAGGTGAGATCTATCTGTAATTCAGAAGTTTTCCAGGAGAATCCTCAGAGAACAAATATTGTTGAACATGACATTGTTGTGAGAGAAGGTGCGAAGATGAGAGGTGAGAAGATTAAGTTACAGGATCCCTGAGCGCCTGCTGGCCTCACTAAGGAGGGAGGTTGACTTGATGCTGGCCCTGGGGATCATCGAGGCTTTGAAGAGCGAGTGGTGTAACCCAGTGGTACTCGTACCAAAGAAGGATGGAAGCAAGGTTCTGCATTGATTTCAGGTACCTGAATTCAGTTTCTCAATTTGATTTCACCTTCTTGATTTAAAGTTATATTAAATTGACCTCTTTTATATGCCTAGTTCTTATAATTTGGTTTTCTATTTTTGGGTAAAATAAAAACCCACCTTTGCTTTAAGCTTACTCCTTACTGCTTGGGCCCCCGCAAGAGAATCCTTCTCATCTCGGAAAGAGTGTTTATAAGGCACACTACAAGTGAAGGCCTGTGTCTGGCCATGAAAGGTTTGTATGATTTCACCTATTGCTTCGATAATGTCACCAGTTGTAATAATTCCAATGGATTTCATTACCTACATTAAGATGAGGGTTCTTCTTTTGTAGGCTTTGGTAGAGAAGCCATCCAGTGGCGACGAGAAAACTTACAGCTATCTCCTCACACAGAAAGACGAGGGATCTGAAGGTAAACTTTTTATATGATTCTGTGAAAACTCTGTACCAATTTTTTTTAAAAAGGAGCCGTGCAATGTAACACGGGGGAGTTAAGAATGTGATCCGTCTATGTTTCAGGATCATTCTGTGAATAGTTGCTCTGCACGGTTGTTGCTGTGATGTAATGGTAATACATGTTACTTTTTTGTCAACAGCAATATACAATGCATTTCTAATCATAAGGGCGGGTTTTTCCATATTTCAAACCTTGCATTGGCAAAGATCGAGATGGGTATCAAAGAGATTTTTATCGTAGCCTCATTGTTGACCAAATGAAACATTAATTCCTCTTTTTGTCATCACAGCCGTATAAATAATTGATGTTGGCTTGTAAGAGCCCGAAATGTTACAACGACCCAAAATGTTAGAAAAAATGTAATAAAACCCGAAATGTAATAACTGGTTGATAATGTAACAAAGTGCTGAGCCCAAAACGTAAGAAGTTGATACATTTTGAGTCAGCTATTACATTATGGAGCAGGCAAAATATTTTTCTCCTAATAGTGTAATAATTGTATAACATCATAGAATGAGTCAATAATTTATGGATTAAAAGGCTTATGCTTGATCAAAGGACAATTTTGTCCGCCACTTAATTGTTAACTCCTTTGTGTGAACGTGAGTGGAGAGGGTTTGGAGGTGTGTCTCTGGAGGAGATCAGAGGCTTCAGAACAGCAGAGGTGTCGCCAAACAGCAGTTTGTTTTGGTTTAATGCTGGTGCTCAAGGGGGCGAGATCTACTGGAGCAAAAAGTCACACATTCTTCCTTAAATTACAATAAATGAATTTAAATGTATGCTTTTAAGTAAAATCTTTCTTAGAAATGTTTGACAGATTGAAAACCATTCTGTATTTCTTGGATTTTTGTAACACTGTTCTCTTCACAGGGTGATAAATAAAGTCCTGACTTACTGGATGATGGACCCTCATCAGTCTAAGATGTGTCTCGCTCACTCTGTCAGTGATGGCTTAATTTCAATCAGCCCTTGTTTACAAGTACAGTACATAATTCGAGGTGAATTCTCTGGATAATATCCTGCTGCGATCTCACATTAGCTCACTTTGACTTGCTACGGAAAAAATACTAGGGGTCTTGAGGAGAAACTCTGGGTGAAGTCCAACTGAAAAATGTGGCCCTTTGCGTTCACACATTCAGCTTCTCTGGCAAATATCAGGATTTTTTCAGGAGTTTTCTTCAAGTGTGAAAGCCCTGTGTCATCTTGTTTATTGCTACATTGTTGTTTTTGTTTCAGGGTTTTATTGAGTCATTATTTTTGTGTAATGTCAGGATTAGTACGTTATTTAAAGAACTTTGTAGCATTGGTTTTTGGTGCTCTGTAAACAAAGCTAATGGGTAAAACAAATAGAAACACAACGTGAAACACAAAGTTAAAAGGCCTGTTGGAAAAGATTGTGTCACGATTGTTGAATATTTTCCCTGTCTATGTTTGCTTTAAAGGAGTAAGGAAGATATTGGTGGTGGAAAATCTCCGGTATGTTGCTGACAGTGAGGTGAGTTCTGTGCTCTCACTTGAAGCTGTGATACACATCTGGACAAGTATATAAGCCTTTTTTTGTCTTTTCTTCTGCTTAAGGATACCCTGAGCCTTTGGGACCTTCACTTCCTTGTCATGATTCACTGTTGGACCGATCTGGTCGTTCATGACTTTGAACTCACCACGAGTGCAGCTCTACCTCCATGGTGGCGTATGTATCATTGTTTTAAAACATACTACAGCTGTGATTTATACAGAGGAATGGGACTCAAATAATGATAAAATATCTGTTTCACAGCCCAGACCAAAGCAGCATGATTACACTGACCAAACAAGACTACTGTCAGGTATTTGTACAAATCCTTTTAAAGAACTGTGATATGTGATTTTCACGATGCTGTTCTGAACTCAACATAAAGCTTTATGATTTTTCAGATCAACTCACTGCAAATACGATTCCTGCCCTCGATGACTGTTTGTTACACTCTGGATGTATCTTCAGTCTCCTGTCTCGTCCAGACAAAAATAAACATGGTAAACAATCAACACTCATTACAGTGCTAAATGGATCTTGCATGCATAAAATAAAAATAAAACATATTTTACTCTTTCTGATTTCAGGATACCATTTATTTAGTTGACGGCATTTGTGAGAACCCAGAAAGGAAGGATATGTTTTATTTTTGATGTGCTGCTTGATAACGATGAAAAATCAAGAAAGACACACATCCCTCAGTGGGTGCTGGATCCAAAAAAAATAATAGGTAAGGAAAGCAAAGCACCAAGAAGCTCCTGTTTGAAGGATTTATTGAGTTATGTTAGGTTTTGCTTCCTTGCCCCCCCAATAACTACTCAAGAAAATGATAAAAGTTTTAAAATAGTAATAGTTTATTTTGTTTCTTAGCAGATAGTCGAGGAGAGCCGATTTCTTCTGTCGTCGTCAGATGCTTCAGAGAGGCTTTATATATCTATATACATGTATATCCTGTTTTGTGTTCTTTCTAAATGCAAAAGCATTGTTCAATTGTTTTTCTTCTATTTAATTTAATACTATATAAAACAGGAGAAAATTATCAAAATAAAGTTTCAATAAAATAAAAATCCTAAAATCTCTTTCTTCCCAGAATCACACATTAATACATATTTTATTAGTGTACAATAAGGCTGAGATAGACAGGCAGACAGTCATCCAGACACTTAACTCTAAATTCAGCTCAAATGTAATGGCAAGACTTTTCAGCCTCTTGAAATGTGTTTGTAAATAAGTCTGTATGTAAACATGCTGAGTGAAAAAGCATTGCTTATCCTTATCAAAAATTGTTACTGTTTGTGATAAATTCTGACTATTGCGATGTTTGTTGCAAAACCTTTTATTAGAATAACGATGAAACTGCTGTTACTTTGGTATCTATTACCTACCCTGACCTATGTTTTATTTTTGTTCTTTTTAAGGAGGATAATTATGGTTCTCCGGGAGGCATGAGGGAGATTTCTTCTGTCGTTGTCAGATGCTTCAGAGAGAGTTTGCATGAGAACAGGTACTTAACTTTATTTGGATGCATTTCTTTCTTCCATTTAAAAAAAAATATATTTACTTTGCAAGGCTATCATACATTTCACAATAAACGGATTAAATGAAAAATACAAAATGCTTCTATTGCTTTCAGTGTTTCGTCAATGGTTGCAATTCCACTACCATTCAAGAGGTAGGCCTACTTTAGGACATTTTATTTTACTTGATTCTTTTTAACAGTTTAGATATTATGCCCAGTTGGAAGTGTATTCACTCATGCTTGTGAACACACTTTTCCAACTGGGCATAATATCTAAACTGTTAAAAAGAATCAAGTAAAATGAAATGTCTTTATATTTGTATAAATATTTAAAAAGCACATTTTGTTTTTACTTTTCCCTTTAAAGAGGGAAAGAGGGACTCTGCCCTGAGCGCAGCATAGTGCCCCTCTGCCCTGAGCGCAGCATAGTGCCCCTCTGCCCTGAGCGCAGCATAGTGCCCCTCTGCCCTGAGCGCAGCATAGTGCCCCTCTGCCCTGAGCGCAGCATAGTGCCCCTCTGCCCTGAGCGCAGCATAGTGCCCCTCTGCCCTGAGGGCATATCTCAACATGGATTGACTGTTTTAACATTTGGTGTATATTTTTAAATGATTACACCCTTTTATTGGGCGTTGGGCAGGCGGGTTCGGGTGAGATCGCGCGACCTCTCCCTTCCCGCCATGCTCTCTGCGTGTCTGCTTGAAGACAGATGTTGTCGTCCAGAAGAAGTCTCCTGCAGTCAACATGTCTCCATGCTACTGAAGAAACCCCCTGACTCTGAATGTGACTTCATACAGGTCAGTCTGCTCTCGTTCATTTCTTTCTCCATGTGTTGTTTCGATAGTCTGACTTTGCCACATTAAGTTACATGAGAATTGGTATTATTATCTTTATAAGCATTGCTTTTGAGTATATATTGTACATTTCTGACTCAACAGTTTATTAATGATTGAATATGAATATGTGTTTTTTGTTGTTTGACAGAGCGACACTGGAATAATGCTGCAGAGAGGAACAGTGACAAGCCATATGACAGTCATCTCTCCTTGAACCTTTCCACACACCCAGACTCTAGTAGTTCCCACAGGAGCTAAGAACTAAAACAGAGTCCTTCCTTTTTCCAGAGGTAAAACACATGACCACCTGGTCACAGGACTTTTTTAAGAGGTCAAATGAAGCCTAGCTCGCAGTGACAACGGACCTACTACACATTTTCTTACCTAAATGTTTTGATGCATATTTTCAAAGACAATTTGTTTGTTTAGATTGCTCAGTCATACAATCAATCAATTTACGAAGCTGTTCTTCTGATTAAAATCCCCTTCCCCGTACTACATAGTGCACTTCTAGGACATAAAGTTTAATGTTAGCATGTAAAATATCTGCCTTTATTACATCTGTGTTTTTATTAACTAAATTTGCAGTATTATTGCAAAAAATTGTTTATATTCGCCCATATGGTCCGATATTGACATCGACCCAAAAACAAAATTAGTCCGTCTCTATAGTCTCAGATGTTTTAATGTTTGGTAAGGGTAAGGGTCAGTTACTCAAAAGCAATTTAAGAAATAACATTTATTGCGTAGTTTACATAGTTTAAAGTAGACTCTAAGCTATGTCTGTTTTCTACTCAAAATCTTTTTAGCTTGAATCTCTGGGTCACCTTAGATTTTGTTTTTTTGTTGTTTCAATTTGACAGTAGCAGCATTCATGTTGACATTGCCCTTACAAATAAAATGAACTTGATTTCAAGCCTTTATAAGTTTGTATTGCTTATTTTGTATATCACAATAATGCATATTTTAGGCAGTTTGTTACCCACAGAATAATGAAGTTGTATTCTTAGTTGCACTGATATTATAAATAATCTTTAAAATGCTAAATTTAGTTATTTTATCTATTGTGCCTGTCTATTGTAAACTGTGATAAGTTGAAGTAACATCCTTAAAAGAATTATGCTGTATTTCATTTGATTGTATTAAACTGTTAAATCATTTAGAATTACAGAATATTGCTGGCATCTTTGCTGCCAGTAGAAATACAGAAATATACTGTAATTCTGATTTACAGCCCACTATTGTAATGTTCTTTACACTATTCATACTGTAAAATTACAGTATATTGCTGGCGTCTCTGCTGCCAGCTCTTTACTGTTAATTGTAGAAATACAGAAGTATACCGTATTTCTTGTTTACAGCCAACTACTGTAAAGTCATTTTACAGCTGCCAACTCTTTACTGTTATTTTACAGGAAAATTACTTACAGTGCAGGGGCACACACACTAACCACCAGGCCAACAGCGCCCTGTGCAGTGTACATCTTCTCTCTTTGCTAATTTTGTCCTGTGAAAGATTAAGAAGGGTTGTCGGGCAAACAATCCCTTCTAGCTTTCTTTTAACAGTCAAATAACTCATTGTGATCCCTGCTGTGGAAATTATCAACAATGGTTTTAAAGGCAGCAAATGATGGCCTTATCCGGCTTGTTTTAAGTTAAGCAACTGGTGTTGGTTTGACATTGTTTGGTATAGTAAATCACTTGTTTTGCTTCATCACTTTGCTCTGCAGCTGTATTTGAGTCCCTCCACAGCCTCCTACCAGACACTGTTTTAACTCATTTTTATTTTGCATACCAAATGAGGCCAGCCAATGACTGATGCTCTCCTACTTTATATTCACTACACCTGCTACAGGCTGTGTACAGATTTGGGCTTTGGCCAGGAAGCTGGTGGGCCAAAACAAAAAAGACTTTTAGAGTGTTAGAGGTGAGCAGAGATTATTCAAAAAAGAAAAAGAGTCCCCCCATATCTTCATAGAAGTAGAAGATTATTTTGGGCTAAAACCCAATCTTTATTTTGTGAGTAATGTGAGGTAAGATCTTGCTGTAAGTTGGCTTGATTAAAAGTCACCTCCATATTCATACATTTCTACATGGACAATAAATTATAATTGGAGCACTTCCAACAAAAGATGAGCAATAAAGGAATTTGCTTGCCTGGGAAACACATGCATCTCCTTGTCTGCTTCAGACAGATGTCAATATGACCCGACTGGGGTTGGGCCAATCACTATGGTTTAATATTGGTAAGGTTCAATAAGACTTTAAATACAGAGAAGCATTGACACACATTCACAAACAGCAAGGTTGGTGGCCACTGATATGAAAATGTGTACTTCCACATTCTAAACAAAGAACAAGTACTCACGGCTGCAAGATCTTGTTATGTTTAATGTCTAACAATAACAAATGTATAAAAAGTTCATATGATATTTTATAAAAAGTTAAGTCATGTAGAGTAATCTGTATCAAAGTGAACCCTTTTTGAATGGAAATTTGTAGTGTTAAAAAATGTTCTGCCAAGCCTAGTGGGCAATTTCAAGTTTTGTTAGGGATCGTTGCGTACAAACTTCTTTGAACTTGAGCCCTCTCTCATTTGACACTGCTAATTCCGATGGTTATGTGTTGCCTTTGGCCCATTTCTTCTTCCACCTGCTAATACTCCCTGGTCACCTTGAACATGAATGAAAGATGATCCTGATGCACACAGACTGACTAGTTTATGAGGGGTCTCTGCAAAGCACTGACATGCCATGTTTATTGGGCTGCCTGAAAAAGTTACTGGGAAGCAAAACAGTTTTTTATTACTCAATAAAGTACAAACCCCTCTCTGAAACAATATGACAAACAACAGAGCTAGTCCACAAAAAGACTTCAGGTGTATGCTCATCTCACACATAGCCTTGTTTCCATTATTGATTCCAGTTTGTTTTCCATTATTGACCACAAGAAATGTTTGTTTTCTTGGTGTTACACCTGACCTCCAAACAGCTACCTTGGATATTATCTCTTCATGAATAATGTTCAGAAACATCAATGAAAAGGTGTGATCAGCCTCATAAAATAATCCATGCCTGGAAACTCGTATACATTGTTGCTGTAGGAATCATTAATTTTGTATGATTTTGCAAGATTTTCCCTCAGGCTGAAAAGTGCTGGGATGAGGGATAGCATAGGCCAGAAGGAATTTCAGGTTACAAGAACAGACAGCAGCAGTGTTGTGGGCAGGGAAAAGTTGATCAAAACACAATAGAAGCAGCTGATGGATTTCAATGAGAAATTCTCCAGAGATGTGGTCATGTTCCATTCAGGTCTTTTTTTTTCAGCCAGTAGGGGAGTTTTTCTCTCTTTCACTTTCACTTTCAAGCATTAAATGGCTTTGCTGAGAAAATAAAACAGATTTATGGACTCATTGTCTGCTAATATTTGCAACAGTGGATCAAGCTCTGCTGTTTTTTTTCAGAGTGTGGAGTAACATTAGTGTTAAGTACTATGTGAATACAGTTGTATTATTGCATAGGCCTAGAAATTTTATTTTTTGTGTAAGTATTAAATCCAAAGTGAATTTCTCTTGAGAGTTATATTAGAATAAGAGTGAATAAAGGTATACTTCTATGCCGCAGTGCATTAGGACTTTGTGTAATTTGGTTAAACAATTGAACAGTTTTTCAGTATCATTGTGCTTCTATATTTGTTTTGTTTTTTCGTTTTTTTTGTATTGATCCTCTGTGATTGATTCTTTTGATAGTTTGCAGGTTTAACTTCTCAAAATGCATTAAAAAAGGAGCAACAGAACATTTTGAAAACAGACACCAAAACTTATTTTTATGCTTTAGGACAATCTGTGTGTGTTTTGTAACTAATAGGGCTTTCACACTTGCAGAAAACTCCTGAAAAACTCGCGCAAACAGACACATTTTTCGCTTGCAATTCACCTGGAGTTTCTCCTGCTAGGTCCCTTGTATTTTTTTCCTTTGTCCGCTACTTCTGCGTCTTTTTTTTTACGTCACGTCTTACCTCGGGAGACCTCCCGCCCCCCCCTCCCGTCTGACAGGGATAGTCTCCCACTGTCAGGTGCATATGTGAATAGCCAGTTCAGGAGAATATCCGGAGCAGTAGTCCTCCTGAAATTCTCTAGATATTTTCAGAGTGTATATGTGAAAACAGCTTAAGTTACTTATATGTCATTAAATCTCAAAGCCGATAAATTATAATTAAAAAAAAGTTATCATTTATAATGACCTTTTTTTGTTTAATCAGAGTCAGATCTACATAATCACTACTCACTAATTACTTAAATACCACACAAAAAACCTCTTGTCGTGTTTCTAAAGCCTCCTCCCTCAGCTTACCGTTTACATGACCAGCCAACCGGCTGTCTCTGTCTGACTGGCTGCTCCTACATTTCCCTGTAGACAGACGACAGCTGATTTGTTCTCAGTGGCTTTGACCTGGGTGAACAGCAGGGTAGATGAATATGTCCCTGTGGTGTTGTGGGAGCATTTAGGCTGAGCTGGGCTTTCTCGCAGTGCTGCAGTGTTATTGACAGGGTTGTGAAGCGTGATATTAAGTGCAGGTTTGCGCACCAGGACACCTAAACAGTCTTTTAGAGCATAACTGACCTGTCGGCAGTGACTGACAGAAGCCGCTCAGCTGGAAGAAAAAGCTGCTCTGGGCCACTTCTTTCAATTAGACAATAAAAGAGGTGTCAGAGGGTAAAACTGCTGTTAGTATATTATGGGACGTAATAATATAATAATAATAATATCCTTCCTCATTGTCAGCCTATCATCGCTCTGCTCCCCTTTTAAATATGATACATTCTCTGCCTATGCCGCAGTTCAGGCGCCTCTTCACCTCCCCATCATCTTCCGTCTTCGCAGAATCATCTTCCATCAATTCATCACCCATCCGGTCTCAACAAGTCATTGGCTTCACCACCACCAGTGTGGACTCCATGGGGGAGGGATTTATTCTGTTGCCCAGAATTGACATTCTCCAAACACATCAACCACCCCACAGAGTCCAAGAGCCAACGACCTTCTGTCCAGTCACATTTCAATATAATCTATAGTATTAAATCATCATGTTAGCTTGTTAGCATTTTACAATTTACATGAAAAACACAAGTGATCAGTTTTCACAAATACAACAAATAAGCTGCTCAGTGAAATTGGTTTAAAGATTGATCTGCTCTGTCTGACTCGTATCTCTGTTAACAGCGTTACATTCAGTCAGTAAATCAGTCACAGAGTTGATCTCTGACCTCTGCAGTGGGCTTGTTCTGTGCGTAATCATAGATTGAATCTAACCCCCACTGATTTTTCTTCCTTGTTTTCTCATTGCCTGATACAGCTGAACTATAAATATCTCACATCTCTGGCTGTTATTTCATTTCTCTGTGAGTGTCGCACTGGATTTATGAAAGCAGTAAAGAGCTCTCTGCAGTCGTCCTGCAGATCTCTCCATGCAGCACATATGTCTGCCGCGTGGCACGGGTAACTTCAGGAAGAGGCGAATTTATAACCAACACATAGATACCCTATGCGCTCTAACCCACTCACCATCCATTTTCAGGCTCACCAATCTTTCTCTGTTTGCTTCAATCCTCTGTTGTCCCTTTCTCTATGTCTCTGTTTCTTGGTTGTTTCCTCCTTCTTGTCTGTCACTGCCAACACCTGTTACCTCTCAGCCAATCTCCTTTCAGACAAGAGTCCGACTGAATTCATCTGAGCAAACTGTTATCTCAAGGAATGGAGAGAAGAAAACTGCAGGACATTCTTTTTGTAGCCCTCTTACTCACTTTGTGATGATAAACTGTCTGATTAGATGAATAAGTTTGAGACACACAAATGGAGTATTCAAGTTCAGAACTGGGTTTGTTGTATGTCCAAACATTATGGAATTACATTCAGACTAAAGACAATTTACACAAAATATATGAAAACTATATTCTCTAAAAAAAATTCTACATAAAGCTATCTCCTCTTCAGGTGATAGTTTTGAAAATTGGGGGCCACAGCCATACAACAAAAGGCTGATACCATGATGGCAGGTGTGGTCAAACAAGGTGAAATAAATACATACATTAAACATCAAATAGAACACAGTTGAAGTGCGATGTAATATATATCTTCTGAAGAATAACTCTGGTCGGAATGTCGTGACTTTACAGCTTGTCCTAACAGCACACGATGCTAGCGTCAGCAACAACATTTTACACGGCTGACGCTCGCTTCTCTCACTTAACAGATCTTGTGAGCTTGTTTTACAAAGTGGAGATAATGGTGCATCAATAATATCCACATCTGTTATTGAAATGTTGTGCTTCGACCTGTGTCAACAACACTAGAGCTGTTTATCGACGAGCCTCTGAGTGTTGTGATTTGAGTCAACAACTCGTCAATACAAAACACCACACATCTGTTTTTCCACCTCCAAGAAGAAGGACTAGATGTTATACAGTGCTGTTCACAAGGGGAAAATGAAATTCACAGAGCAGAGAAGGAACTATTTAACGGATGCAGTGTGGACAGTCAGCGTGCGATCGTGCACTATGCGATGCAACATCCAACGCTCACGTGCTCTTAGGACACTGTGTTTCACTTCTTGTGGTAAGTGTGCAGGCAAATCGTCCTGTCCTGCATGGCTGCTGTTTTTGAATTGCCCTGCACCTACAGGATGTGATTAAAACCACAAACGACAAGACCCAAAACATAAAAAACACAACTAGTAGAGCTGTAAAGGATCACATTATGTCTGCATATCTTTTCTTGTGGCCAAACTGACATGAAAGGAATTTGTATAAATCCGATAACAATGGGAAAAGCAGCACATTTTCACATTTGAAAAGCTTTATATTTTTCTTCTTCTTGTGACTTCAGCAATTAATTGAATAGCACATTTTTCGTCCATTTCTTTTAAATAAATGTACTAGTTAACTAATGCTTTCTCTACCCTAAATGTAGCTAAAGAAAACAAATAATTCAGTCTCAAGAGAGAGCTATCTGCACAAAATCAGTCTTAATTGTCATCAAATCCAGGATAAATCAGCCTTCCACATACAATATGTTATTACCTGCACATTTATCAACATCTCACAAAAAATAAAATTAATCAGGAATGGACTCTACAGAGAAGCCTGTTAGTATAATCTGGTGTATTCACGTCCCTGGTAGAAGAATACTGGTGTTAAGAAATCTTTTATTTTCCATTCTTTCTAATTACATTCCCTTAATGTGAATTGCACATACAATTATCAAATCGATGCACAGCTGTACTTCTTAAATGAAGCACAGAACTAGACCTCAAATTGCTTCCTTCCAGTCAACAAATTTCAAGCTCTCAGCGGTTAATTTATCATTTAAATCCTTTGAAAGCAGAACAGCCTCTTGAAGTTCACGCAGCAGAACCCGGTGTTATCCGAATATGTCTTTTGCAAAGGGATCCATCTCACTCAGTGAAGATGTGCACATTTAATCATGGAGTTGTTTGAAATGCAGTTTATTGTGGTAAACCAGCAGAGTATGGAGGTGACGAATTAATGGAGAGCAAAATGACTGTACAGGATGGTAATGGAGCTCTTTGTGTATGAGAGGCTTCGAGTTCACGGGGTTAATGGGGTACAGCTAATCTAAAACGATGATGGCAAGTCCTCTGCAATAGAGAGTATTGTAGAAAGGAGAGTGGATTGCATGGAGGAGAGGAAAGTAGAGGAGCTGAGGAGCTAGCACATCAGTGACATAAACCACAAACCAGATAGAGACATCTGCAAAGAGCTTGCAATTCTGAGGCCCCAAAATGAATGACCTCCTCCCCTTGCTGTGCCTTAAGATCCTGTCCATGGAAAGAAAAAACAAAATCAGTGACAAGGGATAACTCTTTCGGAGGGCAACACGCACCAGGTCTGTCTCTGACTGTGTGTCTGGGATGGAGCCACATCAGCTCTCACTTTGATTTCACCTGGAGCCCCTATTCACATAGTTCCCCCTACATGACCCTCCAGGTGACACAATCAAAGGCCTTATTCAAGTCCACAAAAAGCACAAGCAGACTGGAAGAAACTGCCATGCCCTAGAAGCTCTTCACTCCTGCTGAAAACATCCTGAGCAAATCTCTGCTTTCCCTTCCAAAGTCGTCTAATGTGTGCAATAACCCTAAAGCCAAATTAAAGTCCTCCTCCATAGCATTCACCACAGCAGCATGTTATCAAGTTCATCTTGATAACATGCTGCTTTTGTAGATGCAACAGATGTCAAACCTGTAAAACGGGATCATCATGGGACAAATATTGTTGACATTGACCTTTGACATTGCTGTGTAACAGATAAAAGTCCTTGAAGGACTCAACATCATAAACAACTTGGAGGATGAGGAGCTCTTGGAATTTGGTGCTTACCAATTTCCGACATTTTCAGTTGCTATAGGTAACTGCTTACTTCTTTTTCAAGTTAGTTTTGCTAACTATTGGTGGGTTGCACTACACATCACATTGTCTTCTCCAGCCAGCTCCCCGAGCTACACAGCCACACCATCGTCAATACCTTCATATACGTCAATGCTGAAATATGGCGCAACGTTCCCACCTTGAACTCTGGTCCTGCTTACAACTGTAGACTTTAAATGATTGAATTCCTTCCTTTGGTTAAAGGATACAGCTAAGAAAGTCCAAGGGCCCGGGTTCAAGTCCGACCTATGGCTTCTTTACTGCATGTCATTCCCCACTCTTTTTCTCTTCCTGATTTCTTAGCTTATCCACTGTCTTTTCCACACACAAGAAATCTATTGGTGACATTATTTGAAACAGTCAAAAGTTAATCAACCATAAATGTTTAAATGTCAGGCCATCTAGCCAACAGTGAGCAAATGTACTAAAACTTGATTCAAATTATATAGAAGAATCAATCAGTGTTCACTGAGTTTAATTATCTGCATGACAAGCAAGCTTAATTTCAAAATGATCAGCAGTAATGTAAAAGCATCCCTCTATACATCTTATCTGTCTGTATTCAAAGAAAGCAAAGCCTCAAGTTACCAAAGTTTCTAGGCTTGCAGTCGGGACAAAAGAAATCCTCTAAACGCTCTTGAAAGCCTTACTTTCAGAGTGCAGCTGCCCCATGCTGCCATTTAGTATTCTGTTTATGACTGTGGAAACAGAAACGGTGTCATTTTGGCTACGCTGCACAATCAAAGCCAATCTAAGAGCTTTGATTACATTTTATAAACAGAAATCACAGTATTTTTGTCAAGTTGCCAGAGGAATCGGTAAGCCTGCGCCATCTAATTTAGTTTTAGCTGCTTTTCTTTGTTCAATGGAAGTTTACCTTTCATTAGCACCTCACACAATCAGGCACTTACTCAGACACACACTCACACTGGCCAACACACTTTGAAAGACACACAGCTCAAACCAATCAGACAAGGGAGCAGCTGCTGCACTACTCCATTAGTGGACTATGAAATGAAAGTTAACAGATCTGAACCATGAAATATGGCCAGCAAAGGCCAACCATTATAACTATGTACTGAATTACAACACTGCCAAAACTTCTCAGTCAAAATGAAATACCTGAGTAGCTCCCACATGTTGTGAGTCTTCACGAATTTTCTCCATCATGTGCATAATTTAAACAGTGATAGAGAAAGAGAAGAATAACTGAATGGTAGCACAGCCATTAACCAGCTGCAGCACGGCTTTACAGCCAGACTGAGAAATTACTTTAAATTAAGACACAAAATAATAATGTGAGTGGTTAATTGCATGGTCTCTACTTATTTGTGGGTAAGAACAAACAGCCATGTGTTATACACACTGAATGATGAAAATGTGGCTCCATGTAATGTGTCGTCACTTGCAGCTGCTGGACCAACAAATATGACAGAAGGTGAAGAAAGTGAATGTATATTATAATGACTTCTGTTGCTGCTAAAATGACAGTGCTATGTATACAGTATAAATCAGGCTTCCTTCCTGCTAAACCAAGTTTACACTCACAAATAATTCAGTCAACAACAAAGGGTAACGTTAGCAGTCTCAATATACAGGGGGAGAAAGCATGCTTTGTTACAAAATAATGCTTATACCTGCTCAGATTACACATCTTAGAAACATATGAGAACAATACAAAGTCAGTTCCAAACTTCTAGCAGGAATGCTCCATGTGCCAATATTAGCTAATACTACCACTAGTCAGCCTTCTTATTTTCTGAATAAGTAAGGCAAGGCATATTTATTAATATAGCACATTTCGGCAACACGGCATTTCAAAGTGCTTCACACAAGAAATCAAATCATGAACAAAATACTGTTTCTCCCAGCTATATAACACATCTTATAAACATCTCACATGGGAACAGTTCAAAGGTCAGTTCAGTATTGCTAAATGGAGCTAGTTCGCTCCACATCCCTAGATTAGTTACAGATTTCTAGGGCTATAGCTTCCTTATTTTCTGACACAAGTTACCTTAGAAACCTAAAAACATGGCTTCATAATTGAGTTAAACTATCAACTATGGTGCATTTATCTCAGCAGCACACATAACAGAAAAACACTCTTGAATAATTACCAGTTTGTGCTGGTATGCTGACTGTCTCAAACATTCTCTTTGTGCTTACTTTACAGTAAAACAGGAGTACTGCGCTAGTTGAAAATATATGAAGATGCTACATATAGGCCTAGCTAATAGTGAAAATGTATCACCTTGAAGCTACTTAATCCAGGGTAATTTTTCCTTGTTTAAAGTAACACAAAGCATTTGATTAATGACCATAAAGAAAGGGGTTCACCAAGTTTTTAACCAAAGCACAAAAATTAAGGGTATAAAGTCACAAAAATGCCCATAATGCCACACGTCAAGCATCCATTCGTCCTTCAAAAACACTGCTAACATCATATCTCAACTATTAAAAGTTTGTGTCGATGCCTGACTTCTTCAGCTCTTTGGTGGATTCCCAGAGGCGTGTCACTTTAGCTGCAGGTCTGATACTGTTCAAGGCAGACAGCTCATCAAAATGACTGACAGGAGGGTTTTTGAGCTCCTGAGGTCAAGTATAAGTGGATTCATGCATTCTCTGGTTCAAGGCAAAGTGTTGCATAAAGCGGCTTTAATCATGAGGGAGAATTTTTCTTTACACTTGTCCTCGTCCAGGGCTTTCTCAGGTCATGGTCAACAGCAGAACATCACTGCCTGAGCTGCAAGAGTTTAAGCATCTTGCTTAAAGACACTTCAGCAGCATGCATGCTTGGAAGCTTTCCAAAATATATACCTTGAGTTGAGACTCTTTGCTCACAAGACCTCCATGTCCTCTGCAACCCTTCAGCTGAATCTGGTTATCTTTAAGGTTTGATTCCTCGCTGCTACGTAAATAACTTAACACCCCCCAGTGTATATTACAGAGCTTCTATCATCCTTTGGATCTATAATAAATCATTCTTCTAGTGTTGAATCCCGATATCATTTTTATCCATCACTTCAACTTCCCATGGCTGTGAAAATAAGTGTACAATTTCAGTTATCATACCATCCAACTTACGCTCTTTCTGCCTTATATATACCATATAACCTCCTTGCTGTTTAAACTTGACTTGAGTTTCGTTAAACCACCTGCTGGCTTTACTCCAAAACCACCAGCACTAGTCTTGGAGCTCCTGTACATTTTATTACAACTCTTAATAAATATGCTTCACATCCACTTTATTTATAGGCCTACCTGTCTCATCTTTGTATTTTTATCCAACCTTTTTCACTTCAGTCTATTTTTTCATTCAGATGAAAAGGTTTAATTTTTGTGTGTGATTTGATCTCTCAGCTTTTCAATCAATCAAATCTTATTCAATTTCTTTTTTGACAAGTTTTTTTTTGTTCTTTCACAAATATTTGTAATTGTGTTAAAGAAAGTGAAAAAATATGATTGCGCTTGAAACTCTGTTACTCCACATACCTATTTACACCTGCCCTTCTCAGCTCACAGAAAGTGTGAGGAGAATAACGACCTATTATATTTATTCTAATTCAAAAGACCAGGGATGATTGGTGGTTTGGTTACTGTTATGAAATGAGCACATGTTGCTTTTAACAAGTCACATAACTTCATTAAACCAAAGAAGACCAGAAACATACAAGACAGGATTAAAAAGAATAATTTATAACAAGTATTCAAGCAGTGGTATTGTGAGGAATATTTCTATCTGCATTATAATTGTTCCTCTTCTGAAAAGAGCATGTAAGAAGCAGCTACATGATTGACTTTGATTTCTGCTGCCTCTCTTCCAACCCCTGGAGATCCGATGCAGTTTAATTAATGATTTGATAACTGTTGAGGTGTTAAAGAGGTGCACAGGCATGAAATATGACAGAGGAGTGAAAGCAGTGTGCAGGGTTTCTTTCCATCTCTCTCTCCATATGCTCTGTGTCTTGTTCTGTTTCCCCTCTCTGTCTCTGTCCTGCTTTGTCTGGTTTCCATCTGTTTTACTCAGTGTACCTCATGCTCTCTTGTTTTGTCACACAAACACACACTTCGAGCAGCACCAGGATTGAAAATATGTTACCAGCTTTGTACAAACTTTACCGAGGGAGAAAAAAAAAGGATATTGAAAGAAGATTGTGTTATTTTGTCTCAATTAAAAGCAGCAGTGGTTGCATTTACTGTATATTAGACCGGTGCCAATAGATTGTCTGGGATACAACTTGGATGAAATAACAGCTCTTCAGAGCGACAGAAACAGATGATTACTAACCTGAGGGCTGAATCTGATGCATTGTATTTAATCAGTGTGGAGGTGTGGAGTGTTTAAAAACAGCAATGTGTGGCTTTTACTGCGAGAGGCGATAACAGTGTCATATTGAGAGGATGTAGATGTTGTGCTCAATAGCAGTTAGCCCAGTTAAAGCCAATATTCACACTGATAAGATGGCAAACTGGTTCCTCCCCCTCCAGCATGTCCACCTCCACCACTTATAATACACGAGCATTAAATAAAATCACTATCAAATAAAGTGAAAGAATAGAGAATTTAAATATACTAACTAGGAAAAAAAGCTTGACATTGAGTAAATGAATATGCACTTAAATACAAGGACAATTATTCAGAGCAAACACTGCATTAAGAAGTCCATGTGTAAGCAGCCAGGTGTGCTGCTGAGTGCAAGAGAAGAGAAAAATAGCAGCTGCTGCTTTGCTAATTGTATGAAGTTACAGCCCGATGAAAAGAAAAAGTCTCTCACGTTAAGGATTATCAGTTTTTCAAAATGTTCAATATTTGTCATGAAAATGTTCCCCTTTCATCTCTCTCTTTTCAGTGCTGGCTTGGTTCCCTCATTTTATTCAATATTTGGTGTGTCCAATTAACAACAGTTAACTGTTGCACTTTTTTTCAGCTGTGGCTATGAGCTAGGTGATGAGTTTACTTTGTTGATGTTGGACATGTATAGGCCTGGAAAAAGTCTCCCACACTCGCATGACGCTCACACATAAAAACTAAAACCATCAGTATCCTCATCCCGCTCATGTCCACCTGGATGCTGGACACTTTGGCCTGATCTCCACTCTGCCCTCGTCTGCTTCTGTCTGTTTGGCTCGCAGTGTGCGGAGAGCAGCCATCTGTTTTGGAGGAGCGCCTGTCCTTTGGCTGTCTCTTTGTTGTTTGAAAGAAAGCATTCACAGCTTTTTCTTTTTATGAGAATACTCAGTTCCACCAGAACAGTCATTCAGCTAGTTAATGTTGTCATATTGTTGAACAAATATTAGGAGGGGTGCCAAAGATCTCAGGGGGTGTGAGAGGTTTTGTCTGTTCTGAGGTTGTCGACAGTAACACAGTTACTGGATAGTTCGTAAGAACAAGTCTGTGATGACCTTTTCTGTTGAGACATTAGAGGGAAAAAAAAGTGTATACAAAAAGTTAAATTTATCAATGAAAACAAATTAAAATTGAGTTAAAATTTTACAGCAATGTCTTTTTTCTGTTTGGGTCCTGAGGGGTCTATGGGGAAGATTATGGTTATGTTAAATTCAAATGAAGATATGTGGACTCGCTTGTTAAATGTTAAAGTCAAACAAGCAGAAATTGTCTGGATCGTCAACCTTTTGAACAGGTTAAAAAGTGTGAAATGAAGTGTTAAAAATGTGCCCCAGAGGTTTTGGATGTTTCCTGTTTCTAGTCTTAAGCTAGGCTAAGCTACCTGGCTACAGCCTGAAGCATCATAGTGTATGTATACAGATGTAACTGATTATTTAAATTGAACAATGGGCAAGACAGGAAGTGCAGTTAGTGTAAGCTTTTATAAGATGATTAAACATTTACTTGAAAATACTACATTTAATTTATAACAATTTTGCCTATGGACAACAAGACAAGGATCCAGACAAGTTTGCAGACTTGTAAGTTAAGCATACATACATCAGTATGTTTTAAACCAAAACCTCTACAGTACATTTTTCCTGAACAGAACCATGGTACTAAATTACAACAAAGACTTTCTTGTGCCTTACATTAACTTAATTGCATTACTTTGCAGTTTTCACCACACATCATGTTGTTCTCTGTCAAAATGTGAAATGCTTGCTAGCAGGCCTAATTTTTCTAATCTGTTGCTTATTGCTATTCACCAACTTGACTGCTTTATTTTGAAAATCAAACCAGACGTTGCATATTCGACGCTATGTGCACCCCCATGAAGGTGCCCTATTTGTTGAGTAGGGAGTGGGAACATGTTTGAACTGCTTGATAGTATCAGAACTCATTTGTCAATTATTCTTTACACTCGTGTTACAAATTCTACATTTAGCAACTTCAGCAACAATGTGATTCTCATCATGGAAAAATGACTGCTCACTTGCTGTGATGCTCATGATCTCTGCAGAGGTTCTCCATCTTTGACGCTTAGGAGGTAATTAAGATGCTTATATGCAAAATTATTATCCAGTCTTACCTCATTAGGAGGATGTTTGACAATATGAGTAATAAGGTCATGACTGGGGTAAAAAGGCCCCAACACATGGTGATTTCTGCCTGATCTTCTCATTATTTGCTGGAGGGTTTTAAAATGTATGAATAATGCCACACAGGACAAGTTGACCTGGATGCTGAGAGAAATACCAACGTGATAACTCTCTGCCTGCTGTGGATTGCGGGTGCACATCCTGGCTTCCTCTGCTGTCAGTGTAGTCATTCGATTAAAAACTTGCATTTAGTTGCTGTTAAAGTACTTCAGCATATAAACCGATAATTAACATAATGTATCTTGATATGTTGATATTTTATCTGTAATAAAAATGGTAACAGACTCCTCGTTCTCATTTGAGTTGAGTGACCACAACTATTTTGAATGCTTCCGTGGAATATTTATGTGTCTTACTACTATCACAGACCCAACACATACTTGAATATCACACAAAAGTAAAGTAAGCTGCAGACAGAACACTTTTAGATATTACATGCAAAGAAAAAAAATATTTAGGCTTTTTTTTTGTATTTTGGATCACACCTCCTAAAGTCTCCTTCCAGCCCTTCAAACCAGCAGCACCAAGCACCCAGGCCTGCTTAGCTTCCGAGATCGGATGAGATCAGGCGTTATTGAATAGGGACTGAAACATGTCCGTTAGCATTTACTGACGTTGTTTCCTCCTCTCTGGATCCTTGCTCGTGTTGTACTTACTACTTGATCTACGTCACTTTGGACAAAATTTGTAAGACATTATCAATGTCACTTTTCATAAATTAAAAGATTGTATTATTTACTAAACATTTTAAAATAAATAATTTTTAATTAAAAATGTACTGCAATTTCATTTTTTTTAAATAAAAATTGGAAATTTGTGATGAAATGGTTTCATCAACCCATGTATTGTGATACCTATTGTGTTGTGAGTTGACTGTATCTTTACATCCCTATAAACCAGACCTCTACTGAACCTTAAATGTTTGAAAAATGCCCCTAAATAAAAAGTAAATAGAAGCACCATGTAACCATGTGATGGAAACAAAAGTCAGGTGAAGAACATCAGTTCATAATAATAGAGTGATATGTAGAACTTCAAGTTGAACAGCATGGTTTCGAACAAAGCTGCTGTGTTTGGCATTTTGAGTGAGGCTGGAGTGGTTGATGAAGAAACATCAATCACATCTTCTAACCCTGCTGTACTATTAAAATTACTTCATGCTAAGCTTCGGCATTTATAGACAATATTATTCAAATGAAAAGTGCTTTACCTCTTTTAAAAAATCTCTTTGGATTACATTTTTGGGACTGGTTCATTTCCAATCTGTAAATCTGCAGAATTACACCAAGTACTACACTAGATGCAGATTTTTTAACCTCTCCAGCCCAAAATTATACTTTTTTATGTCTTCTCATGTAGCTTTAAACCAATAAAATGCATCCAGTAATACAACAGAGTAGAAGAAAACCCTCTGTTTTTATGTTCAGAATACACACACGAAGTGGAATCTCATTTTTCCACCTGTTCATTTATAATATAAAGGCGCATTCACACATACTCAGTGCGCGCACGGAGTATTCTGTCTGGCTTGACGCGTGTCTGCAGCGTACTCCGTCGAAAATAGTACTGCAGCGTATTTGAAACGGAGCAGAGCGACGTGGCGCTGGTGGCACGCTCCAGAGACGGACCGCAGCGCCGGTTGTGTGAACACAATGATTGACTAGAGTGGCGGCTAACTACGGCGTAGTGCGCGGCGCTGACGGACCGCGGCGCGCACGGAGTTTGTGTGAATGCGCCTTTAGTTCCCTGAGTTTTCCCAATGGAAAACTAAATGAGCTCCACCTAAAAACACAGCATTAAACCGTCACTGGCTGCCAGGAACTGTCTGCTTGGCAGCAGCAGTGTGGATAAGCAGAACCAGCTAATCAGTCCTAAAACTAATCTCCCCTAAAATTACTTCACTTAAGCGCAGCGCTGCCTATCCTCCAAGCCGTTAACATGCCTTACATGGAGCAAATTGATTTTTCTAGCCTAGCTGATTGAACTCACCTTGCCTGTGATTGGTGCTGTTGATTGACTGCTCAGTGATTTCCCAGACTGATTCTGGTGGCTGTGATTGCTGGGGCCTGTTGTGCTGTTAGCAGGGACTTCATCTGAACACAGATTAGTAAAGGGGAGCATGGAGAATACAAGTCTTTACTCCAAGGAAGGGGAAACAGTCTGCTTTTCAATGTATAGACTCTTCTATGCAAACACTGCTCTGTTTTTTTTAATACCATAATGATCAATAACAGGCTGATAATAACTGACTTCTGTCTCTCTGAAATGAAGTTATTACAGCATTTCATATTTCCCCATATTGGGCTTTGGTTAAAAAATCATTACTGAGTTTCCTGCAAATTGAGGCATCTTTCCTTTACTCATGTTCATCAGTGCACTTTGTTTTCGTACATGTTGAAAAACAACACCATACTGTAAAAGCACAGAACACACTCACAAGGAGACAGAGAGGTGATCGTGTAGATGATTATAGAGAAAACATGTCTGCTCCTACCCGTGGAGCCTGATGAAACTGTTGACGAGAGGTGGGAAACTTGTCAAAATAATCAGCAGAGATGCAGACACCTCGCGCTGATACTTGAACAAACTTCTGTGAGGGTGCAAAATCATACCATGTCCTCGACCTCAGACATACAAACACATAACAGACACACAGGCAGAACAAAATGGCAGATGCTGTGGAGATTATTGGTATTAATTCAGTCTCTTAAGCAGGTTCTATCAAATAAATCATAACATCTTTTTCTTGGAAATAAAACAACACTTTCAAGAAATCACACTTGCTTCACTTAAAAACAACTTTATTTGTCTTACCTCAAACAAGTTATAATTTTCATGGATTGTATTTTGCAGCTTATTTTAAGCTTTGTTATCTTTCCAAAATTAGATTTCCACTTTGATATACAAAAGGAAACTTCCTGGGAGAATAACTGCGGCAAATAAACCTCTATTACTTTGGAAGCGAGTAGAACACGTTACAGGTTACATGAGCCAGCCAGAGCTCGGACCCTCTTACGTAAAGACCAAAACCTGCCCAGTGAATAGCAACACACCTGCACACGAACAGAAATGAGGAATTATAGGAAATGAGAGCTGACATCCTGATTCGTGGAATTTACCTTATGTCCAAACACACCCATGCATAATCAAGCAACTTAAATCCAACCTCTTTTTCCTTGCAACCTGTTTCTTATTTAACGCCCAGATTGTGCAGCACTTAGCTATAGGAAAATGTAGTCAGATAAGCCCTTGTAGACTTAGCACCAATGAAGGTTTAAATCTTTAAATTAGGGCCCCTCGTGTATGTTAGCCACAGAGCTACACCCTTAGCATAGGTTTCTATAACTCAGGTCATTCTGTACATATATTCCCTATCTGTATCTATGTTAACATTCGCTCTGTGATAAAATGTGTCAGTGGTTTATGCACATGCTGCTGGTAATGATACATCCATGTAGTGTACCTGTCACTAGGTGTTATTGGTGGTAAAAGTATATTGTATTACACAAGTAAAATAAAACCAAGCTACATTTTGTGAGGAACGTTAAAGATATCTATATCACACTTATTTTAAAATTCAGATTCTGCTATGGGCTACAAGGTGGTGCAGTGGTTGTTGCCTCACAGCAAGGAGGTCACTGGTTCGAATCCACGTTGGACAGGTGTTCTGTGTGGAATTTGCATGTTCTCCCTGTGTATGTGTGGGTTCTCTCCGGCTACTTTGGCCCTCTCCCACAGTCAAAGACAAAGACATGCTCCTTAGGTCAATCGTAGGTGTGAATGTGAGTGTGTCTGTATCTATATCAGCCCTGTGATTGACTGGCGAAAAGGCCAGGGTGTACCCTGCTTCTCGCTCAATGACAGCTGGGATCAGCCCCCCCCCCCACAAACCTGAATGGGAAAAAGCGGTATACAGTAGATAATGGATGAACAACGCCTTTACCCATTGTTATTCCTGTCATTTTCTACAAGTCTTGTCATGATATTAGCCTTCATGTTTGCAGCACTAAGAAGAGCCAGCTCTTTACTGTAACTGTTAAATGAATATCCATCATTCCCAAAACTTTCAGGCGTAGATTTAATGGAGTGAAGTGTATGTCTTGTCCTCTCATTTAGCCTGTGGGGAAAGTCTGCTGTTCTGGCCACTAATTGATCAATCTAAAAGGGGAAGAAATGCAATTCGATCAGCGGATTGGCCTTTCTGGATAAATCTCATTAACCCAGGAGCATGCCATTCCCCCGTCACTCATCAAGCCAAAATGTCACAGAAAATTGGCACCTTTGCTCTGGGTGCACAGAGAATTCATATGAGCCTGTTCAGCACCAAGAAACCTGCTGTTCACTGGCTTCAACTGCTGGGACATAAGACTGTATGCATGCAACCGCTACTCTGGCTGCATTACGGTTTCTGTACGCCAGTATGTTCTTCTTCACTCTTTTGTTAATATTGTGATTCCATTTAATTAAACGTAACATTGATATGAAGGCAGACATTTTCATTAAAGCATTATACAGTGGACTTCTTCGTCCGCCTCATTTTTTTTTTTTTACGCCATGTCTTGCCTCTGGATCCTCCGCCACTCCTCCTGTTTGACTGGAATTGTCTTCCACTGTGAGGTGCAGATGTAAACAGCCAGGTCAGGAGAATTTCAGGAGCAGTCCTCCTGAAATTATCCAGATATTTTTAGGAGTGCATATGTGAAAACAGCTTAAATTATCTAAATTACGTGGTACAAATGCCCGTCTGCAGAGATGTATAGCCTAGCTTCCATGTCAGCACTGTGGCAGGATTGTCAGTACAGGCGCCGAGCATAATGGCATCTCTGTGGGTAATACACTTACTACTAACTGGTATACCATACAACCCCACTTCAAAAATACCAAACTTTCCCTTTAAAGCTTCAAAATGTACAAATGGGGAATTAACTGACATGTTTTATGTCTAGAACAAAATGCTTGTGTTAACAAAAGACTGTATTTCAGGAGAGAAACACCTATTCAAAGAACCTGAGGGAACCAGAAGTGCAAAGACGATAGCCAATTTACAGGTCTTATAGGACTCATTCCTGCAGCATTCTTTGTGAATGAAGAAAGAAGTGCGATAAATTGTTTTGTATTACATTAAGAATCAGATTCCACTTCTTCCACTGTCTGATTGAACCCAACAGAGAAGCATGAATGAGTGATGCTCACTATTCAGCAGGTATCATCATAATATCCTTGAGGTAGACATTCATCTTCAAATAAGAGGGTGCTGTGAGGAAGCAAGGTCATGCAGGTCTGAGGTCAGCTATTTAACTAAATCATTCATCAAATCCCAACACACCTCTTCACTGCTGAAAGGTATGTGTCATTGTTCTGCCAAAAAAACATACAGTGATACTATTAGGGTGGCAATTTAAAAGAAACGCTGTTTATTTAGAAATTCAGACATGAGACACTCGTGAACAAAAAAAAAAACTATTTTATTGAGAACAATTACTGTCACATTCTTATCATCCTGTTAGTGCAATGGGATTCCTGGATGCGGCTAAGCATTAAAGTACAGAGAGGCAATGCTGAGGAAAGGGACCTTCTCCAGTAAACACAAATGAAATATATAAATGTTGTGCCTTTTGTTCTAATGGAATCCATAAATAGTCTATAAACACACAAAAAAAAACAGCCTCCCAGGCTTTCTTTTAGATGAACCTTGTTCCTTCCATTACTTTCTGCAAGCTCTCAGCTCTTAAAGCCTGCAGATTACCCAGGCCTATCTTAATAGAGATCTCCCCTCTCCCACTAAACTGTCAACTTCCGGCGCTTCAGAAACGGTTCCAGTGGGGTAAGGCGTGTTACTGTGAAGTCGTTTTCACATATGCCTCTCTTGAAATCCTCCTGACATGGTGGTTCACACATGCACTTAACAGCAGGAGACTATTCTTGTCGGATCTTTGTATAGTTCAACAGGATCACAATATCAAAGTGCGGAGACAAATATACTGGGGAACAGAAAACTTACTGCAGCAGTTTTATTATGTGCACAGAGATGGTACCGGCCATGTGCATGCAAACTATGGACGTGCACTGATCCCATTGAATAATTTGCCGTGTTGGCTTTTTGGATGTACTTTTGTCTTTTGTCTTTTTCTGTCTTGTTCTGCCTTGCCACAAAACCAATCGCCCTTCGGGGACAAATAAAGTTGAAGTTGATTTGAGTTGAGTTGATAAACCTCACCACCCTCTCCCACTGGCTGGAGGTGAATTCTCCTGATAATATCCTGCTGAAATCTCATATCAACTCACCCAAGTGAAAAATTCAGCTGCTTGATTTCACACATGAAGGTAGCCCCGAAAAATTCAGGACTTTTTCAGTAGTTTTGTGCAATTGTGAAAGCACTGTATACACAAACGTATAACGTATATGTTATCGTTTGTGTCAGTTAACCACTGAGCATCGTGACCACCATGCTCCAATAGTTTTCTTAGCTTCTTGATTATGATAAACTGCAGTTTTCAAATGCCACAAAAATAATCTTCCTAAACCAACACTTTCACCAGCTAATGAATTGGCCACGGGTGTTAACAATTTATAGCTTTGATAACTTGATAACCATCTTAAAATCGTCGTTATAAAAACAAAACAAACATTCCCACCATCATCATCAGTAATAATATCAAAACCATCGTCATCATCATAGTAGTTTTAATGGATCCATGATGTGCATAGAACCTTGGAGCTCAAACTTCTTCGATCACTTTTCATGAAATATTGATGTGAAACTCTATTGATCATATATTCTAGGTGAGTTCTCCTCTTCTGAAATGCTGCCAGAGTGTAAATTGATCTGGAAATCAAAGAAGATTAACTTAAGGGAACAGTACACTCTTACAGTATATCTGTATAGGAAAACAAACGACAGCTGATTTCTAAAAACTTTGGGCTTTGTTCTTAAGCTTTCACTTCAAACCTTTAACACTTTTCATCACTAGAGCTTCTTTTATACTTTGTTTTGGAGCTGGAAAAATACAAAGATAGTGTATCAGACAGATGTGCTTTTCCTCTAAATCCAGTGTGCTGCCCTGCTACTTCTCTCCTCCAATTCTCCTCGATAAGACACCAGAGTGCCAGACCCTGCGGCCCTCATAGATCACAGAGCGACATCCCTGCTGTCCTTTAAAAAGCTTCTCTGTGATGGGGACTCATTTTGGAGCAAAATAGGTCAGAGCTCAGCAAGAAGTTTCCAGTGACCTGGAAAACTGGATAATGATTATAATATTAATAACAGGGAGAGCAAGATTAAGAGACAGACAGACAGACAGACAGACAGACAGACAGACAGACAGACAGACAGACAGACAGACAGACAGACAGACAGGCAGACAGGCAGGCAGGCAGGCAGACAGACAGACAGACAGACAGACAGACAGACAGACAGACAGACAGACAGGCAGACAGGCAGGCAGGCAGGCAGACAGACAGACAGACAGACAGACAGACAGACAGACAGACAGACAGACAGACAGACAGACAGACAGACAGACAGACAGACAGACAGACAGACAGACAGACAGACAGACAGACAGACATTGCTCTGCTTGTTTGTACAGTATCTTAAAGACTCATCAGCGCAGACTTCATCCAGCAGTCAGTGGTTTCACTCTGTAGAGTGCCAAATATGAATTAGAGAGCAGCGCTAGCAGAACATAATTACAGTAAAAGGTCAGCAAAGACCCAATCTGCTCTAATGACAGGAAGAGGAAAGTTGGACAGGAGAGCGTTTGACAATGTCAAAGACAAAGACGCTGGCTGTTACTAAGCTGTTTAACCAGGGCGCTCAAACAGGTGAAACGTTTTACCATGTTTGTTGCTCTACAGAAGAGCAAAAGAACCTTTTTTTAATGCACCACGCCACTTCTACACTATGATGATGCTAGTGTAAGTAATACGTTCTCACTATTTTTAGTGGCTAATAATTTCAGGTGCAAATGGTTCTTTTGATGACCGAGTGTCTGTTGGTGGTGATTTTTTTCTTTAGCATTCTTATCCACGGTGCGCCTGAAGGGACAAAATAGCATGTGATTAATCACGATAAAAAAAAGAATGAATCACTTCAGACCTTAATTGATCGTGATTAACTAGTTAATGATGACAGCCCTAACTTTAATATTCTGTCTTGAATTTAAAAATACTGTTCCTACTGCTGCAAGCAGCAAACAGTGCACTTACTTTATTTACTTTATGATTTTCACAAAGAGGACAGCATTGAGGGTCTGAAATAGTATTTATGAAATATTCATAGCGTGGGTGGAATCCCTGTTGTGTTTAATCACATCATGCAAGCAGACCCATTATAATTATCTTAATGGTAACTTGCACCATGTTTCCCACTGCTCATGTGCACAAACATGCAGTATAAGCACAACACATGAAATGTGCTCATATTCACATAAGTACACACGTGAGTACTGTAGAGTCAATATTTTGTGCTGAGGGTATTGTTCTGAAATCTACCTGAGCTGGCAGCTTGAAAACAAAGAATGGATGCTGTCTCTCTGTGTGGCTACTGTGACAAATTTAGTGTTTGTATCCTCATGTATTTTTTTGTAAAATGAGATAGTTCTAGATCTAAAATAACTTCCACTGCAGAATAGTTAAATGGCCAAACAACTGAATTGCCACCCAGTCCATTTGAGCATTTTTATGCTATTTTTTTTAATTTTCCGAGTATTTTTTTTTCCATTTTACAAGAGTCAAAGCAGTTGCAAACTGCTAGTTTGCATCAAAAAGAATGTTAGCCGAACAACCATTAAAAACACTGGTTTAAGGACTATAAAGGTAATCCAGCATTATATTACAAACCATTGTAAAACACTCAAAAGCCTGAATCCTTTTCTGTTCCATTTGGATTTCACACCTACTGTATGTTGGGGTTTAAACTGATGTGAGGATTTTTTATCTGGTTATAAAGCAGATTCAAATTCATACTGTAGCCCACAAAAGCAAACGAGACCACCAGTGCCAAGACTTTATTTTTTATGTTATTTTCTCTGCATGTTACTCCACCACAGTCAGATTCAGACAAAGCGAATAAAGACACTAAGACTGGAAGTGCCTTTTTAAAAATGTTTCAAAGAAAACAGAAAGCGATACATCTGACAACATGAAACAGTAGGAAGTGAGTACTATACAAACTCCTATACAGGAGAAGATCAAGAAAGAGGTAAGACGTAAAAATTTGTCCACAGGGGTTGCCCAAAATCGACACAAAATCAAACTTTCTCACAGTAGCTTAAAGGAATCAACATTACGGTCACATGTGAAGATTGATGCTACCATCACCCTTTGCATGGTCAATTGTTATTAAAACCTGAGTATTATATACTTTAGGTTTTCCACTTGTATTACCTTTCAGATCAAGATGGTCTCAAATATTTCAGACCAATTGATATTGCAGAGTAGCCTGTCAGTCTAACCTAAAGCTGAACCCTGTGTGGCTCTGTAGACGGTGTAATAACAAGCTGTGATCTGCAGTATTGATGTAGCAGCAGGAGGGCAGGAGAGCAGTCTGAGTCATCAATAACCAAAAGATCATTTGTCACCACGGACAGGGTGGTTACAGTGGAATGAAGAGATAAAAGTCCAGCCTGAGATTTATCAAAAAGCTTTCTACTAGATAAAAACAAGGCTGGCTGTTGTGTGTGACTTTTGAAAGCAGATATGTTTTACAATTAAGGAAACCACTATAGAATAAAATAAAAACAGATTAAAATACTTAAAACTTAAATCATTTTCATGTTTTCACCTTTGGTGAGTAACTTGTGAATTTTGTGTCCATCTGATGTATATTCTGACTGTTGAATTGATGTGAAAACCACTCTACCTCTACCCCCTCATGTGTCACTGCCCAGTCTACCACAGACCTGTGATCCTTTTATCCTGAACTTTGTACTAGAAGACTTTCTCTCATTGATTCTCCCTCATCTCTCCACAGACAGCAGGTACATTCATCATAGTCTTTCTTTTATTTGATTGAAAGAGAAAAAACAAACCAAACGCCCTCACATAAAGCTGCCCTTAGAGGTTCACTGGTTGGCTGCTGAGTTAGCAGGTGTGTCTGTCTTATTGCCTGACAGCCTGTTTTTTTTATTTTTTTTTATTTTTTATTTTTTTTTATACAGTTTATCACTTTTGTTTCTCTGCTTTTGGAAAAATAAACAGATTTCCTGTCATTTTCTTCAAACAAGATAATGTGTTTAAATACTGACCTTTATCTAAAACTTCGTCAAGTGATTATTGATGGGCTGGGGGAATAGAGAAAAAACGTCAGCTAAATAGGCCTACCATTGTATACAAATATGCCCTGTATTGTTTATTGTATATGCCATCTGAAAAACAGGCACGCAGGGTGGATACATGAGTGACACTGTCTTTAAATCATAGGCTGATGTTTTTGTAGCTCCATGTCTATATAGCCTAATACGACCCAACAAAGGTTCTTACTTTGAATGCTATAGCCTACTCTAGTTTTTTTCTTTGCATTCTAGTCAACACATGCTTTATTTAGCCTATTTAAATTGTTAAATGCCACATTATAATATACTGTATGCTTTTTGTTATCAGAAATGGTTGTTTATATATGAACCTTTATCTGTGTACAAAATATTTCTGGCGTCAGATTCTGTCAATATAGCCTACATTTTATGTGTTTAAAAGACACCGAGTGTCTTCGATGGCTCCGTGCAACACAACAGAACTCCCGTTTTAAAAAGTTCCGATCCCAGCAGGTGACCCGCGTGTGGGGAGATTTCTTATCAAGATGCAGCAAACCCAAGAGAGCACCGAATCACATCTGCAGCAAGCAGCTGCACAAAACGGGGAAATACATCGTTTGTAGTTGTGTGCTTTGCATTCAAAGACCTAACAGTGGACATCTCTCTCTTTTTCTCTCTCTCTCTCTGGTCCACTGCAGAGTATAAAGTCAATTGCAGGGGATTTTTTTTTCCAGAGACCCCCCAAAATTATGCTGTTGAGGCTTTCAAGGGGTTTCAAGTGTCAATCAAGGGGTCTCAGACCCCCCAAGACCCCCTGTATTTCGCACCCTATAACCAAACTACTAAGAAGAGTTGTGCTTCTCGTTACTACAATTTTTTTTTTTACCTGTGTTATGTTGGGAATTATATTTTTAATAAAGTAGTGATAATAGCAGTATATTGTTAATAAAAACATGTCTGTACATTTTGAACTTGAAAGAATAGCCTGGTTTGGTAGACTGTACCTTTAAAACTTTTACCACTATCTTTTTGGTCACGTTCGCTTTCCGTAATACCCGGAAGTGAAGCTCGAATGTTTGTATATGTAATGCGCAGTTAGTTTAGTCCAGCACCACAACGTCGTGCCTTCTCTGTACTCTTTAACGTGGACTAAACTAACGTTTGAAAATGTCAGGAGGAAGCCAGCTAGAGAACGCAAACCCCGTGATTTTCCAGCGGACGGGGGAGAGGCTGCAGACTGCGAACGATGAGGATGAGGACGTCCATGATCCAATTGATGACAGAGAAATATTCGATATCCTGCCGTGTTTATTATGACTAGTTTTGCTCCTGACAGATAACTGCGTGCTCGTTTAACAGCGACAGGGGTTAAAGTTATACTGTGTTCACGAATATTTATTTTGTTTTCTTATTTTAACAGCTGTTATATTATGGTTACATTATTTCTAGCATGGCGTTATTGGCAACGTAACAGACAGGGAGTCATTTATTAGAGCCTCTTTGTTAAATTAGGATTTGTTTGCCTTTAAAAGTAGGCTACCCCGATATATTAATGACTTTATCATCCACTGCTATGTAACATTAAGTTTAAATCTTCAATAACCATACTGCAGACATTACCAGAATGTTTCCATAATGTAGGCCTAGCAATGTGTTCATGACGCACATGGAAACGTAAGTAGCCTAATAAGACAATCGATGTTTTTGAACTGAAAATGAATCACCTATTTTTCAATTGGTATTAAATATGTATTGTTAATAGAACAATCACAAACAAGTATTGCAGTGGTTTGTTTGTGCCTCAAAGACCTCATTGCTAAATTATTGTCAATTTGAGCTCTTTTGGTTATTTTTTCTTCTGAGACATTCTGTATAGGTGTAACAAACATTAACATTGTGTCAGTTGCGGGGAAAAAAGCTACTTCATAACTAAATAATTAAAAAAACAAAAACGTCTTAATTCACTGTGAAGCCTTTTGTAACTTTGTGCTTTATGGTGTAATACATCTTTAACTAGAAATACATATGATCAGATCCATCAATGACCCAGAACATCCTCTGTCGCTTGAGGAACTCAATGTCGTGGAGCAGGTTCGAGTCAAGGTATCCACCTTTAAATTGTTTTGAGTTTTTTACACATACATTTAGTGGTTTCAGTACAAGTTCAGTCCCTTTCTGTCTTTTTGTCTCTTCTCAGGTAAATGATGCAGAGAACATGGTGGACATTGAATTCACACCCACCATCCCTCACTGCAGTATGGCAACACTCATTGGTCTGTCAATCAAAGTCAAGCTGCTACGCTCCCTGCCAGAGAGGTTTAAAGTAAGCACATACATGTGGTGGGATGCGCATCAACGTCATTTCCAGTAATTATTGAGTATTAGCTTTGCTGTGTTGATTGTCAGTTGAAGTCTAAATGCAATGTGTTGAACTGTTTCTTCTCAGATTGATGTCCAGATCACTCCAGGGTCTCATGCCTCAGAGGAAGCAGGTATGTAATGTCAAACAAAGACAACAAGCCTGTTCGGATGTCTGAACATACCTCCTACATTATTGCTAATTGCTAACAGGGAACACTTTGTATTCGAGATGTATCACCATTATTTACCTTTGCTCTTTGTGCAGTGAACAAACAGCTGGCAGACAAGGAGAGAGTGGCAGCAGCTCTGGAGAACTCATCTCTGCTGGAGGTGGTTAACCAGTGCCTGTCCAACAAGAGCGGCTGAGTAGCCAATCAGCTTTGTTTCCTTCTTCAGAGCTCTCTGATCAGCAAATGAAATTTGTGCTCTTTATCTGACCCTCAGCAGTTTAGGAGTGAAAGCTGGGGGTAGTGAGGCAGCACTAATGCCATTCAAGGGTTTCCTGATTTCTTTTTTTAAATGTTGAATGTCTACATGTATGCAGACCAATAGAAACTGTTACACATTATGCAAAATAGGTATAAAAATACAATACATCGAATACTTCCACCTGTGAAATGTATGTGACAAAGTGAAGAAAAAAACAACTTAATTCAGTATTATTCCTGATTTTTATATTAAACTTTGCTTCTTAGATAGGCAATGTTTCATATTAAGAAAGAAAGACGTATTTGGGGCTCATCATGCTGAGGGTCTGCAGTAACATTCATCCCTTCTATATAATTGTAATACTTTGGAAATTGTATTGAAATGATACAGAGTGTTAATAAAGTAAATAGAAGTTATTTGTGCATCTGAATTTTTTCCCACCATTTTCTTTTCTCCATATGTCCACTACTCTACCTCTTTAAAAAACTGAAGAAATGGATAATAAAGCTGGTTGTCGGATAGGAAATCATTTATTTGGGGATATTTATGGATAGATTCATCATTTTGTAGAAAACGATTAATTTATAATGTGTAATGCAGACATAAATCTATGCTCAGGCCTAATCTGATTTAGGAGAGAATAGAATTTCACTTTCGAATTGATATTAATCACAGGTAGTTGACAACAAATTATTTGTTTATTTGCGAATTATATATAATAGTTTTGAGAAAATGTAAAACAATTATGTACACATCAGGTACCTACATGGTCATTATTACTAACCTGTAAAAATGTATTTCTTTTAGCTGCCACTCTACTTGTGCAACACTTATCAAGCACACCCATGATATAATGCCAACATCATGCACTGTTCAGGGTGTGTATTATTTGGTATGTATACGCATGAATAAAGTTCGTTTCAAAATTGTTATGAGAAAAATCATGACAATGTATATGAACAATCAGTAATTTCCTCCCTCGATCATTGGAATCATTGAGTTGCTTAAATAACTTATGAGTGTTTTAGTGCACTCAGACCTTGCAAATGCACGAGTGACTGTCCTGAAATATCCCTACATTAAAACAGCTCATATTTATGTCCTCTCTTTTTCAACAGGGGGCGCACTTAGACTTTTTTTGGGCAAATTCAAGTAGGTGATGGAGGCCAATGAAGTCTCTGTCCTTCAGATTTGAGGAGACAATCTGGCTAAACAAACCACAGAGCAGTGTTGTCCAACATGCTTCTCCACCCACTCCCTTCTCACTGAACACACAGCTAAACAGCTTTCATCACAGTGTTGTTAAACACATGAAATAAAATCAACAAATATATCTTAACTAGACAACATGGCAGGTTGTGTCAAAGTTATGTAAGCTATAAAACTAAATACATGTAGATGGTTAATTTTTTTATACATGTCCAAAAGCTTATAGGCTCAAAACAAATAAAAATATTAAGACAATGTGTAAACACACCACAACACACACCGTTTGCGTGCACCATTGACCCTAGATTGATCCCACATTAGTATCATTACAAATATGTTTATTTATATTTGTCGGAGGGTAAATAATTGTTGCTCCTCTGGTAAGAATAATACGATTTTTCCCTCCTGCTCCACATCTGGAAACATTGCATCACTGCTAAAACCCCGGATAAGAGACCCAGCCGACACAGCTGCATGAGCAGAAGCCAGAGCGGTGTATAAACAGGGTTTAGTCAACCAAAACCGTCTTCAGCAAAGAAGATGTACAAGAAGCCAGGTCAGCTTAGGACAAAGAAAGAGGGCAAGTTTCTGATATATAACATCGTTTGCAAAAACATGAGCTGCCATAATCTGCACTGTTTAACCAGTAATGTAATGGTTAATTAGTAGCATTTGCTAAAGCAATGATTCAAGGCTAGACATTGGCATTAAGGCCAAAGATGATGATAATAGGGTATAGTAATAATACTTTTGAATAAAATATCATTCATATTTGTGTTATGTAATACAATGTTCCGATAATAATACAATGCTTGAGGCTCTGGATGACCTTTTCTTAGTGGACCAA
The DNA here is from genome assembly GCA_020745685.1 of Tautogolabrus adspersus. Lineage (NCBI taxonomy): Eukaryota > Metazoa > Chordata > Actinopteri > Labriformes > Labridae > Tautogolabrus > Tautogolabrus adspersus. The sequence goes on along the minus strand of CM036541.1, from coordinate 16,530,299 downwards.
GAATTATTGGCGACATCAAAGTTTAGCATTAGCTATTTGGCTTGGATATAGGCTATCTATTAAGCAAAACTAAACATTGTAGAACATGTAGGCTAGCCTTTTTTATGTAGTAGGCTACATATTATTCTAGCTGTTTATACACTTGGCAGACTAGTTATTTCTTGCAGAGCTGACCGTTACTATTTACTATATTACAATTCCCATTAAATGAGGCCTATTAGTTGACTTGATACTAAATGTCAGCTGTAGAAGAGGAAGTGAGCTTTGTGTTATTTAGACTATATTTTCTGTTATGCCAGCGTTTATTCCCTTCACAGTCTATGGTATTAATGTCTCCAGTTTCTCCTTAAATAAACATTAGACCTACTATCGGTTCTAATGACAGCCCGCAGGAGGAGACTTTGCTCAACCCACTGCACATACGGCTCTGGATGGGGCCAGTGTAGCTGGCCTGCTAGACTGCCAGTGCTCTGCAGATTCAGGATTGGCTGCACGGAGGTCCTCAACACCAACCACAGCGTATTTATAGTCGATGGAAGATTATTAGCCGTGCACAGCATTTGAGGTATGTTAAGCCAACTTTATCGGAAGTTTTGTCTCAGTTTAGTGATTGTTTGCGTGTGAAGAAAATAGCTTCAGCGGGGCGGAAACTAGTGAGACCCGACTTCGATTAACAAGCTAAAATAAGTTTACATCTTCCAGAAAGCAGAAGGGGCTGATTCCAGCAGTAAGGGGGAATGAACTCAGACTGTTTACTGAACAGTCTAAAAAAGCATCTAGTCGCTTAAAAACGTCTTGAAAAGGGGTACATGTCTTTGGCAGAGAATTTGACGACAAGCCAAGGTCTGCTCTTTCTTCCACTAACAAATGATGGTCAGTAGAAGTGGAGTGACTGATTTATTGGTCTGCTATGAGGATGTAGCTTGTTACTAAACCTAAGACATGTCTGAATTGATGTGAAAACCAGTCTACCTCTACCCCCTCATGTGTCACTGCCCAGTCTACCACAGACCTGTGATCCTTTTATCCTGAACTTTGTACTAGAAGACTTTCTCTCATTGATTCTCCCTCATCTCTCCACAGACAGCAGGTACATTCATCATAGTCTTTCTTTTATTTGATTGAAAGAGAAAAAACAAACCAAACGCCCTCACATAAAGCTGCCCTTAGAGGTTCACTGGTTGGCTGCTGAGTTAGCAGGTGTGTCTGTCTTATTGCCTGACAGCCTGTTTTTTTTTTTTTTTTTTATTATACAGTTTATCACTTTTGTTTCTCTGCTTTTGGAAAAATAAACAGATTTCCTGTCATTTTCTTCAAACAAGATAATGTGTTTAAATACTGACCTTTATCTAAAACTTCGTCAAATGATTATTGATGGGCTGGGGGAATAGAGAAAAAACGTCAGCTAAATAGGCCTACCATTGTATACAAATATGCCCTGTATTGTTTATTGTACATGCCATCTGAAAAACAGGCACGCAGGGTGGATACATGAGTGACACTGTCTTTAAATCATAGGCTGGTTTTTTTGTAGCTCCATGTCTATATAGCCTAATATGACCCAACAAAGGTTCTTACTTTGAATTCTATAGCCTACTCTAGTTTTAGTTTTTTTCTTTGCATTCTAGTCAACACATGCTTTATTTAGCCTATTTAAATTGTTAAATGCCACATTATAATATACTGTATGCTTTTTGTTATCAGAAATGGTTGTTTATATATGAACCTTTATCTGTGTACAAAATATTTCTGGCGTCAGATTCTGTCAATATAGCCTACATTTTATGTGTTTAAAAGACAGACAGCGTTCAGTGCGGTCGTCCAGACCGCACTGAACGCACCGAGTGTCTTCGATGGCTCCGTGCAACACAACAGAACTCCCGTTTTAAAAAGTTCCGATCCCAGCAGGTATCCCGCGTGTGGGGAGATTTCTTATCAAGATGCAGCAAACCCAAGAGAGCACCGAATCACATCTGCAGCAAGCAGCTTCACAAAACGGGGAAATACATCGTTTGTAGTTGTGTGCTTTGCATTCAAAGACCTAACAGTGGACATCTCTCTCTTTTTCTCTCTCTCTCTCTGGTCCACTGCAGAGTATAAAGTCAATTGCAGGGGATTTTTTTTTCCAGAGACCCCCCAAAATTTTGCTGTTGAGGCTTTCAGGGGGTTTCAAGTGTCAATCAAGGGGTCTCAGACCCCCCAAGACCCCCTGTATTTCGCACCCTATAACCAAACTACTAAGAAGAGTTGTGCTTCTCGTTACTACAATTTTTTTTTTTTACCTGTGTTATGTTGGGAATTATATTTTTAATAAAGTAGTGATAATAGCAGTATATTGTTAATAAAAACATGTCTGTACATATTGAACTTGAAAGAATAGCCTGGTTTGGTAGACTGTACCTTTAAAACTTTTACCACTATCTTTTTGGTCACGTTCGCTTTCCGTAATACCCGGAAGTGAAGCTCGAATGTTTGTATATGTAATGCGCAGTTAGTTTAGTCCAGCACCACAACGTCGTGCCTTCTCTGTACTCTTTAACGTGGACTAAACTAACGTTTGAAAATGTCAGGAGGAAGCCAGCTAGAGAACGCAAACCCCGTGATTTTCCAGCGGACGGGGGAGAGGCTGCAGACTGCGAACGATGAGGATGAGGACGTCCATGATCCAATTGATGACAGAGAAATATTCGATATCCTGCCGTGTTTATTATGACTAGTTTTGCTCCTGACAGATAACTGCGTGCTCGTTTAACAGCGACAGGGGTTAAAGTTATACTGTGTTCACGAATATTTATTTTGTTTTCTTATTTTAACAGCTGTTATATTATGGTTACATTATTTCTAGCATGGCGTTATTGGCAACGTAACAGACAGGGAGTCATTTATTAGAGCCTCTTTGTTAAATTAGGATTTGTTTGCCTTTAAAAGTAGGCTACCCCGATATATTAATGACTATCATCCACTGCTATGTAACATTAAGTTTAAATCTTCAATAACCATACTGCAGACATTACCAGAATGTTTCCATAATGTAGGCCTAGCAATGTGTTCATGACGCACATGGAAACGTAAGTAGCCTAATAAGACAATCGATGTTTTTGAACTGAAAATGAATCACCTATTTTTCAATTGGTATTAAATATGTATTGTTCATAGAACAATCACAAACAAGTATTGCAGTGGTTTGTTTGTGCCTCAAAGACCTCATTTCTAAATTATTGTCAATTTGAGCTCTTTTGGTTATTTTTTCTTCTGAAACATTCTGTATAAGTGTAACAAACATTAACATTGTGTCAGTTGCGGGGAAAAAAGCTACTTCATAACTAAATAATTAAAAAAACAAAAACGTCTTAATTCACTGTGAAGCCTTTTGTAACTTTGTGCTTTTTGGTGTAATACATCTTTAACTAAAAATACATATGATCAGATCCATCAATGACCCAGAACATCCTCTGTCGCTTGAGGAACTCAATGTCGTGGAGCAGGTTCGAGTCAAGGTATCCACCTTTAAATTGTTTTGAGTTTTTTTTCTCCAAATAAGTTCAGTTGAGTTGTGGTGGAAGTTAAAATGACCTAAGTTTACACATACATTTAGTGGTTTCAGTACAAGTTCAGTCCCTTTCTGTCTTTTTGTCTCTTCTCAGGTAAATGATGCAGAGAACATGGTGGACATTGAATTCACACCCACCATCCCTCACTGCAGTATGGCAACACTCATTGGTCTGTCAATCAAAGTCAAGCTGCTACGCTCCCTGCCAGAGAGGTTTAAAGTAAGCACATACATGTGGTGGGATGCGCATCAACGTCATTTCCAGTAATTATTGAGTATTAGCTTTGCTGTGTTGATTGTCAGTTGAAGTCTAAATGCAATGTGTTGAACTGTTTCTTCTCAGATTGATGTCCAGATCACTCCAGGGTCTCATGCCTCAGAGGAAGCAGGTATGTAATGTCAAACAAAGACAACAAGCCTGTTCGGATGTCTGAACATACCTCCTACATTATTGCTAATTGCTAACAGGGAACACTTTGTATTCGAGATGTATCACCATTATTTACCTTTGCTCTTTGTGCAGTGAACAAACAGCTGGCAGACAAGGAGAGAGTGGCAGCAGCTCTGGAGAACTCATCTCTGCTGGAGGTGGTTAACCAGTGCCTGTCCAACAAGAGCGGCTGAGTAGCCAATCAGCTTTGTTTCCTTCTTCAGAGCTCTCTGATCAGCAAATGAAATTTGTGCTCTTTATCTGACCCTCAGCAGTTTAGGAGTGAAAGCTGGGGGTAGTGAGGCAGCACTAATGCCATTCAAGGGTTTCCTGATTTCTTTTTTTAAATGTTGAATGTCTACATGTATGCAGACCAATAGAAACTGTTACACATTATGCAAAATAGGTATAAAAATACAATACATCGAATACTTCCACCTGTGAAATGTATGTGACAAAGTGAAGAAAAAAACAACTTAATTCAGTATTATTCCTGTTTTTTTATATTAAACTTTGCTTCTTAGATAGGCAATGTTTCATATTAAGAAAGAAAGACGTATTTGGGGCTCATCATGCTGAGGGTCTGCAGTAACATTCATCCCTTCTATATAATTGTAATACTTTGGAAATTGTATTGAAATGATACAGAGTGTTAATAAAGTAAATAGAAGTTATTTGTGCATCTGAATTTTTTCCCACCATTTTCTTTTCTCCATATGTCCACTACTCTACCTCTTTAAAAAACTGAAGAAATGGATAATAAAGCTGGTTGTCGGATAGGAAATCATTATTTGGGGATATTTATGGATAGATTCATCATTTTGTAGAAAACGATTAATTTATAATGTGTAATGCAGACATAAATCTATGCTCAGGCCTAATCTGATTTAGGAGAGAATAGAATTTCACTTTCGAATTGATATTAATCACAGGTAGTTGACAACAAATTATTTGTTTATTTGCGAATTATATATAATAGTTTTGAGAAAATGTAAAACAATTATGTACACATCAGGTACCTACATGGTCATTATTACTAACCTGTAAAAATGTATTTCTTTTAGCTGCCACTCTACTTGTGCAACACTTATCAAGCACACCCATGATATAATGCCAACATCATGCACTGTTCAGGGTGTGTATTATTTGGTATGTATACGCATGAATAAAGTTCGTTTCAAAATTGTTATGAGAAAAATCATGACAATGTATATGAACAATCAGTAATTTCCTCCCTCGATCATTGGAATCATTGAGTTGCTTAAATAACTTATGAGTGTTTTAGTGCACTCAGACCTTGCAAATGCACGAGTGACTGTCCTGAAATATCCCTACATTAAAACAGCTCATATTTATGTCCTCTCTTTTTCAACAGGGGGCGCACTTAGACTTTTTTTGGGCAAATTCAAGTAGGTGATGGAGGCCAATGAAGTCTCTGTCCTTCAGATTTGAGGAGACAATCTGGCTAAACAAACCACAGAGCAGTGTTGTCCAACATGCTTCTCCACCCACTCCCTTCTCACTGAACACACAGCTAAACAGCTTTCATCACAGTGTTGTTAAACACATGAAATAAAATCAACAAATATATCTTAACTAGACAACATGGCAGGTTGTGTCAAAGTTATGTAAGCTATAAAACTAAATACATGTAGATGGTTAATTTTTGTATACATGTCCAAAAGCTTATAGGCTCAAAACAAATAAAAATATTAAGACAATGTGTAAACACACCACAACACACACCGTTTGCGTGCACCATTGACCCTAGATTGATCCCACATTAGTATCATTACAAATATGTTTATTTATATTTGTCGGAGGGTAAATAATTGTTGCTCCTCTGGTAAGAATAATACGATTTTTCCCTCCTGCTCCACATCTGGAAACATTGCATCACTGCTAAAACCCCGGATAAGAGACCCAGCCGACACAGCTGCATGAGCAGAAGCCAGAGCGGTGTATAAACAGGGTTTAGTCAACCAAAACCGTCTTCAGCAAAGAAGATGTACAAGAAGCCAGGTCAGCTTAGGACAAAGAAAGAGGGCAAGTTTCTGATATATAACATCGTTTGCAAAAACATGAGCTGCCATAATCTGCACTGTTTAACCAGTAATGTAATGGTTAATTAGTAGCATTTGCTAAAGCAATGATTCAAGGCTAGACATTGGCATTAAGGCCAAAGATGATGATAATAGGGTATAGTAATAATACTTTTGAATAAAATATCATTCATATTTGTGTTATGTAATACAATGTTCCGATAATAATACAATGCTTGAGGCTCTGGATGACCTTTTCTTAGTGGACCAAGAATTATTGGCGACATCAAAGTTTAGCATTAGCTATTTGGCTTGGATATAGGCTATCTATTAAGCAAAACTAAACATTGTAGAACATGTAGGCTAGCCTTTTTTATGTAGTAGGCTACATATTATTCTAGCTGTTTATACACTTGGCAGACTAGTTATTTCTTGTAGAGCTGACCGTTACTATATTAAAATTCCCATTAAATGAGGCCTATTAGTTGATACTAAATGTCAGCTGTAGAAGAGGAAGTGAGCTTTGTGTTATTTAGACTATATTTTCTGTTATGCCAGCGTTTATTCCCTTTACAGTCTATGGTATTAATGTCTCCAGTTTCTCCTTAAATAAACATTAGACCTACTATCGGTTCTAATGACAGCCCGCAGGAGGAGACTTTGCTCAACCCACTGCACATACGGCTCTGGATGGGGCCAGTGTAGCTGGCCTGCTAGACTGCCAGTGCTCTGCAGATTCAGGATTGGCTGCACGGAGGTCCTCAACACCAACCACAGCGTATTTAAAGTCGATGGAAGATTATTAGCCGTGCACAGCATTTGAGGTATGTTAAGCCAACTTTATCGGAAGTTTTGTCTCAGTTTAGTGATTGTTTGCGTGTGAAGAAAATAGCTTCAGCGGGGCGGAAACTAGTGAGACCCGACTTCGATTAACAAGCTAAAATAAGTTTACATCTTCCAGAAAGCAGAAGGGGCTGATTCCAGCAGTGAGGGGGAATGAACTCAGACTGTTTACTGAACAGTCTAAAAAAGCATCTAGTCGCTTAAAAACGTCTTGAAAAGGGGTACATGTCTTTGGCAGAGAATTTGACGACAAGCCAAGGTCTGCTCTTTCTTCCACTAACAAATGATGGTCAGTAGAAGTGGAGTGACTGATTTATTGGTCAGCTATGAGGATGTAGCTTGTTACTAAACCTAAGACATGTCTTTTTTTCGGGGAGGGGGGGCGTGAGCTAGTGGACACACACGCACGCACGCACGCACGCACACACACACACACACACACACACACACACACACACACACACACACACACACACACACACACACACACACGCACACACACACAGTGTAACTGGACTTATCCACAGCAGTTAACTGTCAGAAAGCTAAGGGAAAGGAATTTGTTTGTACAGTTTGTGTGTGTCTCTCTCTGTGTGTGTGTGTGTGTGTGTGTGTGTGTGTGTGTGTGTGTGTGTGTGTGTGTGTGTGTGTGTGTGTGTGTGTGTGTGTGTGTGTGTGTGTGTGTGTGTGTGTGTGTGTAACCTGTTTGACAGAATGCCATTTGGCTGTAAGCAGTCACACTCGCTACTCTTTCACAGACACACACATACTCCAAGGCTAAGCTTCTCTAAACTAAATGTTTACTTCTGTAAACATTTAGTTTAGAGAGAACTGATTACTTTGGTTGGAGGAATTGATTCATGCCTTTATGACACTAGCCTGATGGACAGCAGAAGAGTGAAACAGCTTTCCTTCTCTGTTCACACACCTTCTTACCTTCATACCAGGTGCACATACTGTTGTCACTAGTCTGAGCCCTGGTTGACCTACAGCAAGTAGCATGGTTTAACTGAAAAGGGGCAGATCCGGACTTTTTTGACTTGGGCGCCCCAGCTGGGGACCGACTTGTGCAGGGGTGGCATGAAGTTTGTGTGCATTCTCACACACATCCATTCTCTCTTTCTATCTTCACTAATTATATCTGCTTAATACTAATACTACTTTAAAAAAACTAAAATATGTTAAACTATGAAAAAGGAATTGTACCACATTGAGAAAGCTTAAGCAGCCGATTACACACATCCCAAATAGTTGATTTTAAAATAAGTCTCGCATCTGACAAGGCAAATAGCGAATCATACTTCAGGATTTTGCAGTGGCCACAGGGGTGTCAAATCCAGGCCACCCCTAGCCACCCCCTGCATCCCCCCCCGTATTTTAAGTCTTAAAAGTCTTGCAAATCGTTACCACAGTTTTAGGGTTCTGTGTCATGCTCAAGGTAATCTTTACCTCTAGACAGGAGGAAGTTGGAGATACTGCCACCAAAACAATTATTCACATATCGTCACATTTTTCCAGAGGAATGTAGAAATATCAACTTGTGTTACTTAATTTAATGCAGGACTTAGTGGTGATTTTAAAACATATGAGCGGACGAGTTTAGAGCTAAAGATGGGCATGTGTTGTTCCAATGTGGCTTTTGAGGGTCCAGTTTAAAAGGATACTTCACCCATTTGCATTAAGCTTTGTATAATTAGAAACCTGGTAGCATTTTTGAATGGTCGTGCAACCCCCCCTCATTTTCCCCTGAGACGGGAAAAGCTCCTTATTTCTTTTCTGAAAAGGAGCTTCCGATGACGCAAAAATCGTCATTTTGCGTCATCGGAGGCTGTTGTGGTTAGCAGGGGTTGAAACTACATCGCTAGTTCCTCATATTTTTGACCACTGAAGCTACAGACCTATTACAGATCAGTGGGCGGGACCTTATACTGCCAGAATCGAAACTTAACGTCCGCCATGTTGCTAGGAAGCTATGCTAACAGGCTCTATGGAGAAAGCTGATAAGAACCGAGAATGGCGAAAAAAGTATGTTTCAACTTCAAACTGATATGGATGAAGGGGATTTTGAAGGTCTTGTGCTCGAATCGGATGTTTGTGGTTATCTCTACGAGCCGCAATATAGCGGCGAGCAGTTGAGGCTGATGGAGGAACGGGAGCTGTCTGCTGCCGACAGGCAGGTCTCAGCAGCAGGGGCACAAGACCTGCCTGTCACTGGCAGAGCTGGGGCGGACTGATGGTGTCGGTGCGCTCACTGTTTGCATATGGACACAGACTATGGGTACTTCTCACTTCCCTTAATTGCATCGAGTGTCCTCCAAGTTGCCTCCTCCACTTGCGTCTTAGTCCCTCCCACCAGAGATGCATGGAGGAAACGAAGGCCATCGCTCCTCGGATCTCCCTCCTCTCTCCTCGATCCTCTCTCCTCCTTTCAGTGTAAGAGCTTTGGGACGATCCTTAACATGGCGGGTCTAAAACTACTTCCGGTTCAGCAGAGGACCGAGGAGATAGCAAATAAGAGAACTGAGAAGTACCCATAGAGTCCGTTTGCTGCCAGAAATTTCTAAGATGCCAATTCCTTCTGGAAGAAATCTCGTAATCAGTTGAGAAAACGGCCGTGTTGTAGACAGACTGTAAATACACCGTAGCTTCAGTGGGATTGGCCTGCGATGCTGTGCATTCTGGGAGTTGTTGTCTTTTATCCACATGAGCCAAAAAGACACTTTCTGCCTTTTCTTGGTCAAGAAGGCACCAACTTCAAAATTTATTTCACATTTCTCCTACATATATGACCCAATGTCAATACAGATTCATGTTTCAATGGGTGAAGTATCCCTTTAAGCAAACTAATGTTAAATTTAACCATATCTTTGGCCATAAATATAGGACATGTCGATTTGTGACATCATCTATGGTATGTTAACATGTCACTCTCTACACTCTGCCGGATTTTAAACTCCTCAAACTCTTCTAGAGGAATTAGAAGCTCATGGTCTGCTTATCCGTTTCTTCATCTGGCTGTCACCCAGCAGCAGCAGAGACTGTTCAGTCATTCCTCGATCTCATCAGTTTATGTTGGGGTTACATAAAAATGTCTTGAGGTTTTGGTCATTACACAGCAGAGAGGAGCCTTTTTTACATGCTCACGTTGCCTCTGGTTGTGTTCTCATTTATGTGCTTTGTCACAGAACTAGTTTGAAGTCAGTGCAGCTCTTGAGTTCTTGGCATACCTCAGCGTAAGAAGGTAGTGACTGAGGGGCTGGTTGAACCTCAGCTGTGTGTCCCTGCTTGACTATTTATTCAAACTTCTTGTGAGTCCTCCTTTGAAATGAATTCAGAACTGTTTAAAAGAGCGTCTCATCATTTCCTTTTACATTTGAAAAGAATAGACACCCTGTTCAGCGTGTGCTATGGTCAGGGGAGAGCATGTGCGTTTCTTTAGTGTGCGTGGGTTGCAGCAGAAACATAACGCAATACTGTGCTCTGTCTTTGTGCTTGCGCTCTGTTTCCTGTGTTAATCATGTGATCCTGGCATATCTCAGTCCATCTGACAGAGACACATGACTATGTGCCTCATGTTTTCTGAATGCAACAGGACAGAGTCATCAGGGATGATTTACACATGAATGTTGGGAGCGTGGTTGGCATATCTCAGAGTTGTTAAAAGTATTAGATATATATTCATAAACTCTAAAAGTAAAAGCAGAGTTGAGGGGGCAGGGCAAGTCATGCTTGTGCACCCCCCCCCCCCCTCCCATTGTATTTAATTTAAAACACCTCATACATGTAGAAGGAGTATTATTTCAAAAGCTTTGAACACAGCCCAGAGCCACTAAATGTAATGACAACAGAATTACTCTGACACCAAGTATTTGAAGTTTAGTTCATTTTCTTTGGACAGTTAAAGCCTTTGAATAACATTGTTTTCATTTTCTGGCTCCTCTGCTTGGCCAACAGTTGATTAGTCATGTGTGACCACTAAAGAAGTGACTGACAAACCCTCAGGCAAGCTGCACTACCGTTCATGTGACTGTGACATACAGAATGGAGGTCATGTCAGTTCCCCTTTTCTTATATATTCAGTCCTTATTAGATAATGGGCTAATGAAACTAGTGACAGATGATCTGTGTTAATGATTTGGATTATTACATTCCAGGCTCTGTGGTGGGACAAGAAAACAACTCCAACCTGTTGATAGTTTTCTGAGACGAGCTGGCTGCTGTCGCCAAACCAGTCTGTAGGCTACTTTAGATAAGACTACAGCAGCAGAAAAATGATCAGAGCTGAGAGGAAAAGAAGTGTTCTGAAGAATTTACAGGTGCTATGTTTTGATAACAAACACACCTGAATTCAATACAACAGCTCTGAAACATCAATTGAGTAAAGCTATTTTTCCTTGAAATTGCAGAGCTGTATTTATTATATGCCCCATTAATTAGCGATTCAGTGTAAATATGCACCAGCATTTCCGGCAGTCGCCTTGTGACCTCTGCAAGTTAACTTATTTACTTATTTAACACATCAATTTTGATGTCCATTTTTCTTTACGACAATTTGTGAATTTCCCTTGTCTTTTTTTCACATCCTCTCTTTCACATCTCATACTTGTTCTTACATGTGACGCTGCCAGTCAGCTTCCCTCTGCACAAGCTCTGGAAACCTCCACTGCCTTTAAAATCAGCCTCTCACTACCTCATAATGTCACTGTTATATCATCCTTGTTTTTTTTTTTCATTCAACAAAAAGGGGGACAACAATATTTTTCGGCTTTACTGGGAGATTTGGCAGTGATTTCAATCTCCATAAACATGTCCTACTTATTCTTCAAAGCGTTGTTATTCATTGTGATTCAGCTGAAATGACTCTCAGGTGTCCCGTTTAGCGAATGAATGGATGGATTGATTGACTGTAGTTGCAGCCTGGATGCCTGATTCAGCAGTCAGAAAGTACTGCATCATGGTGTTATGTGGTAAATGGATCTCAGACAGCATTATGTCACTTTCCAAATAAAGACCTGCATTTCAGCAAAAACAGAAACAATATAAGAATGACAGCACTTGCTAGGAAAACAGCTTCACATCGAGAAATGACGTTGTTTATACAAGAAAAAAAATCCAGATTTATGAGGAATAACCTTTTTTTGTCTTTTAAGGAGGATGTTGAGGTGTGTGATTTTGTTTTTTTGGGATGTTTCACTCTCTTTTGACCATTTTTAGTTCCCGTATGAAAGGCTCTTGTTGCTTCACATGTGGAGCCACTTTGACTTCCTGTAGCACATCTGTTCAATATGCATGCAAGGTTTTAATCAAATAGTGTGTGCATATTTTCCTGATGCATTAGCCGAGTGAGAAGCCCTGTGTTGGGCTTTTTATTTTGAATGGAAGAAGCAGCTCAGACATGTTTTCCCCTTTCATTTGAGACAGGAGTAAAGAAAACCAGCTGAGCTCAGGGGAGAAAGCCAAGGTGCTCCTCTCAGAGACGCAGCTCTGGTGCTGTAGTTGCTGGAAAGAGAGTGGTGAAGTGCAGCCGATGGTGTGTTGGCAGCCCGCCGCTAAGTGTGCTGTGAGGCAGGAAGTGTGACACTGAGAGCACAGGAAGTGGCTGCTGTGTGTGGAGCTATGCTAGCCCTTTTCTCGTCCAGCCGCTTCAAGGGCTGGGATCAAATCCCTTCCAGTTAAATGAAAGCAGATTTTTTTTTAACAAAAAACACTTGGAGTTGCTTACCTTTTTTTTTTTTTTTTTTAACTTCAGGTTTTTTTTTCAAGGCTTTTTCTTATAGTCCTCATGGTTCGAATATTTCAGAACCATGTCAGAAGAAAATCCACTTCTTTTTGTTGAGGAGTCAAAGATAAGATATGCAAATTCCAACATACACCAACTAAAGACAGAAAAGTGAAGCTGCTTCTTGGAGCTTCTTCTTCTTCCTACTCATCTTTTACTTCTTCATTGTGGTTGTCAGTATGTGCATGTTTTCACACAGTTATATTACATCCAAACTTGTCACTGTGTCTCATGCTATGTAGATGTAGGTCAAATGAGAGAACAACTCCTCTGCTCTTATGTCTCATCCATTTGACTTAAATATCTCTCCTCCTTTCTATCTTCTAGTCTTGATAAACAGAGGAAGTACAGCGTGTATTCTATCATCACTCATGATCAGACATCAGTGGTGTTTGAGTAGACTGCATGATGAATGTTGTAGATTTTGTATTTCATCTGATACAAGAAATACCCCGGTTTACCAGAGATGGTATTGTAATGTAGATTAGCATCCATAAAACTGTGCAAAAGTCTACATAAGGCTTCTTCCTGAAACTGTTCCTTTAATCAGTGAGTATTTCACTTGATCCACATCGCAGATATTTCCAGTGGAGACAAGGGGCTGCGGGCAGCGCTGAGAGTGGTGAAATAACATTCATAACATTAAATGATTGATTATACATTTCATGCATTGGCTTTGCAGTTTTCTCCTCCACTGAACATATCTTGTTTTACTTTGTTTATGGTTCACAACAGGGTTTTTTTTGTTCTTCATTTGTCTCTCAATAAAACAAATCATGTCAGCAGTATATCTAAAAAGGAACAATAATGTAAAAGACATCACAGGTATGATTTAAAAGAATTTGCAGCATTGATGCTTTCACACAATCTCTGAACTCCATTCTAATTTTTTACATTTGGGTTAGACTTGGACCATTTTCTGAATGACTGATTGATCCCCTCCACAGTTATCCGATCTGTAGTAGAACCTTGTTGCACACTCTATTTTAATCTCAGCCCCAGTGGGAACCCCAACTAGCCACCCCCCTGCCCCCTCAGGTGAGGAACTGAAAAAGAGGAAGTGGTGTGTACGGTATATGACTTGTGTTTGTGTGTTAAAGGGAGACTTCAGAGTGAGATGTGAGTTTAGAGGAAGAAGAATCAAGAAGTTCTACTTCGTGCAGAGTGTATTTTTTTAAAGGATTTTTTTAGATGTTGCTAATCTTCCTCTTTTTCTGTTTTCAGCTGTATGCGGCTGCTGTTCTCATTTAGCCTTTTTATGAGGAAAGAACTGAGAGGTGCTTCTTCTACTGCCTTCTGAACATAACTGCTGATTCTTCTATGGACACAGATTGAGTAAGTAGACCTTTCAATTTGTCTTTGACTCAACTATTTTGATCTGAATTTGTAGATATGATACCTAAAGTTTCTTATTTAGCAACGGTTTGCAATCATTTTGGCCTGTTATGAAATAGTTATCTTATCAAATGTATGCTGATATGTCCTGTTTGATGTCAGTATTGATCGGGAGACTCACATGAACTCAGACCAGAAAACATAACCAGTCTTTCACGGCATTAGGTGAATAATGGGATCATTGCTGTACATCTTGACACATAATTAAGGGGTTTCCTTATTCAAGAACATCCTGCTGATGTGTCTGTCTACGTGACACGTGATATATTATCAGTGGTAGACTAAACCCCTCTCCACAAAGAGGTCAGTTGACTGAACACTCTCACTGCAGAGAAAGATGTCTATCTTTCTGTTATAGTTCCGAATCAAAGTTCAGCTTCACTTTCTCACCTGCTTATCTGTGCTTAATGTAGAGGTGTGTCACGATGTGTGTTTATAACAGTGACATCAGTGAATGTCTGTAGCAGCTCACTGGACATCCACGACACCACAGTGCAGAAACATATTCAGAATTATATAAGAAATGAAGCCATCGGATCATTTGTCCTGAAGGGCATGATTTGACTACATTATTCACAACAAACAGCAACAGACTTGCTGTGAGTAGAAAAGGCATTATTGTAACTGTTTCAGAGGAAGACAACAGGCTAGCAATCTGCAAAATGTGACCTGCAAGGTTTCAAGTTCAGAGGAATATTAAATCATTCATCTTTGCTACTTCTAAGCCTTGCTTTTACACAGGTGTGCATTCACTACTAGCTGTAGACCTCTTTTGTTAGGAACAAAAATTGAATGTTGTACGTTGGTATTATTTAAGCCGTTTTCACATATGCACTCCGGATAATATCTAGATAATTGCAGGAGGCCTTCTCCGGAGATTATCCCGACCTAAATGATAAAAAAATCCTAGGGGTCTGGCAGGAGAAACTCCGGGTGAAGTCCAGGCGAAAAATTTGGCTGTTTGCGTTCACATATACAGCTCCTCCGCTTAATCGAGATTTTCATGAGATTTCCGTATGTGTGAAAAGGGTATTATTAGTAAACGGTAAAACTCCATATCACACTCAAAGTGAAAATGAATTTTTTATAAACAGGAAAAACAACACTTCACATTTTTTGCAGCCCGACACAAAGTAAAGGAAACTTCATAGATAATGCCGAAAATGAAAAGCAGACACAAACTTTGAAAGTGGTCATGTGTATGGATTGCATGGTGCACAGTGATTTGATCTGCCAGAGTTGGAAGATTTATGACTTAGAACCGTCTGTTTTATGACTGTTTGCAGAAATCTCTTCTAGTCTGCTAAAAACATTTTCAGAATCCTTCTATAAATATAGTCAAGTTCCATCTGGTTACACATCACACATATGAAGAGAGGAAACACACACGTACACACACACACACACACACACACACACACACACACACACACACACACACACACACACACACACACACACACACACACACACAGTCCTTGTGAAAGAAATCCATCAGTTAATAGGACAACTTCAAAGAGGACGCTCTTCTGTGAACATTTCTGTACCACAATGTGTTCAGCATTCATTTCTTTATATAAAGAATGTAAAAGAGAAAAAATGAACCGCTGAGTCGAGGCGTAAAACAGCAGCAATAGAACCACATCTGTTTCCAGATACAGCTGCTGTGTTAAAGTATATATGTGTGTGTGTGTGTGTGTGTGTGTGTGTGTGTGTGTGTGTGTGTGTGTGTGTGTGTGTGTGTGTGTGTGTGTGTGTGTGTGTGTGTGTGTGTGTGTGTGTGTGTGTGTGTGTGTGTGTGTGTGTGTGTGTGTGTGTGTGTGTGAGAGCAAGTGCCTGTGAACACACCACAGGATGTTAGCTTAGCCACTCAGCACTGTTCCTGCACAGCTAACACATTTATGACTAGTGATGGTCTGCATTCAGAACCCCCCCCCCCATAGTTCATGTTCAGAAACAACTCAGGTTTTAGTTTTTTAATAACCAACCAATATGTTTCCTTTGTGTTCTAGTGAAGAGAGCCATATGAATATATGCTATCTGTTTAGCTTTTAATCATCAAGTTACAGATAGCCTGTTTGATTGTCTCCTTGTTTCTCAAGCCTTCACACACGTTACTTAGCTGTGTGAGAACTTGGGTGGAGTTGAGTCAAAGTGATGGGAGGTTTCCATTTAATGATATACCCACTCCCACCCATCAACCTCTCTGTGAAAACCACACCACTTTTTTTTTCAAGTTTTTCTGTATCACTTTGAGAGAAAGCTTCTCAGTCACTTTAGATATTTAAATAGTGACCTACAGCTGCTGCTTTTGAACTGGCTTGTAATATTTCATATCGTGGTTATACCTGTGCCTTTTGAGTCGTATATCTCTTTATTCTAATTTGCACACTGATGTGAAACCAGCTGTTCTCTAGCTTTGTGCAGGGATAGTGTTTGGAGTTAAAAAAGGCTCTCCAAATTTCTGTTTTCTTTTTTTGCCCACCAGTTTTTGCCCCTTGCAGCAATTTAAGCCAGTGTAACATGGTTTCAGTCTTAACAGTCTTATAGAGTCCTCCTCCAGGAAGCCAACAATGACTTAGAGTGACATGAACAGCGTTAGCACAGTTGTCTCTTAAAAGCTACCACAAAAGGTATTTTTACTGAAAACAATAACATTCAAATTCAATAAGAGATACATCTGCAGGTACTTAAATACAGATGATGCAAAAATCTTGTGAATCTATCGATGTGTGATGTTTCGGAAAATAACAGATTTAACAAGTTGGAGTTTAACACACGTGGGGGGCGGCTGTGGCAACCGGAAGTTCGGGAGTTTGCTCCTGCAGCTGCATGTCCGATGTGTCCTTGGGCAAGACACTTAACCACAAGTTTCTTCTGATGGACACTTCACATAGCAACCTCTGCCATCAGTGTGTGAATGGCAGTGAATTGGTAGGTGTGACCTGCAGTGTAAAAAGCGCTTTGAGAAGTCAGAAGACTAGAAAAGCGCTATACAAGCTCAAGTCCATTTACCATTAAACACTTCATCTGTGTTGCGACGTGGTCTTCTGAGCATGGATTTGTTATGTATGTGCTAATGCGACTCTAATGAAGTGGAGGAGCACAGGAAGTTCAGTGGCAGGATGAAGAAGCCTTTTTATGGCCGTTTGTAAACTGAAACACATGTGAGCCTTATTCCTTGTGTGTGTGTATGTGTCTCTCTTCAAAGAATCTGCACCTTGAACCTCGTATCTTTTTCTGTTTCCCCTCATCTCTACTCTCTCTCCGTCTGTCAAAGGAGCCATTGTAAATGCATTGCTAATATTAGTCTGTGTGTGTGAGTGTGTGTGTGTGTGTGAGTCGTGGGGGGATTGTGTCATGCATTTTCAACACACAGGCCTGTTTCCGGGGCAGGAAAGTTGATTTCTTTCTGCCTTCACTCAGAGCTGTGTTTAGTTACCCTTTAAGTATCATCAGCAGATGTTGCACCAGCTGACAGTCAGCTCATAGTTACCCTCAGTGGGCTCGGTGTCAGTCGTGTACATTTTAGTGTATTTTTAGATGTTTTGAACAAATTGTGTTTGCGAGACTGTTGCTAAAGTGATAAATGCCAATGGTGCAACAAGGGGTTTTCCATAACGGCCCCCTCTCCCCTGCAGCACCAAAGAAATGCACTCATTGACTCCCGTCTTCCTGCCTGATTTTATCTGCCTGTCTTACGTCTGCAGTTCTCAGTGTCATTTCATCACTGCTACAGGAAATGAGTCAAAAGTGTTAGCCTCTATATCCTGATCCAAACTGTGAAATAAGACTGGCTGATGTTTGAACAAATTTCCCCACAAGCTAAAGTAAGATCTTACTGTGTTCACTCTTAGCCGTCTCCTAACAACAACAACCAGCCTGTTCTTTAAGTTCAGCGTGGTCGGCTTCTATTTCATCAGCATTTTTAAGGATTTCAACATGGACACTTAGCATTTCACTATCACAGAGAGTTCAGATGTCTCGCAGGCCAAATAGAAACATCTGTAGCTGTTAGCACACTGAAAACATGCACATGTGCGCTTGGCTTTAAACCTTGTAATCTGTCGGTGCAGCTTGAACAGCCTGAAGAGAGAAGTTTGCTCGTGTGTGAGTGACGTTTTCCTGTTCAGCTAAAGTTTGTCTTACTTTGCTAAAACCAAACCCTGAGCATATTTCATTTCAGAACAAAGATTGGCAGTTGTCGGTTTCCGGTGTTTTAAGTAAGCAACATCATGCAACTTCTGTATACTATACAATAACAGCCCAAAACTATAATGAATGAATGGTTTTTATTATTGAAGGGTTCACTGACTTGTAATAGGAAGAGTGAGGTCTCTTTTATAACCACTAATTGACCTAAGCGCCTATTATTGCACGTCATCACTGTGCTTGACAGTGAGAGTTCTATCTTGCAGGAAAAGGAACAGCAGGATTTGTGATAACACTTTATTTTTTTCTAATACGTTGCTGATACTTAGCAAGTATAGTCAATCAATAAATCAATCTTTATTTGTATAGCATCAATTCATAACAAGTGTTATCTCAAGACACTTTACAAAAAGCAGGTAAAAGACCTTACTTATTGCAATATTACAAAGACCCAGCTTAATCCATCATGAAGGTAGCACTTGAGCCTAGCACAAAACTGCCTTTTAACAGGCAGACATCTTGGGCAAATCCAGGCTCATGACGAAACAGCCATCGGCCGAAACTGCGCCGGGTTTGAAAATGAGATAGTGTGCAGCATTTTTTTCTTTTCAAGTGATAGCTTGTCGTTCTATATACGAACCTACTTCATGGGATAGTTGGATGTGCGAACGCCTCCTTCCAAACGTTGATAAATCTTTCTGACAGAAAGCCCTGGTGTTGATGACACCAGAGAGGACTTTGAGATAAAAGAAAAAAAAGAGAGAGAGAGAGAGTGACCCAGCAATTTGCCGGACAAGATTGGATCTCTGTCTTTTTTAACGTTTTTGCGAGTAAGAATTGCACCCTAAACCTTTAGAACACTAAGCCATCAACTCTCCATTTCTTTTGTTATCACTGCTAAAAAATGTTTTGGTTTAATAGGTAATCTATAATGTGTGACACCAATTGAAACACGTTTAATATAGCTCGATGTCTGAAAAAGAGATGAGTTTGAATGTTTTAACGAGAGGTCTTCTATGTACGGTGTAGCTTTAACTTTAAAGTTTTAGAATTTTGTATTAGGCCTATAATTTCTATTATTTATATCATAAAAAGTACACACAACTCAACATCATTACAGTGCAAAAAAAAAAAAAACGCACATGCAATATCAGGTGTAGACTCTCAGGTTTGCGAGTGTCAATGCTTTTGATGTATTACCACCAGATAAGGCAGAAAACGTTAAACCTCAAGATGTTCCCAAAGTCACACTGACGACTGACTTCACTCTTCGACCTCAGACTCTGCTGTTATAGTTTCCAATCCTCACAGAGTCCTACGTATGAAACCTGAAACATGACGCTGCAAATAATGTACAACCTGAATCTCAGACTAAATATCCATGATCTCCAGCATTTTCTTCACATTATTCGAACCTCATATAGTAATAACTGTTGTCACACGCACACAACATACACATTCACCGTCTGCATGAAAGGCACCACGGCATTAAGCTCTTAAAACGGAGGCATTTCTACTACACTGTTATCCTTTTCATGTTTGGCTCTCAGTCAGTGTGTTACGTTACGAGTGTTTTTCCATCATGTTCTCTGTGGAAGTAAGGGGCGGTCATAGACAGGTTAGTAAAAACAGCTTAATATCTTCATTAAGACCTTAACAGGCCCAGGAATGATCATGTTGTAAAATAAGCACTAAAGTCAGGTCGGTGTGTTGACATTTTTGGATAAATACTGCATATTAGTCAGTGTAGGCCACTGCTGTGAAAGTATGGTTCTTCAACTAAACAGCGTTCTAGAGACGGTTTAGTAAATGTATTGTGAAATCTGTTCATGTATTTCAGAGCTTTCAAAACAAAGAGGCAGCATTGCAAGTAGGTCCTTCAGGCAGTGCACAGTCACAGCCATGCTTTAGACTAACTGCTAATCAGAATCATCTTTATTGGCCGGGTATACTTACACACACAAGGAATGTGACTTCTGTGAACTCTCCACAGATGGTTCATATTCATAAGGTGGAGAGTTTTTACAGTATTTACATTATAAGTGTGCATAGACTGCAATCAGAGGAGGAGGATAATAATTAAGTTATTGAACATGAAAAAAATGTTTTCAGTAGTCTTATGTACATTCACAGTGGGTGTTTGGTTTCAGGGTTACGGTTAATTCACAGTGACACTTCTGACATGACTTTTTAGCGTTCATCAGAGTGACAGCCCGGGGGAAGAGTGCTAGCACGGTGACATGTTGGCGGTAATAATGCTAACATGTTGATGTGAGGCAGATTTAATGTTTACCATGCTCACTCTCTTATTTAACACTTCAAGGTAAAGTAAGTAGAAATGTTCATTGCAGCTTGTAAACTCAACATTCAAATAGGGCGTACATTTACTGCTTGTACCTACACTACGAGCTACATGAGAATATTACATTTGTAATGAAAAAGCCGATAGTTTAGCACGCTAGCACCAGCTAACCGCCTGTGTTTGGCACCTGCCTGTCTAACAGAACGCAGACTCCGCATCCGCCGGTGAAAGTCAAGCAAAGGGTCGCCCTCGTTTTGGAATAAGCTTTATCGGTGTGGTGTTTGGCCTCGTGATCTTCCATGCCAATGTGTCCACGTCCGCAATATTCTCCTGTTTGAATAGCGTGCAATCGCTGAATTGTATCCACTCTTATACTCACCTGCATGCTGTCATTGGCGAGGGGAAACACACCAGCTCCTCACCCAAAAACATCCCCAGTCCAGGCAGAGGACAGAGTCTCTGCAGACACAGTCACCACCACACATGTATGGAGGCCCATAAGTGATGATTGAGCTGCAATAAACATTAATCATTTCTACATAATTTTCTGTTGACACAAGCAAAAAGTTGACTTTATACAGGTTCACTTAAATGTAAAAATGTTCTTATGATACTGACAATGTCAAATTACATTTTGCTTTTTACCATTGATAAGGCTTTCTATTAATTTATTCATTTATTTGTTGGCAGTATTCGACTTTAAATAATTCAATGTCATTCGGTTTAGACCCACTAATATACGCCACCACTTAGACTTCAAAACCACAAATCTAACGAACTGTGAGATTTTGAAGGTCGAGCCTCTAACATGAAGTGCGAACTCTGGGGGTGACAAACAATGCAGACACTTGCAGAAGCTGAGAAAAAAAAAAGGGGGGGGGGGGGGGGGGGGGGTGCTGCAAGGACACACTAGCAGTGTGAGAGTGATGCACAGTTTGAGGGAGGATGAGAATATGAAAATGAAGCGTAGCTGAAATGAAGAATTATCATCATCATCCTGGCAACCGGATGGCTGCGGTGCCAGAGCTGCGTGGTGACTTCCTGTTTGTCAGCAGCATACAGGAAGTGTGAGGCTTTTAGAGGATGGTCTGACTGTGTGTGACTTAAAATGAAGCAAGAGGCCAAGCTATGTGAGTATTTTTGTAAAGGGAGAGTCATTTATTTCAGTGTCAATTCAAATGTGTTTGTGTAGGACTGGTACTGTGCAAGATGCACCTTATATCAAACTTTTGTAACTAGATATGTTTAATGGTATTTGATCTGAGCTTAGGTCTGTATTCTTACAGCAATCTAGATAAAATACAATTACATGTATCTTAAAGATCTGATGCTATAGACCTCTTGTTGAAGCTCGAGTCAATTCAAGTACGTTGGGCTTGATGGGTTAGGCCTGTCTTCTTCACAAAGATCTTTTTTTTACTCTAACAGTTTGCATGGCATTGTGGATATTATATATGAATCTCTACCATTACAGTCCTCACACTTCAGCTACTATTCATGTGTGTCTTTGATGCCTTTCAAGCCTTCGATCTGAACTGCAGTGTGATATTTGCGATGGAGAAGTACCAAAACATCTACTGGGAATTCTTGTATTTACTGTATGTGTGTATCAGACCACAAAATTAAGAAGGGGAAGTGTATCTGACTTACGTCCTGTCAAAGACTGGTTAACATGTCGAGTTGTTTTTGTCATGTTTATTGCACGGTGTGTTTTATAATCAGTGTATTCGTATGCAGAGAGTTAAGGTTGTATTTTTGTTTGATACAGTTGGTTGATCCAATGTGCTGTTACGTCGTCACTCAGTTTTGAATTGAGTTTCCAGCTTCAGCGCCTACAATTGATTCAGATTATCATGTCAACACATGCACATGGAAGGGGACAGTGCAGCATTGACTGTTATTACAAGACTATCTCTCCCCAGTGACATTAAAACACATCTTGTCTTTCCTGTTCTGCACATAACAATCATGAATTATGTGAGTTTTTTTAAGAAAGAGAGTAAGCAGCATGTTATGAAGTCATGCTTTAGGGAACTTAACACTCAACTTCCTGTTTATGACATATTTATCTCAGGTCTTTCATTTCCTTTACACTCACGATCAGCAGATGGGAGTTATTGCATGTTGTTCCAACACACTTTAAGATTCTTAATTCATTCTTTTTAGAGTATGTGTATCTGTATGCTGATTTCAGGCTGACGTTCCCCTGCATGTTTTCTGAAGGGAAGTTTTAAACAAAAAGTTGTGCTCGGCACTTACCACCATCTAGCCTGTAACAGGAGATAGCATGTCACAATTTGGTGTCTGGAACAGGAGACAACGTCCATTGATATGTGTTATAGGTCCTTGACATTAAAACAACAAAAAACTAAAATCTCATGTAATTCTACAATGCTCCTGACTAAAAGTTCAGTTTTCCTTTTGAGAAACAGTAGTCTTAGGAACTTAAACATGGGGATAAATGTTTACCTGTGGTGGTTTCCTGTCAGTTAAAACACTTAATAGCACTTAAATATGGTGCCATTATCTAAATATATGTGACGTGTCCTCTACGGATGCACTGATGCATCAGTTAAAAATCAGAATTGGCCAAAACCGGCCCTGTTGACTTAAATCTGCCCACTGGCAAATAATGTGACACTATGTCAGTAGCAGACTTGTTTCTGTTGTGTTGTACAAAGTTAAGAAGTCATCTGTTACATCAACTCTTGTTTAGTGTCTTGGTCAAAAGTGACAGAAGCCTAATTCTGCTATTATATTTTGCAGTGCATTGTGTCTGCTTTTTTCCTCTGATGTCCACATGACTGAAATACATGTGTTATCTGTCCTCCAGAGTGCGGCGCCCAGTGCAGATAGAGTAAACTGGAGAGAGGAATATGCCAGCCCCGCCTCCCCCACCACCCCCAGGGCCTCCCCCTCCTCCCACCCTTGCTCTTGTAAGTCATTCTATCTCTGTTGTATGATAATTCAAAATCAATCCTGATTTTCCTCCAAACACACTGTTTTACCTACACACTCTCACCCCCTGACATGTTTTCAATTGATTTACCCATCAAAGTGAAGTGTTTCTGTATCTGTGTTTGTGTTACAGGCCAACACAGAGAAGCCATCTCTAAAACGCTCAGAGCAGCAGGGAAGGAACGCTCTGTTGGGTGACATTTGTAAAGGATCCAGATTAAAGAAAACTGTTACCAATGACCGGAGTGGACCAACATTGGATAGTAAGTCAAGACCTCTGTAATAACATTGGTATACATGACGTTCATTATCTTTACTGTCTGCAGCGTATGTAGTACAGCATATTACATGTACAAAACATATGATGTCAAGGATCAATCAACTTTTTCTGTTTTTTTCCCCCCTTCTTTCAGAACCCAAAGGAGGAGGTGGAGGTGGCATGGGAGGAGGAGGAGGTGGAGGAGGAGGTGGAGGAGGTGGAGGTGGAGGAGGAGGTGGAGGTGGATTTGGTGGTGGGTCTCCTGCTGGTTTAGGAGGCCTGTTTGCTGGAGGAATGCCAAAACTGAGGTCTTCAGCAAACAGTGAGTCCACTGGTAATTCCACATAAAAAATTGCTCTGAAGTTTGAAGTCTTGTGTGTCATTGTGTCACAGCCCTGTCATTAACGTGCAACATGTGCAGAAAAGGTCTACTGTCATGTAGGATCGCCTCCAGCCCCCCTGCCCCCCTTTAAGAACAGACAGGTTTAGATAAAGAATGGATGGCAATATTTCCTACAGATTGACGCTGTACCTGGGCAATGGAGGAAGCACGTGGTGAAGGGGGGGTTGAAACCTGTTGTTATATTAGGTTAGGTTATATGTTAATTTTAGGTTTGTCTATATATATTAAGTATGCTTTATTCTCTCACTTATTTTAGTGTGCGTCTTAAACGTAAAGAGAAGTTTCAATTTTAACATCGGACATCGCACCTCAAATGTTTCATTAATGGGAGGGACATACCATCTGACGTCCCTCTGTGTCTCTCTCTCTCTCTCTCTCTCTCTCTCGCGCTCTCTATCTGTCTCTTGTGATATATATATGTTCTGTTTTTATATGAATACAGATTCTAATAATACAAAATAAAAATTGGCCATCAAATATACCAGGTGGCTGTAAGTTCACCTGGACGGCCTGCCTATGTGTTATATACGTGTAGGAAATACTGGAAGGATAATAAGGATATTGAAACAAGCTTAACATGATTCATTTCACTGTTGCTGTTCTCTCCTCCAGACTCGACACCCAGCCGCGGACCCATGCTCCCCCCAGGAGGTCGCTCTTGTGGGCCAAGTCCCTTTGGTGGTGGTGGTGGAGGTCCACCTAAACTCCCAGGAACCCCTGCTGGTGTTCGTAGTAATGCACCTGATCTTCCTAAGGGGCGACCAAGTTTTTTATCCAGACAGGACACTCCTGGAGGTTTCCCTCCTCCTGTACCCAACACACCCAGACCAAACCAGAGCTTCCAGTCTCGTGGTGGCCCACCTCCACCATCACTCCCTGGAGGACCTAGGCCTAGCCCGGCTTCCGGACCTCCCCCTCCTAGCGTTCCTCCTGGGAGGCATGGACCTCTACCACCTCCAACAGGAGGCTCCTCAGCTGGACCAAAACTAGGATTCTCTGCACCTCCTCCCCCTCCCCCTAACAGCAGCCGACCCTCTTTTCCACCAGCTCCTGGGGGGAGGCCTCCACTTCCCGACGACCGACCCCCACCTCCACCTGCCCCTGTGGGAGGTCATCGACCATCGATGCCCCGAGACTTTCCCCCACCTCCTCCATCTGTCAACATCAAACCTTCTTCCTCTGTCTCTCCTTCCTCTGCCTCTCGCCCTACAACTGGTGGAGGTGCGCCCCCTCTCCCACCTGGTCGACCGGGCCCTCCCCCCATCCCACCCTCCCCTGCTGTAGGAGAGGACCACAGCACCCCTCGTCTTCCACAAAGAAACAGCTCACTCAATAGGTAAATTTGAATCTGCTTCTTCAAAGCATTTTCTATCAGGCGTCAGACATTGATGGATGTTCTTGATGTCTGAGTCTAATTTGGGGGCAGAGAGAATTTGCATAGATTCCGATCTAGTAGGTGTTCTGTGTTGCTGCAGTTCACAAAACATGCAAACTTCTCTATGGAGCTTCCCTCTTGCACGCATAGTCTCTTAGCTTAGTCTGTGATTAACTTTGCTAGTTTAGTTTTCTAGCTCCATCTGGCCTAATATTAACATACAAAGAGTTGACCTTGAGTTTCAAAGTCTAAAAAAATGTTGTGACGTTTATCAACAAAGTTGGATTGTAAAGTGATTGTCATTTGATCTTCATATAGTGGGACATATAGTGGATATATACTGTAGATTAAAATTCAGTTTCTTCTTGCCAGCCATGCTCCAGCTCCACCACATAGTCGGGCAGGACCTCTCCCTCCTCCACCGAACGAGAGACCGCCATCTCTTGGAAGGAACCAATCCTCAACACGCACAGGTTGGCAGCCTTGAGAGATTCATTCAACATTAAATTACAGACCATGTTTAAATGAAAAAGTTTTCAGTGTTTGCCTACTTTGTGAAAATAAATTGTTGTTGGAAGCTGTAAATATTGCACTTAAAATATTTCATCTGTATCATACAAACAATCACTTTTCTCTTCCTCAGCTAACATTTCTTTTTTTTTGTTCTTCCTCCAAAGGGCCTCTTCCTCCGCCTCCTCCCTCAGGCCGTAGCATAGGTGGGGGCAGTGTGAGGTCATCACCAGCTCCATCTCCTATTGGTAGGCCAGGCCCCGAGCCCCCTCGTGGTGGACCTGGCGGTAGACCTCCCCTCCCTCCGGACAGGCCGGGGATAGGAGGGGCCCCTCCTCCTCCGCCACCTATGGGTAACGGGTTCCAAAACTCTCACCACAACCAGATACAGGGTGAGTAAATCAGATAAGGAATAAGTTTGATTTATGTAAGTATTGATAATTTAACGTGTCAGGAAGTAGAGAACAATGAAATCTGTGGTAAGGAAAAACGTTTTTTTTTCACCAGTAAAGAGCAAGACTGGAACGTACAGATGTCAGAGAAAATAAGAACCCTATTATTTAGCATAATAGCTGTCTGATATATGAATTCATGTATGCCAGTAGTTACTCTGATGGCTGATTATTCTGTTGCCCTCGGTGTTGTTTTAACCACCGGAGACTTCAATGTGTTCAGCTTTGCAGAGAAACCCGCTGACCTCCCTTCTGTTTTGTTTTGTTTTCTCACTGAACCAAAGAATGATTTGGAAAGCAATGTGAACAAGAAGTGACAAGAGATCCTAAATGTCCTGCGAGAGAAACATCTGACATTGTTAAATTCATCCATCCAATAATTTGTGAATAGGGAATGCTTCTAAAAAGTGTCAAACACTTTTTGACAATCAGTACATCAGGTTATGATATTACATGGAGGTTTAAAGCAGCAATATGTAACTCTGACATGTAGCGTTTAAAATGGGGACTGTAGTCCAAATTCAAAACACTGGAGAGAGCTGTCTCTCCCGGTCCCCTCCTCCCTAGAGTCGATGCT
Source organism: Tautogolabrus adspersus (assembly GCA_020745685.1). Taxonomy (NCBI): domain Eukaryota; kingdom Metazoa; phylum Chordata; class Actinopteri; order Labriformes; family Labridae; genus Tautogolabrus; species Tautogolabrus adspersus. The sequence continues at coordinate 16,503,272 of CM036541.1, read as the reverse complement.
CACGAGGGTTGCCATGTCGCAAACAGGGAAGCTTTCATTGGTTCTGCGTTCTAACCCCGCCTTTTTGTTCAATAGTATCTCCAATATTTATCCTAGTTTTACCACAATATCTGTTCATGAGGCTTATTAGAAAAATGCTTTTTTTTTAGGTCAGGTAGAATCAGTTATATCTGAACCAGTTCACTTGCCCCCCTTGCTGCCACACCTGTTTGTTTGCAGTTTGCCTGGCAAACCGAGGGACGTGCCTTAAAACTGCCTACCTTCTCTGATCAAAACAAAAACAAACCATTATGAAGCGGAACTGAAACTTAGAAGGAGTACATACTGGCTGCTGCATGGTTGACAGAGGAGCCACCACTTCAGCATGGCATGTTTCCTTAATGTCTGATGATATAGTAAGGTCCTGTTATGATTTAATTCAGTAAATATCTTACATATTGCTCCTCTTAAGTTAATTACACAATATGTTCTTTTTGCATTAACCCCTTCTCACTGAAGAAATATGGAACAGTTTTTAGATCTTCAAATAAAAAAAGGGACAATTAATAGTTTCCTTATTAAATCTGATTTCATATCAAATGTATGTATTCTTTATTTTATTGAGCAGGAACATACATGTAGCAAGCTAGCAACAAGTTTCATTGACGGAACCAGGCATATCTAAAAGGTGATTTTCTTCTGTAATCAGCAAGAAAAGTCGATAATAAAAAAGTAAAAAAAAAATGAAAGCACAAAAAAACATAAAAAACTGAGAAACAATAATAAAACAGGAGGACCCTGTTTAATGTGAGAAACAAACCTAATACTCTGCATGCATGTCAATGTTCATCATGGTTGTATCATGGAGGGTTTTGTCAGTCTGATTGAGAACCACTGACCTCAGTTTGTCTCTTTCAACAGATGAATGGGAGAGTCGATTCAATTTCCATCCTGTGTCTGATCTTCCTCCACCTGAGCCCTACGTGCCCAGCCAGAAAACCTACCCCAGCAAGATCGCCAAAAGTGACGGCAGAGGTCAGTCAGACACTAATGAAAGGTTTACTAATCAAAACAAATTGATATGTATTCATTCATTAAATGCACTTAATTTAAGTAGATGTAACTCACTATTTCAAACAAGTTTTTTGGTCTATAGGGGGGGCCTATAAGGAACCTTTTTACACAGACCACTACGTTTTTGAGATATGCTGTCAGATAGTTATGTAAATCTTCACCTCTGAAGTGAATTCAGCTTCGAGGTTCAGCTGTACTATGACACAGTGCCACCTGGTGGTGGAAATCTCTTTAGACAGCTAAGTAAAATGCAAGCCTCTCTTTATCTTTGGTTTCAGGTTCTGGTACAAAGGAGAGAGGAGCTCCTCCGCTTCCTCCAATACCAAGGTGAAGAAAAGTTTGCAATACGCACAACCCCTCTCTGTTTCCCTCTCCCCTCTGTCACTGTTGCGCTCGTTGTGCTTGAATCTGCGGCATGTGGTTCATCTCCGGACTGCAGCGTATAGGATGGATCTGAAAGACGGTTGACACAGTAAAAGGACAAACTTTCACAACACCTCTGTAGCAGCGTTCAATGACCAAAGACGTTTTTTTTTTTCTTTTTCTGTGGTACACTATGTCCGGATAAAAAAGGAAACATGTACTTCTCTAGGTGTGCTCTTTTCAGGTTACATCCATGCTGTCCATGTGAGACTGGTCATCAACAAACAACAGTATTTTTTAAGAACTTTTACCTACATTTACTCCTCAAACTACTTCGACATACTTCAATGCTTCCTGCTTGTTGGATTTCATATTTTTCTAGATTTTATATCTTACAAACTAGCTGCACTTTTAAGAAAAAAAAAAAAAGAAATATTAGTATTTTGCAGCCTGTTTACAAAGTTCAGACAGAGTTATGTAAAGCTTGATCAACGTAGTCGCAGGATATCAATGCCAGCTTCCAAAGATGTGTTCATAGGCCTTTTCTCTCTTTTGGTACACAGTGCTTTCCTTGTGCCTCTTTCTGTTCAGGACAATATTTCCAGGATGCTCAAAAGAGTAATGGGAATTATCCAAAAGTGCCTTAAATTATTTTTGTATGTTTGTATGGTCAGGTTGGATCACCTCTGCTGAAATAAATGTAGAGTCTCAAGACCAGCATCGTTTTACGAGACAGAAATCAAACACGACAAATTAAAAATGGCCTAAACCTCCGGCCTCTGCTTCTTTATCGGCTTCAGTGCAGGGATTACATTTGCAGAAGCCACACGTGTCTTCATATTATGGATATTAACACCTTTGCATTTATATTGCAACCACTGAATGGTACTTTTTATGTGATTGTAAAATGTGCATTTATTGTTCCTGATTGAGATGTTTTAAAGGACATTGTATGGTGTTATGGCAGTATTCTTATTTTGCTGTTAAGTTAAACGTTGCCTCAACTTGTTATGAAGGACCTATGTCTGTATCAAGTGATACTGAAGGACTGTATTGTTTTAAGTTATGTGTCTGTACTGTCCAGTGTCATGTTTTTTTCCCCCCTGCTTTCCCCAGCAACGCTTTGAATAGTCTTTATCTCAAGATGCATTATCATGTGCTGGTCAGAGAAACGTCATCTTAAAGACAATCATAGGGAGGTAAACCTATTTACATGAATGAATAAATGCTTTAAGGTATTTGCTTTAAAACTGCTTTTATTTGACTTTTTAAAGAGCTTTGATATTCTTGTATAAAGATCTTTACTTTGACTACAGACAAACATGTTGAATTGTAATGTGAGTATCCAAAGGTAGTGATTTATTCTGCATTATCCATTTTTTACATTATCAGATAAAAGATATTATTAACATGTTTGTGCAATAAAGCTGGACAATACAGAAACAGAACAGTGTGTCATATAATGAAAGAAGGGCTACGATAGCTTTCATTTTATATCCGAATTCTCCAGAGTTAAAATGTTACACTGACTAGTCGATAATGTTTCAGGAGTGTGTCTTGATTTTCTCGCCATTGTGCAGCTGTACAATCAATAAGTATCATTTTTATTTTCGGTTCTAACATACATAAGTAAAAAAATAAAACCTCTTTTGCAAATATGCAAAGGTTACCGACTGACTGTTCAACATCTTAGTGTACACATATTGTTAAACCGCCTCGTACCTGAGGATTGCAGGGTAGTTGAGATGAATTAGAGCAAGTTTGTTTTCAGTTCAATGAAATAGGATTTATCTTTTTGTTTTTTACCGAGTGTGTATGAACCATAGACTGTAAATAATAATACATTTATACAGTCTATGGTGTGAACATGTGATTAATTCGACCCTTGTCATTGCTCCCTATATGTACTATCACATAAGTGGTAATAACAAGAACAAAGCTGAAGAGAAGAATAGACAGGACTACTATCACAATAAATAAAAACAATTTCTTTATATGAGTCAAGTGTTTACCAGTCACTGTAAAGTATTAGTAAAGAGCAATGTCTCAAAGGCTTTTAAGGTCAGAAAGGACAATGAAATGTAGCTGCTAGGTGCTGTGATGGCTGAGTGGAGGTGTTGGGTTCCTCTCCAATGGGGTTTTCCAAGGTTAAAACCCTGCTCACAGCGATAAGCTTTCACTTTTGATTATATAATTAAAAACACTGACAGAAATTATTGGCTTGTGTATCTCACTTACACCCCGCAGTATCGCAGATGGCCCTTAGTGATATGTGATATGTAGGCCTAGGCTATATCTATATATGACATAAAACATGATGCTGTAGTAGGAGAAAAGATGGCTTCTTCTAATTCTCACTAACTATAGAGTTATTTAACCGACCCTACTTCTCAACTGTACGTGTATAAACAATAAATTACAAATTCGTCATTACTCTCGTTGGAATTTCTTTGATGTCACATTACCACTGCAGCTGCTTTGGCGCTACAAAACACATGAACATAGAGTTAAGAGGTCCACAGATTTTATCATTCCGTTTATCACATGAATGCAGCGTCACGCCGCGCGCTTTAAGCCAATCAGAGCAGGAGTTCAAAGCGTAGCTCGGCGGCGATTGGTTGATTCATCTGTCAGCTATGTTCCAGGGCGTCACCCCTCGACGCAGCTGTCAGATGCAGGACCAGAGCTTCTCTCACAAACGAAAACAACACGGGGTTTGCAACCTGCAAGATTCATGAACTTCGTTCATTTCTATTTAAAGATGGTCTGCTGAGTAAAAGAGGTGAAACACAATTTCTTATTAGATCATTTCAAATCATAAATCATTTTCGGATGTTAAAGGTGTAGCTTAGCGTGACCTCCGATTTAACCAACAGTTCTGTTTTTAGCATGCACCTAGCTAACGTTAACGATCACCTGACAATGACAAGGGCTTTGTCATGGACAGCAGATAGATTACCGTGATATATTTTAGTTGTCTGCCGTGTGTTTTCATTAAAGAAAGCTCCTGTCACTGGGTGAAGCTGGTTGACTTTACTGTGCCAAGTTAGCTAACGGTATGTTCATGCTGAGAGGCGTAAACAAGGGACCCTGAGACCTTTACTAAGACAACAGAACAGACCCTCATCCTCTTTTCTTTCACCACAATCTGCTTGGTGTTGAGTTTACACCAACGGGAAGACATTAATATTCTGTATAAAATGACTTCAAACTTCTATGTTACCTCTTCTCCCTGATTCCTGTCTGAGTGTTTTCCATCCTTGCCTTGCTCTAGAGATATCCCCCAGCATCACTTTACAACTCTGACCCCATCTTATCATCACCATGGAGACCGCCAACAACTACGTGCTGATCCACGGGAAAAACATATCCCACAATACCCTTGCAGGCTCTGCTGCGGTACCCCACATGTCCATCGACAAGCTCTTCCCAGCTCTGCTTGAGTGCTTTGGCATCATATTGTGTGGCTACATAGCTGGCAGGTAGGCATCTGCCAAAAACAGCCATAGACAAAACAATTGAACTGAGGGTTTTACCTGAAAAGCCTCGCTTTAATTGACCCTCAAAAAATGACATTATTCTGCCTACAGGGCAGATATCATCACAGAGAGCCAGGCGAAGGGTATGGGGAACTTTGTATCTAAGTTTGCTCTTCCAGCGCTCCTCTTCAAAAACATGGTGCTGTTGGACTTTGGAGATGTGATCTGGGCATTTCTCTGGAGTGTGCTGGTCGCCAAGGTCGGTGTCTTTGCATCTCTTAACACATTTGTATGCACTTTCTGTTAAATATCAACAGCTAATTCTCTCAAACCATGTCATATATGGAATTGTGATAACAATTGAACAAGACCTGATGTTGTTCCCCCCCCCCCTCCCTCCTGTGTGTAGGTGACAGTGTTTGTGCTGGTGTGTGTGCTGACTCTGATGGTGGCCGGTCCGGACAACAGATACAGCAAAGCTGGTCTGTATGCCATCTTTGCTACGCAGAGCAATGACTTTGCCTTAGGGTACCCTATAGGTAAGGCTGATACAAAACACTGATGTAGACTTCCATACAAATTGTCAGTTAAGAAAAAAACACTATATTTAATACACAGAAGTATGCATCTCTCTCTTTCTCTCCGCCCTGTTCTTCCAGTTGATGCTTTGTATCGGAGCACATACCCAGAGTACCTCCAGTACATCTATCTAGTCGCCCCTGTGTCCCTCATGCTCCTCAATCCCATCGGCTTTGCTCTTTGTGAGGTGCAGAAGTGGAGGCAGGCCAGCCATTCACATCACAGCACTGTTGGCATTGTGGGAGTTGTAGTCCTACAGGTGAGCTATATGCAAGTGTTGTCAAAGTAAATCACATATTGTTGCGAATACAACACGACCTAACATTCTAAGGGTCATTTTTATGACTAACTTGAAGATATCAACTGCTGGATGTGATGATTTTTTGTATCCACCACACTTTCTGTCTCCTGTACAGGTGCTGAAGAACCCAGTGGTATTCATGGTGATAGTGGGAATCATAGCCCACTTTGCCCTCGGCCAGCAGATCCCTGCTGTGCTGTCTGAGTTCATAGATGGCCTGGCTAACTCTTTTGGAGGTGCAGCCTTGTTTTATCTCGGCCTCACTATGGTAAGTTTGTTTATGTTGAAACCTTTGTATTTATTCTACAAGTCTAATTTTCAGCAGATCTGAACCGTGAGTATCTGCAGGTCATCATAATTGTAAAGTGATATCTCTTTCTGTGTGGCAGGTTGGCCAACTTAAGAAACTAACCAGAGACACAGGAGTGGCCCTGATTCTCCTCATCACAGCCAAACTGTAAGTCAGATTGGGATGGTGTATGTGTGATACAATAATGGGATGGCCTCACGTACTACAGTATATGCTGTATATTACAGTACAGTATATTTAACTTGTTTTATATTCTTTTTTCCTTACTAGGTACAGTACATAGATTAAGAGGGGTTTATTATAAATTCCTCAGCTTAAAAAAAATGACAAAAGAATTTAAGCAATCCCTCTGTGACAAAACCTCAGCATAAACAAAGCATTATAAGCTTTTATAAAAGTCTTCATTGTATTTCTTTCTTGAATGATATGGGTGAATCTTACCATAATAACCTATAACACATATCTTTTAGAAGAAGAATGGTGTTTATTGCGTGGAAAATTCCATTAAAAAACATTGAATAATATGAGAAGCTTCCAGGTTTTTTTGTACAAAAATGTTTTAATAATACTTTTTAACTTGATCTTTAACTAAACCACTTAAAACAACATTATTATGGATGCCGTTTAATGGTTTTATTTTGTGTCTGCCTCCAGCTTGGTGATGCCTCTGGTCTGTAAAGACATGGTTGATATCCTGGACGTCGGAGTGAACAGCACCAGTGCCAACCACACCAGTCTGTCTAACTTTGCTTTTCTATATGGAGTCTTCCCGACTGCTCCTAGTGTGGCCATCTATGCTGCACACTACAACATGGAGCTCGAAGTGGTGAGTGCTTCAGATACGGTAGTGTCCCTTTAAACAGCAATATTTGAAAATGACTTTCTTACATTGTGAACAAACAAAGATGCATCCCCCAACAGTCGGACCCCTTATCTGACCCCAACAACTAGATTAAAATAAACAAATATAAATCATATGATTTTACAGACGTGGGACCGGCCAAAGCAGCATATGACAAAGTCCCTTTTTTTTTTTTTTTTTACACAACTGCACTGAACGTTAACCTTGCGCCAGTTGTCTCTACTTTATCATTTAACAGTTTAACTCTTTTCTACCTCCCCTTTGCCTGTGATCAAGAACATTCCCCTTTTTTTAAAAGAAAAACGATCCCAATCCTGCTTTAAAGTCATTTAAAAGAAAATCCTACTTAAGGTTTGAACCAGATCAAAGTCAAAAGTGGATGATGTGATCTATGAACCACTGGGCCCTGGTCAGGTCACATGTGAAGAGTAAGCGATCAAAGAATCTCACACAGACATGCAAGCACAGAAAAACGTGACATTTTTAATGCCTTGCCAGAAATCCACCGTTAAACTCTTCAAACTGTATCAACAGTCTGACACCATGACACGGCCTAGTTACATTCCTCTTCTGCAGTTACATGTAACGTTAGAATAGAAAACCCCTTTCTACATGGAAATCACAACACAGCCTGTGAAGCTGATTTTTTTCCTTTATGAAATCCACGTTGAAAAAAAATCTCATTCAGTTTTTATTCTCAGATCCAAGTTTCCTGCACAGATTTTTTTATTTAATGCACCAAACATACTTTTTCCTTTCATTTGACCTCTGTTTATCTCATGCCTTGTGTTTTAAAATGTCCTTTTTTTTTTGGTCCTTTTCGTACAGGTAACATCCGGGATGGTCATCAGTACGTTTCTGTCTGCACCCATCATGTACGTTTCAGCCTGGTTGTTAACAATCCCCCTGATGGACCCGACCCCCCTGGTGACAGAACTTGAAAACGTCAGCTTCAACATCAGCATAGTCAGCCTTTTAGCAATGGTACGTTTCTATCATTTTGAATTTCCCCCAGTGCATCCATTTTATCTATCATGAAGAAACACTGAATAACTGTCCCCACACACTGTATGATTTCACACTCAGAAGAGTCAAATAAAAGTGTGATCAAGTGTCTTGTTTCTTCTCTCAGGTGTGGACCATAGTGGTGATGTTGCTCAGCAGAAAATTCAACAGACTTCCTCACCTCTTTGCCTTGAATCTTTTCTTGGCTCAGGTCAGTCTCCAGTCACAGCTGAAGAGATTGAAAGTTTGAAACAGCGTGGGGTGTTATAAGGAGCATGTGCTTCTCCAGTATTGTTTAGTGTGAATAATATTTGGAGTTAATTTCTTTCTAAAGAATAGGAACACCTCACATTCACATTTTCTTTGCCTTCCTAACCTGCAGTACTGTCTTCACTCTAGTTCTTGGTGTGTGTCAGTATGATCCTGTGGAACGTCTTGGTGAAACAAGAGGGCAATTTGATCGGCAGAATTATCACCTTCACGCTGCTCTATGGCTCTCTGTACAGCACCTACATCTGGACGGGTCAGTGTGTATATGAGTGAGAAGTTCAGAACCCCTCAGCAACCATCAATTAGACAGCATTTGACTCAAAAATTAATTGTTTGTGGGTGTGTGCAACTACTGATTGAATCTAACAAGCTTTGTTCTTTTGTTCAGGTTTGATCCCCCTGTGTCTGGCTCTGACTGACAGAGATGATCTGCTGAGACTCCGACCAGGAGTATTCATGGTTCTGGGTTGGGGGTAGGTCAGCACGCGGAAACACCTTTAGAACATTCTCTGAAACCTTATGAAGTATTTGTTGTTGTAATATTATGTGTGTGTGTGTGTGTGTGTGTGTGTGTGTGTGTAGGGTTCCCTTCCTTATGGTCGGAAGCCTTCTGATATTTGGGGAAAGGACTGAGACCATCGACTCTGCCTTTTTCTATGGCAGGGCACAGGTTAGAGAAACTTTTGATTCAATTAGGCGTCACTTTTTTTTTCTTCACAAGGCTTATTTTATGTCTCCTGTCATTGCTCTGCTCTAATCTTTTTTATTTCTTATCAAAATCTATTAAGGAGATCTCTAAATGTATAATAATGAAACATAAAAGAAAACATCACAATCATATACAATCAGAATCCTCATTAAAGTAAGCAGTCCTGGAAGTTTTGTTCTCTTTTGCGTGTCTCCCTACAGATCATTAGCACGGCAGTAGTGCTTGCAGTCAGCCTGGGGCTTGGTGCAATATCTCTGATGGGCCTCAGCCAGGGAGACAGGGAGCAGAGAGGCTACGAGGCCCTGAACAGAGCTGCTGTAACGGGCAATAATGATGAGCTGAGGCCCCCTGGTGGCACAGAGGACTCGCGACAGCCACAACAACAGCTGACAGCAAATTCGCCTGCCTGCAGCATCAACTCAGGTGACTCTAGTCTGTGCTTAAACCCTGTTGTATAATTGGGATGGATTTTAAGCAGCCCTCTGTCTGCTGAGCGTTCTGCTTACCTTTCCCCTCTGTTACCAGACCACAACGGGTTCTCTCCTCTCCAGTCCTTACCGGACATGATAGCTAGCACACAGAGGGAGCACACCAACAGCACAGGTAACAAACACAAATCTGATACTTTCCAATTTGAGTTTTTTTAATTGTGTGACTCGCTATTCGACTGTAATGTATCTATATCAATCTAGCTAATGCAGAAACTATAGCAAGGCACTGATAAAAGTCTGCTTCTTAAATAAGGAATGGCTATATTTAACACAATTATACTTTAAGTGGTAACTTGTCTCCACTGTGAGTACTGGTATGTATTTCTATGTTGTTAAAAGTAGGAAAAACTGATTCAGTTGAAACATATTGAATGTATTTAGGTTTTAAAAGCTTTGCAGTGATTTAAAACAGCATGGAAATATCAGTGTTTTAACGTCAATCAGAGTGGAGTTGATCACTGTTGTGTTATATTTCAAGGCCACAGTGGGGCGCTGTTAGACGGGCAGACACTGGGCTCTACCACCTCTGAGCAGCCCCTGGACCTGCCGCCACCCGGGCTTCAACCCACTGACGACAAACAGACAGTCAGACACGTTCTGCTCTGTCTGCTCCTCAGTGTCAGTCTGCTGGCGGTGAGAGTTCAATGCTCATTAAGAGAGCGAGTGTGTTTGTCTGTATGTCTCTGTGAAAGTCTGAATGTGATAAGCAAATTAGCAGGAGGGGGGGGGGAAAGGAGAAGTCACACATTGACACTCTTCACATACGAGATGCTAGTGAGCCTGATGAAAGGATAGTGTCTTTCACAATGCAAGCTGTTCCACGGTTTTCTGATGTGATGGGGGGGTTGTGCGTCTTTGTCAATAATAACAACCGGCACCATGACCACAATGTGGTGAAACTGCTGAAAAACACATCATTGTTACTATCACCTAGATGTTTGTCACAAAAAAATTAAAAAAACAAGCACACTCATAGCTATATTGAAAATCATCAGAAAGTTGTTTTTTCTTGTCTTATTCTTAAACTGGAAGCTTAGTTGTAAACTTGCAACGACAAATGTCCTGCTCTCTGATTGGTCACTGCTGTGTCGTCCTGTTCGTAGAACCTGTCCAGCTGTCTGTGGTGGCTGTTCAACAAAGATCCTGGAAGACTTTACCTTGAACTCCAGTTCTTCTGTGCTGTGGCCAACTATGGACAGGTAACCTCATGCACGTGTATAAAAACAAAACTTGTATTCAGCAGTAACTACAACAGGAAGTAATTAATAATGCTTTTATTTTGTGCAGGGTTTCCTGTCATTTGGCATCTTCGGGCTGGACAGACACCTTATCCTCCTGCCCTTTAAAAAGAGGTGAGAGTTCTTGACAGTTGGCACATTGTCTGACATGTATATTTAGGTTTCTGGTTGGATAGAACAACATTTTTTTTTTTTTGTGTCTGTTACAGGTTTTTGGGGCTGTGGCAGGGCAGGGACGTCGATGATTTAAGTCCTTCAAGTGTACCAGAGGAGGTCAGACTCACCTGTACCCAGTTTGTCCGCTACCACAAAGACCAATGTGTACAAGACATCGTGCACACTCGCAGGTACAAGGACTAGTCTGTGTGTGAGCATGTACATGTGATATACAGTATGTTTTGTCCTCTCTATGAAAAGAACATGTCAATATGTTCAGAGAGATTTCAATATAAATGCTTTGTTTTCAGATTCCCTCCATATTTACAGCTTGTTTTAATTTTCCATATGGGGGGAAATACACATCATGTACACCTGTGGAAAGCAAATGACAATTTACATTTTAACTAAGCTTTGACTTATAATTATATATATATATATTAATATAGTATATAGTTGTTGGTATTTCCCCTCAGACTTTCCTTTAATTTCCTCTGCATCCTCTTTGCATTTATGTCTGATTAACAGTTCTGCTGCAGTAACTGATGTTCTCCAACAATCAAGTGATTATTTTTCTTCAAATAAATTCATTTTGAGCCATTGAAAGATTTTCTATACGTTTAACCGTACGTTTCATCGTAGTTCGCAATACATGATGAGGATAAGGATGATCAGTGTTTGACCTAAATTTGAACCTGGTCGGTGTAAAGCAGGATGTAGTAAAAGTCATGAATCTGTAAGGGGGAAAAAGAAAATAAGCTGAACGATGAACATAATTTTTCGCTTGTCTACTTTTTGACAGTATTGAGCCAAAATGATGTCACTGGTGTTGGACATAAAATGGAGCCACTTTACTACCTAACTCTACGACAAACATCTCCTAAAACCTTACTAACTTTGAGTCTTTGAATTTTTTAAGGGTTCTTGAATGCTTTTCTTTTCTTTTATTCTAACACTCTTTCTTTCCTCTTTCTCTTTCTGAAATCCTCCTCCTCTCCTTCCTCCACGATGCTTCCCTTTGCCCGCCCTTTCCCCCTTTTTTCCTTTATCATCCCCTAGTGGCTCAGGGGAGAGTGTGAGCGCTTCCACAGGTGAATCCTTCCTCTGATAATAACAGGTTCGGAGGAGGACTGGAGGAGGAGGAGGAGGCTTTGAGACATTCCCCCTCAAATCAGCCCCAGCACTTTGACCCACATCAGGATCCTCAGGAGCAACTAAACCTCGAGCCGCAGAATCTGCACCAAACTCAAGTTCCAGCTGAATCCTGCAGCCAGTATTCCCTTCCATCTGGATCCAAGCTTGATCCTGACAGTGACCACAAAGCTCAGGTCCCAGCTAATCCCCACCCACACCAGCATGGTCTTGCTTCAAGCTCAACCCATCTCCAGCAGTATCCCCAATCCTGTTCGGAAAGCGTTTTTCGGGGAAGTGACTTGGTGGACTGGCTGACAGGTCGGGGCTTGTGCGCTGGGCGAGCAGATGCCAAACTGTACTGTGTCCGGCTTCAACAGGGACGAGTGATTGACCACATGGGAGGCCAGGGCAGTTTCAGGGATGACCCCACTGCGCTGTACACCTTCAAATAGGGAGGAGGGAGAGGGGGAGAGGGGAGGGATGGTCCAAAAATATTTAAGAGGAATTGAGGGGGAGGTACAGAGCTGAAACCACCATGACCCAGTGTCAAAACCAAAGCAGAAGTGCCTTATGGTGCAGCTCTTTCAACGACCACCAGATACTGGTTAGGTCATGGCTAACTGACTCACAACTAGCCTGATAAAAAGTAGTTTGTCATGGTTGAATCAGTGGTTTTCAGGTTGATATTTACTGGTATATTCGAAGGTGTGTGTGCTTTGATTGACAGATGGTCGAAGCTGCTTGCTTGTCAAAGCGGTTGTTGAGACAGTTGAGAAAGAAAGTGAAGAAAAAGAGGAAACAAGCGCTCCCCTCTCCTGACTCTGGACTAAATCTTCACTTCAGTTTACTCTTTAATCAAACATGATCTCACTGCTCAGAACTGAGCTCGCTTCTATATCAGCTATACGATTTTAAACGTCCTCTTTTCTGGATACCTGTTAGCCAGTGAACTCCTTAATGAGGATGCACATCTTCAATGTGCGAAGGACGATTAAGCTTTCTGTTTAAGGACAAGTTGCCATTCATCAGCCTGTAGTTGCCAAATACTGTTTCATTTATGTGACATTGGGCTCAATGTATCCATAAGCTTTGAGAGCTGCTCGCTGAAAGCCAAGATCATCTTGAATCCGCCTGTTGTTTCAGCATTTGATATTTTTGCACGGTGTATTTTTGTAACCACTCTGCGCCATGATGAAAAACTTGCATGACTCAAAGCAGAACAGACTTCTACTCAGCACTGAACCGTTTGCACTGACGGAATAACAACATTCTTCACAGGCAACACACTGGATTTCTGTCTTCTGATGACGCTGCGGGAAGATACTTGTTAGCTTTGCATCGTGTTATTGTTTTGATGCTGCAATCTTGGAACTCTTGGGCCTGATTTCTTTTCCAAGTCACTAATTGGCTTTATTCAGCGAGCGTGAGAAATTAGCACAGAAGCCTTTACCGCCACATCTGGCGCAAGATTTTTTTGTACACCAGATTCTTAATTCTAGCATTTTTTGGGAGGCCGACCCAAAAGACACTTGTTGAATTGAGCTTGTTTGAACCTTTAGAACACAAAACCTAAAACAGCACAAGAGTCCTTTATGTCAAACGGCCGTCTGTTGACATGCTGATGTTAAATTGTTGCTACTGGATAACACTGATAAAGTCATGATTACTGTCCTAAGCTATGCCATTACTTAATTGTAGACAAAACTGACGTAGTAGGAGAAAGCTTATGAAGGCTGTAGGTCACAATCAATATGTTTACAGGTTGTTCAGCTCACACAGAGCGACTGGTAGCACTCATTACACTACACATATTGTTTGCCTGTTAAATTGCTGCTGTTTGTAACTATTAAGTTTAATGTGTGTAAAATGGATGAATGGTGATATATGTACATGTGACAAATGTTACTGGCTTTATTTCCATAACACTCGAGGATTAGATTTAGAATTTAAAAAAACCTCCTATTTTCTAAATGCATTTTCTTTATCACAAGCCTGTCACTAATTTTACATGTGCAAATATGTCTGTCTTCCAACAACTAACGCCACGTTTAGTTCATGTGAATCATGTCAGGTTGTTATTTTTACTGAGATGTTTTAATGAGATTAGTGCCTGCCTGTGCCAATGTGAAGGTGTGTGTGTGTGTTTGTGTGCATGGAGAAAAGTGTCTTTGAGTTCTACGTGATGCGTGTGTTTTTAAGTGTAGTAAAGCGCTGAGAGAGAACAAGAGCGATGTGAATATGAGCAGTTACTGTGTGCTGTTGTTTCACACGTTCCGTGTTACTTTGGATGTCTTGTTGCTGTAAAATCAATCAGGGTCAATGACTGTGTGACCATGACAAAGGCACAATTAAACTACTGTTTGCATCCTAAATGTGTGTAATTCAATCATTTCAAAAAAATGTCCCGGTACAAGCAAAGGTCTGCAGAAATCACACATTTATCCCAGTTATAGACATTTGACAGAAAACCAAACATTTTTCACAACATAACACCATGACACTTTTTAAAGACAGGAGTATTTGTATCTTTTTACTTTGTATGTTTTTTGCATTTTGGTAAAAAAAAAAATCTTCCTGTCGCTTAAACAAAGCCGTTCATTGTTTAATTAAGACTTCTTCCTGTGCAGCCTTTTGCACTTTGCTGTCCGACCTTCATGACACTCCGTATCATTGTTTTCACTGTTTGTGACAAGAGCTGCTACAGTACACTGACACATAAAACGTGACTCAACTCTGTGACGAGTGTAAGAATCCTGAACTGTACTGTCACGCTAAAAGACTGAAGGTCATAAATACGACAAACATTTCACAAACGATCATCTTAAAATGATGATGAACCTTTACACTCTACATAAAAAAAAATGTTATAACAACTTTTGTTTTGTTAATCAAGAACCATCCTGAATGTGGAGTGAGCTCATGTTGTGGTGCTTTTTTTTTTTTATCAGGAGCTACAGTTTAAAACTCGTCTCTATATATATAAAAAATATCTGTTCTGCTAAACACTCACTTAAAAAAATGTTCAATTCCAAACTATCTTTAACTGATAGCAAAAGACAAAGTGCATCTTCACTCCCAGTAAAAGGCCTCATAATGACCAGAGTAAAAGACTTCTCATGATTTTCTCAAAATAAAAGATTTAAATTGAAGAGTAACTTAAAGGCAGAGTTGGTCATTTTCTCCAGAAACACTTTTTAAGATTTTGGTTGAAATTGTCTTTAGGTCCTAACAGAAATGAATAACTTGTGCTCTGAAAAAGGAACAAAGAAAATCTGTCATCTATAGCAGTTGTAAGTCTGTAAAAACTTTGACCAATGTCTGCCACGAGGTACCAATTTGCCAAATTTCCAGGCATGATTGGTTCATGCCTCTGTCTCCCTGCTCCCTAGCCCACACTCAAAGTCACTGATGAAGGAGTTTGTACTGTGAGTTTGTCGTTGGATATGGTTAGTAGTCAATAGTCAGTTTTTTTTATTATGGTAAAGTTTAGCGTTTGCATAATTTAGTTTCTACACAATGCAAGCGATGAGCTGAGGGCCGCTTCTGGAGCAACAGAACTCGTTCGTGTAAGTGAGGGGCGTGGCCTTATAGGGAGCACAGAGGGGAGAGAGTGGGTGCAGACGGAGCACTGAGGGAATGCTACTTTCAAAATCATGCTAGTTTTCGAAAATTACCAACCCTGTCTTTAATCACATTTTAAGTATCCCTGAAAGTCTGTTACAACTGTAATCACGCCCAACAGCGTGCTCTCTCTCTCTCTCTCTTTGTTGAGCCCACCATTAGAAGATCTTCACAGAGCTGCAGTAAACCCCTCTGTGATACAGCCTCCGCTACATTAAAACACATGTTCAAGTGCTTTAGGAAAAGACGGATTCACACTCAAAACTTGAGGCTTTGAAGAGTAAAAAATGTGCTTTAAAAAAAAACTCCACGTCGACCCTGAAAAAGTAATGGCAGCAAACAGAGTTAGTGAGTAAACATTAATACAGAATGAGACATTATTGTCTTTGGGGTTAGTTGTCTCATCTCTTTAAACCACAGCAGACTAAAATCAACAAAGAACATGGGGGACATCTAGTGTGTTTAAGCCACCACTGGTTTCTTCACAGCAGGGGGGGTCAAGTGGGGCTTCCTGCACAGGTCTACACTACATGTTTATCACACGGACAGAATGGCTTTTAAAGCTCTGGTGACAACTTGACAAAGTGGCAACACACTGGAGGTTTACTACTGCAGTTATGTTGAAACGCAGATCATCAAAGTGCATAATTAAACGCTGGCAACTTTCATAACGGGCAGCCTCTGGCGAAGCCCTTGGCTGGAAACTGACTGCATGACAGCAGTAAACTGACTGTTTCACTGAGATCACAGCGATCATGTCCGTAAAAACAGTATTATATTTCCCCAATATGGAAATTACTGTTTGAAGGTTACAATTAGGCCCCGTGTCCAACTTACGCTTTTTTTCAGAGCGCCAGCTTCTTTTTTCAATTGTTTTCAATGAGGAGAGAGCGTTCGCAGCAGAAAGCGGCCGTCTGGAGAAAAAGCGCAGCGCCCAGCGTCTTTTCTTCCGAGCGCTCTTCCTTTTTTGTGCGGCCGCTCCGAGCGCTCAAGTTGAATATCTTTCAATTTTCAGAAAGGCGCTATTGATGTCACCGGCACTCTTTTCCAACTTCATGATATTCCCTGTATTTTTGCCGCCTACGGATCGTGTCTTGTACCCACATCCTCTTTGCTCCGTGTCTGATCGGGTAAAAAACGGTCTCAAATATAAAACATACAGTAAAAAGTAACGGAGGTCATACAGGGGCTGTTGTCAACAGACTGCTGTCATTAGAGACAGTACGGACGTGCAGCCCTTTTCTTTTTAAGCGCACAAACGCTTCATGCAAATACTCCAGAGCGCACAGCCAGCGCGTTTCTGCCCGGAACATAACGCTAGGTGGACACGGGGCCTTAGGCTTGAAGATTACAAAATAAATCCTTTCTCAGTGCTAGCACCTCGCAAGTGCCAAGTACCAAGGTGATTTAACACCATTTATTATTACAGTATTGCCTTCTGAATTTTAACTACAGAGCAAATTGTAGAGAATCCATTCAGCTTCAAATGTTAAGACCTTATTTCATTGTAAATCTGAGGATCTTTAGGGCCCTCTCAGACGATCTCCCCAAAACTCTGTACCTGTGTGATGACGTCCGGAGTGAGGAACATAGACTCTTTAACGTTGGTGTTATGTTGCCATAACGCACTTCCAAACGTTCAGAACAGATCATAATATAAGTATAAGGAGAAGTCTATCAAGAGGCTGTAGTTGTCAAATGGCCACATGCCTACCATTGGACGAGCCCAAACCACATGATTCCTCTATCATGCCACAATCATTGTCTTTTCCGGTCCCGCTTGACATCATCCTGCCTGGGTCCATTACTGTCTATGCCGTCCACCTTGAGGTGAGCTTTGCTGTAGCGTTTGATCAGCGCTCCGGGTAGGAGAGCCACGAGGGCGATGGCCAGGAGCTGGGCCAGTGTCCCCCAGGAGAAGATATCATCCAGAGAGGAGATCTCAGAGAGCATGGAGCCCGTACGGACACAGATGAAGTTGTAGGGGATCAAACCTGAAGAGGAAGTTTAACAGCTAAGTTATCAGGCTTTTTGGCTGAAAGTGTTGTATGTGTGTGTACGTGTGTGTTTTAAATGTGTGTGTGTTGTCTCACCTATCAACACAGAGAAGAAGAATATGGGTATGGGGATGTTGAGGACAGGACAAGTGATGTTAAGGAACCAGTTAGGTGTCATAGGGAAGAAACGAAGGAAAAGCAGGAAGAAGAACAAACTGCTACGATTTTCCTCGACCTGACGGGGAGGAAAGAAGGACGATAACAAAAGGGCAAACGTGGACGAAAAGGAGGTGGACAGAGGACAAAAGCAGAAACAAATCCTAACAAGGTTCTTTTTTGTTCATGCAAATATAGAGATGCTGACAAAACAGCAGGAAGCTACTTACACTGCTTTAAAAACTGAGGGAAGGTTTTGTTTTAATAGCAATATGTATTTCTTTGTTTGCCGTTGTTTCTGTAAGCCCCTCTCAACTGATTGTCGGAAGTCATAAACATCAAGAGGTACGATTTTACTAGAGAAAGAGGTAAAAGGCTCAGATGTTAAGTTAATAACAGAAAAGAAAGGGCTAAAGAAAGATGACATTTTAAGCTACAAGCCAAAGCTTGTTGCTCTGCTAGCACTGGTGTACAATATTTGTCATATTTACCCAACAGAGATGTCTACCGTACCTTCCTCTGCAGCAGGGCCACCTTCTCAGGGAAGACTTGAACCACGTGCTGCTTTCCAAAGGCCGAGGAGAGCAGGAAGCAGAGTGTGGAGCCAGAAGTGCTGAGCAAGCAAGCCAACACCAAACCCTCCCAAGGCCCAAATGTTGCACCAGCCAACATGTTCTGAAGGAGGGATGATCAAATGATGGAAGAAAGATTTGTTCACAGAGCTTTGATGTCGTGTTAAAAGTTAATCAGGCCATTAACATCTTCTATGATCCACAAAGATAGTCGCGGAGTTCCACAAGTTTCTGTCCTTGGACCGATTCTATTTATCTTATATATGGATCCTTTAGACATAAGACACCTTCATTTTATTTTAGGTGTTAAAGAAATGTATGTTTGATGAGTCTCACTCTGCGACAGCGTCACAGACTGAATAAGAAGATTAAACTAAATCTAAGCTTCACTTTGAGTTCAGAACTTTTACTCCTCTAATTAGCAAGTAATGTATGTATTACACTACTGCAGATGATAATCAATATGAATGAAGCTAGATGAAACCTTTCAGTAAACTAGAATTGAAGCCTGCCTTAAAGACATTAAGAACTGAGTGACCAGTAGTTTGTTAGTTTCAGTAGTTTGTCTCTTATCACAGACAAAACTAAAGGTTATTGTGTAAGGTTATCTTAGCATCCATCAACCATCATTGGGTATTTGACTCATGAGGGTCATGAGATCATCTTTGTTGAGATTTGGCATTCTATGAATAAAAATGTGTTGGATTGATGAATAGGTCTCACCAGGAAGGAGGAGCCAGGGATGGCGAAGGACTGTTTGTAGAGGTAGGCACTGCAGAACAGCAGCAGAACGTAGCCATGATGCTCTCTTTTGTAAAATTTGAGCATCTCAGCGAGCTCTCGCAGCTCATCCAGGTCAGAAGGGAACTTCAACCTACATGGAAAGACACATTATGATGTTGACGAGTCAAATAAGAATAAACCAGTTTAATGTTGTACTAGAAAGATCCAAACAAGTTATGCAACAAATCGAATCTGGAAGGGCAAATTGCTTTTGGGATTTTAAAAATCGATTCTCTATAAATTATGGAGCAACATGAACCAAATCCATTCACCTTTTTGAAATGAGTGAGGCTAAAGAAAGCATTAAAGCATCTTCAGTTGTAAAATAAACTTTTATCATTTTTAATTAGCATGAAAAAAACACAGATTTCATAAAAACAAAATCATTGCAGCAAATAAAATAAAAAACTGAGGGGGTACGGGTGTGTTTCTGTGTGTTGATATGTCACTGTGTGTGTCTATGTATGTGTGTGTTTGTGTGAGTGTGTTTGTCAGTGGGAAGGTAACGTGATACATTTGATACAGAGACAGAAATAGCGTCACTGGCTGCAGACTTGAGCAAAGGGTAGGAAGACGGTTCTATACACACACACACACACACACACACACACACACACACACACACACACACACACACACACACACACACACACACACACACACACACACACACAAACACACACACACACATGGACCCCCCCCGAAACTCAAGATGCTGACTTCCATTACCACCTGCTGGACATTCAGTATTGCTTCTTCCTATTGGCCAGTGGACATACATTCTGTTCATGCATTGGTCAGCAGGTTGATGATGCTTTAAGTGCTAGCATATGTACTTGCATGAATGTATGTACAGTATTTAAGGAGGGAAATGTGTCATCGTGGCAATTTTAATTTTGCTTACACATAACCCCAACAGAAACACCCTGCACCATGCACACACACACAAACACACGCACACACGCACATACACACTCACACCAGTATTTATATAAAAGGAAAAAGACCCCAAGGAGAAGGGGGTTTCAAGTATGAAGTCACTTAATAGCAACTAAGTACTGACATGAGGCTGTGTCGTATCAGGTTCACTGTTGAGAAACCTCTTTTAGCATCTTGAAAACTGTGAAATCGAATTTCAGTTTTCCATCCTCACTGTTTGAGATGTCCAAAACATATTTGATTTACATATATGATATCAAACTGAGAAAAGAAAGCAGCAAATCCTCACATGTAAAGTGCTGGAATATTGATAAAGTGCTTAAAGGATTACCTGGTTATTTGTCTGACAACAGACGAATCATTTTAGCCCTGAAAGAAGCTTGTAATGACTTACAGAAAATGCATTATTAGGGGCATTTTGGGGCTACCCAGCAACATGAAATTATATGAACATGTTTTCAAAATAACCTAAATTAATTATGTGTAACATTCCCTACTCTTTAAGCGAGTACACCTAACTTATCTATTTTGATGAGCTGTGTACTAACTCTGTCCCACATTTTGACGATGTGTACACAGAGAAATTCAGAATGTTCTTTAAGTTAGCTGTGACTATCTCGGCCTCACCTGTTTCCTAGGGCCATTAGATGATACATCAGAGCGTGAGGAGGGAGTTCTGCTTACTGTAAACGTTTGTGAAAGTTATCTGGTGGTATGTCATTTAGATCAGTGGTTCTCAACTGGCGGGTTGGGAACCAAAATTGGGTTGCAGAGCTGTTTTCGGCGGGTTGTGAATTTTGTGCCTGGAAAAAAGATGGTGTCAAAAAGTCTACGAGGTGATTTCACAACATGTTTATTTTGTTCCCTCACATGTTTTGTACCATCTGAGGTCCAAGGTGCACTATTTTGTATTAAATAAATCTCATTGGTTGAAAGATATCAGAAGTTTGGGTCGTGATTTTTCATTAAGGAGTCGGTGGCGGGTCCTGAGGCTAGACCAGTTGGGAACCACAGATAAACGACATAATATGTATAACTGTGACAAAAAGTCACATGAATATAAGAGTTTATTAACCTTGTCTGAGGAGAGTCATGATGTCAATAAATACATCTTTTGTTTTTGTTTGGACTGACAGAAATCACATACTGTGTCTTTAATGTTTTTAGTTCATACCAGCAGCTGTTTTTAAAGAAGGGATACTTGGAAACATTCATCCCTGGACTTTTCAGCTACAAGTAAACATGAAGGAATGTGGTGCATGTGATATTAAGAAAGGAGTTACAAGTTTTTAGCGTGTGATCCTGGCATTACTGTGTTTGATATTCAGGCTTCCATTAAAGTTATTTTATTTTTTAAATCTGATGGAGCGATTTCTATGACTTTTATTAAAATAGAATCTGTAGCTTTTGATGGTTGGACAGTTTGTGTTTTGTAAAAAAAAAAGAAAGTATAATCTAAAGGCAAACCTTTTCACCTCGGTCCATGTGTAAAGGACTTGATAGGTAACACTATGATGTGAGTAATATCAGTTTAGTTAGTGCGAACACAGCAACACACGCGCTCGCACACACACACACACACACACACACACACACACACACACACACACACACACACACACGGATCCTGCTCTTGGCCTCAGAGAGTCTTGGTCGGCGTTATTCTATCATCCCTGGACATCCTTACACATGACCGTCTGGCACATTGCAACATACCACTTAAACGACTCACACAGACTCACACAAGACACAAGAACACACTTAGACAGGCACACACTCCTTTTTAGAAGTTATGTTACCCATTCAAGCTGTATAGCTGACTGGTATTATTCATTTCTTCATTCTATCCCTTTCATATACTCTCTCTGTAGAAATCATACTCCAGCATTCACAGGGAAAAAGAAAGGTAAACACTGAAGGGTCACATGACCTTTGGCTGTCATTCTTGAGGGATGGGATCAGAAGGTTAATAAGAGGGATCACAACCACTCAATATCTTCTTCACATATAATCTGACCTTTTTCGTCTGTCCTTTTATTTTGTTTCTTTTTGGGCTAAAGGATGTTCCAAATGAAACAGTCCAGGGAGGGAGAATAGCTCATATATTTGTGTCATATACAGATCTTCATTTATTTATGAATGCATTCATTTATTGAAGTGGTTTCACAAGCCAAATATTGGAAACCCATCATTCAGGGCATACAAGGGAATAAGGCGAACACAAGAGAATGGGGAAAAGTTTCACTATTATGGCTGAGTGCGATTTTTTTTCAGTCACTTGATATTCACCTTACTATACTAATGTGGAAAATCCACCAGTGTCCCACAAATCTCTGAGTAATTGCAAGTGATGGAAGAACATGGCTAATTTATCGAAACTAAGAGTCTGAGAGACTGAAGTGTAAAAAATATTTCATAAAAGTAGTAAAAAGTGAAGAAGCATTAACAATAAATAAACCTGAAGTAACCCACCAGAAGTAAAAGTTCCAACTATATGCAGACAACCCATATCAGAAACAAATGATCTACCATTACATGATATTAATAATACATGTCTATCACTTTAATGGAGTTTATATATTTTTGGGCAGAACTTCAAGAGACTATTGTTATTTATGTATTATGAATGATGTTTTAAGTAAAAACTACTCCTTAAAAAATGGAGTTAAGTCAATCAAGTATCTCTTAATGAGAAGTAGCCTACAATAGGCTGATTCTGAATTCTAATTCAGCCTACTTTTACTATTTTATAACCCATTTTATTGATTATTACATCATCTATTCCCCCTGTAAATCTAATTTATAGACAAAGTTGAGCTACTGTAATTGATTTGTGAGAGATTAGTTTGCTCTCACTGAGTAGTCACTCACCTCCTGGATTAATGTAGGAATTAATAATCTAATGTTCAGGTTTTCTTTATTCAAAGTAAAACACTGTGATTTTCTTATACACTTTTAACCACATGGACGTTTCTACTCGGTGTTTAAAGTTGCATTGCCTTGTCCCATTGCCCGTACCTGTACTCCTGGACTCCCCCGTCCTCCCCCTCGGAGCCCGGCTCGACGTGCTTGGGTCCCGGGGGAAGATGAGTCGACAGCAGGTAGAGGTAGACAGTTGCCGCCACCATAATGGCAGCCAGTCCCGCTAAGGAGCGCATGTTGCCCCCCCGCCGAGTCTCACTGTTTCAGTAGAAAACTCCAGCTGGAAACAGTCGGACCAACTTTAAGAAAAGTGGGAACACCAGCCGCATAAAAAAGTCGACGTGTTGTAGCTCAGTTGGACGACACCGTGGAAGGGGGGTGTCTCTTACCGGGAAACGGGTTACATATCACGGTTGACATTCTGCCTGGGTTCGGCTAAGAGATAACATGGCAGCCGGAGAAGAACAACTTTCTTAATGCCGAGAGAAATTATGTCCTTTCCTCTAACAAATATCAGATTAAACTTGTGGTGTTTGCATCTCATTACCAATTCAAAACATTAACAACATCCCCTTCCTCCCAAACGGACATAGAGCAGGATAATTAAATGTAACTATACCCCTGTTTAAATGCTGCAGACGGTCTATGTGTATGTACATACACAAATGAGCCACTAGAGGGCGACATAGTAAAGACCAGGTGGTGAGATTCTGTAATTGGTAATGACTCACTGAAAACAAACAGTGGTATACTTGAAGATGAACTTTTTAATAGAATTGTATTACTTTCTTATATTTTATTTGTACATTTTCCCCTTTTTTAAATTAAAATTGTCATTTTTATTTTGGTTTTACACTTTTACAAAATTTGAATGTGAAACAAAGTGAAATCATCGCCAGACGAAATTATATGTGGTTGAGACACGAAAGGGACGACCCTTATCGTATTACTTTTATACACAGTGGCAAAGGCATTTAGACATTTGTATCTGGGCCTAATTAAGAGAAACAATAACACGTGTAAAAGTAATCTTTTGAAAGCTCTACTTTCAGAAATGTGCTTGTATATAAGCAACAACAATATTCAAAGGCAAAAGTAGCCTCAACAGACCCTGTCTCCTGATCAGGACTTCATCCTCTTAATATGTATACATTAGAACATAATCAACACAAGGACATGTATTTATAGTAGAAGTGTTTATTAGAGGGAGATAGACGGGCGCTTTTAAAAGCTGTTTTACCTCGCCTCAAGGACGGTGATCTTCTCCTGCACAAGAAAATAAGAACACAACAGTTATAAAATCACAGCCTTTTGCTTTTTTGGCACATATTACATTAGGTTGTTGTGATTACATCATTGTTAAGATAATGGTTAGACAGGCAGCCAAAACAGTCCGCCATCAAAATAAAATGCTAATGAGTAACCCCCCCCCCCAAATAAAAAAAAATTAAAAATCACATGGTCTGCTTCCCAGATTTGTAGTTTAGGATTCTACTGTATGGTCGTTTGGCAGTGTTGCTGTGCCACCATAGTCATGTATCCAAAGATGAAAGGAGAGACTGTGTCTGAACACAATTTTAACAACAGGAAGAAGCTGATTTGACATATAGAAATAAACATGAAACTATTGTTAATGTTCTTAAGTTGGATCTGTTAAATCCTCAGATTTAATCACCTGCTGATCCTGCATCGTCGATTGTGAAGGGGTCATTTGCTGCAGAATCCTCATTGAGTGCAGAGGGTTCCTCTTCTCGGGGTCCATCTCTTGGAGTCGAGGTTTTGTCATCTGGGGAATCATCACCTTGTGAAGAGGGATCATCTTCGGGGTCATCATCCAGGGTCATCGTTTCATCATCTGTGGAATCCTCGTCTTGTGACGAAAGATCATCTTCTTGGGAGTGATCGTTGAGTGTCGATGGATCAGTGGACGAGTTGGTTGAATTATCCACATAAATACCTTCATCATCATCCTCCCCGCGGGAATCTATTGGAATTGTGTTAATCCTGACGACAAGAGCAAAGAGCAGGAGCACAATCTGCCCTTTCATTTTGTACAAGAGAAAGCTCACGGTTAGGTTGAACTCAGCTTTTAACTTCGAGAAACAATTTGTAAGGACTCTAAATAAAGACTCACCTCGGCTTTTAAACCCAGCAGAATGTAGTCTGTCAGTGGGTCTTCATCAGTGACTCAGTTGTGACTTATAAACTAGACTGACGGGCTTTAGGCTGACAGCGTCTGTGTGTCTGAAGAAACTTAAAAATCTAACCAGTTCAGTTTTAGTTAAAGAACGAATTGTTGTCAAAAGTATAAAACAAAAGAGGGACATAGTAAAGAGCTGAAGTGTGGACTCTAAGCTTAAAAAGATTTTGCATTTAGTTCAGGACAATACCGCAGATCTCATAGAATTGGATGGCAAAAGATTTATTTAGGCCTTTAAACTTATTTAACAACATGATCTCATGATTAATAACACCCCACCTCTAAAGGTATGTTCATGAATATTTAGCTTATCTGTAACTAACCTGATATCTGCAGAAAAACTGAGATTACTATAAACTAATGTTGCACACTTGAATAAATTAATCTCAGTGTGTTTATTTATATGTTTAATGTAGAGCTCAGCAACTGTAAATGAACACAAACAGAAAGCACATTGTTGAGAACTCTCTTCTGCACATCTTCATTTCAATGTGACTACACTGCTTGACCGCGCAGAAGGACTCACAAAGCTGCACACTCCATCTTGTGGTGAAAATAGGCAATGACACCTAAATTACTTACACTGCTTTCTCTCTGTATGTCTATCTTCAGAGCGCAAATTATATTTAAGCTTAAAAGTACATAAAGCAAAAGTATGGAAGAACACAGTAAATTAACTATTTCCCAAAAATGAGAACACGTTAAACAACAAAAATATATAGGGGGTGTCTGTTTTTAAACACTTAGGAACTTCCTGTCCTCACACTAAGTTTTTGGCACTTAAATCACACCGCAGACACTATTTCGATCACCAAAAACAGCAAAGTCCTCACCAGGACTTCACTTGTTTTGGTGATGTTAAGTGGAGAATCTTTCTCCTTAAATAGTCACCAGGATAAAAGCGTACAAACGTACAGCTTTATGTATTTTTGATGTGGCTGGGTCAATAATGCAATAGTTCTTGATGATCAAATCATAGGGAAGTGCTAATTAGCTAACATTAGCTATATGTTAACAGAAGCTAAGGTGAGTATCAGGATCACTGTCAGCTCTCACTTCCAGTCAGTGTTCTGGGGCAGTAGTTGCTCAAGCTAACACAACATGTTATGGAAGGTTTGGGGGAAATTAGTTATTTTCCCTCAGGGGACCGCGGAGCGTCTTACATCATTAATCCACAATCTCCTCCTCTGAATGATTTTTCCAAGTTAATATTGAAGAAGTACATCCCAGGTTTGTCTCCTTGTAAGTTGCCCCACATTGAAGAACAACTGTCTCATCGACGGTAACTGAGTCCACACTTCTCAGTAGAGTGCAGAAGTAGGAAGCGTTTATTACCCGTCAGGTGGGCGGTTTCATAAGTGTGCAACGACACAAGAAAGAATGAGTGTCAGGCGACCTTTGTAGTCAGAGTCAGTTGAATTGTAACAGTTACCACATGAAAAAATTAAACAATGATAATAATGTTATTGATATTATTATTACTGGAGCCAATGTCCTCTAAAACACCAGGGCACTACTCAAACTACAAACAGAACAGAGAACATTTTTTGCTTGTATAATGTCTTTATAGAAATGAATCGTTTGTAATATAGTATTTAAGATTGTAACAATTAGTTTCTGAGAGAATTAGATTACTTCAAAGCAATAACACAAATCATTTGTTTTTCTCACATGTTTTAATATAATATCCTATAAAGCAAATAAAAGCACTGAAGTTGGAACAATAACTGTTTACTGGTATAATTTGAGGAGCATGTGAATGCAGGGATAGTTAAGCCACTGAATTGTTTCTGTTTTTGTTGTGGTCTGCATTTGGGATTTTTCCCTTGCAGCCTCAAAAGACAAACGATGACATTTCAAACATACACAGAAGTTCTGTCTGTGACAGAATTGAGCTGAGTCAACGTCTGCTATAGTTCAGCCTGATCATGCCTACATGAGCTTCTCCTCTGCAAATGATGTAATATGTGTGTATATAGAAGCCGTAGTCATATAATAGAGCTTTAGGTAACACTGGCTTCTTTGACTGCACAGAACATGTTTTCTTGGTGTCGTTCTAGCTTCAGGCGAATGGGTGCAGGTAACAAAAGGTTGTAGCCTACAGAACAAAGTGAAGCCTCAATGTCATGAGAAGTGACATTGTGCACTTTATGAAAGGTACAAAAGAAACCCTCAAGTAAAAAGAGCAATTTATTGGATTTGCATTCTGCTCTCTACAGTGTCCTGGTGGCAGAGAAAAGCAAGCTCATCATAAATCCATACATGAGTCACTGGTTTAATTTCCCTCTGCAGAAGTTTAACCAGGTAACAAAATCAAGCACATTAACGAGCGTATAGGCCCTCCCACCAGGTGCTTTTATGAAAAATGTATTTTTATCAGTCAAATATGGCGGTAAAGATTGTATTATTCTGTATCTTAAAAACAGAGTAAAATGTTGTATTTTTAATTAAGTTATTACGATACAGATGTTTTCCAGCTTGAGTATGATCTTAATCTACAGATTGTTTTTGTATGGACATCAATTTTGACAGTGACTTTTGTTTTTTTGGATGATACTTTTTGTCTGCATTTGTTATGCTAAGTAGTTCTTGTAAACGAACATTTCAATTAAACACAGACATAATACACACATGTATTTGAATCTTGTTCTACTGTAGCTGTCTTTATTGATGTTGTTCGTCTACTATATCAGTCTATAAATAAAATTACTATTGCTAACCTCCTATAGCTCCCACAATCATTATTTCCTTGCCCAACACATAACACACAGAGTTGTGGAGGCTTAAGATCATTTGTGTGTCGTATGTTATATTGGTGGTGAACTACAACTGGATGAGAGGTTAGAGGCTGCAAATCTAAATGTCTTGGACATTACACATGTGTGATTTTACCCTCATTTGCCCTTGTGGACTGTGAGTGTGACAATGAAATTAACACGACAGAAATGTTGGTTTTGCACGTTTAGACATGTCTCAAGAAATTAGCACAAAAACAAGATTGTACCACAGTATACACATAAAAGATTCCTGTGACTGACTAAAGAACTAAACTATCTAAACTACAGATAATGATAGATCAAATGGCTTATTTACTTTATCTATCTTTAAAGGAAGAATGTGCCACTTTTTGATCCAGTAGATGTCGCCCTTGAGCACCAGCACTAAACCAAAACAAACTGCTGTTTGGCGACACCTCGGCTATTCTGAAGCCTCCTCTCCTCCAGCGAGACACCTCCTGTCCCTCTTCACTCGAGTTGCACGAAGGAGTTATAAATTGGTACGCACCATAATTAAGCACCATTAAGTGCAAGAAGCTGACAAAATTGTCCTTTGCTCGAGCTGCAATTGCCCGTGACCTTCATTGTTGTGTTACAGCAGGTTAATGTTAGCACACTTTGGTTAACTCGTAGCTTCATATTGCAAATAAATTGACACGGAATGACCGAGATCTAAATACACTAACGTTACATCCAAATAAGCAGTGAGTAGACTGTGTTATTCTTCTTTTGTCTAGTCCAGCTTTATACCCAAGGCCGTCCTGTCCATGTAAACATGATGTAAACACAGCTCTGACAACAGTACAGCTGGTAGGACTCACGCTTTTCATTCATTGCAGACAGTCATGACTCAAAGAGACATTTACAGAGGATATAATTGATTTCTGCTGTATTTATGTGTGAAATGTCGCACATTCTTCCTTTAACCTTTTCATTACTGAAATTAAAAACTGAAATGTGTGCCTAAATAAAGCTCTATTAATTTGAGGGACTAACAACATACGTCAACATTTTGTTCCCCATGAGTTCTCAAATCCAGCCACTCAGAGGGTATAAGAGTTCAGATTTATTCATTCTTCTCTACAGAAGAAAATATTGAACAAAACCTCGAATACAGAACATAAAGAAACATGTTGCCCAGAGTTCCTAATATATACATGAAGTCTGTTGTTTTTGCAACTCAAACAATGACAGAGAGGAGAGATGGGAAGTGATACACATGTAAGAGACATTTACTAACACAGAATGCACACACACAAAACAGTGCTATGCTATAGCTGAAGAAAAGTAAAAAAGGAAACAAATCTCTCTAGATCTCAGTTAGTGTTTTTAATTAACAAATCCTATAATACTGACAACCCTTATTCACTTTATTTCACCTTTCATCTAATCTAATAAAGCCATCAGCTAATTATCACTTTACACAAGAACTGCAGAGAAGACCAAGGTGATGTCACTATTCAGAATCCAGGACCACACATTTTTCAAATTTAACCTTTTCCCCCCCAGTAGATCGTTGTCTGTATTGAGTTTATTCTTACATTTTTGGTGGGCTGGGATGACACTTTTTTAAACAATGAATGTCTGAAAGGAGTCTGTCTCTTAAAAAGTCAACATGAATTTTCCTCATCG
Source organism: Tautogolabrus adspersus (assembly GCA_020745685.1). NCBI lineage: Eukaryota > Metazoa > Chordata > Actinopteri > Labriformes > Labridae > Tautogolabrus > Tautogolabrus adspersus. The sequence continues at coordinate 16,473,723 of CM036541.1, read as the reverse complement.
AATCTGGGATCAAGTGGGGAAAAAAACTGGAATGAAGGAATGCATTGTCTTTGGAAAAAATGTATTAATGAATGTTGTTAAGTGTAGTAAAGAATTTCAAAAATGGCTCTTACATGTTAAAGAGTGAAGGCAAAACCTGCTTAGGAAAAGAGTTCCAGTTGTAAAGATTGTTTCACCTATAAAGATTCTTCCGGGGCAAGAATTTCAGGTAATGAAGACATCTTTTAGGTACTCTGTACTTTAAAATATTTTTCTAATAATTTTCTTATTGCAAAAAAGTGAATTATGCAGGTTTGTGTCTGTTTCTTTGAACCCCAATGCTCAAATCGCTTTAAATGTAAAGTGTGAATGCACTCATATGGATTACTGTTGGATTGTACTTGCGGTTAAAACTACTAACACTTGTTTTTACAACAATGATAGCAGGTGAATCTCAGTATTTGTTTCTTTTGAACAGATGAATTTAAAGTATGTGACTCTTTATAAAATGAGCCATTTAAAAAAACCCTGAACTTTGCAGGAAGCTAGAGAGGGAGGAAGAGAGAGAGAGAGAGAGAGAGAGACAAGTCAAATCACAAAATGCAACTAAAAAAGTAGTTAACATGTTTTGTTTCAATTGACAAACAAATCAGTTAACAGAAAGAAACACAAAACAGAGGGTGTACATAACACAGCAACAACACACATCTGATAAGCTTGTCTGTCCTATTCATGGAATCTGTTATTAAACAGGGATTCAGTGAACGCTAAGATCGTCCTTACAGCACGTCAGTAAAACCAAACCTTGACAGAACCAAACATGTAACAGTGCAGAGCACTGGATTATTTGCATTAATATCATTATATTATGGCTACAATGTTCAAACTAACAGTCTGAGGGCTATTAGGCACATCTTTAACACAAACATATCACACAAGGACCATATTCAAATAAAAAAAACAAAAATACAACTACACATTTTTGAAGAATGTCTGCATTCTGATGCCTAAATGTAATATTTGCACTGTTATTAAAGCTCAGCCTCAAATGCTTTTAATAAGTGGTGATACATTGTGGTGTGTTTTCCACAGGTCTCTAGAATAACTCTGCTTTACCCTTTGCAAAAAACTAATGATCAAACACTTTTTCTTTGCTATTGTCATATTCTGTTAAATGATATAAAATATTGAGAGATTTTTTGGGAGCAATGTTACAGGATCTTTGATGGCCATAGTGTTTGTTTTTTGCTCTTAGGCACCAAAGCAGAAATAAGCTGGTTTCTGTTTTATGGCCAAAACATAATGCCTCCTGAAATATGTTTTTATACGTGCCAGACAGTTATGCACTAAATTAAAACCCATGGTAAACCTATAGAGTTAAGGTTAGGTAACACCAACCGCTTGAAGAATGTCTGGAAGAGATTAGGACATGATTTATAAAAACGTCCATGGTTGACTGAGACGGGACTGGAAGCTGCAAAAAGACTCCTCAATGCATGCCCACCATTACTACTCTCTATGTGGAAAATAAATCACTGTGCTCATCATCAATTGTGTCTAAGCTGCCCCATGTTTGTATCTAAACTAAAGCTTGGCATTCCACTGATAGGATTTGCTCCTTCGTGTATTAGAAAGACAGACAGTCAGTCAGCCCACTGTTCTATAAATGTTTCATATTGTCTTTGTCGTTTTATTCAAAGCCTTTTTCTCTTGTAAAAGTTAAATAAACATCTGAGAATCTGGACTGGTCACACAATAAACACCCTGAAACCTTAAGCTTTCACTTTGAGCTTCAACACATTTTGATTGGCATTTTGAAGTATCTTCTTACATTTCGTATATTTAAAATAATCGATTCATTAGTTTAGAAAATAATCGGAAGATTAAATAAATTAGAAAATATCCGTCCTCAAAACGGAAAAATAATTGACATCATTATTCCGGTCATGCTGTTAACATTTGTGGTTTGAACACGAACACACTTCATCTGGTAGAGGCTAAAGAAACAAACAAGTGCTCTGTCCTTATTAGCAATGTGATGATAATGTTACTGAGCTAACACAATTACTTACACCTCTCAACTGAGAAAACGTTTTACAGCTCTAGTGCAATAAAACCTCCATGATGCAAGCTTGGCTAATTTTTGACGAGAGTGAAACAAGATTTTTTTTCAAAGGCAGAACAACCATTCCCCCAGTGAACAGTGCGTTTAGGTCTACAGTTTCATGTGTAACTTATTTGACGCATCAACCCCACCCTCCCCCAACCACCCCACCACCCCTCAACATCAGGAAGAGAGTTTGGAGCTACAGTTTGCTGCTTGGGTCCAGTTATAGAACTGATGTTAAAACCAGAGCCCTTTAGAGAAAAAGTGATGGCAAATTGTACAACAGTGGAAAAAAACAACCTCTCTGATGATGCCAGAGGTACAACAAATGTAACTGGAACAGTTGGAGAGTTGATATTTTGCTGTTCCTACCCAGGTAGTTTCTAGATTTGTTCAGAAAGTCACCCTTGTAACCATTGGGATACTTTCCCCACACTGGAAGCTACATGACACACAACAGAGACTGAAAACAAGGTTCAATCTGTGTGCTTGTGTATACCTTTAACTACACTACTTTACATCACATTGATATTAAACCCCGTCTTTCTGCTGTCATCTACAGTATGACGACTCTAGAGAATGTTTTGTAGTAACTCAGCCTTAACTCAAAATATGAAATGAATTCCAGAACAAGAGATTAACAGTCAAAAAACAAACCAGACAGCGGTGTTATTACTGGACTGAAGAAAGTCTCCTTCTTATGGAGTATCATTTGGAACAACAAGAAAAGAAGACGTCATTCAAGAAACTTTACAGTGCAAGACAATCAGTGAGTATTTTTTTGTTTCTGTCAAGGAAAGAGACTGTGGGTAAATACTTGAAAACTGGAGTCCTGGCTGCTTTAAAATCCAGTGAGATGTTAGAAACTGTATGGATAAGATGCTTTCATCTCATTAAGTGTCCATTGTTTCAATGTCACAGCTGCTCCTAACAGCCATTTTGTGTCCCACATCACAAGTGATTCTTTAATTCAACTGGGGAAATCCAATGGCGCAGGTGAAAGAAACAAATTAACAGTCCTACAAGATCTGGTTTGTCCCTGTTGGCTGGGAGTTGCCTTCATCCCCGCCCTCTGATTGGTGTTTATAAAGGTCACATGGCATGAGAGGGAGGGGTTGTCCTTGCTCAGCCAGCACCGACTCATAAGGCGGCGCTGCTTCCAGAGGGAAGGAGATGGATGCGATGCCTTGATGCTCCTCCTGAGGGAATCCCAGTGGGTAGTGGGAGGGGGAGAACCAGGCGGCGCTGGCTGAGGTCTCTCCATAGTATGGAGAAGGATCCAGACTGTTGAAGTTAGGCTGCTCTTCCTGCTCTGGCCCTCTCTGACAAGGGTCCAATAGGGAGTAAGGGGGTGGGTCATCTGTAGGCATGTAGATCGGGGTTGAACCTGGGCCAACACACTCATCGTAACTATGGACACGAAAACAAAAACCCAATTATTAGTACAGTGGAAAAAAGACAATGAGCATGGACATGGATCCAAGCACGATTTTGCGTCACAGTAACACCAGCCAAGCAAGTTTTAGAAAATATTTTTGTCTTTCTGGCTCCACATGAACATGAAGGTGACACAGACCCATTTTTTGTCAGACTTTTTGTCAGATGATTTCAGAGGTCTGGATGGTAAAAAAGTTTCAAAGTTAAAAAACCAAAAGACTACTTTTATTCTATTTCTGTTTTCTAAATTACAGACCATACTTTCACATTGTTAGTAGGCCAGCATCCATGAATACTCTTTACCTTAGGCTACACGAAACAGCCGACAACAACGACAGATTAAGGTGTATTGACATTTATTCGGCGGCCAGGTTACGCTAATGTCAGCACAGTAGCATCCTGGGAGAAAGAACATTGCGCGCTGCAAACTGACCCAGGCAGGTGATCATTCAGCCGTGAGCTTTTTTGTCTCGGAAATACCGACATGATCTTCCCCTGCTCGAGTTAAACGACAAGAATAAAGCAATGAGTTGTAGACTATTTGCAGGGAGGAAAACTTCTCTCACAAGAACGTAGCACCGAGCTAAACAACAACACGCTTCTAGAGAGCCTGGTGCTGCAGAGACAGGAGACCCAGGTGCAGCTCACGTTAGCTTGTCAGACCAAGGAGGCGACACTCATCAAAAACAGCCAGCTTGATTTAAAACACTGCCTGCTCAACGATCTGTAAGCAGGACTAGAGACTGATAGACAGGTATTTTGTCTGTGACATGCTTCATATCAACTGCTGAGTTAGTAACTCAGTTACTTTTTGATAGTAGTAACTAATAACTGTAACTATAATTACTTATGTTCAGTAACGTGCCCAACACTGCATATAACTGATGATCACAGCATTAAGGCATCACAAAACTGTCCCGGACACTCCAGTGATTCTGTTGTCAGAAATACTGAGATTACCGTTAAAGGAAAACTTTATAACATGCATCTACAGAGAGTTAATGTGGAGTCAGCAGCTCATCCCAGTGTGCAGCTCTATTGTGTAGCTCCCAGGATGTAACAATATGAAGGGTTAAACAGCTAACTTAAAGACATCCATATTTCTGGTCTTTATTGCAATCGATAAGCAAACACATCATCAGAATCTCTACTGTAAGTAGGCCATACAAATGCAGAGCTGCACATGCTGTAATGCAATCTGCAACTCGAAAGACATCATCAATTCTCAGTGTTTGTTGAACCTGTTTGTACAGGCAATCACATCTTTGTTCTTTTACTGTATGATTAATCAGCTGAAATTTAAGGTCTTCATTTTTTCCTAAAACAAAAAGGAAAAAACGACGGGGGGAATGGAGGAGGTTGAGATTATATTGATCACTAAATGAATGCATGTAGGCTCTATAATATAATGCACACAGTATGTGCTATTGTAAATACATGGCTTAAAAATCGAAACCTCTCTATATATTACATCAGCTGAGGATCTATTCTGCCCGCAGAGAAAATCGTCAAGAAATAATAACTGAAAATACGGCTGAATACAAACCTGCAACATTACTGCTCACTTCCTATGCAGATTCCTGACACCAGTACATGCTTTCTGCCACTCACTGGCTGTAACTCCAGTGCCTTTGACTACGATGAAGTCACATGCAAACGCTCCATAAGATAAAGATCATTATCACCTTAAGTAGTCAACAACAATATTGCTATGGCTTGTGCTTTCCAAACCAAAAGCCAATACCCTTTTACCTTCACGGTTTGGCTTTGGTTTTTCATAGGCAAATGTGTATTAGAAACTAAATATTAAGCTGTTAATTTTTCACCATCAACATGAAGTCCATCCATGAAAGAATGTATCAATGCAACAGTCTGTCTGTTTCCATTCTTAAACACTGAGAGCCTCCTTCCTTCTTCCTGCTGTTTTGGCAGGGTCCCAAAACACTTCCCTGATGAACTCCCACAGAGGTCATTTTTTTCTATCTCCTCCCCCAGCCACACACAGAAAAGAACATTTAAATTGAATATATTAAAATAGAAAACATAATGTTTAAATCTCTTCATACATGTGTTTGAGGATATAGGAAGCAGTAAATCCATTTAACTCAATCAGCACTGTTGTCAGTCTGGTGCTACAGCACTGAAAGCATCTCTTTTTTCTAGCTGTCTAATTTTTCATTTATCTTTCTTTTTGTTCCTGTTCACTCTCTGTTTCTTTCTGTACCCTCTGTGATTGTGTGCCCACTTGCCAGCTATTTTAAAGCAGTGTTAGAGATTTTCAGTATATGTGTCTGCGCTTTCCAGCAAAAGAGGAGAGCTATTTTAGCCTTGATTTGGAGACAAGGCTCAGGCATGACAACAACAGGACTAAATGAAGACCAACGGGTGGTTGACGGCTGTCACAATCTGCTTTGAACGTCATTTACCAGTTAAGTGGCCTGCTAACAGTTGTTATACAACTGTTAGTTTTGAACAAGCAATCTGGTTGGAGAATATTCATTCCATGAGTGCTGATATAGAGTACAACAGCACTGGGACAGATACATGCTAATATTATAAAGAAACTGGTCTACAAAGTGACAAGAGTGCAGGAGATTGTTTGTGTTGCACAAACACAATATTCAGTAAACATCACAACCTCGAGTATGGTATCACTTAATGTTCACTACTTTAAGAATTGATAATAGTACACTTTTCACTGTAACATCTGAATTTGTACATACACTCTCATGAACCTTCACTTTTGTACTAGTGGATTGGAGGTAGATTCAATTTTATTCTAATCATTTTATTTAGCTTTGGGGAAATCTGACCTTAAACATTCATGCTGCGGCATGTTGAGGTGAAAATTGGAGACAGGGTAAGTGTGTGCTTGGTAGAACGAGGGTGTTTTCAGAGGTGTTGTAACACTCTGTAAGTCCCCATTCGGTCTCTCAGGAGTTATAAGCTCCACCGCTCCCCTGTGGCCTTCTGCTGTATGAGTTTCTGAAAGAAAATAAAAAAACATCCCCCTAGATAATGAATATGGTGTTTTACACTTTTGTGTGTTCTGCTTTTATGTTCCAGTGTTATCTAGGTGTGCCTGATTGAAAACTGGGAGTTATGCAACTGCTTCTGTTTGTTTGACCCTCTGTGTTTTTGTGAATACAATATTGTAATGTTTTTATTGTAAATAAAATATGTTAGTTAGTTATTCACTTCAGGACAGTCACAAATTGATTCCCTGCTGTTTTTGTCCGAGGAAATGATTGTTCTCAACAACCTTGTGGTTTATGTTGAACTGACAGCCCACCTTTTACATTGAATACGTTTTAATGATTAATTGAGTGAATTATTGATTCGATTTTTGAGTGATTATTTTTACCCTTAATGCACAACACTATAAAGGAGAATGCCCTACATTTAGTTATTTTCATAAAGATTTATTGACCACTATTGTTTTATTTTGAAACAAAATCATAAGCAGCAGAGTTATGCTCATAGTGACACAGTACCCTCTAGTCGTAAGTTCTGTCCACAGTAAATTTGAAGGGAGAAAGGTGTAGGTCAGGTAAAGCAGTAGGAATGGCAGAATTCCATTCTGGTGTCATATAGGGACATGCATGCAGCAGATTTTAGAGTGGCAGGGGCACAAAATACATAAAGGCAATTTTTCCCAAAACTAAATAAATCTACCCTCGGAATGACAACTTTCGTACTGTAACACTGATAAAGGAACATTAGAATATATATTTTAAACAAACTCATGACTAAAGGTATAGTTCAGTGATACATAACAGTTAATTAATTATACAAGCAACAGACTTATCGGGGCTGTTTGTAGAGTTAAGACTGTGTATCATTAGTCTCCTAGGTGTCAGCTTTGTACTGTAGTTTGCTGCCAATAGGGGCAGAAACCATCACCCTGAAGACAGGTGAGGAGGACAACTATAGGGCCTGCAACTGCAATGTAAGGCAATGCACATCAGATGGGCACTGTAGTTGTATTGGTTAAATTGGTGACTTTTTTTTTTACAGTCAACAATGCTAATGCAGTCATGTCATCTATTGGCCTGCACACAGCCTTTCAGTGGTGAAATATTTGTGGTAAAGATGCACGTTCTCCTTTCAGAAGGGTGATTTAATTCCATCATGACAGGCAATTAACAGATGCTGACTTTGTATGGTTAAGTAACTATTAGCCTATAAGCAATACATAATTGCCTATGGTGTTGGCAGGCACATTTTAAACTGCTATGTAGTTCAAACAGAGACTCCTGACAAATAATGTATAGCCTTTCAATATGCCTATCATTATTAAATAAAATTAAACAACAGTTAGATATACTTTGGGCATGTAAATTATTGAAATAGCCTACTATAGCTGAGATTGTGGTTTTATCCTAGAACACTTTTTAGATTTACTTCATCAACTTGTTTTGGTGCACAAAGTAGCCCTATTATGACTTTTGCAGAACATCACACAGGTTTGTTCAGTTCAAATGTAAAGGTTGTGGCCACCGGCTCCTTTAAGCACACACCTCCCCAGTGTGTCACACACACAAACCTCATTGGATGAAGAGCTGAGCTTTTTAAATAATATGGCGCGAACTCACCGCTGACTCGCACAGAAGCAGTGTGTACAGTCAGTACAGCCCGATTGTGTGTCAATCAAATCCACCAGCACATGGTAGTGCGTAAAAAGTCAGCTGATTCCTTAATCTGTCTGTCTCTAAAGAACAGATTCATCTCGGCAAATACCCTCCTTTCGTAGGCTACCTCATTCTCTGCACTGGTGCACCGCCGGAATCAAGGTAACGCCGGTGTGTGTCCGACTCAGCTTTGCAAAGAGGTTGCAGAAAAAACAGAAAGCTTTACTCTGGACCGTAAATTGTGCACTGACTGTCAATTAGTGACTACAAGTGACTGATGAATTGGCGATGTGGGTTTTTTTGGTTGTCATTTGTTAAGTTTTTTTATAGGGAGGGTGACTCTGTGGTTACGTGTAGACGATGCCTAAGTGTTTGAGAAAGTGTTTGAGGCTCAGCTGACTGCTTTGTATAATTTGCTGCTGCCTGTATTATTCAGCCTCATAATAGTTTGATAGACTGAGCCTTTGACTGGCCGTTGGTATAATGCCAGTGATGCCTGTCATCGATGGGGGCATTTTTTGTTGAAATGTTAATGTAAGCAGGATTAGAAGGCCTTAACAAACACATTATTTGGTGGTATTAGCTTTTATTTATGTAATTTGTTTTTAACCAATGTATCTAACTGTGCAGGATAAGTACGGATATTTTTTCATGACAGAGAAAGAATTCTAAGTCAGATGCAGGTCAGGAGAAAGGGAGGACCTCTGGCAAGTGTTCATGAGCGGGTTGTGACGCTCTACAGAGCTGGACTCTGGACAACTGTAGCTACAGCATGGACCATATGGTCCCTGTGTGTGAGTGTGAGCTTGTACAAAGCTGGCGTGTCCCTGCACCACTGTGAAGTACCTGCCTGTGGAGTTAGAGAACCATATAGATGCTGCATTCACAGGTGTGTGTGTATCGTGCCAAAGCGAATATGATTTGTCAGCATATAAAGAGTTAGATTTAATTTAGAAGGTGGCAAAACTGGCAATTTGTCTCTCCCTTTACTGTATTTCTGTACTGTGAATGTATTCTATTGATCCATTTGTCTCCCTGTCTCTTTGTCACGTTTGTGTGTTGTAAGGTTTCACATTAGAATTGGACAGTACAGAACAGTGTTCTTCAGATTTGATCATTAAGCATCCATTG